>OV050031.1:122401774-123601774 GCA_920105625.2 Clusia tigrina
AACAAAACATAATCTCAATATTTTTAATCTTTATAAAGTAAAAAATTCATTGCAGACTCTTTTCTTCATCTGTTTCAGGCACTAATTATTAAGTAGTAGTAGGTATAGCTTTAGATATTGGCTATGAAATCATTCATGAATTCTATTTTTGTCGCTTAGCGATTTTCAATGTTTATATTTAAGTTGTGAAATTTGTAACAAATTTTCAGAAGAGTTGTGTGTCGAGCGCACTTCTAACTACAATAATGCGATATTTTTTTTTTACAAATATAGCAGAACGTAACGTAGATTCGGAAAAGTTGCTTCCGTAAGTGAAATCACAGTATGCACCAGTGTGCCCTGGTATGCACTAAGAATGTGGCCGCAAGGCTACAAGTCTACAACAACAAGAATTGCTGGATTTTGACTTGTCAATTGCTTGAAAAAAGGTTTCGCTTTTGACATGTTAAAATCAAATTTTAGATTCGAACAGGGAGCACTAATCGTGTACCCTGGATTTGAATTTGAATTTAGATTTTGCGGTTTTGATAGTAAGGAAAATTAAATAAAATTAAATGCATGTGCAAAAACAGAAATTTCTACAAAATTCAATTATGCGGAAATATGAAAATGTTTAAATTATGTGGAAATGTGAACATTTTGAAATGGAAAAATTTTTAATATTTTGTGTGGGAGTGGATCAATGAAACAAGTGGCCCGACTACTCCCGCTGTACACAAGTGTGTGTGGGAGGGGTACAAAGTGACAATGGGCGGCCGCAATGTGCATGTGAATTATAGATAAGATGCTTGGCCAAAGGTAACCAATGATTTTCTTATAAAAATGTAAACATTTTTTAAAATTATTTATTATTTAGGCATAGCAGACACTTAATTTGTTTAGAACGAATATATGGATTCCAAATTTGAAAATTTTTTGCAATTTAACGCAAATGCGCCATCCTAATAATATGTTGTATGAGATGGATAATTCAAGCGCCATATCCATATGTGAACTCAACAGCCCAACAGAAGCAGCAACCAAATGTTATAATTGCTAATTTTCAGCAGCTTCATTGTTTGATAATTATTAACTTACAGTTAACAACTATTACGATTATACACAGAAGCGTAGAAATACAGTGGCGAATACGCAAGAGCCCATGCAGATACAACTCAGTTCAATCCAGTGTCCACTAAGAAGGTGGCCGCAAGGCTACAACAAGTCTACAATAACAACAATTTCTGGATTTTGACTTGTCAATTGCTTGAAAAAAGCTTTCGCTTTTGACATGCTAAAATCCAATTTTAGCTTTGAACAGGGAGCACAAAACGGTGTACCCTGGATTTGAATTTGAATTTAGATTTTGTGATATTGATAGTGAGCAAAATGAAATAAAATTTAATAAATGTAAAACAAAGATTTCTGCAAAATTAAATTATGCGGAAATGTGAAAATGTTTAACTGCAAAAATTTCAAAATTTTGTGTGCGAACGGGATCAATGAAACAAGTGGCCCGATTACTCCCGCTGTACACAATTGCATGTGGGAGGGGTACCAAGTGACAATGGGCGCATAAAGCGTACTTTCCCATTTTATTTTTATGAATTATTATATCTCAATTATTTACAAACTATTATTTGTATATTTGAAACTTTGTTTATTTGCAACACTGATCTCAGATAAAAGCTTCGAAGCTTTCGTGGAAATGTCAAAACGAAAACAAGAAGAGCAATTCTCCCTTGCGACTACCTTTCAGGTGTGCCCTGGTTCAATCGCATTGCGTACCTATAAATAATAAGGATACAAATAGACAGCAGGACCCATTTCCAATGTCAGCAAAGCTGAATCATTTAAAGAAATAATTCTTGTGAAAATACCCTCAATGTTGAATATATGTAGAAGCGCAATAAAATAAGAGTATTTCCAATGAAGTATTTATTTTTTTATTTATGCATTCATCGGCAATTAATTATGTAAATGTGATTAAAAATTTGGGGGTCATATTTGATGGTGCTCTATCGTTGAATAATCATATTGCAGTAACGGTTGGTAAAGTCTATGGTATGCTACGATCCCTATGGGCTACGCAATATTTTACGCCTTTCAGGATTAGAATGATACTAGCCAAGTCCTACCTTCTCCCAACTATGTTATATGGTTGTGAAATATTTGGGAATTGTGATGCAGTAAGTAAACGAAAACTCAATGTGTTATTTAACACTATAACGAGGTACATTTATGGTTTAAGTCGAAGAGATCATGTGTCTGGGCGCGCAATAGAACTTTTTCACATTCGATCAGCTTCTTGACACTCGAAGTATTCTATTGTTGCATAAGATTATTTGCACTCAGGAGCCTCCATATTTGTTTAGGCGCCTTAAATTTACTCGCTCTGGCCGTTCTAATCGGCTTGTCCCGTTAAGACAATTCTCACTTATGTCTGATCCGTCAATTTTTCGTTAATGCTGTGAGACTTTGGAATTCACTGCCTGTACGGATTCAAGGTATTGGCAATGCTAATCTATTCAAAATTGAGCTTAATAAACACTTCCAGGGGCAATGAATTTATGAGCTGAATTGGGTTGCGCTATGGATTGTGTGTGACCGCGTACACTGTTTATATGTATGCATCCTTTTGTAACTAATAACAAATTTAAAGCTGTACATTTTTATTGATTCAAAGCTGGTTTGTATTGATGAATTGAAAGATGAATTGTTGAAATTCATATTTTAATGTTCTGTTTTGTACTCTGTGAGCTATTGTATTAATAGTATAAGTTAAATTATGTCCGGATTATTGTACTAAATGTATCATTTCATGTTATTGGGACAATCTTACAAGGTTTTGCCTTAATGTCCCAAGGTGAACGTAAATTAATAATAATAAATAATAAATAACATTGTAGAAAAATTTAAATTATATTTTCATTTTGTCACCTTTCCACATAAATTATTAATTATTATATCTCAAATATTTACAAACTATTCTTTGTATATTTCAAACTTTGTTTGTTTACAACACTAATCTGAAATAAAAGCTGCGAAATAAAAGTGAGGAAACGTCAAAACGATAACAGGAAGAAAAGGATTTCACACTTGCGACTACCTTTTTTAGGTGTCCCCTGTGAAATCAGAATTTCATTAAAATGCAATCGGGGAAATGGCCATCACAAAGTCTTCAGGTAATAGACCTATTATTTGTATCTTCTGAATAAAAGTAGGAATTTCAAGCAAAATGCCAAGGTACCAACTAGTGTTCTCTTTCGGTTTTGATATATATTTAAAATTTGATATATATTTAAATATATTGCAAATTCTTCTTCTGGCTTGTGAAAATCGATATAAAGATTATTTTTGAAAACGGTTCAAAAAACTGCTTTATTAATATATTGAAACGTGATAGCACAGTGAAAGGTGATTGCATACTTTTAGGATCCCATCTGGAGTTTGAGAATGAGTGCACCACCCTGTGTGTGTAAGTCAAGACACAATCTATTCGAATAAAAGCTTCTTTCGTTGTAGAGATTGTGGTGTAAAGAATTATTTCGAAAGTAAGAACTTTCTGAGGTGTGTATACAGTTCTAGAGAGATCCAGAAACTTATAGTGAATTGTAGAAATTTCTACATCAACCATTCGAAACTATAAAAGCACAAGACTGTGCAAAGTCGAAGACATTCGAACAGAGATCGTAACAGTGTGTACATCGTGCATTCAAATTGAAGCAACAGTATTTGTAATTGTGAAACTCATTATTAAATAAAGTGATGAAATTCATTATTAAATAAAGTTTTTAAGGAATTGTGAAATAAAGTACAAATTGTAACAAAGTAAACTTTAAGCCCAATATTAAGTTTGTAAATTGCAATTGTTACCTGTCTAAGGGTTTGCTTTAAAGTCCCACTCAAGTAAAGACCGCCGTGTATTACATTCGAGTTGTGATGTGTTTATTTCTATTGAAACAAAATAGACAATTACAAAACACATAAAAATAAAACCAAACTTACCGCAGTGTTCTCACCCTCCTTGCGACAGATAACGAATGAATAGCCATTTCGGCATTCGCCACCTGACACATGTCGTAGTGAAACACAGGGTTTACACAAAAGACAATTATATATAAACACCAATTTACACCATGGGCGGCGGTGATGTTTTGCGACATCTTTAACTAATGGTCGATTTGCAACATCCCCTCTCCCATGGAGCGACCCGCTTCACCATCGTACAAGTCCAAACGGCCAACTTAGATATGGGGCGACGTAGTAGACCTTTGGCAGTGCGCACGTCGGCTCGTCGAATAACTCCATCGGCGGCTGCATAAACTTTCTCAACGCGGCCTCGACACCACTCTCTTCTCGGCATACTGACGTCACAGACGAACACCAAATCTCCTTCCTTTAACGCCTTACCTTGCTGGCACCATTTAGCTCGGCGTGTTAAGGTTGGCAAATATTCCGCCATCCATCTCTTCCAGAACCGGTCTCTTCACTGACGCGCGATGCGCCACTGTTTGCGCAGAGTATTGTATTTTAATGGTGGCTCTTCTAGGACAGGTGTGTTGGCTGTATTAGCTGACCCAAGCAAGAAGTGGTTTTGCGTGAGCGGTTCATCTTGATCGACTGCTATCGGCATGTGCGTGAGTGGTCGAGAATTAACTACATTCTCAGCTTCGATGATGGAACTCGTTAATGTATGCTCACGTGGGACAGTCTCCTTGACTGTGTGTCGCTTGACGCACTTCATTATTTCTCAGATTCCTCCCTCAGACGGATTACCGGGAGAGTTGAAAATCCACTCAACGCCTTTAAATCGCAATCGAAGACTTCCGAGAATCGCTTAGCTTCATTATCAGCTCCAATAAAATTTTTCCCATTGTCGGAGTGCATTTTAACAGGGATGCCACGGCGATTGATGAAGTTGCGAATTGCTATGATGCAGGAGTCGGTAGACAGATCGTGAGCTACTTCCTAGTGAATGGCACGAACTGTTAAGCACGTGAATAATGCCATCCAACGTTTCACAGTACGCCGTCCAACTGCTACTGACAGCGGTCCGAAGTAATCTACTCCGGTGAAAGTGAAGGGCCCCACGTGTGGCGTTAGGCGGTCCTTAGACAAGGAGCACATGAGCGTCGTGACTGGCATGGCTTTGGCCGCTCTACACACAAAACAACTGGAGATCACTGTGCACAAAACTTGCCTCAGGCGTGAGATCCAGAACTTACGTCGGACCGCGTATATGGTTGCTTCCGTATTCTGATGATGCATCCTTTGATGTTCGTGGTAAACCAATAATTTGGTGAAGAAATGCCCAGGCGGCAGAATTATGGGTCGTTTCGAATCGTATGGAAGCCAGCTGTCGGCATCGATGCGACCAGAGACTCGAAGTATCCCAAACTCATCAATGAACGGTGATAAATTAAAGAGCAAGCTCTTTTTAGGCGGTGGTTTCTCAGTTCGTATCATCTTCAATTCCTCAGCAAACGTTTCTTTTTGTACGAGGCGGCACAGGAAACGTTATGCTGCATCTAGCTCGATTGCTGTCAGTCCATGCTGTTGGTTATCCCTTGGGCGTTTTCGACAACGTTCCGCGAATCAACAACCCAGCCGGCTGCTCGTTTAAGTCTGGCAAATGACGAACATTTTTTAAAATCTCTAATACTTTTACTCACTGCTATTAGAAAAATCTTCGGGCGGCCTATTTCTTCATCATCATCCTGGTTCTGCTCCTTTGGCAAGAGCCTTTGGCCACTGCTCCTAAATATTCAGTAGAAACTCGGGTCCCAGGAACCAGCGTGATGTTGGGCTAAAGTCAATATGACTCTTGGCGCGCGTAGCTTTATCGGCGACGTTTTCGTGCGTAGGTATCCACCTCCACTGAGCTGGCGTGGAAGCAGCAAAGATTTCCGCGATGCGATGGGCCACAAAGGGCTTATAGCGACGATGTTCACTCGTAATCCAGTTCGTAACGGTTCTCGAGTCACTCCAAAAAACGCATGAATCAATCTTCACTGAGAGCTCTCCAACGATGGTCACCATTAAGCGTGAGCCAAGCACGGCAGCTTGTAGCTCAAGGCGTGGAATGGTCAACGGCTTCAATGGAGCACTTTTCACCTTGGAACACACGAACGACAACTCCACCTCATCCATTGCGTTGACGATTCGCCAGTAAGCAACCGCTGCAAATGCCGCCTCACTTGCATCGACGAATATGTGCAGCTGCAGTTGTCGTGGAACGCCCCTCCTGAAGTAAAAACGTGGAATTCGGCAATGGATGTCCTCAGTCATGTGTTGGCGAAATTTTTTCCAACCAACGTTTATATCACTTGGTAGTGGCTCGTCCCATCTAACGCTTCTCTTCCATACTTCCCTTAACAGCAGCTTTGCGCCAACATTCACGTGGCACAAGAATCCAAGTGGGTCGAAAATCGACATCACGATGCTCAACAGTTCTCGCTTCGTTGGTACGCGCAATCCTTCCAAAACACTTTTATCGACGTAGTTAAACTTGAGTTTGTACTTAAACTCATCGCCTGTTGGCTGCCAAAACATGCCAAGCACTTTCTCCGAGGCCAGGCTGTCTTTGCATTTGATGAACAAATTGGATTCGGAGCCACCTAATGCACCAATGACTTCTGGCGAATTTGAGGCGAAATTGCGCAGTTCAAACCCTGCGGCAAGATGAATGTCACGTACCTGGTTTGATATTTCGATGGCCTGCCCAGCCGACTCAAAACTATCGATGAAATCGTCAACGTAATGATGTTCCAAAATCGCCTTCACGGCACGGGAAGCGCGACTTTGATGTTCCAGGGCATTAACAGTTTTAATATGATGTGCTGAGCGTGGTGAGCAGGCGGCTCCGAATGTCATTACCATCATTTCGAATATATCAGGTGGCCTTCCTCCATCAGTGCCGCGCCACAAAAACCGCTGTGAAGACCTATCGTCAGGTTGGACAAGCACCTGATGAAACATTTCTCTTATTTCCCCGCAAACTGCCACGGCACCTCCGCGAAAATGAAATAGAATGGCCGCCAACGGCCGGTATTGCTGCGCGCTTTTCAACAGCTGTGAGATGAGAGACACGCCGTTGACTTCTGCTGCTGCATAAAAAACCAAGCGGATCTTTGCGGGCTTGTTTGGATTGACCACGGCAAAATGTGGCAGATACCATGTTCTTGGTCCCGTAATAGCGGCTTCAGCTGGTTCCAGTTTGCGAGCATAGTTCCGCTGGACGTATGTGTCTATGATACCATTGTAGGCAGCGGCGACGTCCATATTTAGTTTCATTTTCTTTTCGATGTTGGTTAAACGCTTCAAAGCCATGGCGTAGCTATCAGGAAGTATAACAGTATCGTTTTTCCACAATAAACCAGTTTGGAACCTGTTGGCAACCCTTCTTGTAGTTGCTTCAAGAATGCCCTTGGCACGCATGTCAGTGATACTTGTGATGGGCGGAGACACCTTCACTTCAAAAATCTCGGTTTCAAAGTAGCTCGCTACCAAGTTATGAAGTTGTTGCTCATTTTGCAAACTCATGTGCAAACACGATGCTCCCTCAAGTTGATTACCATTAGTTGGGCCGAAAATCACCCAACCCAGCTCTGTATTAGCGGCAAAGGGACCATCCTTTCATAAGTGCAAAGTTGTTGAAGGTAAACCCAAATGCCAGTGGTCAAGACCTATGAGAAGCTGCGGCGTGACGTTCGAATATGGTTGAGTTGGCAACTCTAACGAACGGCAGTCGTCATGTAGATCTCTCTCGTCCAGGCTTTGCAGCGTTAGGTCTAAAATGGAATAGACGTTGCGCAACATATGTTTTTTACCTTTACCAACTCCGCTGATGTACATATTGACTAATACTGTAGGCTCTTGTGCCGCTCTCCCACCAAACCACTGAATGTTCAGTTATTATAGCTTTCCCTTCAAGCCGAGCTCTTTCACCAGTGCGCTGTCTATCATGGTCACCGATGAACCCTCATCGAGCAGTGCATAGCTGTCTACACGCTTATTTGGGCCAAATACTGAGACTGGCAGCACTCGAAATAAAAGTTTCTTGTTTTTTGCTGCAATTGTTGTGCAGCTTAGTACTGCTTCTCCAGAACTTCTAGGTGTATGCGGCTCATGCAGTAACTTATGATGTCTCTTTTGACATCCATCAATGGAACCGGGCTTTCTTTGTCGGCAGTCGCGCGTTAAATGTCCCACATTAAGGCACGTAAAACAGAGTCGATGGCGTTTGACTTCTGACCACTTTTGAGGTATAGAAGCGTTTATTATTCGCTGGCATTCCATCACCTTATGCCGTCCCTGGCAAACCAAACATTTAATAGGAGTTGCCTGTTCCTTTTCGGCTGCGTGCAACACTGGACGACGTCGCAGCTCTCGAGGCTCACTGTCTTGCACCAAACATATGATATTGGCGATTTCGGTTAACCATTCACTAAAATATTGCACGGTTGGGTACGGCTTTATGACTGTAGCGCATCTGGCCCATTCCATCCTCTTGTTCATCGGCAGCTTACCAACCAGTTCATCCAGCAAAGTTGTGTTTGCTAGATGCTGTTCTCCATTTATGGCCTTTAAAAATACAGAAAAAATTTTTTGTTAAGGTTGCAAAGGGAATTATTCGCATCACAGAAGCTTCAGAAATCAGTGCGACGTCACGAACTAACTTCAGTTGGCTTCGAATAAGTTGCTCGGGATGGCCAAAGCGAAACTGCAGTTGCTCCATAACAGCCGCAATGTTATTAGGATTTATCAGCAATGACTTAACCAACTCCTTTGCATCACCTTTGAGGCATTTGTGTAAGCGCTGATTATTTTCAAAGTTGCTGTAATTATATACAGCGTTGGACTCTACAAAATCTGTATAGAATATTGGCCAATCTTCTGGCTGACCGCTGAAGTCCGGCAAATCTTGAATCTTCCATGGTACGTAACATGAGCTTTGGAAATTCGGCACATTCATTGGATTAGGTTCCCCCTCCACCCGAGCTGCAGCGTAAGTATTGTTTGAGAGCGGCTTCTGTATATCGCTGTATGTTTGCGCAGATGCTTGCGAAACACTTGGCACGGTAGAAGGCTGAAAGTATAATCGATGAGAATTTGTTGGCACAAAGGAAACTGGCAACATGTTGTTTAGCGGCATGTTAGTAGCTGTAATCATATTGGCAGGCGGCACGTTGCTGTATGTCGTCATGGTCGGCGGCATGTTGCTTGTTGTTATGTATCTAGACATTATGTTGCTTTGCAGCATGATGATTGGCGGCATGTTGCTTGGGGCGATGTGGCTAGATGTCATGTTGCATGACAGCATGTTAGCAACATGTTCCCTACCAGCGTATGTTACGTTACAGGCTGCTGCTGTGGCTGCTGAAAGGAAAGATGCAACGTTATGCGCCTGTGATGACGGTGGTGTAACAGAGACAGCAGCTAAGGTGTGTTTTTGGCGGCAATTGCACGAACTTTTGGCGCTCAATTTCACCTTCACGTAACCTCACTTCGGCGTTTTCTAACTGGCGCTCCAATGCTGAAATCAGCTTCTGCATGCTTTGAAGGGTGCTCTCCACTTCTGGCGCAACGACATGGATGCCAGTAGAGGCAGCATCCGTCAAGGCAGTGCTCGCACTAGTGGATATTGGCTGGGAAATGCTGTCGCTGGACGCTGCAGAGGCCATGTCACCTAAATTGGATCCATATGTGGCGGTGGCCGTTGTGACGATGGTGCCTGCAACTGTAACACGTGGCACAGAAGTTGACGTGGCGGCTGCCTCCAACCCGGCAGGATTGGGCCTGAAGATGTTCCAGACTCGTTTTGAAGTCTTGGGCTACGGCGTGCGATTAAGCATTTGCACTGACCCTTTGTTGTTTGTTCGCTAATGCTCACGGCAGGGGAGCACCAACAATGCAGTCTTGCGGCGAATTAGCCTCTATCAGCGGATGCTCACAAAAGAGAGCTCAAAGTGTCGAGGCTCGTGGCAGAGGAGCGCTAGAAACAAAAGGCTCACTTTAGGAGTCTCTGGCGGCGGCGGTGCAGCTAAACTTAAGCTACGCAGATTTGCATGATCGAAATGCGAAATAAAATTGTTACCTGTCTAAGGGTTTGCCTTAAACTCCCACTCAAGTAAAGACCGCTGCGCTTTTACATTCGAGTTGTGATCTGTTTATTTCTATTTTAATAAAATTGACAATTACAAACCACATAAAAATAAAACCAAACTTACCGCAGTGTTCTCACCCTCCTTGCGACAGATAACGAATGAATAGCCATTTCGGCATTCGCCACCTGACACATGTCGTAGTGAAACACAGGGTTTACACAAAAACAATTATATATAAACACCAATTTACACCATGGGCGTGGCGGTGATGTTTTGCGACATCTTTAACTAATGGTCGATTTGCAACAGCAATAATTAAATAAAGTTAGTATAAAGTTATTTTAATTTAACCAGCGATTGTTTAATTACTACACGATCTAGGGTTACGAATCCGAGAGCAGAGAGTTAGAGTTAATTGTCAGGAGGGCAATTTCTAAACAATAAATTGCCAAGAGGGCAATTTCGTAACAATATTTTAAATATTTATTACTAGCTTTCTATATTCTATCTGCATTACACCGCTGAAATGCATTTAAATGTGTGTTGTGCCTGGAATCTAATCGACTTTGAACCATGGGGTTTTTTTTTATTATTATGTTGTACACGACGTTTTTGTTTTGTTGTTTGGCCTGTAATCACATAAATCTGATAGTTTTCCGATACGGGAACAGGCGACAGACAATTCACCATGGATTTAATGATTTAGTACGTATCTGTTGCAATATATGTACATCAGACATGTCGTCTTTGAATTTGGTCCACAAATCAATCGGTTTCGATTGTTGAAAAAATTATCGAGAACAATGTTCGTATCTGATGTGCACTTGATGAAATGACAACATCTTCGAGGGTGTCATCCCAATGAGTATCATCCTCTAGCAATCACAGACGTTGACACATATATGTCTCATAGAATTCACCATTTACAGTTCGTAGATGTTGGTATGATGTTGGACCACGAACGTTGACTAACAGCAAACGCAAATAGAAACACTCGTCGTTGTTGGATGCAATGTGTGAATGCGATATAATGCATCGCTGGAACATATAAGTTACCTAGAACAGGATTTCCGGGTTTCCGTCGTTGAAATTTCTTTGACCATCGGACGAAATCATCATTCTGGCACATTCCAAAAAACTGGTCAATGTTGTAGATGACGGCCGATTAGCTCCTTGCAATGCGTTCTCCGCAGTATTCATCGAAATGATCAACAGTGAAATGTCTTTCATGAATGGGGAATGAAAAAATGCTCCAAATTGCTTCGTTACTGTTATTTGATACTGACTAACTTCATCATTGGAATTCTCCGCACCAATCCCAATGACACCCATGTAACTTCCTTTGCTCACATACTTTCAGATGTATTTGATAGATTTCACGGAAAGTCAAGATTCGACATTGAAGTGCGCTTTGAATATCTTCGAGAGGATTGGCGAATACGGAACAATCCAACGATTATCAACTTCCATTTCCTGTTGATTCACTTTGACAACTGTTGATCTTCCATTGTCCGCAGTCGATCGGCGACGACACAGCAGATAACCAACATTTCCGATAATTCTTTCTGCTGTTAATGGCCGTGGATAACGCTTTGAATATTTTCCGTCGACCATACACGGAGAATTGTTATTTAATTTTCCACAGGGGCCATGAGTCATGTTCTTGGTAACAATCTCATGTATGCCTGGATCTTCTTCTTCATCGGGAATTTCCGCTGATATCACATCATTGATTTCTCATTCGGTCTTAAGTTATCAATTAACCAAATGAGAATAAGCGCTTGCGGCAATCCGCGTTTCTGCCACTCCACTGAATACATCCAGCAGCGCGTCTTACCAAACACGTGATACAATCAAATCCATCGATGATTTCAATTTCTGTTTGAATAATCTCGCGGTGATGTCATGTCGAATGTTGGGTAATTGAGCAGGGAATAACTCTGTTCGAATTTCTATCCACTTCGGATTGCACATGAACGTGAAAAACAAATCTGCTGTGCCGTAATGGCAAACATACAACATAGCATCTCGAGCGTATTCATGCATATGTCACATCCGACGTACGTTCGGCCGAAATTCGGTGCGTTTCCATTAGCATTGACTGCATCTCGCAATTGAATATACTGTTCGGAACGGAGGTTTCTCTGGATAAATCTGATGATGGCCAATCACTCAGTTTCAACTTTGACGTACATATCGAAATCATATTGGTGAAATAGATGCCGATATTTTAAGATGTGACTGTCCTCATTTTCACGAACCATCTGTTGATATGAATAATAGTTCATTGAACTAACTTTTTTGTTCGTTTCAGCGCCTATAAATGAATTTTTGTGACAATAAAATAAATAAATATTATTTGAAAAAATATAGATTTGCTATTCACCTATAAGCGGATTTACCGTTTTGTTCGAGAAATAATAATCGTCTTCACCTAACAAAATTTGATGGAATATTGCAACGTATCATCTGATCGGTGGGATTCGGACACACGTTCTAGCTGTTGTAGAACTATATGACAGGATTTTCGCCGATGTCTTATCGGCTGTGACTACAATTTTGTGATTATCAGATGGCATGCGGTCCACTGCTGTTGTTCAGTGCTCATCGATCCAATAGCAGGGGATTGTTGTGCAGTCGATGAGTATTGAACGAAACATTTGTGTATCTTCTCGCACGATTATTTAAATTCATTCCTTTTGTATCATAATCGATAACGATAAATTTCATTTCGATCTTCACGTTGATCTTCAGTTCGATTAGATCAAAAATTTGTTTGTCTTGTAGCATTGTGAGCTCTGCGACTGAAATTCCTCCGCCTTGTTGGGGGCATTGCAATTCGATGAAATTGTGTCAAATTAATTTAATTCACAATATTAATAAATAAATAAGTGTTCCACCGCGTGTTTGTTTCGATTCCAGTATTACATTTTGTATGCGATTCCTTTTAAAATTTTGGTAACAACAACAACATAAAAATTAAAACAAAGTTATTCGTTTCGAGTTCATGTAGAAACATGTGCATGCGTTCGCTTTTAAAATTTTCTTAACAACACAATAAAAATTACAACATATATATGAGCTCGCTTTTAAAATATTCGTAACAGCAACATAAACATTATGGCAAAGTTCTTTGTTTCGAGTTCGGGTGGCAGCATGTGTATGCGTTAGCTTTACTAACTTTTATATTGTTGTTGTTGCGAAAATTTTAAAACCTTTACTCCATCTGTGATCATTTGACCTTGACCTTCTTAGAGAAATTATGTTTCAAATGATATATTTTTTTTAAAAATCGGTCCAGCCATTTTCTATTGATTCTGTTTTCAACATACATAGTTAGTTTCTGTAAATATAGAGATAATAAATATAAAATCCTGCTACTTTACAAAATTATTTCGGAAGATACTGCTCGTTGCATTTATTGGGATAACATTGCGAAAGAGCTGGTGGTATAAGACTTTTAGGTGGAAACTGTAAGAAAAAGTTCTGTACCCCACCAAAGAATGTAATATTTAGAACTATTGCTAAATATCAAAGAAAACAATTACCTCATGTTGATAACATGTAGCCCAAAAACTTCAGTGTAATCAATAACATTATTTATTTAACTTTTTACACTTTGTATTACTACATCTCGGTAACGAAAAATACGATCACGTTTACATAAAAATTACTTTCGTTGAAAATTCATAACGGATTTTTTCATAATTATGGAATTTTCAGAAATTGTGCGTATAATAGTGAATTTTTTTGAAAAATCGGAAATTATGTTGCTGGGGGTCGGGTTGAATTATAACAAATAAGAACATGCTAACTCTCATTCTTTCCAACTCTGGATTACTAGCATTGTTAAATGAGTTTCATTTAAAATAAAAGCTAATAAAATCAAATATGATTGTTATAACAGTTCAGCTCTTTGTTATTCATAAGTAATCTGTCACCTATGTATATTTACTTTTATTCAAGTATCAATTAGCTGTAATCAGTGCATTTTTGAAAATTTTGACAATTTCGGTTCCTCAGTCTCTTGCATATTTTACTTCAATGGGACGAAATTTATATTGAATCCTTTTTTTAAAGAACGTTTTATTTGCAATCTGTCCTTGGGCGCACTAACCAAGTTCAATTATAATTTAAAATACAGCATGTGAGGGAGAGCCAATGCTATCTTTTCATATAATTTGGACAATAATGTTTTATTTACTATATTATTTATATTTTTACATTATTTACAAAGAAAAGATAATATTCTACATTTGCTAAACATAGTCCAAGGATGCGGATCATTTTAGTCTACGCGTTGATGCCGTAGACTAAGGCAGACTGAGAACTAGGAAGTTAGAATGAGTACTTAGCTTTGCCCAGGAAATAGTGCTGTATGTTTTTATTTCCTCTTGGACTGTCCATTAAAAATTATCCTCAATAATTCTCCTTGAAATCTTCTTAAAATGTTTCTTTTTACATTCGCTGCGGCGCACAGTGTTGCGCCTCCATACAAATTGTGGGCAAAATAGGCGGGATTTGGTTAAAAATTCATATCTTAGTGGATTAGGGCATGCTGAGCTCAAAACTAATTTTTTTTTGTTTTTTATATAGCTTTTATAGTTTTGATGCAAATGAAGATTGAAAATGAAAAAATGTTTTCCAGAATTATTTAAGTATAGTGTACATGTTTAATTAACAAAAAATACGGAATTAATATTGGTGGTACCAAAGTTTAGTGCCTCTGAGGTAAGTATAACTACAAATTATTTAAGGGGTTCCAAAAAATTATAAGGTCATATACAATGGATTTGTCATTAAAGAAGAATTTATGGACCTATAGTAAATGCTCGTCATCACTGTACTGTCGGCTTATAACCATAAACATGAATTCGTCGGAATCGTCTTCATTACTGAACCTCTGCTTATAACGGTTGTGCCATACCCCACTTACAAATCAAAAAAGTTTTAGCTATCTCACCATTTATATTTATGAGTTCTAGTATTCTTTGCGCAGTTTTGCACAACAAAATTTTTAGGTTGACTTCTACTGAACATTTAGTTGAAGTTGTTGGCGGCAATAAATTTTATTTCATAGATCCCAATGCATTTAAACTCGTTAAGCAGTATTTATGCAAACTATTTATTTTTTGACGCAAAATATTGTACTTCTGTTCCGATAGATTAAGATCAAGATTCAAAGCCAAAACTTCAGATGGGGATAAACCAAAGAATTATGGATATTAAGATTATAACATGCGCATGATTTCCCGTTAGATGACGTAGTTTGTGTAAATAATATAGTTTGTCAAGGGTTGCCAACTATGTGTAATTTATAAAGAACTATTTTTATATAACAAATCAATTGAATTTCATACGAAATCGTTGCTAAATATAAATGCAATCTTTATTTTTGCTCTGTTTATTTAAATTTTATATATAACAAATTGCTTCACACTTGAAAATTATAATTTTGTGCAGAAAAATGTATGTATTCTGTAAGAGTTGGTAACACTGCAATTAAAAAGTGAACATGAGGTGTGCAATGGGCAAATGCAAGCAAACCAACAGTAAAAAATTAAGTGAGAAATTGTTCGGAAAATTTACATTTTGTGCTTTTAATGAAATCTATATATTTTGCTATAGTTAGTGGAAATACTGTAGAGTTTTACAGTTGGATAGATACCTTAGACCGGATTTAGTAAAATCTTATTGCGTGCTGTGAAAACACTAAATATTCGATGCAGTGGCTGAGGATATTACCTAAATACGTAAATGCTGCATATCGAACTGAAGAATCGATATGATATTGAGTACGTCTTCACGTATCGTCAAAACTAGGATGTTCTGGAAATTTTTTTTGTAATAATTAGATCTAAAGGCGGGCTTCATGATAAACCCGATCGCCAAGAATTTAAATATAGACTTCTATCATAGATTCTGAGGTACAACGAAGGCATTTTAAGTACTAAAGCAAATGTAGAGGCCGACAATACGCCCGGTGTAGAAGATGTACATAATTCTTTAACAGGTAAATTTCAACATACAATTTAAAATAATACAGTTTTTACTTTCTCTTCTACAAGCGGATATTTGGAAAGACAGTTAACGGAAGCAAAGGACATCGAAGGAAATGAAAAAGTGAAAAAACTTTTTTTTTAGATTTAGAATGTACTTTATAAGATTACTTAATACAGAAATTTGTCATAATAATAATAATGCACGAAAGAGAAAATTTAATAAAATAACTAAGTAATTTTAAAAAATGTAATTCTTCCCTATCAAATATTTTAAAAAGAAAAATAATAAATTATCCCACTGTTATGTGTACAGAAATATTTTAAGTTTGAGAGTTGGAAATTATTAGCCAATAGGAACACAGTTAGTATGACGTATTTTTAATTTTCAATTCGGGATGTCGTAATCTGTGTTTCTATCATTCTTGGATAAACCTACGTTATTACTTACGCAACTTTCAGAACTATTTTTATTTTTCATTTTGTGGGCCGCATATTCAAGTTCTTGAACTCAATGTCTCTCAATGTGAGCGGATTCAATGCCCTCTCGCTGGCCAAGAAAACTAGTGCTCGCGACAAACTACCAACCAGCTCTCTTCGCAAACGGCATGTGCAGAAAGGTTAGCGAAGGTCAGCCAGGCCATTCTTTAAAGCTTTGTTTTCGTAAGCACTCTTTAGTTTTCAGGTATTGCACTGTCTGCGACAGTCGTATATTAATTTGTAAAAATAAACTAATAAAATATAGTTTTATTAAAATTAGAAACTAAAATGAAGATAATTGTTAAAAACAAAAGGAAAATATATTAATTTGCATAACGTATTCTTTTCCTATTCCGTGAATACCTAAAAACTGGTATGACTCTGACTAACATAGCTAATGTGAAAGTGTTAACTTCAATCGCTTTATCGCAGGATATTATTAATTTTTACAAAACCCATTGGTAGAATCTTGATGATGGATAAATTATGTTTTCAAAAATACCAAATATGTCCATATATTGAACAACAAATTTTTCGAATTTTGTCCACTAGCAAGTACTGTGCGGCGCTTCACAACTGAATCAAGTATGTCTACATAGACTTTATTAATGTTTTTTACATACTAATATAATAGCATATTATTAAAAATTGTGTACTCCACTAAAAATGTTAAAAAAGTTACAAGGTTTTGAAAACGGCGCCATAAATCATATACGAGGTCTGTTCAAAAAGTATCGCGAATTTTGAATTTTCGCGGGCTACGGATGTTCGATTTTCGATCTTTTTATGGCGTTATGTTGGTACTTATGACCCTCACTTATGTTGACAATCTCGGCCAATTTTAATGTTCAGTCAGTTTTTGACAGCTATTGTGCGTGGACGTGTTTTAGCTTAACTTCGATTTTTGTCTACTTCGAAAAATGGATCAAAGAATTTGTATCAAATTTTGTGTGAAAAACAACATAAAGTGCGCGGAAGTATTCCGAATGTTGACTGTTGCATACGGCGAAGCTACTTTGGACAAAAGCAACGTTTATCGGTGGTACAAAATGTTTCAGCGGGTCGAGAAGATGTGAGCGACGAAATGCGTTCCGGACGCCCGAGCACATCAAAAACAGACGAAAACAATGATGAAGTAAAGAAACTCGTATTGGTCAATCCTCGAATCACTGTCAGAGAAGTTGCTGAGGACCTAAATACATCGATTGGCTCGTGTCATTCGATTATCACCAAAAGTTTGGGCATGAGGCGGGTCTATGGTTAAGACGTAGAAACCAAAGCTCAATCATACCACAAAAAGATCGAAAATCGAACATCCGTAGCCCGCAAAAATTCAAAATTTGCGATACGTTTTGAACAGATATCGTATGCTTTGCGAAATGTCCGGAAAATTTGGAAAAAATAATTAAAATACAGTGAAATTTATTGAAATTCCGTAAGAAGTGTAGTAAAAATAATATTAGAAAAAATTAACAAAAAATAGTACAGAGAAAATTTTAATACACAACAGCAGATGTCTCACTACGGTGTTGAAGTTGACAGCCAGCAGATCTATTACAATTTAGATACACATACATCTGAGTGCTACATTACATAACATTTCACTGCATTCTACGATTCAAACAAAATTTACATCAAGTGGTTCGTTTATGTAATAAAATTAGTTTTGCTTAAGTTTAATTTACAATTCAGCGCTCCCCCGAGTTGGATGTAACGATGTTAATCCACAATTGAAAATTAACGTCACGAATGACAAATAACTGTGAATTTGGACAGCAATAAATAAAGAAAAAGATTTCCTCCTTTTAAAACCACCCCAAATACTATTGCCACCCTATCTACAACATATTCAACATCATAGAGGATATCCACTGACCCATAATTGCAGTTTTCGGTTAAATGTAGTTTAACATCGCATTTAAATGAACAACTTCCCATGCTATTGTTTTTGTATAGAAGTGAGTTAGCTCACACTTTCAAATCGGAGTAATTCACTTTTGCTGTTTATATACTGCATAATAGGAAACGTTATGTTAACAATGGAAGCCATATGTACAAATATAAATATATTTGCAGGTTGCCTGCAGTCGCAACCAGCGCAGTAGGGTAAATGAATAAAAGAAACATGCATTTAATTCTGTGTGGTAGAATTTCCATACAAACAATTTCCATGTTCTTTATTTTTAGCAGAAATATATATTTTCTGCTTTAAATGAATTATTTCCATTTATTATTGGGAGTTCCTAAAAAGCAAATAAAAAACATAAATATCGCAGATGCACCCCTTCAGATAAAAAGGCTTATAGCACTGGTAACTCAATTTTTGTGGAAAAACTTGACATTTTCCAAATTTAACAGAGTCCTTAACTGTAGTTTAGCAGTCAGTGGAAGCACAGCATAAGATATAATGTTGGTTTCACAAACAATAATGACATATGCAGGAGCCTAAACTAAAGTTTCAGCTGAAATACTTTATAAAAATGCAGCATATAAATCTAAGCCTGAACAATGTGACAATTTATGTCCTCATCGTGTAATTCTTCTATCGGCGTTTATTACCATGGAAGTTGTTGTGAACTGACGGCTTCTATTGAAGGGTTGGGATACACAGTTACAAATGAATGGAATATGAAGTAGAGGGAAACCAGAAAACACCCACCAATGTTTGTAGTAAAAGTTGAACAGAAGTCGAATATTAAACAAATTTACGACATTAATACTCTAGTAGACTCTCGTATAACTTTTGAGCGACCACGACCAAGCGTTAAGTACCACAGTGTCCAAATTGTCAAAAATATTGTTACACAAAAGCTTATATCCGGAGAAGCCCTAGATGCATAAAGTGCGCTGAAGATCGTACATCAGTCAATTTTGAACGCAAAGGTAAACTCAACGATCTCAAATGCACGATATGCCAATTTAATCATCACTCTAACTACAACGAATGCTCAGTTTACAGAGCAAGCAAATTGAAGAAACACTATTATTAAAATAATGAATAATATGATGATCAACAAACTGCACTTCAAGATTATACTTTTGAAATCCAACGGACTAGCTCAACTTATTCAGAAAATATTATTATATTATATTTACAACAACATCAAATAGATATTCTCTTCATTTCGAAAAGTATTTCGATAATTAAAAGTTTCGCGACAGCAAACTAAAATTTGTTTGAAACAATGCATCCCGATAGCCCTGCTCATCAACGATAAAATTCAGGAAAAGCCTAAAACATTTTGAATCTATGCATGTCCAAATGTTATTTAAAGGCAATGAACTTACGGTATCAGCCATATATATGTAGTCCAACAAACCATAATATAAAATAAGATGACTAAACTTCCTTTTTAAAACACTAGGTTATTGCTTTTTCATGAGACCCGCCGTGGGGTCAAGGTTTACAACAATCAAAGGGCGCAAGCTACAAAGCACCATTCATTCTGTTGGAATTTCGATTATATGGGCCAGTCAGTCTACATATTAACCCACTATCTGGTCTAGTATAGAGAGGGTTTGCTAAGGTAATTTGGCAAGCAAACTGCATGACAGACTGCTAGTTGTTATCCGACCATTTTACGATAGTTGTGATAGCCAACAATTTTGAAAATAAACCGGAAATGTGGTTTCTGTATAAACAATTTAAGACTATTTTCAATACTTTCTTTAAGTAATAGTAAACTTCATAGGCCACTGAAAACCGATGTGGATATTAATGACGCAGTCGAGTATCGCACGTGGATTATAATTAAAAGAATCCTCTTGCCAAGAAATACACTTTCAACTCATCAAATAATACTCCATTGCTGTTGAAGAGGGAGAAAGATTCAAACATTTGGTAGCATGTTAAGGTGCATAGAAGCAAAAATCAAACGGATTACTCATTATCGAAAATTTGCAGGAAGACCTGTAATAAAATAATACAGCATTACAAAGAGTTGATAAAAATTTGGTTGAAAGTTGACTCTGAAAAAGTCAGTTTGTTCGCAGCCCACTTAAATGCTGTGTTCAAACCAAACAAAGCTGAGTGTTAATATCAACAGATTGACTTAATAAAGGAATGCTAAAAGAAAGTTGTTAATTGGGAATGCCTCGGAAAACTATCTCAAGAAATGATATGGTAAACGTTATAGTATAAACTAATGATATAAAAGCTCCAGGCTACAACTTAATCAATAATAAACGAGTTAAGGAGTCTGAAGTCGGGTTAGACCGAGTACGAAATACCCTTTACCTTTTCTTGTGAGTGCGAGTTCAACAATTGGGATGTTTTCTTCATAAATCATCATTAGGAGCATATCTACGTTAAATTGCGGTACGGTACCTTGAATTGATTATAGCGACCCCATTTCTTGTGTATGGCTTTGTAGGGTCCATATACGTACTAATATAAAATTTCGTCCAAAAATATTGTATAGGTAAGTTATAAAAATATGTCAATAGTGGGCGTGGCTGTTTAAATAACACGCCCATTTTGTGTGTGCTGATTAATGTTAGTACACGCAACATTCCTGTGAAATTTCGTTGACAAATCTTTAATAGGAACCTAGTAACGATTTTTGGTTAATTGTAGGCGTGGCAGTAGTAATAATCTGCCCATATTTGGAATGAATAGTAGTACAGACCCATTGCATACATCTACCAATTTGTTTTCATATATCATCACTAGAAGCATAGATAGGGTAATTGTCTTTAAATGGGGTCTCCAAAGTTCCTTATATGGGAGGGAGGCGTATACTTCATCTGATCGACCCCGAATCTTGTACATGGCTTTGCAGGGTCCATATACTTACTAATATAAAATTTCGTCCAAAAACATTGTATAGGTCGTAAGTTATAATAATATGTCAATAGTGGGCGTGGCCGTAGAAATAACACGCCCATTTTTTTGTGGTGTTTAATGTTAGTACCCGCAACCTTCCTGTGAAATTTCGTTGATAAATCATTAATAGGAACACAGTAATGATTTTTGGCTAATTGTGGGCGTGGCAGTTCTATTAAGATCTCCATATTCTGCACACACACTATTATGGACCACATGTATATTTCTGCCAATTTTTATTCCGCTGGCATCAATACGAGCATAGGTAGGCTAATTTTAATTTTAGACCCGAAAGTTCCCTATATCAAAAGTGGGCGTGTCTTTTCTCTGATCTGCCCCATTTGTTGAAGATAGCTTTGTAATGTCCACATGTTCCTTCCCGTAAAATTTCGTCCGTAAATCTCTACCAGATCTTCAGTTACTAATATATGTTAATAATGGGCGTGGCAGTTAATATATACCGCCCACTTTTTGCACAGTGTTTAGGGGAACTTACATCTCCATAGCTGCCAAATAACGTCCCGATTCCATTAATTGGACCGAAGTTATAGTCATTCTAAAAAAGGTGAAAAAAGTTCCATATATGGGAGGTAGGCGTGGTCTTTGTCCAAATCGGCCCATATAGCAATCTGGTTCTGTATCTTTGTCCAGACTATACTTTAGCAAAATTTGATTAAGGTAGCTCTAACGGTGTAGAAAAAAGTGGCCACAGACGGACAGACGGACAGACGGACGGACAAAATAAAAATTGCTAGAAAGTGATTCTGATCATATCTGTATATATATGTCCATGCCTACCATGCCTCCTTCTCGAAATTGCAACCCCTCTCAAAAGCACAAAGTTACTATACCCTATTTATCTTTTTTAAAGGTAAAGGATATAAACACTGACTAATATGCAATTATACCCTTTACCTTTAAAAAAGGTAAATAGGGTATACTAACTTTGTGCTTTTGAGAGGGGTTCAATTTCAAGAAGGAGGCGTGGTAGGTATGGACATATATATACAGATATGGTCAGAATCACTTACTAAGCAATTTTGATTTTGTCCGTCCTTCTCTCCGTCTGTCCGTCAGTCCGTCTGTGGCCACTTTTTTTCTACACCGTTAGAGCTATCTTAATGAAATTTTGCAAAAGTATAGTCTGGACAAAGATACAGAACCAGATTGCTATATGGGCCGATTTGGACAAAGACCACGCCTACCTCCCATATATGGAACTTTTTTCACCTTTTTTAGAATGACTATAACTTCGGTCCAATTAATGGAATCGGGACGTTATTTGGCAGTTATGGGGATGTGGGTCCTACTAAACATTATACAAAAAGTGGGCGGTATATATTAAGTGCACCGTCCAATATTAACAAATATTAATAACTTAAGTTCTGGCGTAGATTTACGAACGAAATTTTACTGGAAGGAACATGTGGACATAATAAAGCTATCTGCAACAAATGGGGCTGATCAGGGAAAAGACACGCCCACTTTTGATATAAGGAAGTTTCGGGTCAAAAATTAAAATTGGCCTACCTATGCTCGTATTTATGCTAGCGGAATAAAAATTTGCAGAAACATACATGGGGTCCATAATAGTGTGTGTGCAGAATATGGAGATCATACTAGAACTGCCACGCCCACAGTTAGCCAAAAATTATTACAAGCTTCCTACTAAAGATATAATAACGAAATTTCACAGGAATGTTGCGAGTACTAACATTAAACACCACACAAAAAATGGGTGTGTTATTTCTACAGCTACGCCCACTATCCTCATATAATTATAACTTACGACCTATATAATATTTTTGGACGAAATTTTAAATTATGGACGTATGGACCCTACAAAGCTATATACAAGATTCGGAGTTGTTCAGATGAAGGATACGCCTCCCTCCCATATAATGAACTTTGGGGACCCCGCTTAAACACAGTCACCCTATCTATGCTTCTAGAGATGATATATGAAAACAAATTGGTAGATGTATACACTGGGTCTGTACTAGCATGCATTCCAAATATGGGCAGATTATTGCTACTGCCACGCCCACAAACCAAAAATCATTACAAGCTTCCTATTAAAGATTTTTTTCACAGGAATGTTGCGGGTACTAACATTAAATACCACACAAAATATGGGCGTGTTATTTCTATAGCCACGCCCACTATTGACATATTGTTATAACTTACGACCTATTCAATATTTTTGGACGAAATTTGACATTAAAACGTATATGGACCCTACAAAGCCATATACGAGCTTCGGGGTCGATCAGAGGAAGGATACGCCTGCCAACCAAATAATGAACTTTGGGGACCCCACTTAAAGATTGTTACCCTATCTGTGCTTCTAGTGATGATATATGAAAACAAAATGGTAGATGTATACACTGGGTCTGTACTAGCATGCATTCCAAATATGGGCAGATTATTGCTACTGCCACGCCCACAATTAACCAAAAATCAATTCTAGGTCCCTATTAAAGATTTAACAACGCAATTTCACAGGAATGTTGCGGGTACTGACATTAAACAACGCACAAAAATGGACGTGTTATTTTTACTGCCACGCCTACTATTGAAATATTATTATAACTTTCGACCTACACAATATTTTTTGACGAAATTTTATATTGGTGGTTATATTGACACTACAAAGCCATATACAAGAAATGGGGTCGATATAATCAATTCAAGGTACCCTACCAAAAATTACCGTTAGTATGCTCCTAATGATGATTTATGAAGAAAACTTCCCAATTGTTGAACTTGCACGCACAAGAAAAGGAAAAGGTATTTTGTAGTCGGTCTGACCCGACTTCAGACTTCTTTACTCGTTTTATATCAAATATGGTAACGAAATCTACACGTTGCAAAAATCAATGCTGGAGTTCCTCAAATAAGTATCCTAGGACCATATTTGTATATTTTATTAAGTCGGACGTCCCTGCACATAGAAAAGTCGTTGCGTTTGCAGAAACGAACTTATTGTTGCTAACAAATTGCAGAAAACCTCGAGGACATCACTAATTGTTTTAAAAACCTGCGTATAAAAATGAATGAAAGTAAATCAGTACAGGCGACTTTTAGGAAAAGACGCGAGAGTTGCACTACTCTTAAGATTAATAATTGTACAATTCGCAAATAAGTTGAGGCTAAATATCAAGGTTTAAAAAAATGGAAAAATGCTTGTTATCGTGTGAGGATTGCTAACAATCTGGAGAATCTAGGGAAATGTGAAATTGTGCTTTCTTTGAACATTGTTGCATGAAGTAAAAGAAAGAAACCTATCTAAACTTTGAAGGTAGTTAAGTAGTCATATTATAATTTTGGCACAAGGAAGTTATCTTGCTTCGTTTTTAAGCACAAGAACGTCGGAGCGCGGAGTGAAGACCTTCGATTTTAATATTTCAATCAAAAAGTGCAAATACTTGTGACCCTAATCTTAATGAATCCCACAAATCTATTCGAAACCCCTATATATTCAAAGCCCACGAGAATATCCACTAAATATCGTATGTTTGAAACATCTTGTCTCAGGATATAAAGGGTTTTTCAAAAGAAACGCTACAAAACAAAATCGATAGTGACAGCAAACGATGCCATATTTTTTCCCGCTGTTTTGACATTTCTCTTCAGTAAGATTTGCCATTTCATCATGCAAAGATATACGAGCCAACAACGATTTACTACCGAAATTCGGAGTCAGACGCCTCAACTTTAAGAGCGCTACGTCCAATTTATGATGAGGCTCATTTCTGGCTGAATGGCTTCGTCAATAAGCAAAATATGCGTTATTGGTTTGACAGCAATCCACACGTACTCCATGAGTCATCATTGCATCCCGAAAAAATTACGGTTTGGTGCGGTTTATGGGCCGGCGGCGTCATTGGGCCGCACTTCTTCCGTGATGATCAAGATCGGCACATTACTGTGAATGCGAATCGCTACCGTTCAATGATAACCGAATATTTTTGGCCCCAATTGGATAATATGGACTTGGAGGACATGTGGTTCCAACAGGACGGCGCCACAAGCCACACAGCGAATGCCACAATCAATTTACTGCAAACCAAGTTTGGTGAACGTGTTATCTCACGAAATGGCCCAGTGGATTGGCCGCCTCGGTCGTGCGATTTGACGCCGTTAGATTATTCCTGTGGGGCTACGTCAAGTCTATGGTCTATGCCAAAAAGCCAGCGACGATTGATGAACTTCGTACGAATATCGAACGTGAAATTGCAGCAGTATCGGCCGATTTATGCTTGAAAACCGTTGAAAATTGGGTTCAGCGTCTGGACTTCTGCAAGCGTGCCCGTGGTGGCCATGCAAAAGAAATCGAGTTCCATACATAATGGCATCGAACGTACTTTCACAGGAATAAAGAATTTCATTGATATCTAAAATCGGTTTTGTTTTATTTAAAAAAACTTTTGTAGCGCTCTTATTCAAAAACCCGATAGAAGAAATCACTAAATTATCATTTATTTTTTGGTCCTACAACCAGATGTATATGATTTATTGATTCGTTTCCGGAGGTATCACTATGTACTTACCGCCGATGTCATTAAAATGTATCGGCAGATCCTGATAGACAGATCCTGAAGACCAACAATTTCAATAAATACTGTGGATACAATCGAACAGAAAATAGTTGTGCACATATCTCACAGATGTAACTTATGTAAGCGCGTCTGTACTCTACTTATCTATACATAAAAATTGTTTGAATCGTCCACTAAACGAAAATGCCTCTGATTTCCTCATAGAACCCAAATTTATCAAATCCTCTTTCTTTTTGGATAATTTACTTTACGGAGCTGATTCACTTTAAGAGCTTCACAACCTCATGTACGAAATACCAGAAATATTGAACCGAGGATGAGTGCAGATAGGAAATAGGCACTCTAATCAGGAGCCTATATTCGATTACTAGACTGCCAGCGATCTAGATATAGATTATGGGGCAGTGCTTTGGGCACCGCATGTCATCTATTTGATAACATTGATGTATATTTATCCTCTTCAGAAAGATGAAAATATGAAATTGAAAGATTACCAAATTATTATACTATATTCTATCTATATAAGTTAATACTCAAATATGCTAGCATCATAATAAGAGTCATAAACTACCACAAGCTGTAATCGAGTTTATTGATTCCAGTTTCTTTCTTCTCCTACTTAGTTCTTGCTTTCTACTTATAGTTGTTCTCTTGTATATGAGTTAGTTTAAAAACAATACTCAATCCAGCAAGGTGCGTAAGCTCCGCATAATTTAGGTGTTTAGCACCGTCTAATAAATTTATAATTAAAATAAATAATTTATCGTTTTATTAATTGGCGCCCGAGCAGGGACCGCGAAATAAATAGAAAAAATTTCGTACAAATTTTTCTAATCGCGTTTCCATCAGTCGCGAAGTTTGGCTCCTTAGTCAGCCACATTGAATCGTGGTACAAACGGGGGGAACTTAAGTTCCAGCCTCTTCCCACGGAATAGTTAAAAAATTTTACTTAACTAAAAAACTATAAAAAATGGACGCATATTAAAATAAAAACGTCAAATACGAGACAATTAATTAATAAGTGATAAGTTAAAATATTGACTATCAAAAAACACATACAAAAAACAAAAAACAAAAAAAAAAACAAAAAAATCAAATACGAATGCTGATAGACAAAAAAAAAAAGAATATAATAAACAGAATCACAAACTGGTTTCATTGCTACAAATTAAAAATATATATATATATATATAGACATCAACAATACAGAAAGAAGAACTGTGTAACTGTAAAAGAACAAATTCAACGCCAAGCAATATAAAATTACAAAGAATCAGCAAAATAGAATTGAAATCCAGTGAAGAAATTTAGTGACTTTAATAAAAACAGAAGCCGACAAGAAATGAGTAACACACTAAATGAAAAAAGTTAATGAAAAATAGCAGACAAATAATAGGGAAAAAAGTCATAATAATTACACTGAATGGACTAATAAAAAGTAAAACATAAATAAAAAACCCAACAAATTGAAAAAGAACACATTCAAAAATAAAAATATAAAAATTATTAAAACAACATATGAACATTTTGTAACGAATTTCGGCGTTGATAATATCGAAGAGTGACTACAGAGTTCACTACTGATGATGTTCGTGATTTTGTGAGCAGCCGAAGAATCAGACGCAGCGGCCACCGTGGTTTTAATTTAGTAATACGCAAGCTTAATCATATTGCAGCTTAATCATATTGCATGAAATGTTATGTTCATAGCTTCCTTTAACTGGAAGTGACATCGAGGATTGGAGTACGGAAGCCGATTGCAAAGAGAGCAGCACATCATCATCATCAGTACAAGCAGTCGTATTCAACAGCAACAGTTCAACACAGCAACAGTCGCTGCAACACTTATTGTAAGAATTTTCTATAATTGTTTAAGATATCTCTCAGCTTCTATAAACTTTGATCATAAGAAATTATTTCAATTCATTCAGTGCTTCAATTAATTTTATAGTTAAGATATAAGAGTTTATATGTTAATATTATAAGTCAACCAAATTTGTTAATAGTTAAAAAAATTAATTGTTTATTTAAATTTTAAAAAAAGTTTCACAACAATAATTGTAAAATACTGTTTAAAAATGTCAGACGATGAAGATTTAGCAAGCCGTTTGAGAAGTGTATCTTTCACTAATAATACTCGTGCAGTCACTTCTACTTCGGCACTCCCACTTATAACTACTGCATCGACAATTACAAAACTCTCAGACATTTAATGAACATCATCAACTACTGCATCGACATCTAACAAAACTCTCAGACATTTAATGAACATCAAAAAGAGGAATTACGGTAAATTATCTCAGAAACTATAGCCAATATTTTAAATCCGTGTAGCGAGCAGGTAGAACAGGAGGCACAAATTGACTTTAGTAGAAATATTTCTGATGTTGAAAAAATTCCAGATATCGTAAAAACTTTAAGAGAGTTTTCAGGCAAGCAAGGGGAGTTCAGTTCATGGCGAAAATCAGTTGATCGAATTTTTACAATTTACGAGAGCTACAAAAATATGCCTAAGTACTTTGCGATTCTCTATACAGTGAGACATAAGATAGTAGGGGAATCTGATACCGCTTTGGAGTCATATCGTACTCCGCTTGATTGGACTAAGATTAAAAAATGTCTGATGCTCTATTATTCGGACAAAAGGGACATCAGTACTTTAGAATGTCCCACTAGCTTACCGCAAGCTCTGAACATTTGTCTAAAATTATCAAATCTCAATTTTAGGTCCAACTATGCAAACAATATCGTTCGAAATTCACACTCCAAGCCTGCACAACACCAACAATTTAGACAACCTTTTTTCCCACAATTAGCTAATTTTTCGAATACCAACAACTTCAGTAAACAACGTACATCAGCTCCGCAATTTAATCGTGATTTTTCCCATAACAATAATTTCAATAGCTTCAATAGTCAGCATATGTTAACTCCGCAATTTAATTGAGATTTTTCTAATAATAATAGTTTAAACAGATTTAATAATCATCATACTCCAGTTCCGCTTTTTACTCAAAACCAAAATTATCGTCCACAACTACCCCCCAAACCGATGGAAGTTGATCCATCACTTCGAACAAGACAGGTTGACTACCAAAATAGACCACTACAGCCGTATTTCAACAGACCTCAAATCAACAACCAACCCTTTTCAAATAGACCAGTAGCTCAGGATAATTATTTCCAACGACCACATTCACAGAGTTTCCAACAACCAAACAATCAGCAAAGGGTTTTCAACACAGAAACTTTTCCATATGATGAGACCAATCCAATAGTACCGAGTAGGAACTTCAAAACTATGAACCCCAAAATGACCAGGAATTCATGGAAAATCCAAAAATTATTATCAATATTCTCCTGAATCTCAAGATGATCCTTTAATTAACGATGCCATAAATTTTTTTGACTAGCCTCATCTTCATTACCATACCATCCATTTAAAATGAAAAATAGTAATGAATAGAAATTTTTATTGGATACTGGCTCAAATAAAAATTATGTAAAAAAGAATTTATCCGAAACCCCATAATAAACAATAAAAAATTTTCAGCAAACTCGGTAGGTGGAAAAGTAAAGATCACCCACCATGCAAACATAGAAATGTTTAACACAGCAATAGGTAAACTCAAATTTTTTATACTTCCTGGACTTGAAACTTTTGATGGAATAATCGGAAATGACAGTCTGAAGCAACTTGGTGCAGTTATCTTCGCAAAACAAAATTATTTTACATTACTAAAAAAATTCAATTTTCCTCTAAAACAACAAAAAATAGAATCAGTAAATACTATTCAGTTACGTTTAGACCATTTGACTCATCTTGACGAAACCATAATTAAATCTATAATTCACCGATGCCCCACATTATTCTCAGATCCAGATATGAAATTGACCTATATTACCAATGTAAAAGGCGAAATTAAGACAAAAGAATCAAGTCCTATTTATTCAAAATCATATCCGTACCCAATGGCTCTGAAATCAGAAATTGACACTCAAATAAACGATTTGTTGAGAGATGGCATCATTCGTCCATCAAGGTCTCCATACAACTATCCAGTATGGATTGTACCCAAAAGAGAAGACGCTTCCGGTATTAAAAAATTTCGTATTGTCATTGATTATAGGAAACTTAATCAAAATACTATTCCCGACACCTATCCTATTCCGGACATAAACGCCATTCTAGCCAACTTAGGAAACAATAGATTTTTCACTACTATCGACCTTAAAAGCGGTTTCCATCAAATTTCTCTAAATGAAGCCGACATCGAAAAAACAGCCTTCTCCATCAATAATTGAAAATTTGAATTTACTCGACTTCCATTCGGGCTACGAAATGCGCCTGCCATATTTCAGAGAGCTCTTGACGATATTTTGCGTGACCATATCGGAACAAAATGTTACGTTTACATAGACGATATTGTTATCTACGGTAAAACAAGAGAAGAACATTTGGACAACCTGAAAATAATATTCAAAACACTCGAAGACGCAAATATCAAAGTACAGTTAGACAAGTGCGAGTTCATGAAGAACGAGTTGGAATTCTTAGGATCTATCATTAGCGAAGATGGGATAAAAACTAGTCACAAAAAGGTTGAAGCTATCATGAAATTCCCTAGACCGAAAACTCTTCACTATCTCAGAGCATTCCTTGGAATGACAGGTCACTACAGAAGGTTTATAAAAGGATACGCCGAAATAGCCAAACCTCTGACTTCAATACTCCGTGGTGATTTGGGAAGAGTGAATAAAAATATGTCAAAGAAAACTCGTATTAACTTCGACGCAGAGCAAATAAATGCTTTCAACATGTTAAAGAATAGCTTAGTTTCAGATGACGTAATGTTACACTATCCAGACTTCAACGAGATATTCGAGCTTACCACCGATGCATCAAACTATGCACTCGGAGCCGTGCTCTCGCAGAATAATCGTCCAATTGTTTTCCTCTCAAGGACCTTAAGTAAACGGGAGGAAAGTTATGCGACGAATGAGAAAGAGATGCTTGCAATTATTTGGGCTCTAGGACATCTTCGTTGTTTTTTGTATTGTAGCAGTAAAGTTAAAATTTTCACAGACCATCAGCCACTAACTTTCGCTCTCAGTAATAAAAATAATAACTCAAAACTAAAGCGTTGGAAGGCTCAGCTGGAAGAATATAATTACAAGCTTCTTTATAAACCAGGTAGTACTAATGTTGTAGCAGATTTCCTTTCAAGACCATCACAATCTAATATCAATTATTTAACGGCCACAGTTCATTCCAGTGATAGTTCATCAAACCTCATTCCGCCAATAGAAGTTACCGTTAATGTTTTCAAAAATCAGTTATTTTTTAACGAGTCTACTGACACTCCGCCGTATCAACTGAAAATAGTTTTCCCAACCTATCACCGCCACACTTTTAACGAACCTGATTATGACTCCAATAAATTAATCAAACTCTTAAAACAATATCTTAACCCCTTAGTAATTAATTGCATCAAAACACCTGAACCCATAATGTTAAAAATTCAACAAATTTATCCAGACCACTTTAGTAATTACAAAATCCGATTCTTCCAAATAGTAGTACAAGACATAATTAACGAAGACGACCAAAATAATATTATAACATAGTCGAGCTCACAGAAATGCAATAGAAAACAAAATCCACATACTTGAAAAATATTACTTCCCACAAATGATGAAAAATCTAAAAAAAAAATAGTAAATGTTTGTCAAACTTGTAAGGTGAGCAAATATGAAAGGCATCCTAATAACCCAAAACTAAGAAATTCTCCCATACCCACATATCCAGGACATACAATACACATTGATATTTTCTCCAAAGATAAATTTAAGGTATTAACATCAATTGATAAGTTCACAAAATTTTCAGTAGTGAAACTACTTGACGGAAAATCTATTGAAAATGTTCGTAAGCCACTTAGAGAAATTTTATTTTATTATGGCGTTCCTAAGTCTATAGTTTTTGATAACGAAAAAACGTTCAATTCTCAATCAATAAAATTCATGATAGAAAATGAACTAGGAATCCAAATTTACACCACACCACCCTACAAAAGCGAGGTAAATGGCCAAATAGAGCGATTCCATTCGACTCTTTCTGAAATAATGAGATGTTTAAAACAAGACAACCCAGCAAAAACATTTGAAGAATTACTAGAGTCAGCTGTTAACGAAGATAATCATTCGGTGCATTCTACCATAGGAAAAGAGCCAGTCGACCTTTTCTTCGGAAGACCGACAACATTTGGTCCTGAAGAATACGAGAAAACTAGGCTAAATAATTACGAAAAACTTGTGACGCAACAGGAAAAAGACATTATCTATCATAACAAAAACAGGGACCCTATAAAACAATATAATCCAGGAGAGGAAATTTACGTTAAAGAAAATAAAAGACTGGGCACAAAAATGTCAAAAAGATATAAAAAGGAAATAGTGAAGGAAAACAAAAATACAGTTGTTTATACAGAATCCGGGAGAGAAGTACACAAAAGCAATATCCGAAACTAAATCGTTAAGACATAAATCTCATTTCCAGCAGCCAAATACTGCATGATTTAAAAATCATCCAATAATTTCATTATTTCTGAAAATAATCTTATACGTTTGCTAAATTAAAAAAAAAAAAATGAATAAATAAATAAATAAAAAACAAAAACAAAAAAATACCTAAAAACAAGAAAATGATAATAATAGTATAACGTAATATTAATGTAAATAATGTTAATGTAATAGTAATATGATGATAATGATAAATAATGAATTTTGGAATTTTAGGATGGAAGTTATAAATGTAACTTGTAGGATGAGGGTTATAATTCAAAATATTTTTTTCTAAGCTTAAGTAATTAAAAAAAAAATTTTATAAAAATAAAATTTCAAGTATAAGCCAGGAAACACAATTTACCATTTTTTATTTTTTTCTTTCTTCATCTATTTTTTAATTTAAGAAAAAATGTAATATTAAGAATTATGAAAATGAAAACTACTACTCAAGAAATTTATAAATTAAAAGAAAAAATTAGCAATTAAGCAAATTAAGAAAAATTAACAATTAAGCAAATTAAGAAAATATTGAAACAGACAATGAATTTTTGAAAAAATTGTGTATTGAAAAAAAAAATAAAAAATATTATGACAAAAATATTATTAAATTTGGATAAGCTTATTAGAAATTAAGAATTTATTATTTTGATTTCTGAACCTTAATTGACTTACATTAAAATTAAAATTAACACTATTTAAGGAAGAAATAATTTAATTAATATTGTAATTTGTTTAACGAGCGAGGACGCTCGATATTAAGAAGGGAGGAGTTAATACTTAAATATGCTAGCATCATAATAAGAGTCATAAACTACCACAAGCTGTAATCGAGTTTATTGATTCAAGTTTCTTTCTTCTCCTACTTAGTTCTTACTTTCTACTTATAGTTGTTCTCTTTTATATGAGTTAGTTTAAAAACAATACTCAAACCAGCAAGGTGCGTAAGCTCCGCATAATTTAAAACGATTTTTAGGTGCATAGCACCGTCTAACAAATTTATAATTAAAATAAATAATTTATCGTTTTATTAATTTCTACGAGCATCTTCTCATTCATCGCTGTTAGCAAAATCAAGGTGACGACTTTCATAATGACGACTAATAAAGAAATTAGATTACAAAATTTGTGCAAAATTTTTTTAAATTGAATATAGTGGTTTCGAAAGACGCGTTTTCCCTCTCCTGTGTTAGAAAAATTATAGAGCTCCAACATAGATTTTTCCATGTATATATAGATTTACACATATGTAGATAGAAATAAAGCCAATAAGCGTTCGTAAGTCCGGAGGGAGTGTAGGAGTTTAATCACGCCTCATTCGGTTTCATGCACTCACTAGCTGTATTTATAGGATTTAATTGTTAATTATCACCCTGTTTTTGTTTTATAGGAAGAAAACCTCAACACCAGAGTAAAACAAGAATACTTGTTAGAACCATGGTTATGTTATGATGAAGCTCAAGGGATAGTGTTTTAACATATTGCAAGGTAAGGTACTGTGACGACGGAAAATACTACAAGAATTTTCCGCACACAGAATTCATACACAGCATGCAACATCCCACAGCCTAACAAAAAGTAACCACCTCCCATGCTAAATGAAACAACAAAGACAGCATACAAGTATAACAAAACATTTACGCACAGACGATCTGACCAATAAGCGTAAAGGTTTTAATGAACTCAGAAACGTAAAGTGTTATACTGAACACTACAGCGACCAAAGGCGGAACACGGAGAAAAACGAGAGAGAAACACACACAAGCATTCAGCAGGCGGAGTACAAAGAAATATTTATAACAACAACAACAGCGGTACAACGATCGAAGGCGGAACACAGAGAAACACAAAAGAGCACCACATACACGCTAACCGATCGCACACGCAAAGCAGTAAGCAGGCAGAGTGCAAACCAATCTCTGCAACAACAACAACACTACAGCGACCGAAGGCGGAGCACGGATGACAACGAGAGTGCACCGATCGTAAAGACAGAGCCGTAAGCAGGCGGAGTGTGAACCAATATTTTAACAGCAACAGCACTATAGCGACCGAAGGCGAAACTCAGAGGAAAACAAGAGCGCACCACACACGCTAACCGATCGCAAACGCAAAGCTGTAAACAGGCAGAGTACGAAGAAATGTTTCGACAACAACAGCAAAACGACAACTAACAGCAGCGATCAGGCCACACTACTGCAAGCAACAACTATGATGGACAACTAGAGGTATTACAACAAGATGGTTAACCAGCAGAAGTTGAAGGTGGCCTAAGGAGAACGGGACTACAATAACATCAAGCACTGATCCCATGGCAAGCTTTCGCTATATAAGCGGAGTGAACCAGACAGTGAGTCTCTTTGATCCAGCATCGTTCAGTAAGTACACAACGCACCAAGCTCCTAGAGACGCACCAAGCTTCGTAGTTAGTAATACTATTTAACAATAAATAAACGCAGACAGAGCCAGGAGCTTATGGTTTTGACCGACTCTCCCTGGGACACATACGCAACGCAGACAGAGCCAGGAGTTTATGGTTTTGACCGACTCTCCCTGGGACACATACGCAACACAGACAGAGCCAGGAGTTTATGGTTTTGACCGACTCTCCCTGGGACACTAGTACAAACCACGGACACTACCACGAGCACACAGAGTAGGGTAGTAATTAAATATAATTATATATATGTATAGGAAATAAGTAGAAATTTTGAAAATAAATAAAAAAACACTTATTAAAGCAATACAACAGCGAGTAGATTTCTGTAAGCGACCCTGGAACCCGCTGAGTTTTTACCCCAGCGAAAACGAGTCGTTACAGTACTTGGGTATGCTGGTAACGAGTTTTTGCAGTGTATTACATATTTGTAGAGGTAGGAACATTTGAAAATTAACTGTGAGGACTATAAAGTACTTGGAAGATGTAGCATATGTAATGGTATACAGGAGTGGAAAGCGTTATCACTTTATATTTGTACAAGTACCTAGAGGCGTCGGTGCACTTAACCGTCGGCTTTCGGATAAATTTTGATTCGGATGGGTTGTATTCGAGGCCAAAGGTTTTTTTTTTATTACAGGAATTTATTATTTATTGAAGCTGCTTAAATTAAGCCTAACAATAAGTACATCAATTCTTAAAACTAGTACTAAAAAATAATTTTAACCCAAATTGAATTTGGCCATCAAAATTTCGGCTCTGCTTCGCTCTTCAAAAGGCCGGAAAGTCTATTCTCTGCCGGCGGGATCGGCTAATCGGGTTTGCGAGAGATTTAGCTAGTGGATTCGGGTGATTTTCCAGTTTTGCTATATATTTCTGCTTTCTAGACTTTATTTCTGTGATAAATGTTGGTATTTTCAGGTCTTTGTGAATATTATCGTTACGCATGTGTCATGGAGTACCTGTTATTACCCTAAATATCTTTGACTGAAACCTTTGAATTATGGTAATGTTAGAAGCGGATGCGTTACCCCACATTTGAATCCCGTACAACCATATCGGCTAAATAACTGCATTGTATAGGAGGATTTTGTATTCTAGACTTAAGGTGGAGTTGTGGTTAATTAGCCAATGCAGATTGGCGACCTTCCACTTCATATGTACAATTTTAGCTGAAATGTGCGTACGCCAAGTTAAACGCCTGTTTAATTGAATGCCGAGGTAAGTGGCTTCATTAGCTTGTTGAATCTCGATATTATTGAGCTTCAAAGAGAATACTACGTGCTTACTTTTTTGCTCATTGACCTTTATACGCCACATTTCTAGCCATTCTTCTACCCTCTCATGTAGTGCTTTCCACGCCTTTATCGAACATTTATTTGCAACTAAGTATGGCGGTATCAACCACAAATGTTGAAAATAGTGTTGTTGCGCAGAAACCTTTATTTAATTTGTGGCCCAAACTAGCGCTATAAAAAAATTAAACTGTTCGTATGCGTCTCTTATTTTCAACTGATTTTTATTCTACAAAGTAATTTGTCACCAGACCACCAAATGCAAAACAAAAACGGAAAGCATTTACTTTAAGCAGCGACTGCAAACGGGAATAACAATAACAAAGCAGTGGCTGAATGAGCTATTGGAAGTAACTTCTTGCAACTGTGCTGCTGTTGTTGTTGTTATTCTTCCTCTCATCGAAGATGAGACCAAGAGCAACAACAACACACATACATACTGGTCAAACGAAGAACTAATAACCGTATGTATATACGTATGTTGTTGTTTCTTAAACAAAATATACAAACACTATTAGGGTGGCCCGGAATGGCGAAATACAAATTAACATTAAATAATTTAAAATTTATGATAATAACTATGTATGGAGCGATCTTATCCAACATGCTCCCCCCGTTGAAGCTCTTGGTTCAACCATCATTTGAAGAGGGTAAGGGATTTGTATTGGATGACGAAATGAGCCAGATTTTGATTTTAACTCAACCACTCGAACTCGTTCACCAGAGCCGGCGATAGTTTTGGTTACTCGAGCCAATAACCATTGTTGCGGGGGAGTGTAGTCCTCATGAATTACGACTAGTTGCCCTTCCGTGATGTTAGGTTGTATGTAGTACCATTTTGAGCGTTGTTGCAGCGATGAAATGGAATCACGGGACCACAAATGCCAAAACTGTTGCTTTAAAAAAGAAATACGTTGCCAACGGTTGAGCGACGTTTGTTTGGTAGCATCAAAGGTTTGATCTGGTAAAGCGACTAGTGATGAGCCAATGAGCAAATGGCCTGGTGTGAGCGCTTCGCCATCATTAGGGTCATCTGACAGAGGGAAAATTGGGCGTGAATTCAAAATTGCTTCGACTTCGATGATAAGGGTCTGCAATTCTTCAAAAGTGAGGTAGGCTTGGGTAACATTTTTTACGAGGAGCGTTTTTACAGATTTCACGGCAGCCTCCCATAGGCCACCGAAGTGTGGAGCACGAGGGGGTATAAAACAAAATTCAAATCCGGTTTGTGATGAATATGTTCGTATTTCGTGAGCTATGGTTTCACTAAATAACAACTGCTTCAACTCGTGTAGCTTATTGTGAGCTCCAACAAAATTAGTTGCGATATCGCAATACAGCTTCTGTGGTATTCCTCTGCGACCAACGAAACGTTTGAGGCACAAAATGAAGTTGTTGGTGGACAAGTCTGACACCAGTTCCAGATGCGTTGCCTTTGAACTAAAACAAACAAAAACGGCAATATAAGTTTTGTATGGAACTTTACCTCGAATACGATAAGACGCTAGAAAAGGGCCACAAAAATCCACGCCGGTAATTATGAACGGACGTTGAGCTCTGAAGCGGTCAGCTGGCAAATTACCCATGATTTGCTCTAGCAATTTCGCTTTATAACGAAAGCAGTGAACGCAGTCACGAACAACTTTTCTAACCACGTCTCTAGCGTTGATTATCCAGACTTTCTGACGCAAGATGCCCAGTAAAACCTTTGGACCTGCATGCAAATGACTTCGATGCAACTGTTCAATATATAATTTCACGAACCGATGGTTTTTGGGCAACAAAACTGGAAACCGTGCGTTGTACGGAATTGGAGCATTTGATAATCGTCCACCAACTCGAATTAAATTGACGAAGCCGCTGCCAACATTGGTTTCATGGAGAAATGGGGATAATTTCTGCAGCGATGGATGAACAATTCTTCCTTTAGCCATTGCATTCAAGTCATCTGCAAAGGAATATCGCTGAATATGAGCAACGATTCGAAAAAAAGTGTGGTCTAGTTCGATAGGTTTAAGATGAACAAGATCCTGGGCCTTTAATGAACGGTTTACTGGGCATCTGTTGAATAAACGGAAAATATAAGCAATAATTCGAATAATTTTAATATATGATGAATGCTTATCGATAACGCCTTCTATGATGCTTGATGTGACGTCAGAGTATTTAAAAACAGCTGCCTTTCTGCGTTCTAATGGGCTAATGGATGTGTCTTCTTCAGTAGGTGGCCAATTTGAATTGTGTTCCTGAAGAAAAGTTGGACCTCTGAACCAAATTGTATGGGGCAAATCCTGGGCACTGCAACCCCGGGAAACGATATCCGCTGGGTTGCTTTTCGAAGGAACATGTCTCCAAAAAATACCTCTAGTGTTTTCTTGTAGTTGTGAGACTCGATTAGCGACGAAACATTGTAAAGTTGATGAATGTAGTTTGGGCCATTGTAGGACTATTTTCGAGTCTGTCCAAAAATAGATTGATGAAACGAATTTTTCAATTTTTGGTTTGATTTTGTGCCATGTTTGGCTTAACAAAACAGCGGCACATAATTCGAGGCGAGGAAGTGATTGGGCCTTGATAGGAGCAACCTTGGATTTGGCGATCAAAAGAGAAGTTTTGTAAACACCATCAAAGCAAACGCGATAGTAAATACAACAACCGTATGCTCGTTGAGAGGCGTCTGCGAAACCATGAATTTCTCCTCGGTGTGCTAGGGTAGTAAGCACATATCGAGGTACCTCAATTTTGTCCATATTTTCGAGGTCTTCTTGAATTTGTAGCCAAAGTGATTTAAGGGGATTACTGATGATATCATCCCAGTTACAATTTTGGATCCACATTTCCTGGAGTAGAATTTTGGCCCGAACAAAAACTGGACTCAAAAGTCCAAGTAAGTCCTAAATTTTTGCAACGACTGACAAAATGGATCTCTTCGTGGGGGCGACAACCTTGGGCAACTGGAATCGAAAACAAAACATATCAATTTTTGGTTTCCAAGACATACCTAATGTTTTGGTGACGTCATCCTCAGCCATTTTAAATTGAATTTCGTCATCTTGCGTGTTGCTGATGTTGACATAGTTGCTGTTCCATTTTGCTAACTCCACACCATGTAGTTCCAGTATTTTCACAAGTTCGTGTTTATTTTTTAGCAACGTTTCCACGTCGTTCGATCCAGTAAGAACGTCATCGACATAGTGGTCATTACGAAGAACTTGCGAGCCAAGCGGATAAGAGCTACCATATTTTTCTGCAATGAAAATTAAACTACGGATTGCTAGAAATGGAGCCGACGATAAGCCATAGGTGACAGTGTTCAGCTGAAACACTTTTAATTCTTCTTCTTTGTTGCTTCTCCACAATATGAGCTGATACTTAACATCACGCTCATCGACGCGAAATTGGCGATACATTTTGGCTATGTCAGCGGTGAGAGCAAATTTATTTAGCGAAACGAAAAGAGCGTTGTGATAAGGTCCTGCTGAATCGTAGGGCCTACCATGAGTATATCATTCAACGAATGATTCGACGAAGTTTGAGCCGACTCATCAAAGACGACTCTTATTTTTGTTGTAGTACTTTGTGGCCGAAGAACACAATGATGTGGAATGAAATAATTCGGGCCACTCAACGACTTAGTGTAGGGCGACATGTGTCCAAGCGATAAATATTCGTCTATAAACTCGATGTACATTGATTTTAGAGTTGCATCACGTTCCAATCGTCTTTCGAGCGACAGAAAACGTCTACGAGCCATTTCAAATGAGTCTCCTAATATTTCGGGCGACTTCTTGAACGGCAAACGAACTTCAATTCTGTTGGTTTGATCTATGCGCACGTTTTCCATAAAGTGACGTTCGCATTCTTCTTCTTCCGGTGAATATTTTGCTAGAGAATTAGCGTACTCCTCAACTTCCAAAAACTTGGCCACAATGGAGTCAATGTTTGAAGAACTAGTAGCGAGATTGCAGGTGGGCAATAAAGATCTTGCTCCCGCGTTAAAAGTTCCACCAACTATCCAGCCAAAAACTGTATTGGTGAGACACGGCATACCTTCTCCCAAGGAAATTCGGTTATCGAGCAACAAATCGAAAAATATTTCGGTACTGATTAACAGATCAATATGTTGTGGTTTGTAAAACAAAGGATCTGCTAGTTCTAGAGTTTGTGGTATTTTCCAATCATATGTTTGAATGGACTCACCAGGCTGCCGGGCTGATATGGATTTAGTAACTGCAAAAGTAGAGGACCACTGGAATGAACTCACACGAGACTCTACTGTAGCGCAAACCGATGATTTAATGTTTGTGCGTACTTCGCCAATTCCAGAAACTTCTTGATAATACGGCTGAGACTTCAATCGGAATCTTTTTGCAGTTTCCTCCGACATGAAATTAATTTCGGAACACGAATCAAGCAGAGCCCTTACCGGATGAAAGGTGCCACTGGAATCTTTCAAAAGAACAACAGCAGTGGGGATGAGCGCCCGTTTAAATGAGCGGACTACGAATGAGACTGGGTTGGTTTGATTTCCAAAAGACGTTTGAGGTTGAACTTGTGATGTTGAATTATCAGCTTGCGCAGAACCAGAATATTTGTGCAACAGAGTATGATGCAGAGAGTGGCATACACGACAGCGGGATTTCGATAAGCATTTCGACACCATATGACCTTTACGGAGACAATTGATGCAGCAATTATTACCTTTTATAAAATTAAATCTTTCGGAAACAGCAATCGATGAAAACGATGAACATGTTGATATATTGTGGTCCGAAGAGCTACAGTATGCGCAATTCAAGTTTGAGTTTACAAAGGTATGAGACGACTTGGAGGTGTTTGACTTTGGGATTGCACCTTTGGATTTGTCACGTACTTCAACCCTTTTTCCATGACTTTCCAAAAACTGACAGCGATGGCTTAAAACATCATAGCAGGTATCCCACGAAGGCAACGATTTGAACTCTTGTTTTTCATCATAGCTCATTTTAGAATCAGCGTCCAATTTTGATAAAACAATATGAGTCAAAAGTCCATTAAGAACATCCATCTCTGACCCGAGCAATAGAAGCGAACCACGAATTGCTGCAACAGTATCAATGATGTTTCGTAATGAATTACTGTCACCCTTGGACATCGGAGTAATATTGAACAACGTAGAAATATGCTCTAGAAATATGAGCACCTTGTTATCGTATCGGCACTCCAGCCTCTCTCGCGCCTTTGGGTAATTCTCCTCGGTTACCTGGAATGGTTCCACAACCGCTAAAGCTGGACTCGACAAACAATTTAATAAGTAATTAAATTTGTCGACGTCAGTTATCGAAGAATTTTCATGTACCATGTTGTTAAATGTGGTGATGAAACGTTTGTAATCACCATATTTTCCATCGAACTTGGGCAACTTAAGCGAAGGCAAACGAGTATGATGTGGGGTACAAGGAACTGAAGCGTTGAGTAATGTTTGACCCAATTGTATAGAGCCACGTCGTTTGTTCAGTAAACCCATTATTTTTGCCTTAGCAACAATAAAAAGTTCTTCCAAATCACTCCTTGCAACATCGGTAGGGCTAAGTTTTTCGATTTGCCCTTGAATGTGGCATAACTGTTTAAAATACGACTCCAAAATTTAAAGCCGACATTCCAAAATGGTGGAGTCAGCCTTGTCGCCATTTTTATCTACCTTTTTTTGAATATTGGTGATGTTTCTCTTCATGTTGCTGCGTTGTTGTTTTAGCATTGCCAACTCTGAGTTGGGAGCAGCAGCCTCTATTACACCATCAGCGTTGTTGGTGGGCATTGTCCGTCACAAATTGAGCGACAGTATATAATCAGTTATATGAAAACTAACGGACGCTTTAAAGTTATGTACAACTTTCGAAACAAAATTGAGAAATTTTGAAAGTATTATGAACCACTAACGACGATAAAAGTTTCAGCTTAAAAAATTACCAATTGTAATTTTCTTTTACAAATATTCGGTCGGCTGTAATAAGTTCTAGCCCAAAATCTCCGTGATAACAGCAATTGATAAGCGCATTAAAAGAGCAACAAATTTGAACTTACGACGCACCACACTTGGCTCCAATAAAATTTGTAACTATACTCAACAAATTTGTAATAATTAATGTGCAGCACCGACGACAACCCAATAAAATTTGTCCTCCTTATCGTAGCTCGATGAAGAAAAAAACCAAAAAAATAATCACTGTTTGCGGCTCACGGATTAACTGGTAATCTCTGTATCAATTCTTATTACAGACCGTCCTGCCACGGTCGCCAAAATGTTGCGCAGAAACCTTTATTTAATTTGTGGCCCAAACTAGCGCTATAAAAAAATTAAACTGTTCGTATGCGTCTCTTATTTTCAACTGATTTTTATTCTACAAAGTAATTTGTCACCAGACCACCAAATGCAAAACAAAAACGGAAAGCATTTACTTTAAGCAGCGACTGCAAACGGGAATAACAATAACAAAGCAGTGGCTGAATGAGCTATTAGAAGTAACTTCTTGCAACTGTGCTGCTGTTGTTCGAATCGAAGATGAGACCAAGAGCAACAACAACACACATACATACTGGTCAAACGAAGAACTAATAACCGTATGTATATACGTATGTTGTTGTTTCTTAAACAAAATATACAAACACTATTAGGGTGGCCCGGAATGGCGAAATACAAATTAACATTAAATAATTTAAAATTTATGATAATAACTATGTATGGAGCGATCTTATCCAACAAGTGTGATTTTACTTATAAGAGTATCAGATGTAAATACTACATACGAGTATAATGTAGGGATTAGAACGCTACCTTGGGGCACACCGGCTTAAATTGGAAAATCATCGGAAATAAATTCGGTTACTCTTACACTGAAACGTCTATTGGATAAGTAAGACTCAAGAATTGTATGATAACTTTTTGGAAGAAGCTTTATTTTAAACATCAGTACTTGATTTTAAACATCAGTACTTGATGCAATACCTTATCAAATGCTTGAGCCACGTCAAGGAATATTGCAGAGCAAAACTCCAATTCAAATGCTTTTCTTATTTCATTTGTAATTCGATTCACTTGCTCAATAGTGCTGTGCTTTTCTCGAAAACCGAATTGGTGTTGCGGTAGTACGCTATGTTCATGAAGAAAAGCAGATAGTTTATTTAGTAGTAGTTTCTCAAACAATTTAAAAAGGCAAGGCAACAGGCTGATAGGTCTATATGATGACGGCAGCGTTGTGTCTTTTCCAGGTTTACCTATCATACATATCTGAGACTTCTTCCATGCATTCGGATAGTAATCGATGCATTTTCGGGGTAATATTATCGAATACAGTTGATTTTTTTGGATTCAGTTGTTTAATATGTTTGGCTATTTCAGGAAGAGAAATTTTCATAGGCTGAGCAATCTCAGTTATGCAAAGGAGTGTGTAGCCATATTCGGCTGGAGCTCGTTGCATAGAAGTGGCGCAAGCAGAGTGTTTTCCTTTATCGCTTGGAGCCCACGCTCCGTTCGGGTTTCTTAGAGGTTTTACATCTTCCATTGGAGGCTTAAAGTTTTTAGATGCTTTCCAAAGGGAATAACTTTCGGTAGAATTTGGGGTTACATTCTTCAGGTGCTCTTTTAGGTTTTTATCCTCCTCCTTTGTAAGAGCATCTTTAAGAGCCCTTTCGGTTGCTTTAAGATTGTGTTTAGAAATGGGTGAGAGATGGGTCTGCCATTCTCGGCGCAGCAGTCGTTTCTGTGCTACAAGATTTTCAATTTGGCTATTTGTACATACTTGCACATTTTAGAAGGATTTTTGGCGTTGCCACTACGGCGGCAGTCGCGAGCATGGAGTTAAAAATATGAATATTATTATCTATATCATCTGCATGATTTACCTTAACTCTTGTAGAGATATGACTACTAATATACTTTTTGTGTTTTAACCAATCGTTTTGGTTGGTCCCTAGGCGAAACAGTGGAGTTATATATTCTGGCTGTTCATAACGTTTGATTATTACAGGCGAGTGATCAAAGGGCAGATCGACACAGGTTTCCGCTGATATTAAAGACCTATCTATTATTTTACAAATAGCAAAATCAATAAGATCAGGAATTTTCTTTGGGTCTGTTGGCCAGTGGGTTGTCCTGGTGAGACAAAGTTGAGTCTGTTGTACAGTTGTCGGTATTTTGGATTAATAAGGCGAGAGCCCCAGTGTTTTTGCTTCGCATTATAATCACCGCCGCTAGAAATCTATCACCAAGGGAATCAAAAAGTTCTTTAAATTGAGTTTCTGTCTCTGTAAAAAGGGGTGGGCAGTATATAGCTGAAAGTTTCAGGTCCTTGTCACGATTTTTAATAGATACTGATGTAGCTTGCATCCATTGCTTCGAATGCGATTGCATAAGATGATGGTTAAGTCGATTTCTGGTTAGTATAGCCGTACCGCCATGCTTTACCATCAGTGTTATATTATTATATTTGAAGCTTGGGAGATGAAAGTTGCATTTGTTTGTGAGATGTGTTTCATGCAAAAGCATAACATCAATTTCGTGGTCATGCATAAACTTGTTTAGGGCTAGTTTATGCTGGTTAGAACCGTTTGCGTTCCATAAACATATTTTTTACAAACTCATTTTTTATTTACAAGAATTTGGATCATCTGATTTTGAGCTTTAATCAAATCTTGTAGCATATTTTGCACTGTAGACATGAATTGAGTCATACGCTGAGTAAGATTTAGAATCATGGCTTCTACTCCACTATTAGATGCATTGCTATTGTTAACTTGCCGTGCGTTGCCCTGCAGACCACTCGCGTAGATAGCTTGACCAGTATTAGGGTTTTGAATAATAGGGTCACCTATCTGAGGATTTGTGGTGGCAGGCTGAATATAAATAGGATTTGAGGATAAGTTACGTTTTAATTGTATACCCTGCGACAGTTTTAATTTTCAGTCTTTATATACAGGGCAACTTCTCTAATTAGTCGTGTGGCTACCACCACAGTCACTAAATTTCTTTCAGTGCAACTACTTTCTCAAGGTGCAACTACAAGTAGCTGCGCAGAGTGCAGTAGGATTTAGAGTGGCCGAATTCTTGACAATTCATACATTGTATTTGGCCGTTACATTTGTGCAGTTCTTTAACCATAATTCTCTGGTGTAAGAGATAAAAGGCCTTTTGAGCTCTTTAGCTGATAGGAATAATAATTTTTGTTGTTCCCCATTAAAAGATTTACAATATCACGATAGTGCTTTTCACTATATGCCTCGGTCTTTGTCTCCTCAATACTAGCTGTTCTAAGAGGCACTATGTGAAAATTGTTTGTGCCTATAATATTTGCGATGTTCAATATTAATTGATTGTAACTACGCTCGTGCAAGTAAATTGGTAGCGGTCTGGCGTTACTGACTACAGGTTCACCTTTCGATATATTAGTAGAATTGTCTACACTAAGAAGTGCAAATTATTCTCTAGAGAAGAAACTGAGTTTGTTGTATTTGCCCTTTTGGCGACGCCCATGGCCTTTTGTGGACTTATCTTTTAATATTCATGTAGCGGGCAGACCGCCACTTTTTTTACTTTCTTTACCCCACTGTTTTTTACCTCCTGCAGAGACATTTTTGCTGGACTCCTTGCTGCTGGTGAGTTCGGTGATGACGCTATGCTGGGCTGCCTTGCCTTTGCTGTTGTTTCAAAAAAAGTCATCGCGCTCTTTCCTGTAGCGACAGTTACAGGAACTTTCTTTTCTGTTGAGGTCGCTGCTGTTACCGACGCTGCTTTTACCGACGCTGCTACTGACACAGATGTTGACTCTGTTAGTGGAATTGTTGTTTCCGATAATTGACGTGTTGTACTGTTTTTGTGTTATTGTTTGGTGCAACGGCTATATGCACTGAGTGCCGACGCTCTCTATGAGGGAGTACGCGACACTCATAGCTTTGCGCATTCGTTTATGTCTATATTTTGTATGTTTACTTTTTTGAATTATATTTACATATATGTATTTAAATTATTAAATGAGCTATTGTTGGAAATGTCTCGTGATTATTTTAATATAATTAACTATGTGGCCTGTTAATATTACAAACTAATATTTTTGGAATATGCAAATCCAGCACGGAGGGCACAAAAAAAACACTGCCGAACAGTGTAATGTCAAATATTGAAAATGCCACGTAGCTAAGGTAAATGCAGAAAAGGTAATGGGGGGAGTTTGGGGCTATCGCCAATTTACACCTAAAAGGTAGTAATCGTTTCATACAGCCGTACAAAGTTAGCGATACACAGTATACCGTAGGCGATCCCTCCAGTCAAATGGCGGTTATATCCATTATCTTCAGCAATTTTATTTTATTTTTTTTATAAATAATTTTTTTTTTATTTCCCAGTTTGATTACTTTCTGCCTATAGACAACATTCTATCTTACTCCATTGGAAACTAACAACAAGTTATCAAACCTTAAAACTAATGTATTAAATATATTATTTGCCTATTGCTTGGAGCTATTTCGGTTCTACTAGTGTATTTATATACGAGGTCTGTTCAAATGCATCACGAGTTCTGAATTTTCGCGGGCTACGGTTGTTCGATTTTCGATCTTTTTGTGGCGTTATGTTGGTACTTATGACCCACACTTCAGTCAGTTTTTGACAGCTATTGTGCGTGGACGTGTTTTAGCTTGTCTTCGATTTTTATCTATCCCGAAAAATGGATCAAAAAATTTGTAAAATATTTTGTGTGAAAAACAATATAAAGTGCGCGGAAGTATTCCGAATGTTGACTGTTGCATACGGCGAAGCTACTTTGGACAAAAGCAACGTTTATCGGTGGTACAAAATGTTTTCAGCGGGTCGAGAAGATGTGAGCGACGAAATGCGTTCCGGACGCCCGAGCACATCAATAACAGACGAAAACATTGATGAAGTAAAAAAACTAGTATTGGCCAATCGTCGAATCACTGTCAGAGAAGTTGCTGAGGACCTAAATATATTGATTGGCTCGTGTCATTCGATTATCACCAAAAGTTTGGGCATGAGGCGGGTCGCCGCAGAATTCGTACCAAAATTATTCAATTGCGACCAAAAACAGCATCGCATTTACATTGCTCAGGAGCTTTTGGAATCTGTCCGTGACGACCCAAATTTGCTGCAGAGAGTCATAACTGGTGACGAATCATGGGTCTATGATTATGACGTAGAAACCAAAGCTCAATCATCCCAATGGAAGCTGCCGCATGAGCCAACACCGAAAAAAGCACGCCAAGTTCGGTCGAATATGAAGGTTTTGCTGATAGTTGTATTTGATTGCAGGGGTGTGATGCATTATGTATTATGTGAAGTTGCAGGGTAAAACGGTCAACAAGGAATATTATCTTCAAGTAATGCGCAATTTGCGAGAAGCAATCCGCCAGAAATGCCCGGATTTGTGGAAGAACAAAAATTGGCTTTTGCATCATGATAATTCCCTTGTTCACACATCATTACTTGTGCGCGAATTTTTAGCCAAAAAAAAAAAACACTGTAATAATGCCGCAGCTACCGTATTCCCCAGACCTGGCACCCTGTGACTTTTTCTTATTCCCGAAACTGAAAAGGCCCATGAAAGGACGACGCTATGCCACGATTGAGGAGATAGACAAAAATCGAAGACAAAACACATCCACTTGCCGCTAAAACACGTCCACGCACAATAGCTGTCAAGAACTGACTGAACATTCAAAGTGGCTCAGATTGTCAACATAAGTGAGGGTCATAAGTACCAACATAACGCCACAAAAATATCGAAAATCGGACATCCGTAGCCCGCCCAAATTCAAAATTCGCGATAGTTTTTGAGCAGACCTCGTATAATAATTAATTATAAGTTTAAAAAGAAGAGGGAAACAAAATTTAATATAGAAACATATTACAGATTAGTTTGTAAATAAATTTAGAAACATGGTTTCTTTAGACGTGCAGCAGAATTCTGCTGGAGTAGAGTTCTTGCAAGTATGTTCGGATGATTTTGCAGGCGATTCAGGTATTGTTGCCTTAATTCTATGATTTCTTCTTCTATAGTGGATATATGTATATTGTGAGTGTTTTTATTTTTGACAAACTATGGTGCGCCGGTAATTGTTCTGAGGATTTTTGACTGTGCCCTTTGGATAAGTTCTAGGTTTGAGGTTCTCGCACTACCCCAAAGTTGCAGCCCATATGTCCATATTGTAAAGACTCTTTTCTATAGCTGGGGTAAACTCAGCGGCTTCAGGGGTCGTGCACAGAAAATTTATAAGTCGGACGAGTTATATTTGTTTTAACGTGTTTTATTTAGATTCAAAATACTAATTGTGGACTGTTGTTGGTCCTTACAACACTACTTTCGAGCGTACTCGGCAAATTCCACTGCTTGAGTTCGTGCATGTATTTGTTGTATTATTCGTCGCTGTGTTTTGTCTCTTCACAATCGTGGTGCTGGTTGGCAAGATCGTTGGCTGTGCGTGTGCTTGCTTTTATTGTAATCTTAGTTCAGTATTAATTATTCAAATTGGTATAATATGCTGCTGATTAGACTGTGCTCCCGCCACTGCTGCGCTGATTAGACTGTGCTCCCGCCATTGCTGCATCGTAAGCAGTTTCTCGATAAATTCCTAACGTAGTTTCTTTGTTGCTTCGATTTGTATTGTGGGGGTTCTTTGATGCAATTGTTCGGGTTTTACTATTCGTGATGTGTGTGTGGGTATAGTTGAGTAGGGTCACCTGTAGTGTGGGCCAAAAATTCTGCCAGATTGTCTGTACTATATAAGGAACAATGCAACATTTAATGCAACACTAAAATAAAAATACTTGCCAAAGGTATCGAAACTTTCAAAAATAATAGTCATCCCAAAGCCAGGTAAAGATGCAACGAAATCGACCTCATACCCACCGTATCAAAACTTTTTGAAAAGCTATTCTTTAACCTCCTGTCAACAATCTGAGTGGAAAATAAAGTTATACCTGACCACCAATTTGGATTTCGCCGACAACATACTATTATACAACAAGTAAATAGAGTTACCAACAAAATCTTATCAGACCTGGATGAAAAAAGATTCTACATAGCCGTTTTCCTTGATATTGCAAAGGCTTTTGATAGTGTCGGGCATGCAGGACTACATGCCAAGTTAAAGCGATTTCTCCCACATGATATTAACTTGATGCTGGAAAGCTACCTCAGTGACCGAGGTTTCTTTGTCCAATTAAATGATGCTAGCTCACAATTCCATAAAGCAAGTACTGGCGTCCCTCAAGGCAATGTACTAGGAACATTTTTATACCTGATATTCACATCTCAGATCCCCAAGTCAAACGACAACTCCGCTATGATTGCAACATTTTCGGACGATATTGTCACTCTTAACTCCAAAATTTGCATTGCAAAAGCGACTATCACCCTCCAAAAATTCTTTGACAAATTACACTAGTTTACACCGAAAATGTACATTTGATGAGAGGTGACATTTCTTATGTATTTTCATCTGCTGAATTCGAAAATCAAGGTTAAATTTTTTTTCATGGAAAAGTTTTTGAGATATTGAAATTTTTGTATTTTTTCGACCTTTTGTCACGTGACAAATCATATCTCGAGCTTGAAATGTCCAATTGGGTCGTTCTTGGTACCCAATGCAAGGTATTGAGATGACGAACAAACATGTATAATCGGATCTTTGATCAAAAAAATAATATTTACAGTGATTCTCTGCCGGCGGAAAAGTACAAATCGTTCAAAAAACGTCTGGTTTCTCTTCATGTACAGCAATAATGACAGCAATAACAGAGGGACATGCAATCTTTCAGATAAATGTGCCGCTAACCAGTTTGAACCATTTTAACTTGTACCGACTAATACCAATTCCAATAAGAATAAATAACACTATGGTAGCAACAATTCTGGCGATCAACTTATATCGAGATCAGTATTTTCCAACCACGATTGCAACTGTACAGTCTTGTTTCAGAATGGAAAACAATTTATATCTTTGTGCCAACAAGCAACCCATATACAACAAGGGATCAGAAATATGTGCTTGCGAGGTCAGTTTACTCAACAATGAAACCAGATCCCACTGTAAACTTGAGCATAGCGGAGATCATGTGTGGACACAAACCAATGAAAGAAGTCAATGGATGTTCGCTCTGACAACTCCAATACAAGTAACAGAAGTATGTAATAACCAGGTCTCGCAAATATTACTGGAAGGGTCTGCATTTCATGAGCTGACGGCAGGATTTTTTTTCTTTTTTATTAGACCATTTATTTGTTTATTGTATCTTACTCCATTGGAAACTAACAATAAGTTATCAAATCTTAAAACTATTGTATTAAATATGTTCTTTGCCTATTGCTTGCAATATATATTAATTAATTATCATATATATTAATTAATTATAATTTTAAAAAGAATAAGGAAACAAAATTTAATAAAGATAAATATTATAGATTAGTTTGTAAATAAGTTTCATTACTTCTGTGTATCTAACATTCTTTCTTGGGCCTAATGCTCTACGCTCCATTGATTCTACTTCAATGTCATTTGATTCAATTTCTACATTTTCATTTACATTATCATTAATATTTTCTAGTAAATCATGATTTGGAGACTCAGTAATATTAATACTGAGGAGAAGTACGCTCTATTTCTTCCTCCTGCGATTCAATATCGACGTTTGGCAAATTTGTTTTAATTTGATAAGTGTGTCTTTTTATTAATCTATGGTTACTATCAAATACACAATTGTAAGTGCGTGGACCAATTTGTGTTTTTATAGTCGCCGGAGACCAACTCGCTTTGTTTGGATTTTTGTAATCACGTATATAGACTTTTTGTCCTGAACTGAATTCTACGTCTCTTTTACCAGAATAGTTTCTCTTGCTGTTTTCTTGGCTAACTAAAATATTTTCTTTGATGTGAGGTGGTTTAATAAAATCAAAACGAGTTCTAATACATCTGCCTAAAAACATTTTAGCAGGTGATTCATTTGTAGTACAATGTTTTGCAACTCGATAGTCCATCAAAAATCTATTTAGAATTAAGTCAAGCTCAGTCTCACGTTCATTGCGTAAATTTGCATATAAAGACTTTTTTAGTGTTTTAATAAAATTCTCAGCTTGACCATTTGTTGATGGCTGGCCTGGTGCCGTTAATATGTGTTTGACTTTGTTGAGTTTTGTAAAATTTTTGAACTCCTCAGAGACAAATTGTCTTCCGTTGTCACTTACGATTGTATTTACAATTCCAAACCGACAAAATGTTTCACGAAGTTTCGTAATGACGAAGTTTGACGTTATTTCCTTTGTTTTAAACACCTCAACCCATTTAGAATAAGAATCTATAATTACAAACAAGTAATAACCTTTAATAGGTCCTGCAAAATCGATATGTATTCTACTCCAAACTGAGTCAGTAGGCTGCCAAGGAATCAATTTACTTTTATTTGGGCTGGGCAGTAGTTCTTGACACGGAATGCATTGTTTAATTAAGTTTTCAATTTCACTATCTATTTTTGGCAACCATATATACGATCTTGCCAAAGCCTTTGTTTTGACAACTCCTAAATGAGAGTCATGTACTTGTTCAAGCATGTTTTGTCTTAATTTCAATGGAATCACCGTTCGATAACCCCATAGTAAACAATCTTGATCTACAGTCAGTTCTGTATTTTTGTTTACATATGCAACGAACTCCTCACATTTTAGATTGTTTAAAGTGTTCATTTTTACTGCATCGCAAACTTTAGATAATATCGGATCACGACGCGTTTCACGCGAAATGCATTTAAAATCAATATTCAAAACATTGTCATTTTTGATATGAAATACGAAAGATTTTTCATTGTCTTCCTGCTCGAATTTATGTTGAGGAAGTCTTGACAGGTTGTCAGCCTCATTTAACGATACCTTTACATACTCAATCTTGTAATTAAACCCGGAAAGTAAAAACGCCCATCTCTGCTTGGATGATGCATCAGTAGATAAAATTATAGGCAATTTAGGGTTAAAATGAACAAGAATTTGTTCTGACGTCGTCTCTGTTTTAATATTTTCATATGCATCTTGACATTGACGCGACCAAATACATTTTTTACCTTTCTTTAACAGTCTATATAGCGGTGACATTTTTTCTGCAAAATTGTGTATGAATTTCGAATAATAATTGACATGTCCCACAAATGCTCTTAACTCTGAAATGTTTTCAGGAACAGGTGCTTGCAATACAGACGAAATTCTTTCTGTACTCTTACTTAAACCATTTTTATCAATCTTGAATCCCAAATAAGAAACTTGTTCTTGAAAAAATTTACATTTTGAAAGATTCAGACGTAGATCAGCAACCTGTAGTTTATTCAAAACTGATTGTAAATTTGTTACATGCTCGGTCAAATTTTTACCGGATATTGTAATGTCGTCTTGATATACAATAACAAAAGGTACATTGCGTAGCAAGTTTTCCATTGTCTATTGGAAAATAGCCGCAGCTGGTTTAACACCAAACGGTAACCATTTCATTCTAAGACATCCAATATGTGTGGACCAAGCACATAATCGTTGTGGATTTTCATCCAAAACAAGTTGGTTGTAAGCATTAGATAAATCTAATTTTGTAAATAATTGTCCACCCTGTAAGGACGCAAAAATTTGTTCAATCAACGGTAAGGGATATTTGAAATCATCAAGATGTTTGTAAATTGTAACTTTATAGTTCCCACATATACGCAATTCACCATTAGGTTTTAAAATTGGTACTAAAGGTGGTCCCCACTCTGCATTGTCAACATGCTCTAAAACATCATTTGAAATTAAATTACGTAAATTGTTTTCAATTTTTCCTTTCCATGCTAAAGGAACCGGACGCGGTTTAAAAAAATTCAGCATCAGGTGAAATGTGAAGCGAGACTTTACCTAGTTTATATGTACCTAGTTCGTCTTTGAAAACTTCACTGAAATCATTTTTTTAATTTCTAACAATTGCCTCTAAATCACTTTTCACTTCAATAGCGTTTACTGTTTGTATTAAATTAAAATTATATAGTCTCAAAAAGTCACATCCAAGCAAAGGTATGTTATTGGTGTCCGTAACTACGATTTTCAAATTTCGTTTTGTACCACGATATTCAACCGTGCACAAAAATTTACCAATGACATTAATAGAATTACCTCCATAATCGAAATAAGGTAATGAACAAGATTCTAAACTTACATTTTGAATAGCTTTTTAAATAACACTATCGATATTAAACTGCAGGGTGAGCCAGAATCAGAAGCCATTTCCATTCGATTGCCATTTAACTTCACTGAGAGATAGTAATAATTAGCTGAATTTCCATTCGAAATGCTGTAAATACAAAAATTTTGATTAGTGGAATTGTTGTTATTATTATCCTCATTCGAATTGTTAATTTTTACGGTTTTAGATTTGTTTCGGCATATATTCGCTAAATATCCAGTTTTCCCACAACAATTGCATTTGTTGTTTTTATATCTGCATTCGTTTGACTCGTGATTTCGCCAGCCACAATGTTTGCATGTATTGCCCTTATTTGATTGTTTGCTGCCGTTGTCGTTGTTTCTGTTGTCATTGTTTCTGTTGTTGTTGTTGTTATTTCTCCTTTGTGTTGATTTTTTATACTTGTTGTGCTGATTGTTGTTTTTTACAAAATTTACATGTTGTTCGTTGTTTGATGAAAATTTTGTTTCCCAAATAAGTGATTTACGTAGAGCTGATTCAATTGTTAATTTCTCATCCTCTTTACACATTCTTTCAAAGATGCGTTCCGGCAAGCCCATAATGAATTGGTTGAGAACAAAATGTTCAAGCTGTTCACCAAAATGACAGTTGATTGAAAGTTGTTTTACTCTCGCGAATCAGTCAGAGACACTCTCCTCTCCTTTCATCGAAGACATATGAAAAGCTTTTCGCTCTCTGAACACAACAACGGGAGGAGTGTATGGTGACTTTAAAATTTTACAAATCTCTTTGTAGCTCTTCTGAACTGGTGAGACGGAACTACAAAGACTATGCAGCACAGCATAGGGTGTTGAACCAATAGATTTCAACAAAACAGCCTTTTTCTTGTTTTCTTCTGCACATCCAATTTCGCAGAAGTGAATCTTCAATTTCTCTTGCCAAAGAGACCAAGGCTCATTTTGCGGTACGAACTGTGGAATTGTGCTGGACTGGAAGATGGTGACTGTACTATCAGTTGCATTGGAAGTTGTACCGTCTGATGGCATAATTTTTCAATCTTCTATGTCAGCTAGCGGGATTTTCGATGTTGTAGTCTTTTGTTAGATTTTATGTATGTATTTACAATTGTTTGTATGTATGTGCTTGTGGTATTTTGCTGTTTTTGTAACTTTATTTAACGTTTTATTTTAATCGTGTTAATTTTTTTTTTTATGTTGTTGTATCTCACTGTCGAGTTGTTGGGTTTTGTTGAAAATCAACTTGAAATTAGTTTATATGCATATTATGCACTGTTTTTTCAAATTGCAAATTTATTTTAATTTTATTTGCTTTTTAATATATTGTGAATGTCACTTCACATTAACTATTAATTTTTTTTATTTTTTTATTTGCTTTGTATGTATGTATTTACATAAACGTTTTTATCCTCGTCGCCAATTTGTTATGTATGCGGGCAAATGAAATGCACTCGAGCACGGTTGTCAACTTACTGTTTTTATTGAGAATCAAATAATCTTACATCTACGTACAAAGTTATCATATGTAAAGTTGCCATATGTAAGAACACATATGTTGATGTTATGCTATGTTCACATTATGTTCACATTAGGCGAACACATAACAGTTTCTTTAGGCGTGAAGCAGAATGCTGCTGGAGTAGACTTCTTGCAAGTATGTTCGGATGTATATTGTGCGTGTTTTTATTTTTGACAAACCATGGTGCGCCGGTAATTGTTCTTAGGATTTTCGACTGTGCCCTTTGGATAAGTTCTAGGTTTGAGGTTCTCGCAAAACCCCAAAGTTGCACCCCATATGTCCATATGGGCTTTATTATAGCTTTGTATAGAAGGACTTTGTATTCCAAGCGCCTCTTTGATTTTTTGTTGATTATTCAATTCAAAGAATTAGTTTTTATTATCATTTGAGTTCTTTCGCTTCTATGTGCTTCCTCCAAGCTAATCTACGGCCAAGATGGATTCCTAAATATTTCACTTCTGTTGCTTGCGGTATTTTTATGTCATTTAGTGACACCAGTGGACAGGTGCTGGTTCTGTGGGAGAACGTTATGTATGTACATTTCGCTTCTTTAACTTTAATACGCCAGTTTGCCAGCCAACTTTCTACATCTTTAAGGTGTTCGTTTAGGTCACGAGAGGCGATATGCGGATTTTGATGGGTACTTAAAATAGCTGTGTCGTCAGCAAATGTGAAAGTAACTAGGCTGTTATTTATTGGTAGGGCAGACGTATATGTTAGGTAGAGAATAGGACCAAGCACACTCCCTTGTGGTAGTCCAGCAAATATTTGAAATTCGGGGTTTGCTTGTATTGCTTGTTTTTCACTTTTTTCTTCCTATTCGCTAAGTACGATTCCAGCACTCTGTGTGTGTTGTATGGCAGAAACTTTTTAATCTTGTACACTAGCCCCTCATGCCAGACTTTATCGAAGGCTTGCGCAATGTCTAGAAATATTGCTGAACAGTATTTCTTCTGTTCGAAGGCTCTAAATCCGAATTGATGAGTAGGAATGCTGGCATTTTGATTTATATAGGGCATAATTTCCCAAGTAACATTTTTTGAAATATTTTTGAGAGGGTGGGTAGAAGGCTTATGGGCCGATATGAGGACACCTGCGTTGGATCTTTTCCTGGTTTAGGAATCATTGTAATTTGCGATATCTTCCATATATGCGGGTAGCGAAGGATAGCATTGAACAATTTCGTTTGCTTTTGTTTTGTACGCGTGTTCATCTTCAGGTCTGGACACCATCTATAGTTGGCCGTGCGGTTACCACCGCAGTTGCTGCATTTTTTTACATTTTTATCGAATTTGTCAAATTTACATTCAACTTTGCGCTTGTGGGGTTCCTCAATAAAAATTCTACGATTTATTAAGTAACGTAGACATAAACAGGGTGGGTTTCATTTCTTTCAGATTTCTCGTCTCTGGAACGAGCTCCACGTGAAATAATGGTTGAGGTATTTTATCCCTGTTTTTTATGTTAAATATTGTTTTTGCATTGAATCCGGCGTCTGCCAGCGCTTCCATTATTTCATCTGGTTCAACTTCTGGTTCTATTCCTTTTATTACAAAAGTTAGGCCTTTGCTGCTTTTCAATTGCTACGTGTAATAGATTTTTTGTTATCGTCGAGGTAGTTAGCAATAGAGCGATAAGTTTTTTCCTTATATATTTGGAGTGAGATTATATGAAAATTATTCTTGCCTATTTATAATATTTTCAACCAGAACGTTTGAACTTTTTTTCATGATTTTCCAATGAATTTATTTTACTTGAAATTATTTCATTTTATTTGGTTGGCTCATCATTAAGTGCGGCAAATCTGTTGTGGTACATTGAGTTAGTAGGTTGATCAATTTTATTTCTTTTATATATTTTTTCTGACTTATTCGAGTTTTTTCAGGGCTGAGTTTCCGTTTAATTAGAATATGCCGATCCATGCCTGTTTGTATAGTTGCAGACTGAGCGAAATTGTTGTATTTGTTGTTGATTGTCTCTCAGACGGTATTGAGTTTAGCAAGCGTATGTTAGCTGTAATTGCATGAGAATGCATTTGTGTGTTTGGGTAGGTGCGAAAGCGGCTGCTTTCTACTCTTTGTTCTTTAGCTTCTTGCGCGGAATTATCATTGAGAGAGTTTTGTTCACTTACCGTCTGATTTGACATAGGTGTCGATTGGTTTAGTTGAGCAGTAGTTTGTTGTTCCGTGTTTTCTGCAGGGGCGCCTGCTGATAACGTTTGCTGAGTTGGTAAACTTAAATGCGCATGCGCTGTTACCTTATGAGAGGAGGTCTCTGTTGGTTTCAATGAAGTTTTTGGTATACTGCTTATTGCTGATGCAGAAGGACACGCGGAGGTGAGACATCGATCTCTAGCTAGAGGTGGAGAGCGCAGAATGGTCATGTATAATTTGTTTTTGTTGTATGTTTTGTTATTACCACTATTTGGAATTTTGCTTATTATTTGTTTTAATTTTTGGTTTACACATTAATTTAGACAAAGGTGCAATCTCAAACCAGTGTTAGAGTCACTATTTCGACGATTTGCGAGATCACTTTAGGTGTTTAAAATTTGTTGTTTACCTTTTTTTATGAAACTTTGAGGAACGTTTTAAAAACACATCCGCACAGTATAAATCCATGTAAGCATAAATGCATATTTAAAAATACGAGTAGATAGTATATATTATAATTAGTTTAAAAACTTGCTCATAAGTCTGAGTCTCTTTAACCGTCGTCTGGTGGCGTTTTCTTTTTCAACTATATGGCTTAGTTCATTATTAGGGTGCGAGAGAAGTCTATCTTTATATTTGTAACTAATTAGTCTTATCTCCTCGCTAACCAATGGAGTTTTTAGAGCACGATATATTACATCTTTTGGTACATACCATGGAGCATTTAAAATTGTATTTCCACATTCGTATTCTTGACCGTGCCCCATATTTGTAACGCATAGGTCCAGATTGGTTTTAAAATTTATTTATATATTAGTAGTTTATTGTAGGTTGTTAGTTTCGACGTTTTTCCTAGGAGCCAGTATAGTTGTCCGAGTTTAATTTTCATTTGTTCACGTTTTTTAAGAATATGTTGTTTCCATATCACTTTGTTCTATATGCATTCCAAGATATTTAGCATGGTTTTCAATATCTATTAATTTCTTGTTAATTTTGAGTGGAATCGGTGTGTGATTTCTTTTTGTTGTGTATATTACTTGTACTGTTTTGTCTTCATTTATTTGGATACCCCAATTGCTGAACCAATCCAATAATTTGTCTAAGATTGTTTGGAGGTTGGTAGTCGCTTTTGCAATGCAATTATTCGAGTTAAGAGTGACAATATCGTCCGAAAATGTTGCAATCATAGCGGAGTTGTCGTTTGACTTGGGGATCTCAGATGTGAATATCAGGTATAAAAGTGTTCCTAGTACATAGCCTTGAGGGACACCAGCACGTACTTTATGGAATTGTGAGCTAGCATCATTTAATTGAACAAAGAAACCTCGGTCACTGAGGTAGCTTTCCAGCGTCAAGTTAATATCATGTGGGAGAAATCGCTTTAACTTGGCATGTAGTCCTGCATGCCCGACACTATCAAAAGCCTTTGCAATATCAAGGAAAACGGCTATGCTCTTTTTACATCCAAGTCTGTTAAGATTTTGTTGGTAACTCTATGTACTTGTTGTATGATAGTATGTTGTCGGCGAAATCCAAGTTGGTGGTCAGGTATAACTTTATTTGCCACTTAGATTGTTAACGGCGGTTAAAAAATAGCTTTTCAAAAAGTTTTGATACGACGGGTAAGAGGTGATCGGTGGGTATGAGGTCGGTTTCGTTGCGTCTTTACCTGGCTTTGGGATGGCTATTATTTTTTAAAGTTTCGATACCTTTGGCAAGAATTTTTGTTTTAGTATTGCATTAAATGTTGCATTTTAGTACCTTGCACAGTCTGGTACTGCAACACAATCGACAAATTACTCTATAAGTAAACTTAAAAACGCAACTAGTCATCAACCGCCAATCTTAAAAACAGTACTTTGGCTAGAACAAACGAAGACAAAGCCAAAACTCTGGCTAAATATTTTGAAGCAACATTCACAAATACCAGTACCAGTAATACTATTCGGGATCAACATAATACCGCCTGAAACGAAACAAACATGCCAAGAAAGAAAATAAATGCACAGGAAATAAAGGATGCAATAGAAAACAAATCAAAACCAAAGAGTCTCCATGATATGATAATAACTGGAGAAATCCTCAAAGAACTAAATGTTAAATTCGTACAAACAACCACAGAACTTAATAAGAAAGTGTACTTGACGAGACAAAACAAGTTTGACAACAACAGAAATTTAAACATGGCTGAGGCTGAGCAAATAAACGAGATGTCAAGGCAAGAGGCAGCCATTAACCAGTTACAGCAGCAACTTCAACAAATACAAATACCTGCACAACAATAGCAGGAACACCAGCAGCTGCAAGAACAATTGTTGCAAATACAGCAAGAAGAAGAACAACAACAACGTCAAAAAGATCAGAACCTGTTGTCGAAAAAGGACATATAGCAACAGTCTCGTCAACTAAGAAACCTCGACAAAGACCACAATGTTTTGGCGTTCATCAATTCAGTCGAAGCAATACTTGCTTTGTGTCCAATAAATGACCATCAACTAATTAACCTAGCCATGTCGATAGTGGCTAACGACAAGATAAGCGGAGAAGCGGCAAATTACATACAAGAACTGGGACCCAACGCAACGAGGGATGAGATTAAAAGAAAACTCTTGGACCAATACAAACCGAGGATGAGCTATGGGGACGTAATCAAGAGATGTCGGGATTTGAAAGTAAGTAATTTGGAAGAATTGTATGAGCATGTTAAACATGCAAATTTTGAAATAAATCAAATATATTTATGCGTTGAGGATAAACTACACTTATACAACATTTTGGCACATTCTGCCAAAAAATGTACTCTGAATGAGTTATTGACAAAATATTCACAAATAGAAGATTTGGATGATTTTAGAATCATTTTTGCAAAACATAGGAAAAATAATTATAACAAATTCAATAATAATCAGAAAAACAAACCACACTCGAAAATGTATTTGCCAATAAACGGATATACGAGGGCGGATTGATATTGAAGCTACCTAGGTAGGAAAAAAACATTTTTTTTTCCAAAAACCATTTATCTCTCAACGTAGTCTCCTTTTACTTCGACACACTTAGTAAGACGATATTCCAACTTTTTTATACCATCTGAATAATACGATTTCGGGAACCCCTCAAAATACGCGTTAGTTTTGGTAATCACTTCTTCGTTTGAGATGAATCTTTTTCCTGCCAGCCATTTTTTCAAGTTTGGAAACAGGAAAAAGTCACTAGGAGCTAAATCTGGACTATAAGGTGGATGATTAACCAATTCGAAGTGTATTTCACGTAATTTTAGCATCGTATCTAATGCTGTGTGAACCGGTGAGTTGTCTTGAAGAAAGAGCATTTTTTTCTTTTTTAAATGTAGTCGTTTTTCCTTGATTGCATCAATCAATTGATCCAATAATGCACGATAATACTTTCCTGTGAGTGTGGATCCTTTTTCAAGATAATCGATGAGCAATATTCCGTGTGCATCCCAAAATACAGTGGCAATAACCTTGCCAGCCGATTTCACTGCCTTCACCTTCTTCGGAGCACTTCCACCAGCTTCCACCCATTGATTGTTTCGATTGATTTTTGGTTTCAGGTGTGTAGTGGTGGACCCACGTTTCATCAACAGTTATTAATCGACGCCAAAAATCAACAGGATTTCGCTTTATCATGTCCCAACACCGCTGTAAAGTGGTCTGTCGAACTCGTTTTTGTTCGACACTGAGCAAACTCGGCACCCATCTTGCCGATAGCTTTTTCATATGCAAATGTTCATGCAAAATGTTGAACACACGTTCATATGATATGTTTACCATTTCAACAATCTCACGCAACTTGACTCGGCGATCATTCATAAAGATATCGAGGATTTTCTTGATATTTTCTTCAGTAACCACCTCTTTTGGCCTTCTTGTTGATGATATTATTGCAGTGCTTGTTCGGCCGCGTTTAAATTCAGCAATCCAATATGTTACCCTGTAATCTGACGGAGCAGACTCACCGTTATGTTTATCGAGCTTTTCTTTTGTCTCTTTCGCCGTTTTCCCTTTCAAATCATGGTGTTTAATCACTGCACGAAATTCGTTTTTTTCCATTTTTCAAGAAACACAAAAGTTGCTTACTTCAAACGACTACAACAAATAAACTAATCGATGTATTTGGGTGAAATTTTAACAGCTGACGTTTGACAGATCGCAATTTCTAAAAAAAAAGTTTTTTTGTTTGTGCTGCCATCTAGCGCTAGGTAGCTTCAATATCAATCCGCCCTCGTACGTGGACAAAAGGGATATCGATAACAATAACATTTCAAAAATTGTCCGCAGGGAAATAAATGAAGGCAAAGTGGGAATCAATTCGAACCGTAACGATCACGAATATTACAAAGTGTAAAAAACATTAGAAGAAATATTTTCCCAAAATCGACATGTCAAGTATGTCAAGTGCACAAAGTTTGCAAATGACATAGGATCCGAACAAGAATTAAGAAAAATGAAAGCGGTCATTGTGGTATCACCGCAACGTTTGAAAAATTAAAAGCAAAATTATACAACCAAAACCTGTAAGAGCAAATAATTAGAATTATAAACAATTGTGAAATTTTTTCCGGCGGAAAATACGACCGGAACCCGATAAGGAATAAATTTTGTTCAACAATTACACCAACAACAAAAAATGAAATTGTTCACGTTGACATATACGTGAACAGTTAACAATCTTTTATAATCTTTTTGGACAAATTTTCCAAATGTGTTACAAGTCTACCACTCACAGATAGAAATAGCAATAGCAACAATAGTTAATTACATACAACAATTTCTACCCATAAAAGGTAATGTGGAACAATTTGTTTTTGATAATGAGTTTAATAACGAAAACGTCAGGGAAATTTTGCGAAACGAGGGGATATAATATCACACTACGAAGCCAAACAGTCATACGGGCAATAGCGATATAGAATGCTTCAATAACAGCCTAACTGAGAAAATACGAATTCTCAACATAGAAGAAAAAATACCCATAATACCGCAAGTATGTAAAGCAGTAAAACTTAATAACGACGGCTACCATAGTACCATTCAGTGTTCTCCGTTTGATGTGCAGAATAATAAAATAGATTACAGTATAACTTTCAGCAGGTTAGAAAAACAAAAAAGAAAGAGCATCGATAGAGCAAACCAAAAGAAAGAGAGACATACACTGAAACAAGACGAGTAGGATTCATAAAGAATTACAAAAATTTCCGACGCAAAGAAACCCCAAAATACTTAAAAAAAAGATCTTAACAATGTTCATGATACAAATAAAAAAATACCACTAAAATACCAATTATTTACAGGTAATAATACTGATGGCTATACTCCTAATGCAACCACTCCTGACATCGGCAACAGTAGTAATAACGCCAATTAAATCCGAGGTAGGATTTATAACAATAGAAACGTCAATGGTAGATATAATAAACAGAACCAATATTATAGTACACATAATCAATCCATTAGAAATAATTTCAGTGGTAGACAGTGTAGAACAAAACATAAAAAGCATATCTGGGGAAAATAGACATCAATTTGATGTTGAAAGAATGACTTTCCGATCAAAAATTCGATCATCTTTTAAACGTCGTCGGTTCTGCAGAAAACTGGTTATTTGGTTTAATGGACGACGAAGACCGAAAAGAGATACTCGAACATATAAGAATTAAACCAATTTAACAGTCAGCAGAGAATAGAAACCATCAATAAACAAATAGATATCAATACTAACACAAACAGCTCAAAGAGACAACAACTAAAAGAGAAAATATAGGACGATCGGGAAAAAATATTACGATACATCAATTACATTAAGAACCATAACGACGATATAAGAAATGACGTGTTATTCCATGACCAAATAATAAAATAAAATTTTTTTCAAATTAACGTAGACGACATATTGGACACAATAGCATCCGTTAAATATAACATTTTTCACCCATCAAAACTATCCACAGAGGAATTAAAAAAATTTTACATAGATTTTTATAAAATTTAACTAATTTGTATGGGAGAAATGTTCCATGAGAATACATTAATATTTGCAATTAAACTATCAATTGACTACATACAAACTAAAGTAATCCTAATAGCACCGATCACTAACACTAAAAATTTTAGGATATATAGCGATTTAGAACGAATAATAAACATACAAAATAAATCATATACTTATGAACAAGATAAAAACTTAAAAGAACTATAACTCAGTAAACATTGTATTATTAAGAATAATTGTAAACTGATATACGATGATAAAACACAAATAAAAAATATAAATGATGGCATAATTTTGTTACAAAATGTAAAAGGAAGAAAAACAGTCATTAAACAAAAATGCGATTTGCTTGAAACAGGAAAAATTTTAACCAGTAATAATCTGATAGAATTCACAAATTGTTCAATAACAATAAAGGATGGAACCTTCTATAACTACGAACAAATTTATTTACAAAAATTTCTAGAAACAAAGCCCAAAGAATCAAAAAATTTTTCCAATGAATTAACTTTTAAAGAAATAGCAACTTAGCAAAGAGAAAATATTAAGAAAATGAAAGAACTAAAAATGTATACACAAATATCCGATACTTAAACCTTAACTGTAATTTGTGTTCTAATAATAGTATCCATTGTAGTGCATGTGCACTATTGCGCACAAACGTAGTGTAGCACAAAGTCTACCTACGCAAACTACACATCCAAACCATACCAATACATAAGACACACCCATCCGCTGCACTGCAACACTATGACACTTGACATGTGCAGTGTAATTAGAATCCTGGCGTGCGGTCATTGGTGAATTGGTTTGTTTTACAATTGAGTGGAATTTGAGTTAGACTTAAGCGAAAGGGATTAGAAATAAACAATTAAATTAATCGAGATTTGTTATCGAGTTTGTAACTCAAATAAACCATATAAAAACCCTGCTCGGGAATTAAACTAATCAGTTACCAACTGGCAGCTCAAACATTTGCATTTTTATTGCATTCAGCCTTTCTTCGGCTCACAGTTAGAATTTGCGCAATGGCGTCTTGCCGAGCAACGCTCTAATATATAATATATAATATATATTGTGGTATTTATCTCGCACACAATATACGTGCATTACATCGTAGTATGTTATAAAAAGGGAAATAAAAAAACCACCGTAATGTAAACATAAAAAATAATGCAAAGAGTGAATGGATTCGGGAGAATCGTCCGACAAAAGGGGGAGGAGTTACCCCAATCCAGCCACAGTTATGTTGAGGTTGACGACATCAACATAATCGTTCAGAAATATTTATCAAAATAAAGTGATTGCTTTAAAATTGAGCAACGTAGGCACCGTTGCAAATATTTGTATCAAAATAAGTTGAGACCGTGTAAGGAAACATTTTGTGCTTATAAGGGCGCGAAATTTTAAGTGAGTTTAATGCTCCTGTAAAATTTCATGCCAATCGCGAAATTTACGTTTGATTATTAGCAAAACATGCAGTCCACCTATTTTGGGACGAGATTTTATGTCTCTATTCGGTATGGGCCTTTCGCAAGTCAATTTTCTAACACAGTATCACGATATTATCACGGAAATAAAAATAAAATTTAAAAATGTTTTTGCTGAAGAATTAGGCACTTACAATGGGAATAAAATAAAACTTCGTATTCTAGACAACGCGAAACCGATTTTTTGTAAGCCAAGACCTGTTCGACTGGCATGGAGGTCTAAGATAGAAACACAGTTGCGAGATTTAGTACATAAATGCGTTCTGCTTCCGGTAGCCATTTCCGAGTAGGCTACCCCTTTGGTGCCGCTAATGAAACCTAATGGTGACATAGGCATTTGCGGAGATTATAAAACAACTATAAATAATAATTTAGAAGATGTTAAATACCCGCTACCACGCATAGATGAACTTTTCGCTTCGCTACAGGGACAGCTATTCTCGAAATTGGATTTTACGAGCGTTCTCCTTTTCGTGGACTTCGAACGTGCGTTTGACACGGTTAACAGAGACGCAATATGGCGCTCTCTACAAAATTGCGGAGTTCCGGACAAGATCATCGAACTCATTAAGGCCCTATATAAAGACGCGAACCTTAGTGTGCGTTATAAAGGTAAAAATTGTGCCAACATTAATATAAACAGAGGCGTTAGGCAGGGGTGCGTTCTGTCACCACTGTTGTTTATAGTGGTCTTGGATGATGTCCTTAGGCGTACTAATGCTGAGACGGAGGAGGGGTTGCAGTGGACATTAAACCAAAAGCTCAGCGCTTTGGACTACGCTGATGACATCTGCTTCATGACGCACACGTTAGCAGGCGCCTCGTCAAGAATACGCCAACTAGCCGTAAACGCTCATGCAGCTGGCCCCAAAATCAACTTCTCCAAAACTAAACTTTTGCGACTTCAAACTGCAAATACATCTCCACTCACTGTACTGACAAATGATAACTCCACCATCTACATTGAGGACGTTGACAGCTTCTGCTACCTTGGTAGCTACATAACAAAATATGGGGGTGCAACATCTGATGTGGCAGCATGCATAAACAAAGCACGGTCTGCATTCCGGAATTTAGATCGAATTTGGCGTTCTCGTGTGATATCGCTGCGCACAAAAATACGAATATTTAACACCAGCATAAAACCGGTTCTGTTGTATGGGTCTGAAACATGGTTGGTCTCAGAACAAATAACTCGACAACTTCAAACTTTTGTCAACAAATGTCTACGAAGAATCTGCCGCATTTTCTGTCCGACAACGATCATGAACGAAGACCTGTGGCGCCTCACCAATAGCGAGCCTATTGACACACAAGTTAAAACACGTAAGTGGAGCTGGATAGGGCACATTCTGCGTAGAAAAGACACCAACATTGCAAAGATGGCCTTTCAATGGAACCCACATGGTAGTCGGAAAGCAGGGCGCCCACGACAAACATGGGTACGCACTATTGACGCCGAGAGTCACCACAGAGCCACCTGGAACGAAATAAGACACCTGGCTGCTGATAGAAACCGTTGGAGAGCTTTTGTGACCGCCCTATGCTCCGACTAGGAGCGATGTTTGACTCTTTTTATGTGTCAAATGTCATGGAATTAATAATAGTAATAATAACCAATTAGTTTTGGAGGAGTCCTCAATTATTTTGTGCATGGAATACACACATGGGACTATTCAAAATGACGCGTTTGCATTTCGGCGTGAAGCCGGCAGCGGAAATTTTCCATAAAACTATTGAAACTGTGCTGCGTGGCATATCTAACTTGGGTAGCTACTTAGATGACATTATTATAACCAGCTGAACATATCAGAACTTTAGAAAAAGTATTTCAAAAATTAGAGATGGTCGGTTTAAGACAAAATGCTAATAAATGTGGGTTTTCAAAAGAAAAAGTTTCGTATTTGGACTATTGATAAAAAAAGTTTTGCACTAAACCGGCGACACGTGACACGTGTCAGAAGTAAGAGCTTTGGGCATGTTAAATTTTGCACATAAGATGACCCCTTCAGAAATGTTAAGGCAAGACGTTACTTCCGACCTGGTGTTGACTCATTTTAATCCGAAAATCCCTATTATTGTGACCACGGACACATCTAATGCAGTGGGAGGAATTCTTGATCATTCGTTTCCAAATGGAGTTCAGAAGCTAATTGTCTTTATTTCTAGAGCTTTGACAAAAGCAGAAAAGAATTTCAGTGCGATTCAAAAAGAAGCTTTGGCTATAATTTTCTGCGTTACCAAGCTACCCTTTTGGGTAACCGCTTTATACTGCAGACAGACCACAAGCTCCCTCCTTTAAATTTTTGGAGAACACAAAGCTATATCTGCGCGAATGCAGCGCTGGGTCTTAATTTTGTCAGGGTTCAATTACACAATTGAATACATAAAATGTGTGTCAAATTCTGCTGATTTTTTATCACGACTACCATGAATCCATAATAGCGGTGAGGATCATTGCGATTACGTCAATATTACTGATACCAATAATGATTTGTGCTTGAATTTTAAAAACATAGCGAATGCTACTAGAAACGATCCAGTTTTATCGAGAGTTGTAGAAGCGATTTATAGGGGAGAATTAAAGACATTCAAGGGAAATGCGTACAGTGCTTTCTATACTAGAGAGAACGAATTGTCAGTTGAGTATGGTTGTTTATTATGGGGCTACAGAGTGATCATTCCTTCAAAATTCCGCAAGGTTTGGCAAGAATACCATCGTTCCCATTTTGGAGTAAACAGACAAATACTTTAGCCCGTTCATATGTCTGGTGGCCTAAGCTAGATGATTTCGAGTTGCGTATATTGTAAACGCGCTCAGGCGCGTCCTGAAAAATGCACCCTGATTCCATGGACTCCTACCAAATTTGCTTGGTCCCGGATACACATAGACTTTGCCGGACCTGTTCAGAATTTTTATTTTTTTCCTTATTATCGACTCATTTTCAAAATGGGCTGAGGTTTTTAAAACCAAGGAAACGACAACTGATTTTACTATAGCCGAATTTCACAAATTGTTTAGTATATTCGATTGAATAGAAACTTTAGTAAGTGACAATGGTACCCAATTTACGTCTAATGAATTTAAACAATTTTTGTCATCGAATATATAAAGTCAGTGTATGCAAACCTAAAGGGAAATGTAAGCAATTTAAATAAAGTCTTAAACGATTTTTTATTCAATTATCGATGTACGAAGCATTGTTCTACCGGAGAACCGCCAGCAAAACTGATGTTAGGAAGAGAATTAAGAAACCGTTTAAGTTTGCTTAAACCACCCTAAGTTTTAAAGAGGGTTCAAACGTTTTCGTTCGTGATTATACTAACCCAAAAATGTTGGATTCGTAGCAAGCGAGCGTATTGGTTCGCGAATATATCAGTGTATATTAGCTCAAAATAAAAGAACCATTAAACGACATGTAGATAAAATAATACCCGGGTGTTGAAATGATAACCCTTAACTTAACGAAACAGAAGCGGACAAGAGAGAAACAGAGCCAGTAGCTACGACAGATTTGCCAAGTAAAGATACCGAAGCACCTACAAATGTATGCTCGAACAGGGATTGTGAGGTGTTTGTACCCAATGAAACAGAAACAGTGGGAACCCGGAGATTGCGCAAGTTAGCACGTATCAGTTATATGGAATAGTTTTGGAGTTAACATTCATTACACTTTGTTAAAATAGTTAATAAGCTGTATTGAATTTTATGAACTAATTTTGAGCAGATATGTATGGTAGAATATTGATAATTTTGGCTTAAATGATCAAAGCGTTAGGAGGGTAGGAGCGTAGAGTATTGCTGCACCTTAAAGTCAAACGCCACCTAGCGACTTCTCGCATAAGACTAATGTCAAACTAGATTTAAGAGTACATTGTAAGAATACATAAGTGAATAGAGCAGTTTCTTTTTAACCTTCAAGTAAGAAGCACTCAAGTTGTTGGAAAATAGTATTAATATCTTTCGTTAGATTTATAGTTAAAATTAAGTGACCCGTTTGTACACCGTTGTAAACCAATGTTGCGCTTTCTCTCTTTTCCTATGTTCGTCAAAGCGCTGCCTAAAACGGCCATTTGATCTTGAACATCGAACGAGTGAAGAGAGGGTGGAAAACTGCGGTGAGTTTGTGGTAGTTGATCATCAATGTACTAAATAGAATTATTTTACAGAATAAACATAAGTACACCTGTAGTTGTTTTAAGCAAACCCTCTTTAGCCAATGTCGTAGTCGCGACATCTTTATTCGCAGTTTTCGTTTTGTTTAAACTGCGTCGCTTCCACTGTCGTGAAGCTTTGACTTGGGAGTCACTTGGGTAGGAATAGGATGATACTATCAAAAGAAACGCCGAAGCCCTCGGCTCAGGAAAGCAGAAGCGGAGGAAGGTGAAGTAAAGCCCAATTCCACCTTGTCTACCGCCATCGTAAATACCGCTGCTAAAACCGCAAGTACCAACGCCACCGCCAGTTCATCAAAATGTTGGAAATGCAAAAGCAAATCGACGCGCTTCAAAGATAGCTAAAAGAATTCCAGGTAAGATTAGGTGAACAAATTCGCCATTGCCAAGGGCTGGAGACTGCATTGCGTAGCTCAGTGCATCTAGTTAATGATGCACCCATCGCCGCCACCACAACTATAGTACCCATCGTTGCGCCATCGTTGACTCCAGCTGCACCTGCCCCAGTACATAACCTCCCAAATTTGTCGGCTAGCGCAACAACAGCTAACATCATGCCATCTGCCGCAAACAGCTATGCACACGAAACGACGTCGACTATCGCGAGCAGTGATGCCGTGCCGCTAGTGCAGCAAGCAACTGAGAACAGTTACGTTTTTTCTTCTCAGCCGACGTCAACTACGATCGCCGGCTTTGCGTCAATATATGCAATAACGAACCAAGCGCACGCTACACCAAGTCATTCCCTCGTATCTTATACATTGCCCCGGCCTTTAATAATTTCAATAATTTTACGCTTACGCCTATGCCAACAAATGAATTATAATTTTTGTCAAATTCTACAACAGTACTACGAAAATTGCAAGATTTGCCCGAGTTCAATGGGGAACCAGAAGACTGGCCTCTCTTTTATACATCCTACATCCAGTCGACTTCAGCGTACAACTACAGCAATCTGGCAAATAATCAGCGTTTGCAGAAAGCTGCTAAAAGAGAAGCGCGCGAGGTGATTAAATCGCTTTTAATTCATCCAGATAACGTCGGTGCCGCCATAGAACAGCTTCGCTTTCGCTTCGGACGCCCCGAACAATTAATTCAGAGCCAGTTACTTCAAGCAAGGGATTTGCCTAATATTTCGGAGAATGCATCGCCAATCGTACGCTATTGGAGGAATTATTATCGAAGCTCCCAATGAGTAAAAAACTGGAGTGTGCTAGAGTCGCCGCCTCCATACAGCCGTATCCGACAATCATACATTTTAGCGCTTGGGTAAGTGAACTTGCAAACTTAATATGTACAGTGCAAGACGTTAACAATAAAGAGCAAATACGTCGTGTGGCCCTGCACACATCCGAAAACGGTGTGCAGGTGTGAGTCCCTTAAAGTGTCCCGTATGCCAGTGGGAGCATTAAATGTGCTGCAGTGCCAGATAGATGGGATTTAGTGAAGAGACATCGTCCTTGTTTTTCGTACCTGAACGTGGACCATACCACGCGTAACTGTGGCCGCAAGAAGCCTTGTTCAGAAGAGGATTGCCGACGCAGACACCACGGCCTACTGCACGAAGCCACTGCTACAACTCTGACCTCTAGTGCCCGAAGGGCAGAACGTGGTGAAATACGAGAAAGCGTGTTGAGCTGCTTGGCTGTTGGCAGCACTAAACCCAAACTACTCTTTCGTGTGCTGCCTGTAACATTGCATGGTGAAAAGAAGCGCAACGATACATACGCCCTATTGGATGAAGGTTCTTCAATTACAATGTTAGACAGCGAGTTAGCCAAGCAGTTAGGAATATGTGGCCATCAACACAGCTTAAATATACAATGGTATGGAGGAAGAGCAGCGCAATCCGATGCTGTACCTCAGCTTTTGATTGGAATTGATCACGCATACCTAGGATTACTGACTGATATAAAAAGGGTAGGCTATCAAGGTCCGTACGCTTGCAACACTGAACTGGGATGTGTAGTTTTCGGACCAACTAGCCGAGCGCCGTTAGCCACCCACTCTTACTTGTTTGTACGCACCCAAGAAGAAAAAGAAGACTTACATCAACTTGTGATCGACTATTTCAATGTTGAGGGTCTCGGTGTTAGACCGCCTGTTGAAAGCAACGATGACGTCAGATTTAAGCAGTTACTTCAAGGTGCAACTAAGCAAGTGGAAGGTCGTTTTGGAACGGGTCTATTATGGAAAGACGATGACGTACAACTGCCCGATAATTATACTGCAGCTTTACACAGACTTGAAGGCATTGAGAAAAAGATGAAACGTGATACATCGTTTGCAACAACGTATAAAGATGTCACCGAAGGGTACTTGAGCAAAGGGTACGTTTGAAAACTTACACATGAGGAAGCTAGTGTATGACTCCACCTAGGGAGTGGTATCTACCGCACTTCGGCATCGTCAACTCAAATAAACCGAAAAAAATTACGTTTTGTTTTCAACTCAGCTGCTCAAGTTGGAGGGGTATCTCTGAACTCTAGGTTGTTAAAGGGGCCACAGCTCTACATATCACTACCTTCGATTTTATTTAATTTTAAAACACGTGCAATTGCAGTTTGCGGAGATATTAAAGAGATGATCCACCAGGTAGCTATACAGCCAGCTGATAGGTGCGCACAGCGTTTCTTTGGCGTTGGATGGCAGTACGACAAGGAAACAGATCGCTGCAGGTGAAGGTACAGAGATGCTTCTTGGGTTATATTGGGAATCGGCAAGCGATAATTTTAAATTTAATCTGAAGTTCCATTGTATTGAACACGCAGTAGTCGCAGGCGAGAGGAGTCCTACAAAAAGAGAACTCCTTAGCATTATTATGTCAACGTTTGACCCGCTGGTGTTTTTAAGCTATTTTACCGTTGCAGCCAAATCTCTTATGCGTGAACTTTGGCGTCGTGAAGTCCGTTGAGATGAGTCCGTCCCTAATGACGTGAACGTATTATGGGAACAGTGGCGTCAATAGATGCACAAGGTAGCGAAATTTCGTGTGCCGCGATTCTACTTCTCTTATGGTGTGCCCCAAGATTTAGAGCCGCATGTGTTTGGTGTCGCCAGCGAAAAGGCCTTTGCTGCAGTCGCCTACTGGAGGTCAAGAGGGCCGAATGGTGAAGTTGAAGTTAAGTCTGTGCGAAAACGAAGTGCGCTCCGCTAAAGGCTGTAGCCTAAAGCTTAGAGTTGCAAGCAGCTGTGCTAGGCGTACGTCTACGGAAATTGATATTGGACAATCACCAAGTGCGCCCTCAACGCTGCTGTTTATGGAGCGACTCTAAAACAGTTTTGAAATGAATTGGCAGCGAACATCGACGCTACATCCCGTATGTGGCGCACCGCGTTGCAGATATTCTAAGCGGGAGTGCAGTTATCGAATGGCGATGGGTACCAACCAAAGACAATGCAGCCGACGATGCGACAAGAAGCAACAAAAGCGTTGATTTTTCACAAAAATCTCGCTGTCTCCAGGGTCAGAATTAAAACGATGTGGTCATTGTGGAAGCGGATGAAGAACTCCGCCCAGATTTGATTTAATTACCAGCAACAACATTTTTATTGATTATAATCGTTTTTCAAGTTTAATTAGGTTAAAGAGAGCAGTAGCGTGGATTCTTCGCTTCATAAATCGATGTCGTAAATGGGAGCCAGAATATCATGACTATGGGCTTGCTGCAGCTGAGATTGGAGCCGCCGAACATCTGTTATGCCTACGCGTTCAATCAGTATCATTCGCTTCAGAATGCAGATGTATCATAATTGGTTAAGGTATACCAAAAGCCAGCTCATTAAAAAAACTTTCTCCATACCTGGACGACGACGGACTATTTCGCGTGCAAGGGCGTATAGATGCAGCCAGCTTCTTGCCATATAAAGCCAGACGCCTGATTATACTGCCGTCTGGGCACACCTTTACACGGTTGGTCGTCCGTTATCATCATTACCAGATGAAGCACCAGAATCACGAGGCGACTATAAGCAATATTTGTCAGAAATACTGGATTCCCAGAATAAGACAGCTGCTATAAAGCGTAATAGCTGCATGTAAATTTTGCCATATCAGCATAGGTGAACCGCAAATGCCCATGATGTGTCCCTTACCTGAAGATCGGCTTGAGCCATACGTACGGCCCTTCCCCTATACAGGACTCGACTATTTTGGGCCTGTTTGCGTTACGATAGGGCGGCGTAGTGAAAAGCGCTGAGTTGCGCTATTTATGTGCCTCACAGTACTTGGAGATCGCCCACAACTTATCGACGGATTCCATGCTCAACTTCATGAATCGGATAGGGGTTCCAGCACGTCTAAGATACGACAATGGAAAAAACTTTATAGGAGCCAATGAAGACGCGAAACGTTTTTCTGAAGTTTTTGATGCCGAGCGTGTTCAAAACGAATTGTCAACGAAGGGAGTTGAGTGGTTCAACTGCCCTGCCAACCCATCGGAAGGAGAACTGTGGGAAAGGATGGTGCAGTGCGTTAAAAGGGTTATTCTACATTCATTAAAAGAAGGAGTGCCACGTGAGCATGTCTTACAGTGCTTTCTGATAGAAGCAGAGAATATAGTAAACTCACGCCTATTGACGAACTTACCCATCTCTCTCGACGAAGAGGAACCACTAACATCGAATCACTTCCTGATTGGCGTAGGTAATGCTTCGAAAGCGCCGCCGGCCAATACTCCTGAATAAAAGGTACTTAGTTTAGGCAAGCAGTGGTGCATTGCACGGATCCTAAGGAATGCATTCTGGAAACGATGGGTACTGGAGTATCTGCCGACGCTAACCCGAAGAGTCAAAATGTGTCAACGAACAGCACCTGTTAAAGAGGGTGATGCAGTATTTATTTGTGATCCGAATATGCCAAGAAATCTGTGGCGGAATTGTAGAGGAGTGGTGTAGTTCAGCGTGCGGACGTGCGGACGGTTGACGGACTTCTGTATCGAGCGGTATATAAATTGGCAGTCTTGGATCTGGAGAATGCTGAACCTGATCGCTCCACGAGGGTGGGGGTGTTGGATAATGGTATTAATAACTTTCGTTAGACTTACAGTTGAAATTAAGAGACCCGTTTTGTACAACTCTGGGTGTTAACCCAATGTTGCGCTTTCTCTCTTTTCCTATCTTCGTCAAAGCGCTGCCTAAAATGGCCATTTGATCTTGAACATCGAACGAATGAAGAGAGTGTGGAAAACTGCGGTGAGTTTGTGGTAGTTGATCATCAATGTACTAAATTGAATTATTTTACAGAATAAACATACGTAGTTATTTTAAGCAACCCTCTTTAGCCAAAGTCGTAGTCACGACACAAGCTATTAAAATATCATTTCCGTTTTTTCCAACTGTACCTTTGTGTTGGCACAAAAACAGCTCGTTGACGTCTCCTCGTTTGATGAAGAGATAGTATCGCAAACACACAGACATGCACACAGAATTTATAAAAATGATACGCAGGAAATGTTACTAACGATTGCTTGGAGATATGCCTTCAGGACAAGTATGAACTGCAACTTAAGAAGCAACCCTTAGGAAAGGCCCCACTACCAAGAAAGGTAGGTGAATACATACTAATGGATGTATTTCACATTAATAACACAATGTACCTCAGCTCAATAGATAAACATATTGCTTTTTACGCAAACTCGACACTAAAATTAACTGCCGCGAGTACATAGAAGAAGTACTCACACAAGTTTAGCCACACGGAAAATACATTATGACGAGAACATTTCTATCGGTAACGAGGCGAAATCTGTGTATACCACTGTGTATAACTCACGCGGTCGCACCGCTTACCGATTCGACCTCAAATACCCAAGTTGAACGGTTGCACAAGAAGTCACAAGATTCAAGCCTGAAGTTGTATTCTTTAAGGCGAGAAGTATCGCGACATTAAGGATTCGCTTGAACGCAATCAAGGCAGACTTTTGCAGTACCACAATGAACACCGAAAAGTGATCACGTGCAATGGCGGAGACATAATTTACAGCCGCACTGACCGATGTAACAAAAGCGCGGCCAAATATAATGAACACCAAAGATTTCTGATCCTCTCTTTTTTTTCTATTGGTCTTGCCAATCACATCACAGACCTGGCAAATAAAAAATTCTTACTCACAGAATCAGATACCGTTTACATTTATAACAGTTGGGCCTTCTTCTACCATGTAGCTATTCTATCAGTTATCTTATTATTATTATTGTGTGTAGGGTATTTAAAGTACAGCGACGTTTCGATCTATTCTGCCCCCCATCAGAGACTCAAAGTATATCTTTGAGTCCTATCCTCTGGATAAACGCGATGGCATCTTCAGGTGCTATCTGTCGATTCTGTGGAGAAAGTGACGAAACCTCACTGCACCTGATCACAGACTGCGGACCATTAGCACACAATAGACTTAGGTGTTTTGTAGAATATATCTTAGATATGAGCAAGACCCCTCATCTTGATTCCTCCAAAATATATGAGTTCCTTTCGAAAATTAATCTGACAGAATATTTATAGTCTCATCTATAAATCTTCTGTCTTTCCTCATCTTTGATATAAATAGATCTTTCAGGTCGCAGTGTATTATTATGTGTAGGGGATTTAAGCACCGCGACCTTTCGATCTATGGTTCCCCCCATCAGAGGTTCAAAGTATATCTTCTGGATAAACGTGATGACAAGTTTTGGATCCAGAGGTTTCACATCACTGGCAGAGCCCTGGAAAAATCCCAAGTATTTCCTGCGGGTGTGCATGAGAGCCGGACATTCTGTCAACACATGCAAAGATGTCTCCTCTTCTTGCATACAGAATCTGCAGAAGCTTTCCGATGTGACCCCATTCTCACCATATGTGAGTTCAGTTTACAGTTTCCTGTGAGTAGGCCTGTCATCATCCTAAGATTATTCTTAGAGAGATTGATGAGTGATTCGAATATTTTTAGGTGGTATGTCCCTAGTAGACAATTTGATACTCTTAGGCTTGGTGCGTTAACCCAATGTTTGTGCTATGGTTAGGGATGGCAAACAAATATTTTTAATCGATTAATCTATCAATTGACTAATCGCAAATAAAAAAAAATAATTGCAATTTATTGCAATTTTAAACAATTAAACGATTAATCAAATGATATGTTTTTTAATTTGCAAAAAAAGAAAGCGTTTTTTAATTAAAACATTATCCGCACAATTGTACACAAAAGATCATTGAAAAGGAAAAAATGGTAATTACTGTGATTTTGATCCTAATAAAGACATAACATTACCCAATCGGATGGGCACTGCGACCAGCAGAGGTCTATTGTGCAAAATATTTGATTATATGTATATACGAGTATGTAAATAAATTAGACTGTGCAAATAGAAAAATGTAGCATTATGACGTTTTATTCACTAAAATGACGATATTGTATCGTCTAAACAAAAAAACAAAATTTTCATGAGCAACATAAACAAGTTAAAAAGTTCTATAGAAATTGCATAGCAAAATATTTATTATTTACGATTTAACCACGATTGTAAAAACAGTAGTTTTGATAACCTTTTAGTGGTTAATCTGCTCCTCTTTTCAGTAGCTGTTGCACCAGCTTTCGAGAACAGTCGCTCTGATGGCACGGAGGTACCAATTAAGTGGCAATATTTTTTTGAAAGCATATAAAGTTTTGGATAAACTGCCTTCATTTCATCCCAAGCATCAATACCGTCCGCTTCAGCTCTAAGACTTGACAATTTCAATAAAAGCTCATCTTGTCTTGTTGGTGTGCCAAATCATCACTTTTTCTCTATTTTGTGTGCACTAAAGATTTATGAGGAACCCAGAGGTCGAACTCATTATCTAACGATCCCCCAGACGTCTCACTCCCACTCTCAATACTATCGTCTGTTTCAGCCATTTCAGTTCCCAAAAATCTCAACTGAGCTTAAAGCTGAAGGATCCCTGAAAAGATATTTTTTAATCTCGGGTCAAGTAGTGTTGATGCTGCTAGCAGAAGGGAATGTTCGATTGTGCCGAACCTACGTTCGAATTGAATTAACACGGCATCTTTTAATTTTTTGGCTGCTGGCTGTGTAGCTACTATCTTAATCATTTTTGGCGGCCACAATGAACCAGGGGAATTAATTGGATTAAAGATGCGTGTCGTTCGCCACTGATTTGTACCGTCAGAGCTTCCAAAGGCCTTAAAATGGTAAGTATTTCCAATATTTCATATTTCTCTTTTGAAGTTATCATTGGCGGAGAGTCGGAAAAATCGAACAAAATTTGGCTGATATAGGAAATCACCGTTCGAGCATGTTGAATTCCACCTCGTTTTCACATCCAAAATTACTTTCAGCATTTTTCCTTCACTTACTGCTGCGGTAGCTTGCATCTTTCGTACACCATTGTTGGCTTTAACACTGCTTTTGAACCATTTTACAATGACTCTGCATTTCAAAATTATCTTGCTTACTTGGAGTGTGCTTAGTGATTTTTGCAAACCAAATTAAGCGTACGGGCAAAACATGGAATGTGACGCTTCTTGCCGAACATATCATGCACTGCTTTGACTATATTTGCGCCATTGTTTGTTACTACAGCCATAACTTCCTTTTCATCAATTGAAAAATCTTTCAAAGCAGCTTTGAAAACATCCGACATATGTGCTGCCGTATGTGCTTCCGTTAATATGAAAACACCTACTGTTCCATTAAATTGGGTGTACTCATATAAACCATGAAAGGTTATACCAAGCATGCTATTCATTTCCGTGTGAGTCTATAAGTCGGTTGTTAAAGATAAGCACGAAATGCTTCAAAGAACGTTTTTGCATTTATCTTTTTCCGTTTCATATATTTGTTCTATGTGTGCTTTCATAGTATTCCTTGTTGGTACTTTATAAAGGGGAAAGTTTTGTTTCATGAAGTCCAAAAAGCCAGTGCCTTAAGCAAATAAAAAAAAAAAAATTTAATTACTTCACAACCCAACAAAAAATGTATTTGATTCTTTAAATATTTTGTTCCTTGTCTTGTCAATTGACAATAATAACAAAATACATTTGAAACTAACAACCCCATTACCTTCTACAAAATCAAACGGTAGGGTTTCTTTGATAACCATTTCCACAAGTCCTTGTGCTAGCTTGTGATTTTTGGAGCCTCCGGAGGAAAAGACTTGGATGTTATGGAAATCGTTTGTTATAAGTGGCTGAGTCTGACTGAATGTGCTTTCACTAGAATTTCTGCTGCATCTCGGTGTCTCAGTATTCCGTTGTTCACTGGTGTTCTTGCTGCCACTCGGTCGCTCCATTATGCTGCTTTCGCTGTTGTCCATGCTTTCTCCACATCTTTGCACTGAGACTGCCGTACCTAAAAACACCAAACCTTAAAAAAATCGTTGAAAATCGCACTCACTTACCACAAGCTTATCAGCTTCTGCCGAATGCTTGAGTTTCAATTGTTGCAACATATTTGTTGTGTTATTGGAAGACTTTAAGTTTTTATCACACAAATTGTATTTAACATACGAGGTATGATAAAAAAAACCGTTATTGTGTGATCAAAAAATAAAGTATTTATTTATTCATCAACAACTATCTTGTCCCCTTCAAAGTAATTCCCCTCAGATATAATACACTTATGCCAGCGTTTTTTCCAATCCTCGAAACACTTCTGAAACGCTTTTTTTTGTATCGCCAACAGCTCCTGTTACGATTTTTCTTTTATCTCCTCTCAATAGTAGCAAAACGCTTTCCTTTAATCGGTGTCTTCAGTTTTGGAAAGAGGAAAAAGTCAGCGGGGGCCAAGTCCGGCGAATACGGTGGTTGAGGCATGATAACGGTTTTGTTTTTGGCCAAAAACAGCTCCTGAGCGATGTCCATGCGACGTTGTTTTTGCTCAAAATTTAGCAATTTTGGAACAATCTTCGCTGCCGCACGTTTCATGCCTAAAACATCCGTAAAAATTGCTTGGCATGAGCCAACCGATATGCCAACATCATCAGCAACCTCTCTGATAGTGATTCGACGATTATCCAAAATCATTTTCTTCACTGCGTCAATGTTTTCATCGGTTGTTGACGTGCTCGGGCGACCAGGACGAGCATCGTCATTGACATCTTCTCGGCCTTCCTTAAACTGGTTATACCACAATTGAACTTGTCTTCTGCTCATAGTAGACTCGCCAAAGGCCACAGTCAACATTTCAAATGTCCTTGCGCATTTAATTTCATTTTTTACACAAAACTGAATACAGTTTCTTTGATCCATTTTTTCGAATAGTACAAGATCGAAGAGCACACCAAAACAAGACTAACCTTTTTATCTGTCAAAAACAAACTGACAATCGAAAATGGTTGGTATAAAATGCGAACAGCGAACAGATGTAACTCACGAAATTTGAAAATAACGGTTATTTATTGATCACACCTCGTATTTGGTCCCACCTAATTTGACAAAATACTTCCACACTTCACTTTTCGTTGGCGCCATTTTATCATTAAGCTTTATCTGATACCTATTGACGCAGTTCAAAATTAATAGTAATTAATGACAGCCAGTGATGTGACTGTCGTGGTGTTACCAGTAAACAAATAAAATTCTTGAGTTGCCGCACTCGAAAATTGTATGCTATTTTATTAGATTGTTTATTCAATGAAATGAAATTAATTATTTTTGCGCTTATTTTACTATTAATCGATTAATATTAGAATAATCGAAAGAGAAAACATCATACAATTAAATCGTTAATTGAAAGAATATAATCGAGTAATTTGTTTCATTCGATTAATCTTGCCATCCCTAGCTATGGTATCCCTCATCGATACTAAGCTGGCTGAACAGCTTGCCTTTACCTACACCACAGAAGGGTTCTGATCCAATAATGAGTGTTGCGGCCCCTCGAAAGTTCGTCGGCAATCTCGTTCCCTTCTATGCCAGTATGTCCTGGAACTCAACTTTGTTGCATGAGCCAAGAGCATTGAGTTATTGGATGCACTCCCATAGCAATTTCGAATCTACGTGATAAGAGATAAGTGCCCTAATGACCGCTTGGCTATCCGAAAAGATGTCAATTCTCTTGCGGTGGTAAACTTTTTCAATGTTGAAATGTGGACATCTTTCAATAGCGTGGATCTCCTCTTGTAAGATGCTAGTAAATTTGCCAGGAATTCATAGTATTTGTATCTAGGTCCAAATACCCCCGCGCCAGAACACTCTTCTGTGAGAGATCCGTCAGTATACCAGATGATCGTGGACTGATCTAACCTGTAGGTTTCACTGAGATATCTCCATTCATTTTTACAGGTCCACTCTGTTCTAAACAACTTGGTGAAACTGTAGCGCGTGTTTGTGAAGTCCTTCGGTATACAGATGTCTGGAATGGCCTTTGATAATGTTTCTACCATCTGACCCCCGATGAGACTTTCAGGACCATTTATTGCTCTCATCATTTTATACCGAGCCTTCTTCTCTTCTGTTACTACGAATATGTGTAGGGGTGTAAGTTCCAGTATGACGTTCAGGGCGGCTAGCACAGGTTCTCATAGCTCCAGTTATACAGACGCATCTTAGCTAGCGCTTGCGCAAAATTTAGTTGTCTTGCTTTCTTAGCCCACAGAAGCGCTCCGTAAGTGATCATTGGGTGTACTATCATGATGTACATCCATCGCAGGATCTTGGGATTGAATCCCCAATATTTCCCCGCGATTGATCTACATATCATGAGAGATCTTTTCGCTTTACTAATTGTCTCATTGATGTGAGACCGCCATAATAGTTTTCTATCTAGTATGATACCTAGAAATTTTATTTCAAATTGCACATTGATCTCCACTCCGTTTAGTTTAATAGGTTTCAGGTTTTTGAGTTTATATTTCCTCGTAAAAGGGACAACAGTAGTTTTATGGGGTTTATTTTAAGTCCCATCCTGTTGCACCAATCACCTGTAATTCTTGAACCACATTGGAGTAGTTTGCATAGTGTACTCTCGAATTTTTCCCTGCATGTAATCGCTATGTCACCAGCGTATCCCTGGCAGCATAACCCCATGTTAGTTAATTCCCAGAGAAGTTCATCACAAGGCACCACAGCAGGGGAGATAGTACTCCACCCTGCGGACATCCTCGAACAGTATTAACCACTGTGTTTGTTGAGGTGAGGGATACTTCGGCTGTTCTGGTTTTCAGCATTTGTTTTATCCAATTGGATGGGATAGAGTTTACCCCCTTATAAACAAGAGCCCTACTTACTACCTTGTGTAAGGTGTTGTCAAAGGCTCCTTCAATATCCAAAAACGCCCCTAACGCCACCTCCTTGTCCTCGAGGGCTTGCTGGAGTGTTTCCGTCAGCTGGTACAGAGCAGTTTCAGTAGATCTGCCTGCCCTATATGCATGTTGGTTCGGATGAAGGAGCATACGCCAGAATCTGTGTTCTGATGAAGTTGTCACAGACTTTTTCAGCTGTTTTCAAGATGAATGAGGTCAGGCATATTGGCCTAAAGGATATGGGATGAAGTGGATCCTTTTTCCCAGCCTACGGGATGAAAACTACCTTGGCCCTCCTCCATGGTGCTGGTATATAGCCCAGTGCCAGACTACTCCTAATAATTTTTAGTAGTGGTTGGAAGATGAGATCTAACCCTTTTTGTAGTAGAGCTCGAAAGATACCATCCACCCCTGGTGACTTAAATGGTTTTAATGTGTGGATAGCCCATTTTAGCCGATCACCAGTACATATAGATTTTGATATAGCCCACTCCTCATTTCTTTTTTTTTCATATATATTATTTATTGAATCTTTCTTAGAATATAAGAAAGTCACAATAAGTTTTTCGAATCTTAAGAACTAATTTAAAATTAATATGTTCTTCGCCAATGGTCCGAACATAACATGAATTAGCATAGGATTACATAGGTACACATTACATTATACAGTACGGTTGAGATTCTATATATACAGAGTTAGTTTCTATTGTAGCAGGTTAATGGTATCCTTCATTTTTATCGTTTGTGACCTTAGTTTGACAATAGCTCCCTTGCTAAGGTGTTCGGGTGTAGTTTCAACTTCTGTGAGTAACTTCTGCAGCATTTTTTTATTTCTTCTTTTATTGTAGATACGTTTAAAGCTCTGTGGATATTCTCATTTTTTAAGCACCAGGGTGCACCCGTAATTGTCCTAAGGAATTTTGATTGGCTACGTTGGAGTTTAACAATATTAGATGGCGATGCGGTTCCCCACAGCTGGATTCCGTAGGTCCATATTGGCTTTACAACGGCTTTGTATAGTAGTATTTTGTAAGATAGGGATAGTTTTGACTTTTTGCTTACAAGCCAGTGAAGTTGATTGATTTTTAGTTTTATTTTAGTTGTTTAGCTTCTATATGCTTACCCCATGTGAGCCTCCGGTCAAGATGAATGCCTAAGTACTTAATGTTTGCGGTCTGTTGGATAGATTGTCCTTTTATTTTTAGAGAAGGTCATATTCCCACTCTCAGAGTGAACGTGACGTGAGCATATTTGGATTCGTTGACTTTAATTCTCCAGTTAGCTAGCCAGACCTCCAGGAAGTTAAGATGTTTTTGGAGGTGACTGATAGCTGTTTTAGGGCAAGCGTTTGAGCATAAAATGCCTAAAATTGCATTAACTTTTTAAGTTTGTATAAGAGGCCCTCGTGCCATACTTTGTCAAAAGCCTGAGTTATATCCAGGAAGACTGCTGGGCAATATTCTTGATTTTCGAATGACTTTCTAATAATCGAGACAATGCGATGCACTTGTTCTATCGTGCTATGATGTTTCCTGAAGCCAAACTGGTGTTGAGGGATCATTTGCCCATCTGTTATTATAGGGGATAGTGCCTTAACAAACGTTTTTTTTAAATATTTTCGAAAGCAGAGGTAAGAGGTTGATAGGCCTGTAAGACGACACGAGCGCATGGTCCTTGCCGGGTTTCGCTATCATAATGATTTTGGACATTTTCCAGTCTATTGGGTAATAGCCGAATCGAAGGATAGCGTTGAAGAGATAAACTAAACGAATACAAGCTTTATGGGGTAGTTCTTTTATCATCCTACCTGTTATTTGGTCATGTCCCGGGGCTTTTTTAATGTTTAGGTCTTTGTACACGGCTTGAAATACATTTTTCTATTTTATTACGAGAGGTATTTGTGTGTGCTTCGAAATCAACGTCGGATTTGGGCTGAAAACTCCTTTAAGGTGGCTAGCGAACAGAGTACCCTTTTCGCTGCAACTTCTAGCCCAGGTTCCGCCGCTTAAACGTAGAGGCGGGTCGGTGAGGACGGGACGCTTCAAGTTTCTCGCTGCTCTCTCCACAAGGAATAATCAGTAGATATAGTGGGGGATAAGTTTTCAAGATACTGCTGAAGTTCTTTCACTTTTGTCGCTTTAAGGATTGTTCTAAGCTTCCTGGAGCAGCATGACAGTTGATTTTTAAGGTTTGGTGATCTGGATTGTTGCCATTTCCTTCTCAGATTCCTTTTCTGTTTAACTAGAGCTTCGATCTCATTAGAACTGAAGATTCAGGTTCTAATTCTACATTGGTTTTTTTTACAGGAGTAGCTACTTTAGCCCCAAATAGCATCAGCTGATTTAATGTTTTTATCGCACAATCTATATCATGGGAGTTTGTCAGTTTACAGTCATGCTGAAGGTGAGTACTTATGAATTTTTTGTAGTTTATCCAGTTGGTAAATTTTTTATGCAGCATTAAATGTGAATCTGGTGGGGGTGTAATAGTGGAGTTGATTTTGATTGTTGTTGGCGATCATAGTACCGTATCGCAGATATGTTCGATCTAGCAAGACCTTTGAATATCCCAAAATCGGTCAAATCTGGTGTTTTCCGCCTGTCTGAGGGCCAGTATGTTGGTTGATTGGAAGATACTAGACCAACTTTGCTGACATCCGACCATAGTTTTTTGCCTTTGGGTGTGATCAGGCGGGAACCCCAGTATGTGTGTTTCGCATTGAAGTCCCCGGCAACTATGAATTTAGTCCCGAGGGATGCAAAAAAATCGTTGTATTGCTATTCTGTTATACTGAACCTCGGCGGACAATAAATCGCTGTGACTGATAAATGTACTCTTCAATGCATATGCATACGTTGCATGCAAATAGTCTGTACTGAAGCTGGTTAGTGAATGGTGTTTTCTGCTTTTTATTAGTATTGTGGTACCTCCACAGGCTTTGCCTTGAGGATTGTTTGTGGTATACAGTTTGTAGTGCGGGATTTTAAAACTATTTTTTTTTCTGAAATGTGTTTCTGAAATAAGCATAATGTCTATTTGATGGATGTTAAGAAAGTGAATTAATTCTAATCGGTGTTGGCTTAAGCCGTTTGCATTCCAATGGCAAAGTTTGATCGAGCTCATGGTTTGGATAAAAGGGTTTGTGGTAGATGGGATTGGTTTCTAATCATTTCCTGCATCATATTTTGCATGGAGACCATGAACTGGTTCAGTTGAGGTTGCAATGGTCGTGCAGAATGTGTTGTATTAGGAAATAGTGATCGCTAAGGGTAAGTTGAAGTCTTTTTGTTGCTGTTTTGCCTGTGTTATTGGTTTCACGGTGCTGTACACGGCGCAACCTCTATAATTGGCAGTGTGGTTTCCGCCGCAATTGCTGCATTTCTTTACTGATATATCCATTTTATTAGATGGACACTTGGATGAAGTGTGTAGATCTCTGCAGATGACACAAACACTACGTAGAGTGCAGTAATATTTAGTGTGCCCAAATTCTTGGCAATTTGTGCACTGAACAGGGCCTTTGCGTTTATGAGGTTCTTCTACAATTAGTTTTCGGTGCATTAGGAAGCGCATGTTGTAAATGGGATGAGCCTCTCCATTTTTGAGTTTCTTTAGCTCTGGTTCAAATTCTATCCGAAACAGTGGCTGCGGTACATTATTCCGTTTTTTTTTGTTGAATACCGATTTAGTGTTATAACCAACTTCAATTAGCGCCTCTTTGATTTCGTCGGAGGGAACGCTTGGCTCGATACCTTTGATAACTACTGTTAGCCCTTTGGTACCCTTTAGTTGGTAAGTGTAGTAGTTTTGCTTGTTCATGTCGAGGAAGTTAACAACCTTGCGGTAATTATTTTCTGAGTATATCTGGATTTTTGTTTCGTGGATATCGCCCTTGGTAAGTGGTGCGACATGTAAACTGTTGGCGCCACAAATTTGAATTAGATTTTTCACTAAAGCAGCTGAACTTTTTTCTCGGAGGTAAATGGGTGGTGGCCTAAAGGATTTCGATGGAACCACCTTATCATCCTCGTTGCTAAGCAAAGCAAATCGATTTGTATTGGATCCGTAATCAATCTTTAGAAGTTTTGTAACTTTATTTGGTTTGGCAGATTTTGGGCTACGATTTCGTTTTATGACTTCTATATAACGGTCCATACCAGTTTTGATTTTATTATTTATCTCATTTCCTACTGGGTGTTGAGTTTTCGGTGCTGGAATCCCCTGCATATTTCCTACTGGGTATTGAGCTGGACTTACCAAGGTAGGTGATTGCGGCTGGTTAATATGTGCACTTCCAGCTCGGGCTGCCCGAGCTATTGAAGTCCCAGTTGCTTGTAGCGAGGGTGGGCTATACATGGGATTCACTGATTTTGAGTTATCCACATCTGATGATTGGGTACTACTGAGTATTTTCTCCTTTATGCCTTCAGAGAGAGCGACCGTTTGTTGAGACGGTATGCGCACCCTCGCGGGGATCGTAACATGTTAATTTTGCGCACTTTCATTAAATTATTACTGTTTCACTTATTTTAAATGATACCAACTATTTAATAATTGAATTTAATATAAATTATCTCAATCACTCTGTAACCCAGGTGGCAGCATCTTTTCGCTTATTTTTGTTATTAATAATATTAATTTTTGTTATTAATAATAATGTAAATTGTGACAACTATAAAATTTGACTAGAGCGTCAAATACGTGTTTACTCCGCGAGAACAAAGAGAACTCATTTCTGAGTCTATGAATTGTGCCAGCACTACCCCTTACTTCATTGCGTACAAAGGACGCTGGGAAGTGAGTTTTTAGGAGAACCATAGCTATTTCTTCCTCATTAACAGGATAACTACCATCATCCCTCCTAAGACTGAGTGATGAGATAGTGTGTCCCTTTGCTAGAAATTTCTGCAGCCGACTAACTTCCGGAGTTTCAGTGATACCTTCACAGTATTTCCTGAATCTTATATGTTTGGCTCTTCTAATTTCCTTGTTGTAGTTAGTTTTTAGTTAGTTTGAGACCCACCGTATATTACTCCCATTTACCTATGCTTTTAGCCCGGGTGAATAGTCTACATGAATTTACCCTAAGATTTGAAAGCTTGTCACTCCACCAGGAAGAGGCCTTGGTGGATTTAAATTTTTTCGAAGGGCAGTTGGTTTCATATGAGTTTATTATGGCTCTATTTAGCTGCTCAACCGCTATTTAAAATTCGAGAGAATTCCTTATGGACTTGCCTAGATTTAGCTGGTTGAGATTGTACATAAGGTTCCTAGAAAAGGACTCCCAGTTTGTTTTTCTGGGAGTTCTTGTGTTAATGACTATGGGCCCCAATATCGAACCTAATAATTCAGTGATCAGACATTGAAGGCTCGTCAGACACAGTCCAGTTTTTGACAAATCCTTTCAAGTAAGAGTTACCCATTGTTAAATCTAATACCTCTTTCCTAATTCTTTATACGAAAGTGGGTTTATTCCCCACATTGAAGATTTCTAGTTTGCTACTGAGTAAAAATTCAAATAGGCATTGGTGTTGTTTTTGGAGCTGAACCGGATTTCATTGTGCGCATTGGGGTCACATCCTATCAGCAGTGGCAGATTTTTGGAGTTGCAGTATTCCACCAGTTTAATGACTGGGTACATCTCCTGGGAAGTATGCTGATGCCACCACCACTTCCTTTGTACTTCCATTGATGGATACGGGTACCTGAAGAGCGACGACGTCTCCGGAGATGTATTCTGAAAGACATATTAAGTAAGAGGTATTTCGTAGGGTAATGCAAGCCCTAGGGCAAGTGGATCGAACATCATACCTTACCCGTATGTATTTACCTGTCAGGCCCTTGATCTGACCCCTGTACTCCCAGGGTTCATGAACCAGCACAAGCTAAGGTTCTTCTTTGGTGAAGCATCTTGTAATAACCGTGGATGCGGCCTTAGCGTGATGCAGTTTTATTTGTGCCACCCTGGTGCTGGTCATTCCATGTAGTGCATGCGTTGGTCATCCTCCATCAGAATTTGGTAGTCCTCTGACGCATTGTCTACAGACATACAGCTGACCTCCAGCTCTATTTGGGCTAAATCTCTCTTCGGTGAAATTAGACACCACCATCTCCTCAGCCACCTTGGTTGCAACATCCGCAGGTAAAACTGGTTGTATTGTCCCAGTTGGAGCGCTTATTGTTGTCGTTGTCGCTCTGCCAATCCGAGGATTATGCAGGTGTACAGGCACCCGAGCGTGTTCTCATTTTTTTAGGTTCAGTCCTTAAATTCATCAACAGGGACCCGTGACCGTGACGACCTTATTGAGACCAGCTCATAGAAAAAAACAACCAAAAACAACTCACACTTCCAATCCTCGAAACTTTACACTCAAAGTCAATCACTGAAGAGATAATCATTACAGAGGTTTACGAGGAGTTGGAATCCATTACCAATATGATTCAGTTTGCTCAGTCCGGCAACTAACTTTCTGGTGCTCTGAATCTTAGAGACATTAATGAAGTTATCCATAACGAATTACACGGTATTACTGTCATTTATATCCTGAAATTATTATCTTGAAAAGTATCTTATCATTAATATCCTGCATAGTATCCTAATGTTTCAAAGAAATTCCAATTGTATAATTTAATTGCTTTAGCTTTTAAGCTTGGTAAATACGAACTAACTAATTTGTAAACTTATCAAATTGTAAAAATTACGTAGACATTAACATATGTAAACTAAAGCTTGATTATCAATGTAATATACCTCTTTTGCTTAAATATAAAGGCCATTATAACATAATACAAGAAAATAATTATCCTTAACAAGTTCTAGACCCTAGAAACATCGTTGTAGACAGTGAACACGTAAGTAATAGACAAAAAATACATGGTCCTCATTTAATTCAATATAACATATCCACTAATTTAATTAACGAAACCTATATAAATCAGGAACAAGAGATAAATAATGTAATACACGCTCACCACGACGAACAAGTGGAAGTATTGAAAATTTTAACTTCAGAGTCTAGTTGTAAATTTAGTAATATACGAAAACATCCATGGGAGTTCGTTCTTCACCTTATTAATTTTTCTATAACAGTAGTCATTTGCATTTTCTTTAAACTACATCATTACAAACAGACGCAACTGAACAAAAAACGGATGCGTCACCGGGTCGGGTGCGTCACCGCAAGCAGGTGTTGGTTCCGCGCGACATTTGTTGATGCGTTGCCGCTGCTGCACGTCGTGTTCATGGCGAGCGTAACTAGCCTATTTGTTGGCTGTCGAATGGCGGACATCATGTGTTCCGTTCATTCTTTCTTTCTGAGTGCTGCGCTGGAGCTTGATGGAAGTCCGCAAATGCTTATCAGAATCTCAGGCATCCCGAATTATATTCATATAGTAGGCGCATTCGATTCGCCACTCTATCGAGTAAAATCGGATTAAATAAGCGGATTGTTCCATCCTCGATAGACAAGTGCTTCCAAATTGAATATTTATTGAAAACCAACGAGATTAAAAAATAACAATAAAAATTCCCTGGAATTTTTTATATTACAACTGTTTTTTTTTTAAAGAAAACAAAAATTATCTTTGGAGTTTGTTCTTTGATTTTAAATATTATTATTCTATTGATTTAAACTATATTCAGATGATTAATTTGCATAAAAAATATAAAGAAAGTAAATGTTTTTAAAAACAGTTGAAACAGTGTTGCACAACTATTATAAACTTAATAAATATTTTTAATAATAATCTTGCACATATTTAATAACCGAATATATATATATATATATATATATATATATATATATATATATATGTATATGGCAACCCTGTAGTTTATACTTCAGTAATCCTTGTTTTTGACGCCCCTTTCATTTTTATTGTAAAAGAAAGGGACAGCAGATCAGTACTCAGAAAATAACGAAAAGAAAAGAGGGCGATTGAAAAAAGAGGATTCATTCTAGAAATCAGTGGCTGCGGTACATTATTCCGTTTTTTTTTTGTTGAATACCGATTTAGTGTTATAACCAACTTCAATTAGCGCCTCTTTGATTTCGTCGGAGGGAACGCTTGGCTCGATACCTTTGATAACTACTGTTAGCCCTTTGGTACCCTTTAGTTGTTAAGTGTAGTAGTTTTGCTTGTTCATGTCGAGGAAGTTAACAACCTTGCGGTAATTATTTTCTGAGTATATCTGGATTTTTGTTTCGTGGATATCGCCCTTGGTAAGTGGTACGACATGGAAACTGTTGGCGCGACAAATTTGAATTAGATTTTTCACTAAAGCAGCTGAACTTTTTTCTCGGAGGTAAATGGGTGGTGGCCTAAAGGATTTCGATGGAACCACCTTATCATCCTCGTTGCTAAGCAAAGCAAATCGATTTGTATTGGATCCGTAATCAATCTTTAGAAGTTTTGTAACTTTATTTGGTTTGGCAGATTTTGGGCTACGATTTCGTTTTATGACTTCTATATAACGGTCCATACCAGTTTTGATTTTATTATTTATCTCATTTCCTACTGGGTGTTGAGTTTTCGGTGCTGGAATCCCCTGCATATTTCCTACTGGTTATTGTGTATTGAGAGAGCATGTAATTTGAGAGCAAGATTTAGATGGTTCCATTTGTTTTTGGACGTTAGAGATAAGAGTAGTATTGTTCGTACACACGCTTTGGTTGTTTTTTTTGTTTGTTACTGTTGATTTTGCAAGCGCAACTAGGTTGGAGGTGCTTACTAGTTGTTGTGGCTGTTCATAGGCAGTCTTTGTAGAAAGCAGGGGTTGAGTACTTTCATAGTTTGCACAAGCTGGACTTACCAAGGTAGGTGATTGCGGCTGGTTAATATGTGCACTTCCAGCTCGGGCTGCCCGAGCTAATGAAGTCCCAGTTGCTTGTAGCGAGGGTGGGCTATACATGGGATTCACTGATTTTGAGTTATCCACATCTGCTGATTGGGTACCACTGAGTATTTTCTCCTTTATGCCTTCAGAGAGAGCGACCGTTTGTTGAGACGGTATGCGCTCCCTCGCGGGGAGCGTAACATGTTAATTTTGCGCACTTTCATTAAATTATTACTGTTTCACTTATTTTAAATGAGACCAACTATTTAATAATTGAATTTAATATAAATTATCTCAATCACTCTGTAACCCAGGTGGCAGCGTCTTTTCGCTTATTTTTGTTATTAATAATATTAATTTTTGTAAATTGTGACAACTATAAAATTTGACTAGAGCGTCAAATACGTGTTTACTCCGCGAGAACAAAGAGAACTCATTTCTGAGTCTATGAATTGTGCCAGCACTACCCCTTACTTCATTGCGTACAAAGGACGCTGGGAAGTGAGTTTTTAGGAGAACCATAGCTATTTCTTCCTCATTAACAGGATAACTACCATCATCCCTCCTAAGACTGAGTGATGAGATAGTGTGTCCCTTTGCTAGAAATTTCTGCAGCCGACTAACTTCCGGAGTTTCAGTGATACCTTCACAGTATTTCCTGAATCTTATATGTTTGGCTCTTCTAATTTCCTTGTTGTAGTTAGTTTTTAGTTAGTTTGAGACCCACCGTATATTACTCCCATTTACCTATGCTTTTAGCCCGGGTGAATAGTCTACATGAATTTACCCTAAGATTTGAAAGCTTGTCACTCCACCAGGACGAGGCCTTGGTGGATTTAAATTTTTTCGAAGGGCCGTTGGTTTCATATGAGTTTATTATGGCTCTATTTAGCTGCTCAACCGCTATTTAAAATTCGAGAGAATTCCTTATGGACTTGCCTAGATTTAGCTGGTTGAGATTGTACATAAGGTTCCTAGAAAAGGACTCCCAGTTTGTTTTTCTGGGAGTTCTTGTGTTAATGACTATGGGCCCCAATATCGAACCTAATAATTCAGTGATCAGACATTGAAGGCTCGTCAGACACAGTCCAGTTTTTGACAAATCCTTTCAAGTAAGAGTTACCCATTGTTAAATCTAATACCTCTTTCCTAATTCTTTATACGAAAGTGGGTTTATTCCCCACATTGAAGATTTCTAGTTTGCTACTGAGTAAAAATTCAAATAGGCATTGGTGTTGTTTTTGGAGTTGAACCGGATTTCATTGTGCGCATTGGGGTCACATCCTATCAGCAGTGGCAGATTTTTGGAGTTGCAGTATTCCACCAGTTTAATGACTGGGTACATCTCCTGGGAAGTATGCTGATGCCACCACCACTTCCTTTGTACTTCCATTGATGGATACGGGTACCTGAAGAGCGACGACGTCTCCGGAGATGTATTCTGAAAGACATATTAAGTAAGAGGTATTTCGTAGGGTAATGCAAGCCCTAGGGCAAGTGGATCGAACATCATACTTTACCCGTATGTATTTACCTGTCAGGCCCTTGATCTGACCCCTGTACTCCCAGGGTTCATGAACCAGCACAAGCTAAGGTTCTTCTTTGGTGAAGCATCTTGTAATAACCGTGGATGCGGCCTTAGCGTGATGCAGTTTTATTTGTGCCACCCTGGTGCTGGTCATTTCATGTAGTGCATGCGTTGGTCCTCCTCCGTCAGAATTTGGTAGTCCTCTGACGCATTGTCTACAGACATACAGCTGACCTCCAGCTCTATTTGGGCTAAATCTCTCTTCGGTGAAATTAGACACCACCATCTCCTCAGCCACCTTGGTTGCAACATCCGCAGGTAAAACTGGTTGTATTGTCCCAGTTGGAGTGCTTATTGTTGTCGTTGTCGCTCTGCCAATCCGAGGATTATGCAGGTGTACAGGCACCCGAGCGTGTACTCAATTTTTTAGGTTCAGTCCTTAAATTCATCAACAGGGACCCGTGACCGTGACGACCTTATTGAGACCAGCTCATAGAAAAAAACAACCAAAAACAACTCACACTTCCAATCCTCGAAACTTTACACTCAAAGTCAATCACTGAAGAGATAATCATTACAGAGGTTTACGAGGAGTTGGAATCCATTACCAATATGATTCAGTTTGCTCAGTCCGGCAACTAACTTTCTGGTGCTCTGAATCTTAGAGACATTAATGAAGTTATCCATAACGAATTACACGGTATTACTGTCATTTATATCCTGAAATTATTATCTTGAAAAGTATCTTATCATTAATATCCTGCATAGTATCCTAATGTATCAAAGAAATTCCAATTGTATAATTTAATTGCTTTAGCTTTTAAGCTTGGTAAATACGAACTAACTAATTTGTAAACTTATCAAATTGTAAAAATTACGTAGACATTAACATATGTAAACTAAAGCTTGATTATCAATGTAATATACCTCTTTTGCTTAAATATAAAGGCCATTATAACATAATACAAGAAAATAATTATCCTTAACAAGTTCTAGACCCTAGAAACATCGTTGTAGACAGTGAACACGTAAGTAATAGACAAAAAATACATGGTCCTCATTTAATTCAATATAACATATCCACTAATTTAATTAACGAAACCTATATAAATCAGGAACAAGAGATAAATAATGTAATACACGCTCACCACGACGAACAAGTGGAAGTATTGAAAATTTTAACTTCAGAGTCTAGTTGTAAATTTAGTAATATACGAAAACATCCATGGGAGTTCGTTCTTCACCTTATTAATTTTTCTATAACAGTAGTCATTTGCATTTTCTTTAAACTACATCATTACAAACAGACGCAACTGAACAAAAAACGGATGCGTCACCGGGTCGGGTGCGTCACCGCAAGCAGGTGTTGGTTCCGCGCGACATTTATTGATGCGTTGCCGCTGCTGCACGTCGTGTTCATGGCGAGCGTAACTAGCCTATTTGTTGGCTGTCGAATGGCGGACATCATGTGTTCCGTTCATTCTTTCTTTCTGAGTGCTGCGCTGGAGCTTGATGGAAGTCCGCAAATGCTTATCAGAATCTCAGGCATCCCGAATTATATTCATATAGTAGGCGCATTCGATTCGCCACTCTATCGAGTAAAATCGGATTAAATAAGCGGATTGTTCCATCCTCGATAGACAAGTGCTTCCAAATTGAATATTTATTGAAAACCAACGAGATTAAAAATTATCAATAAAAATTCCCTGGAATTTTTTATATTTCAACTGTTTTTTTTTTAAAGAAAACAAAAATTATCTTTGGAGTTTGTTCTTTGATTTTAAATATTATTATTCTATTGATTTAAACTATATTCAGATGATTAATTTGCATAAAAAATATAAAGAAAGTAAATGTTTTTAAAAACAGTTGAAACAGTGTTGCACAACTATTATAAACTTCATAAATATTTTTAATAATAATCTTGCACATATTTAATAACCGAAATATATATATATATATATATATATATATATATATATATATATATATATATATATATATATATATATATATATATATATATATATATATATATATATATATATATATATATATATATATATATATATATGTATATGGCAACCCTGTAGTTTATACTTCAGTAATCCTTGTGTTTGACGCCCATTTCATTTTTATTGTAAAAGAAAGGGACAGCAGATCAGTACTCAGAAAATAATGAAAAGAAAAGAGGGCGATTGAAAAAAGAGGATTCATTCTAGAAATCAGTGGCTGCGGTACATTATTCCGTTTTTTTTTTGTCGAATACCGATATAGTGTTATAACCAACTTCAATTAGCGCCTCTTTGATTTCGTCGGAGGGAACGCTTGGCTCGATACCTTTGATAACTACTGTTAGCCCTTTGGTACCCTTTAGTTGGTAAGTGTAGTAGTTTTGCTTGTTCATGTCGAGGAAGTTAACAACCTTGCGGTAATTATTTTCTGAGTATATCTGGATTTTTGTTTCGTCCTTGGTAAGTGGTACGACATGGAAACTGTTGGCGCCACAAATTTGAATTAGATTTTTCACTAAAGCAGCTGAACTTTTTTCTCGGAGGTAAATGGGTGGTGGCCTAAAGGATTTCGATGGAACCACCTTATCATCCTCGTTGCTAAGCAAAGCAAATCGATTTGTATTGGATCCGTAATCAATCTTTAGAAGTTTTGTAACTTTATTTGGTTTGGCAGATTTTGGGCTACGATTTCGTTTTATGACTTCTAAATAACGGTCCATACCAGTTTTGATTTTATTATTTATCTCATTTCCTACTGGGTGTTGAGTTTTTGGTGCTGGAATCCCCTGCATATTTCCTACTGGGTATTGTGTATTGAGAGAGCATGTAATTTGAGAGCAAGATTTAGATGGTTCCATTTGTTTTTGGACGTTAGAGATAAGAGTAGTATTGTTCGTACACACGCTTTGGTTGTTTTTTTTGTTTGTTACTGTTGATTTTGCAAGCGCAACTAGGTTGGAGGTGCTTACTAGTTGTTGTGGCTGTTCATAGGCAGTCTTTGTAGAAAGCAGGGGTTGAGTACTTTCATAGTTTGCACAAGCTGGACTTACCAAGGTAGGTGATTGCGGCTGGTTAATATGTGCACTTCCAGCTCGGGCTGCCCGAGCTAATGAAGTCCCAGTTGCTTGTAGCGAGGGTGGGCTATACATGGGATTCACTGATTTTGAGTTATCCACATCTGATGATTGGGTACCACTGAGTATTTTCTCCTTTATGCCTTCAGAGAGAGCGACCGTTTGTTGAGACGGTATGCGCTCCCTCGCGGGGATCGTAACATGTTAATTTTGCGCACTTTCATTAAATTATTACTGTTTCACTTATTTTAAATGAGACCAACTATTTAATAATTGAATTTAATATAAATTATCTCAATCACTCTGTAACCCAGGTGGCAGCGTCTTTTCGCTTATTTTTGTTATTAATAATATTAATTTTTGTAAATTGTGACAACTATAAAATTTGACTAGAGCGTCAAATACGTGTTTACTCCGCGAGAACAAAGAAAACTCATTTCTGAGTCTATGAATTGTGCCAGCACTACCCCTTACTTCATCGCGTACAAAGGACGCTGGGAAGTGAGTTTTTAGGAGAACCATAGCTATTTCTTCCTCATTTACAGGATAACTACCATCATCCCTCCTAAGACTGAGTGATGAGATAGTGTGTCCCTTTGCTAAAAATTTCTGCAGCCGACTAACTTCCGGAGTTTCAGTGATACCTTCACAGTATTTCCTGAAACTTATATGTTTGGCTCTTCTAATTTCCTTGTTGTAGTTAGTTTTTAGTTAGTTTGAGACCCACCGTATATTACTCCCATTTACCTATGCTTTTAGCCCGGGTGAATAGTCTACATGAATTTACCCTAAGATTTGAAAGCTTGTCACTCTACCAGGACGAGGCCTTGGTGGATTTAAATTTTTTCGAAGGGCAGTTGGTTTCATATGAGTTTATTATGGCTCTATTTAGCTGCTCAACCGCTATTTCAAATTTGAGAGAATTCCTTATGGACTTGCCTAGATTTAGCTGGTTGAGATTGTACATAAGGTTCCTAGAAAAGGACTCCCAGTTTGTTTTTCTGGGAGTTCTTGTGTTAATGACTATGGGCCCCAATATCGAACCTAATAATTCAGTGATCAGACATTGAAGGCTCGTCATACACAGTCCAGTTTTTGACAAATCCTTTCAAGTAAGAGTTACCCATTGTTAAATCTAATACCTCTTTCCTAATTCTTTATACGAAAGTGGGTTTATTCCCCACATTGAAGATTTCTAGTTTGCTACTGAGTATAAATTCAAATAGGCATTGGTGTTGTTTTTGGAGCTGAACCGGATTTCATTGTGCGCATTGGGGTCACATCCTATCAGCAGTGGCAGATTTTTGGAGTTGCAGTATTCCACCAGTTTAATGACTGGGTACATCTCCTGGGAAGTATGCTGATGCCACCACCACTTCCTTTGTACTTCCATTGATGGATACGGGTACCTGAAGAGCGACGACGTCTCCGGAGATGTATTCTGAAAGACATATTAAGTAAGAGGTATTTCGTAGGGTAATGCAAGCCCTAGGGCAAGTGGATCGAACATCATACCTTACCCGTATGTATTTACCTGTCAGGCCCTTGATCTGACCCCTGTACTCCCAAGGTTCATGAACCAGCACAAGCTAAGGTTCTTCTTTGGTGAGGCATCTTGTAATAACCGTGGATGCGGCCTTAGCGTGATGCAGTTTTATTTGTGCCACCCTGGTGCTGGTCATTCCAAGTAGTGCATGCGTTGGTCATCCTCCGTCAGAATTTGGTAGTCCTCTGACGCATTGTCTACAGACATACAGCTGACCTCCAGCTCTATTTGGGCTAAATCTCTCTTCGGTGAAATTAGACACCACCATCTCCTCAGCCACCTTGGTTGCAACATCCGCAGGTAAAACTGGTTGTATTGTTGTCGTTGTCGCTCTGCCAATCCGAGGATTATGCAGGTGTACAGGCACCCGAGCGTGTACTCAATTTTTTAGGTTCAGTCCTTAAATTCATCAACAGGGACCCGTGACCGTGACGACCTTATTGAGACCAGCTCATAGAAAAAAACAACCAAAAACAACTCACACTTCCAATGCTCGAAACTTTACACTCAAAGTCAATCACTGAAGAGATAATCATTACAGAGGTTTACGAGGAGTTGGAATCCATTACCAATATGATTCAGTTTGCTCAGTCCGGCAACTAACTTTCTGGTGCTCTGAATCTTAGAGACATTAATGAAGTTATCCATAACGAATTACACGGTATTACTGTCATTTATATCCTGAAATTATTATCTTGAAAAGTATCTTATCATTAATATCCTGCATAGTATCCTAATGTATCAAAGAAATTCCTATTGTATAATTTAATTGCTTTAGCTTTTAAGCTTGGTAAATACGAACTAACTAATTTGTAAACTTATCAAATTGTAAAAATTACGTAGACATTAACATATGTAAACTAAAGCTTGATTATCAATGTAATATACCTCTTTTGCTTAAATATAAAGGCCATTATAACATAATACAAGAAAATAATTATCCTTAACAAGTTCTAGACCCTAGAAACATCGTTGTAGACAGTGAACACGTAAGTAATAGACAAAAAATACATGGTCCTCATTTAATTCAATATAACATATCCACTAATTTAATTAACGAAACCTATATAAATCAGGAACAAGAGATAAATAATGTAATACACGCTCACCACGACGAACAAGTGGAAGTATTGAAAATTTTAACTTCAGAGTCTAGTTGTAAATTTAGTAATATACGAAAACATCCATGGGAGTTCGTTCTTCACCTTATTAATTTTTCTATAACAGTAGTCATTTGCATTTTCTTTAAACTACATCATTACAAACAGACGCAACTGAACAAAAAACGGATGCGTCACCGGGTCGGGTGCGTCACCGCAAGCAGGTGTTGGTTCCGCGCGACATTTGTTGATGCGTTGCCGCTGCTGCACGTCGTGTTCATGGCGAGCGTAACTAGCCTATTTGTTGGCTGTCGAATGGCGGACATCATGTGTTCCGTTCATTCTTTCTTTCTGAGTGCTGCGCTGGAGCTTGATGGAAGTCCGCAAATGCTTATCAGAATCTCAGGCATCCCGAATTATATTCATATAGTAGGCGCATTCGATTCGCCACTCTATCGAGTAAAATCGGATTAAATAAGCGAATTGTTCCATCCTCGATAGACAAGTGCTTCCAAATTGAATATTTATTGAAAACCAACGAGATTAAAAATTATCAATAAAAATTCCCTGGAATTTTTTATATGTTAACTGTTTTTTTTTAAAGAAAACAAAAATTATCTTTGGATTTTGTTTATTGATTTTAAATATTATTATTCTATTGATTTAAATTATATTCAGATGATTAATTTGCATAAAAAGTATAAAGAAAGTAAATGTTTTTAAAAACAGTTGAAACAGTGTTGCACAACTATTATAAACTTAATAAATATTTTTAATAATAATCTTGCACATATTTAATAACCGAAATATATATATATATATATATAATATATATATATATATATATATATATATATATATATATATATATATATATATATATATATATATATATATATATATATATATATATATATATATATATATAATATATATATATATATATATATATATATATATATATATATATATATATATATATATATATATATATATATATATATATATGTATATGGCAACCCTGTAGTTTATACTTCAGTAATCCTTGTTTTTGACGCCCCTTTCATTTTTATTGTAAAAGAAAGGGACAGCAGATCAGTACTCAGAAAATAACGAAAAGAAAAGAGGGCGATTGAAAAAAGAGGATTCATTCTAGAAATTCGTTCGGTTGAGTACAGAACTGTGATTGGAAAAAATAGTCTTTGAATTAGAAATATTTGAAGTTTAAATAAATAAAACTTAAATAACTTTCTATCATCAGAAGTGGGATCGTCTCTGCTTAACTTTGTAGAATTAATAAACGGAAATACGGAAAAACGCTGCTTTACGAGTATATAGAAAATTTGCTTCTAGCAAAAAAAAAAAATAAAAATATAAAAAAAAAAATATATATATATAATAAAAATCGGGTGATCCGCTACGCCAGCGCCGTTTTATATCTGTGCAAATTTAAAATGAGTTTAAACCTAAATTCATCATGGCGGAACAAGCAAATTATAAAAAATTGTCTGAAGGTTCGCGTTCAGATGCTGCTGTTGGCTCTTCTAATGAAAACTTCGTAATTACGGCGGATGCTATAAATAAAATTATAGAAGCTGCCCAACAAAAGCAGAGAGTCAGAGAGGTAACAGGTTTTCCAAATTTTGATCCAGATCATTCTCGCATTGATGTACAAATGTGGTGCATGGATATTGACGCAAGGGTACAGCGTGATGGATTCGAAAATTTCGATATCATACCCAGAGTTCAAAGCTCGTTGCTTGGAAGAGCGAAATCCTGGTACGAATAATAAGGCTACCAACATTATAGTTGTGTAGATTTACGTGCTTCGTTAATTCATGCGTTTACAAATTGCACAGATATTGTTGCTCAACTACGGTTAGTTGCAAATTCCGAAAGTGGAGAGTTCACATCGTATGCTGACTTTGTCATGGAAAAGGTATCACAAATAAACAGATTGCCTTTTGAAATACCGGGTGTATATCTGAGGGGAATTTGAGAAATTCATTGACGGTTGTCATGCCGTCTTCTGTTCAAAGTTTGATTGATAATTTGTCTTCTTTCCGAGAGAAACCTCATCAAAAACAAGATTTTTCATTGAGTCGCTTACGCAAAACCAGTCACTTGCCTTATAGGTCAGTTTCTACAGCTGGGGTTCAAATTAGTCCAAATAATCCACTAAAGCGAAAACGAATGGAGGATGAGAAAAGATGCTTTGGTTGTGGGAAAAAGGGGCATATTAGATCGATATGCCCTGAAAAATCTAGAATGAACGAATTGTCCGAACAAAGTACATCAAAGAAAATAACTGACCATCATATTAATATATTAAATGCTTATTTTGTAGCAAGGCTGGACACGAAGAAGCAACTTGCTGGGCTAAACAGAGAATAGAACGTAAACATGTGAATCTCTGTAAAGATTCTGCATTTTCAAATAATCACACATCTGTGGTTATAAATAAAAAATTGTATTATTGCCTTCTTGATACTGGTTCTGATTGCTCGTTACTTAGATCTGACATTGCGGACAAAATACCCAGAAAACGAACAGCTAATTTTTTGTCCGTTCAGGGAATTGGAAAAGAGTCTGTTCTACTTACTGAGAAACTTGATCTATTTGTAGAATTTGAAGACCTTATTCTTGAAGTAACTTTTCATGTGATTGACAAGATTCATCTACAAAATGAAATAATAATTGGTAGAGATGTTTTGAAAGATCCAACTTTTACGATTACAGTGAATGCTAATGGATCATCTTTACACCGCAGTCAAGCAGTAAATCATTGTTCTAGTAACAAAGAAAAGCTTGAGCCAAATTCTAATTGGTCAACGTCTGTTACACAAAAATTGAATATTGTTCTAGAAAAGTATACGCCAAACATTATTACGGGATTCCCAACCTCAAGGGTTAATACTGGATCTCTTAAGGTTCGCTTAATGAAAGATACGACTATTTATTATAGGCCAATACCGAATGGCGTCCAGTGAACGGCAGGTGGTAAAAGAAATCATCACCTGCTACATAATGGCATAATAAGAGAAAGTCATTCACCTTATGCAAGTCCAAAAAAATGGAAAGAATCGTCTTTGTGTCGACTATCGGGCACTAAATAAAGTGACAATAAGAGATCGTTATCCGCTACCAAGAATCGAGGACCAGCTTGATGAATTGGCTGGAAATAAATTTTTTACATCTTTGGACATGGCATCTGGTTTCCACCAAATTCCGATCGCTGAAGACTCCATAGAAAAAACAGCATTTGTAACACCCGATGGGCATTACGAGTACGTGTGTATGCCGTTTGGACTAGCTAACGCTCCTGTTTTTCAGCGTGCGATCAATGTGGCATTGGCAGATTTGAAAGGAAACGTGGCTTTAGTTTATTTGGATGATGTTTTGACACCATCAAAAACTATTGATGAGGGCTAGAAACTTGATGTTGTATTAAAAGCATTAACAAGTAGTGGATTTTCTTTAAATATGGACAAATGTAAATTTCTTCAAAATACTATTGGGTATTTAGGACGAGAAGTTTCAGCAGATGGTATTAGACCTAGTAAACTTAAAATTGAAGCTTTGGTAAACTCACCTACACCAAGTAATGTAAAACAGGTACGCCAATTTATGGGATTGGCAAACTATTTCCGAAAGTTTGTACCGGAATTTGCGGCTAAGACCACTTGTGTAACAGCTTTAACCAAAAACAATACACAATTCTTTGTGAAGTGAAGAGTGTCAAGCAGTAAAAGGTTACATAATTGAACAACTAACTACTAGACCATTACTTGTATTGTTTAACCCGAAACTTCCTACAGAACTGCATACTGATGCCAGTGCTCTTGGATATGGCGCTATTTTGTTTAAGCGAGTAAATGAAAAGTTGCACGTTTTTGCATATTATAACCAGACCATTAAAACATATGAAACTAAATATCAGAGTTATGAACTGGAAACGCTCGCTGTCGTTAATGCAGTGATACATTTTCGGCACTATCTCCTGGGGATTAAGTTTGTGTTGGTCACTGACTGCAATGCTCTAAAAGCAACAAAAGAAAAGAAAGATTTGCTGCCTCGCATAGCTCGATGGTGGATTTTTCTACAAGACTTTGAGTTCGAAATTGTTTATAGAAAAGGAAAAAAAGTATCTCATGCAGATTACTTAAGTCGTAATATACCAGTTAAAACTTGTTATCAAATAAACAGTTTATCCGATACGTAGTTCCATATTGAAAAGCAAAATGATCCGGCTACAATTGAAATTATTGATAAAATTAAAAATGAAGATACAAGCACCATGGCACAATATTCGATGAAAAGGGGGCTCCTATATAAATATCTGGAAAATACCAAAAAAATGTATGTGCCACAACAATGTCGACTGACTATAATACGGCGATTCCATGAAGAGAGCTGCCACATTGGATGGGAAAACTGAAAACTGAAAACACTGATGAAAATTAAGAAAATTTTTGGATGCCACATATGACTAAAAACGTTAGAAAATTTGTTGAGTTTTGTTTAATTTGTCTAGTAGCTAAAAGACCTTCGGGAAAAAAGCAGTGTGAACTTCATCCAATTGAGAAGAAGCCAATCCCATTTGATGTGGTACATGCAGATATTGTTGTCTAATTAATCATAGGTATGAATTTTATGATTCGGAATCGGTCCACCATAGATATGAAAAGCCGAATGTTAAAATATGCGAACACCGAAATAACGTTAGTGTGGAGGTACCCGAGAAGCCAATATATTGCGTCGGACAAATATCTCACCCAAGTCTAAGGCAGTTGTATGCGCCAAAATGGACGGAGATGTTGAGAAAAACAAGTTACGGGTGGCGGAGACTGCTGAAAAATTTGTACTGGACGACATACTAGTTGGAAAAACCCTCTTAGAAGAACAGCAGAATAGACTGGGACTTTAGTAAGAGTAATCAATCTTGCAAATAACGCTAGAACCATAGAGAAAATACAAGTAATTGGAAATTTCCAGGCAATTTCGACAATTGTAAACTGTGAGAGCCAACCGCGAAACACGAAAAGTAAGATACCAGTGAATAAAAAGGTACTCGACGATCTGACGAAAGAATGGTGTAAAGACTTACCACAGAGCAGAGGAAGACTGCCAGCCAACTTTTGGCAAGACATTGTTCAGTATTTGCTGAAAAAGGTGAGAACGAAAGCATAGCAAAGACGGTTAAACACACAATCAACACTGGTGCTGCCGAAACCATTCTTCAAGTATCAAGAAGAGTGCCTCTGGCGAAGAGAGAAGAGGTGAATGTGTTGCTGAAGGAAATGCATCAGAATAACGTCTTTGAGCCATCAGCAAGCCCCCGGAGTTCTCTAGTGTTATTAGTCAAGAAGAAGGATGGCTCCACACGTTTCTGTGTGGATTATCGGAAATTTAATAAGTTAACGAAAAAAGATAATTATCAACTACCTCGCATCTATGATACTTGGGACACACTTTCTGGTTCAAATTGGTTTTCCACGTTGGATTTACAAAGCAAATATTGGCAAGTGGCAGTAGACGAAGAAGACAAGGAAAATATAGCTTCAGTGCCTGTGATGGACTATGGCAATCTTTGGTGATGCCGTTCGGACTGTGTAATCCTCTAAATACATTTAAACGCCGAGGACCCCTTGAAAAATTTGGAAGAAGTATTGATGCGACTAGGAGCTTCAGGGTTGAAGCTTAGCGCAAAGAAATGCTCGTCATTTAAGAAATAAGACACGTACCTTGGATATAAAAACACACTTGAGGGAGTGAAAGTAAATGCCGCTAACTGCATATGCACAAATACTTGCATTAACGACAAAGCAGAGACCTTGACAGATCTTCAATTTGCCTGCAGAAAAATGCAAAGGAACAATTGCTGCCCTTACTGACCAGGTACATAAATGGCACCAGCTTTGAATACTCGCCTATAGCACACACAGCAGCAGTAATGCGTAAATTAGCGTGGCAGAACTGCTAGTTCCCGGCAGAGAATCTTCGCACAAAGGGAAGCAAACAAAGGGAATAATTGTATGCATCGATGTATGTGCAATTATCAGTACTTTTTTTAAAATATGTAAAACCATATATATATATATATATATATATATATATATATATATATATATATATATATATATATATATATATATATATATATATATATATATATATATATATATATATATATATATATATATATATATATATATATATATATATATATATATATATATATATATATATATATATATATATATATATATATATATATATATATATATATATATATATATATATATATATATATATATATATATATATATATATATATATATATATATATATATATATATATATATACATATATATATATATATATATATATATATATATATATATATATATATGGTCCCCGTCGCCTATAGTTTTTAATATCAAAGGAGCCCGCAAAGTCTACTCTGGTGTTGGTGAATGGTCGAGCGCACGTGGTTCTTGCGAGAGGTAAAGCAGCCATAATCTGGGCCTGCTTTCGCTTATTTCCTAGTTGGCAAGGTTTACACTGGAGAACTGCATTTTTAATTAGTGTTTTGACCCTCGGAATCCAGTATTGGTTTTGAAGCCGGCGCAGCATTAATTGGTTCCCTCCGTGTAGCGAGATGAGGTGGGTAAACTTGACTTCCAGACGAGTAAAATGGCTGTAAGAAGGTAGAATGATGGGATACCTCTCAGAAAAGGGAAAAATGCACGGTGAACGCCAAGCAACAATTCACTCGGAGTGTCCCTTCGGAGTGCAGGAAGGGATTCAGTGTGAGCAGAGGGATCGAGGTAGGGATAGAGTCTCCTCTAAGCAGAGCACTGTCTTCTTTTGTATAATAGAGATGTTGGGCGAGCGTGATGAGACGAATCGTTGTAGACTCGATTTATTGTCTAATTAAGGCGACCCTTCGTTCGGGCGTGGTATGCCGACATCTGGTTAAGCTATATTTAATAAACCTTCGCACGAGGCTCAAAATTCGAAGAGCTCTAGAGAGGGTTGAGAAGCGTAAGGTGCGGTCGTCTTTTTGAGATATGCGTACCATGTTGGTGTGGATGGGTCGCATTTCTACATCTGTGTGCAATCATGTTTCATCGATATTCATTGGCCACTCCGATTGGCCTTGTTGAAGCCATTTCGGCCCATTCCACTAAAACCTTTTGTGGACCAAGGCGTCACGGAGAACTTACCAATGCGTGACAGGGAACTTAGGCTTATTTGCCGATCGTACATAGTGCTAATTACGTGTACCAACCTTCCGAGAATCGTTGTCACTCGATTTGCCACGAAGACCTACTAGGTGTTCGGTGACTTGCATAGCCATGCCAACACGATGGTGGAGTCAGTCCAGCAATGAAGGTTGTCTTCGGAGATGTTTAAGAGTGTTTTGAGTGGAGCCACCAACTCGCCAACAAGGTTGCCCCACATAGTTCGAGACGCGGAAGATATACCGTTTTAGCTACAAGAAGATGAGTCGATGTAGTATCTTTACCTTGGCAACGTACGTATAAGGTCGCCACGTAAGCCAGCTGTGATGCGTCACAGAAAGCGTGGAACTCCAGTTTTTTATCTGGAGCGCATCTGACCCAACGAGGCACTTGAATGAGGGATATCGTTGAATGTTGAGATAGGAATAGGGTCGGGCCAAAGTTGAAGGAGGCAATGGGTCATCCCATCCAATTTGGTCCTACCAAATCTGTTGCGTTAAGATATTGGCGGTAATAACAACGGGAGCGAGCCATACCGCCGGATCGAAAGGTTGTACTATGACCGAGAGTACCTTTCGTTTGGTGTAGATGGTGGTGGTCGGCAAAGCTGCTACATGGAAGTAGAAATAGTCCTGCCGAACATTCTATCGAATGCCTAAGGTGCTAGACTCCTCGAGTTTGAGGAAATCCTCTCGGAGTAAATGATCCGGCGGTAAATCGGATTGGATAGCCTCGTGATTGGCAGTCAATTTCGCATGGAGAACCCTGCCGATTCCAGGATATCTATCAATTCATTACGCATTTGGATCGCAGTGGAAATATCGTGCGCACCTATCAAGGCATCGTCAACCTACATTGAGTGGCGCAGATTATCATCAGATAAGGAGCACAATTCATCCCAAAAGTAACCGTTCTTAGCTCGAAATCCGCTATGGGAGCTGCCGGGTTTTCTCGAAAGAGAATGCGTTGGTACTGTAACGACACGCTGGGTCTCTTTAATAATTCTACAGCTGAGGTAGACTCAGCGGTGTCCAGGGTTCCTTAGCAAGAAATAAGTCTTAGACTGTGGTTTACTCCGTGGATAGTTTTATTTATTTATTTATTTTCTCCTTCAGTTGGCGAATCGCATGTTGGGGGGTTTTGTGGTGCGAGTACCAGTGACGTAGAAGTCCTGCACGAGTGAATAACTCGCTCAAGTAGTCGTCCGGCGCGAGTGAATAACTCGCTCAGGTAGGAGTCAGTTTGTCCGGCGCGAGTGAATAATTCGCTCAGGTATATATGTACGTTCGGCGCGAGTGAATAACCCGCTCAGGTCGTCAGAAGCGTCAGATCATTGCTATTGCGCTCCGTGTAGATTTTGCGTTCACGCTTCCGCTGTTGTTCAATCAATCATCGAGTTGTTCTTGGTTGCGTTGCACTGTTGTTCGATGAAAAAGTGATCTCGTTTACGCCGCTGTCTGATGAAAAAGTTGTGGCTTGCACTGTTGTTCGATGAAGAAAAGTTCTGGCCACTGCCGCTGCTGGGTGTCAAAGAGATCTTGGTTGCGCCGCTGTGTGATCGAAAAGGAGGAGGTCTTGCCTGTTCAGCTGTCTGATGCAAAAGAGAGTTCCGGTCACTGACGCTGGTGGGTGTCAAAGAGATATTGCTTGCGCTGATGTCTTATCGAAAAGGAGGAGTTTTTGCCTGTTCCTCTGTCTGATGCAAAAGATACTGAGTACCCCGATGCTGCTCCTTATATAGCACAGTGGCTGCTCGCGCACAATGCGTGGCGTGCTGTCATTGATTATCAGAATGGCGTGGTTTGCTCTTCTTCTTCTCCCCGATAGCTGCCATATGTTTCAGCACCGCGTGGTTCTCCTCCACGTGTTTTCACGTTGTCTTCTTCTTCTTCCCGATAGCTGCCATATGTTTGCAGTGGCGTGATAGTACAAGTGACTCACCAGTGTCGGGTACCTGGTGATCTCCTCATTTTACGAGTGGTGCCGATATGTTATGTAGGAAGATAAATCATTAAGATTTATGCTCCTTACATCTCCTCCTCTCTTCGGGACCGATGGAAAACCCTTCATTTCACTCACGTGTGCTTTGCGAGGCCGGTTATCTGCTCGCCATTTAAGCTGTGCGATCACTGTTGATATAAAGCCAGTTACTTGGTATGGGCCTTCGTATCTTGGTGTCAATTTTGCGGCAAACCCGTCTACTGCCTTAGAGAGGTGGTGTGTTTTCACAAATACACATTCCCCAATGGCTGGTTTCCAAGCCCTCCTCCGTAGGTTATAATGATGAGCCTGGTCCTGAGCCGCTCTTTCTAATGGTCGTCGTACAATGGTAAATATTTCCGCCAGTATCTTTGCCTTCTCCGTTGGTGGAAGTGTTATCTGCCCCGTGCCGAGCGTGCATTGATCGTAGAGCGCATAGGGTAGGCGAAACTCACGCCCATAGGTTAGGTATTCGGGAGTATATCCCGTGCTTTCCGCTACGCATGAATTGATTGCTAGCGCGATCTCCGGTAGGTGTGTGTCCCATTTTCGCTGATTACCATTTGCGCATTGTGCCACCATGGTTTTAATGGTCCTATTTGCTCGTTCTGTTGGACTTTCCTGGGGGGTGTATGGTGGAGTATACCGGTGCCGTACCCTGAGATATTCTAAGAACTTCCGAAATGCGTGGCTGGTGAACTGAGTTCCGTTGTCGGTGATAAGTACTTTAGGGACGCCAAAGTGCGGTAATATGCGTTCCCTGAAGGCCTTCTGTACCCCTGCTGTCGTTGCCTGCCGTAGTGGTATCAGTTTCACCCATTTCGAAAATTTGTCATGGAATATTAAAAGCATAGTATTCCCCTGCTTGGAGCGTGGTAGCGGTCCCACGAAGTCGGCACTAATAATTGACCACGGTTCTTCGGCGATTTTCGTCAACATTTTCCCTGCCGGCTGTCGCTGATCCGGCTTATATGTCTGGCATGACGCGCAGGCTCTTACATAGCGGGTGATATCTCGGGTCATGCCAGGCCAATAGTATCTGTTGCAAATACGGATGATAGTCTTCCGGACACCTAGGTGTCCGGCACTTCGACTATCATGGTTCGCCTCCATTACTCGTGTGCGCAGAGGTGTAGGTATGCAGATCTTCCACAATGCGCAGTCTTCATCTGCCGTCTGCGATGGGAGATGGCGGTATAGCTGCCCCATCTCGATGGTGAAGTCGGGAAATTTCTGGGGTTCCTGTAGTACTTCTCCGCACTTCCTTTGCCACCATGAGCATGTCGGAATGTCTTTCTCCGCCGTAGCTATTCGACAGACCTCTTCACTAGGTTGCCTTGATAGAGCGTCTGCCAGTACATTTAACTTTCCTTTACGGTACTTGATGTTGAATGTGTATTGCTGCAACTCCAATGCCCATGTTGCGATTCGTCCCGAAGGACTCTATGGAGTTGAGCCATTTTAGTGCCAAGTGGTCAGTGCTGACTGTGAACTCATACCCCTCTACATACGCTCGCATCTTGCGGATGCCCCAAACAATGGCTAGGCATTCCTTCTCGGTGGGAGAGTAATTCCGTTCAGCCTTCTTGAGATGTCAGCTAGAGTAAGCGATGACGTGTTCTTTACCCTCGAGTTCCTGCGTTAACACTACGCCCAATCCATAATCGCTCGCATCTGTTTGTAGGGTAAACCGTTGGGTAAAATCCAGGCACGCCAAGATTGGTGCCTCCGTGAGTCTCTGTTTGAGAGCATCAAAAGCTTCCTGTTGCTCATTGCCCCACTTCCAGTGTTTCCCCTTCTTAAGCAACATTGTCAATGGTTGCGATACGTCCGCAAATTCGGGCACGAAAGGGCGGTACCAGGACGCTATACCTAAGTAACGGCGAAGCTCTTTCACGCTTGTTGGTGGCTTTAGTTGTTTGATGGCAGCGATCTTCTCTGGGTCGGTGTGAATGCCATGTTCGTTCACTACATGGCCGAGATATTTTAGTTTCCTCTGGAAGAACTTACACTTTTCTGCGTTGACCTTCAAGCTGGCCTTTCTTAGCCGTCGGAACACTTCTTGTAGGTGCAGGTGCTTTCTGTGTTATTTTTCTGACTTGGAGGTTACTATGATGGCATCTGCTTAAGCGAAAGCGTGAGGTTCCATATCAAGACCAATTACCAAGTCCAGTGCTCGTTGGAAGGTCGTAGGTGCTGAATGGAGGCCAAAAGGATAAACTTTCATTGGTACAGGCCTCGACCCGAAACTGTGAATGCAGTAAACTGCTTACTATCTTCATCCATTGGCACCTGCCAGTAGCCGTTCTTTAAGTCCTTAGTTCTGATGCACTTAGCTTCTCGCAATCGATCTAAGATATGGTGTATGCGTGGCAGAGGGTATGCATCGGCTACTGACTTGGCATTCAGTTGGCGGTAGTCCACACCTAGCCTGCATTTACCGGTTTTCTTCTTCACCAATACGATAGGCGCAATATGTGGGCTGTTAGAAGTTTCAATACAACTTTTGTTGATTAGCCCGTCCACTTGCTCGTTGATAATAGCCTGCATTGCTGCGAAATACCGCTGTTTGATAGGCGCCTCGTCCTTCATGAAAATTTTATGCTTCGTGACGCTGGTAACGCCTTGGAGTTCTTTGAACAACCGCAACTCCGTCGCAATGAAAGCAGCTTTGTCAAGCTCATTGTTTTCGCAGCCCGTCGTCACTGTAGAATTTATCGTTACCGAAGCGGTGTTGGTGTCTTTGTCGGCTAGTACGACACTGCTGCCCCCACATGTAAAGGCGGCGCTGCATTTGGCTAGGAAATCCATGCCGACGCTAATGTCATCGATGCCATCCGGCAAGATTAAAAATGCGATACTATGCCGTTCGTTACTTATTTGTATTGGTATATTCGGCATCTCCAGCACAATTCGCTTAGTTCCGTCCGCGAGCCGTACAGCCACGCTCCTCGTTGTTGTGTCCCGTAATGTTGTTAATTTTTCCGCAAACTTCTTGCTAATGAAGCTGAGCGTTGCTCCAGTGCCTATGGTAGCTTCCGCCTGTTGTGTTCCTACGATACTAACTGCTATGAGGCGACCAGCCTGGAAACGTTTGTTATTTATTGTGGTCGGGGTCTGTTTGCTGAACCTCTCGTCGGGGCCCGGTCCTGATGAGAAGCTTGCGCGTTTCCCGAACGCGCGTCTTAACGCCTCTTCTGCCACAATCCCAGCAGAACATAACCTGGTTGTGCCGGCATCCTCTTGCAAAATCGCCGGCACGACCACAGCGTCTACATGCTGTCGGTAAATTGATCTGTGCTTCCGGGGCGGTTGTCAACATGCGATGTCGCTCTTCTTCAGACCGCGCGTTGTTGCAGTAAATCGTGTTGGTGGAAGAGACGGACGTACTTGTGGGTTGGCAACCTGGGTTGTCTTAGCGGGTCGTATGGCTTCAAAATCATCTGCTAGCGAGAGTAATTCCTGTAAGACAGCAAAATCTTTCCGATTGATGTACAGGTGGTACTCTGGGGAGCTATTCTGGTAAATTCTCTCTAACTTGCGCTCCTCGCTGTACCCAGCATGCCTCATTAAACTTTGCATGCCAATGACATAGTCTTTAAAAGATTCCCTTGATTTCTGTTGTCTTTGACATATTTCGTCCTCAAGGCTTTCAAAGTATCGCGATTGCAGGAAAAACCCAATGAAGTCGCGCTTGAACGTTGCCCATGTGTCCCAATGCTTATTGTTGTTGCAAAACCACATCAACGTCCTTTCGCGCAATAATTCAGGCATTGTTCGTGGTAAAAAGTGTATCCGGAGGGTGTAGGCGTATGTTAGATCGTCTAGCCGCTCAATAAATGCCAGCGGCTCCTTCCCGCCGTCGTAGCGTACCGACCATTTACGCACCTGGTCTATGACTGCTGGATAGGAGGGTCTAGCGGTTTCCCACACTTGTGAATTGCTGAGGGCCACAGAAGTGGTCGGTGGAGGCGTTCTCTCGCGCTTTGTCGGTGCTACTGTGTATTGCCGTTTTGGTGCAGCGGTGCTGGGAAGAACGAGAGGAGAGGGGGCTCTTGTATACTCGGTTTCTAGCTCCCTCAGTCGTTCCTGTAAATCCCCTTCTGCCTTTGTAATGAACGACGCAACCCGGCGCCGTAAGTCCTCCACTGTCCCTGTGCTGTCGAATTTTAATTCGTCCGTGATTGCTACCAGTTCCTCTTTGCGCAAGCTGCACACCTATGTTGTGCGTACCATGTTGTCTCCTGGTATGTAACCTGTTTTCTCTGTGTTGTTGTTTTTAATCCCTTTCGGGTCCCTGTTCGGGCGCAGCTTGTAACGACACGCTGGGTCTCTTTAATAACGCTACAGCTGAGGTAGACTCAGCGGTGTCCAGGGTTCGTTAGCAAGAAATAAGTCTTAGACTGTGGTTTACTTCGTGGATACTTTTATTGTCTCTTAGTTATTTACATTTTTTCCTTATTTGTATATTTATATATTTTCTCCTTCAGTTGGCGAATCGCATGTTGGGAGGTTTTGTGTCGCGAGTTCCAGTGTCGTAGAAGTCCGGCGCGAGTGAATAACTCGCTCAAGTAGTCGTCCGGCGCGAGTGAATAACTCGCTCAAGTAGTCGTCCGGCGAGAGTGAATAACTCGCTCAGGTAGGAGTCAGTTTGTCCGGCGCGAGTGAATAACTCGCTCAGGTCGCCAGAAGCGTCAGGTCACTGCTATTGCGCTCCGTGTATATTTTGCGTTCGCGCTTCCGCTGTTGTTCAATCAATCATCGAGTTGTTCTTGGTTGCGTTGCACTGTTGTTCGATGAAAAAGTGATCTCGTTTACGCCGCTGTCTGATGAAAAAGTTGTGGCTTGCACTGTTGTTCGATGAAGAAAAGTTCTGGTCATTGCCGCTGCTGGGTGTAAAAGAGATCTTGCTTTCGCCGCTGTCTGATCGAAAAGGTGGAGGTCACAGTGGATTTTGCTTCTTGGATGGCTACCCACCGGACCTCAAGTTCACTGTGGTCGAATTCCAGCGAGATACAAGAATGACTCCCCGGTTGTCGTCTGTCGAAGCCGCTGACAATCGCGGTCTATATATATATATATATATATATATATATATATATATATATATATATATATATACACATATATATATATATATATATATATATATATATATATATATATATATATATATATATATATATATATATATATATATATATACTAGCTGACCCCGCAAGCGTTTCCCTGCGTGAAAGTATGTGTTTTGAAAAGAAAAGAAAGTTGAATTTATATTGTGTTGAAAATCATTTATTTGCAATTTTTCTACATTTTTTTCAATGTAGCGCAGCTTGATAAACAACATTTTTAGTTTTCTTTTCTGGTGCGTAAATGTACAGAGAATATGGTTTTCCAACTCGTGAACACGCAACGTATAGCTGGCCGTATGAAAAACATGGCATTTCCAGATTTATGCCACACACTTCCAGCGTCTGTCCTTGTGACCTGTTGATTGTCATCGCAAATGCAAGTTTCACTGGAAACTGAATACGTTGGAACTGAAATGGCAAATCGTTGGAACTCAAAGGAATTCGTGGAATCAAGCATTCTGCCCCCTTGTAAGTCCCTTTCAAAATTCTTGCAACTATCACATTATTCGATAGCTGCGCCACAATCAGTCGGGTTCCATTACACAGTTTCGGCGCATGAAGATTGCGAAGCATAATAATGACAGATCCAACTTTGAGACGCAAATGACGCGGCGGCATGCCAGGCAAATCCAAAGAATTTAGAAATTCCACTGGATAATTCACGGCTGCGTCTTCATTTTCAACTCGATCGATCGATTTGTATGAGCGCAAATCTCCCGGAATTTGACTTTGAATCGTCCAGTTTAAGTCATTACCATCGGTATTTTTGGCAGCTAAAATTGCGCGTGCACTCAACCAATCGTAGTTACGATAATTTTGGCCAATGTTCGGATAAACATTCGTGATGAGTTCAGCTTTCGTTGAAGTGAATTGACAAATGGCAGGTGGAATTGATATCAAACCACTGGAAGTATCAACCGGAATTTGCCCATTTCCAATTCTTAGCAGTTCTTTAGAGAAAACTTTTGCGGTGCTATCCTGTTGCAGGAACACTCGCGTACCGCCACAAAAACGATGACTTGAGACATGCGTTCAATTCATCCGCCGCTGTCGATTTCTGAATAACAGGAAGTGTTTGTCGAAAATCGCCTGCTAACAGTATCATTGCGCCAGTAAAGCGACGATTATTATTCCGCAGATCTTTCATTGTTCTGTCAAGTGCTTCTAGAGACCGTTTGTGAGCCATTGTGCACTCATCCCATACTATCAGTTTACAATTCTTCAACACTTTTGCCATAGCTGATTGCTTTGAAATGTTGCAAACAGGTGTTTCATTGATTTGCATGTTTAACGGATGCTTCAGTGCCGAATGTGCCGTTCTTCCACCTTCTAGTAGAGTTCCAGGAATCCCAGTAGATGCGAGAGCCCACGCAATGCCATTTTGAGATCGTATTGTTTTCAAAATCAATGATATCAGGAACGTTTTCCCAGTTCCGCCGGGCGCATCAAGAAAAAATTGTCCACCGTTTCCATCATTGACAGCCTTCATCAATTCATCATACGCACTCTTTTGCTGCTCATTCAATAATGGAACATTTCTTTGTACTTGTTGTTCCAAAGTTATTCTGTCGTATGCACGCTCACGTTACAATTCACGATTCAGTACATCTCTGATTTGACGATTTGGCGCTTGCATATGAATTTCAGTCAATAGTTTGCCACTCATAAGCAAACACAAATCTTGAATCAACACCAATGCTTCATTGTAGATGTCATCGTTCATTTGCAATTCTGAATTCCATGTTGCCACTCGAATACGATGTAAAATGTCTTCGGCAATGTAATTTTTGTACGTATCCCACAATTGACGCGGATCTGAAGGCTGACATGTCGAAATAATCATCGCGAAAATTGTGCGAACTTCAGTGGCATGCGAAGTAGCTATCGCATCGTCCATCGTTTGATTCCAGTGATTATCATGTTCCAGCAATTGTAATTGCTGGCATGCTTCTCGAAAAGTTGCACAAACCGTAACATTCACAGTACGCAATGACTCAAATGAAGTTGAACCGCGTACATTAATCAATAGCAACCGAAGGTAGAAGCAATCGTCGTTTTTCGGGTGGATTGTGTAAGTTCGTCCTAATGCATTACTTGAGAATACACCTGGATGTCCATCTACTGGTTGGCCTTGCTTTCTGCGTAACCATTTCTTCGACGATGCATTCCATGTATAATATCGAGGCATTTCCGAATAAAGCAATATTCTCGCAAACGGATCACTGGCGCAAGTTTGAGAAAAAACTCGTCAATGTTGTTGCTGGTGGTGTTTCCGCTCGCTGCACTGCATTCTCTGGGTTGAAATACACTCCTTGGCCATTCTCCAAATGAACTGCGAGATGCACAACAGTCGGAAAACGCTCATATTCTCCAAAGCGCTTCATTGCAGTTCACGTATCGACCCATTTGATATTTGCTGATCTCATCTCGTTCAATGCCAATAACCGCCATGTCGCTTCCTTTGGTGACGTACTTGCAAACGTATTTGATCGATTTCCCAGAACTGCAATACTCAGCCTTGATATGAGTTTTGAATGTCTTAGACAATATTGGCGAATATGGTACGATCCATGTGTTGTCAACTTCGATATTCACTCCTCTAAATTGAATGCTGAATGTTCTGCCATTGTTGTCTGTTGAGCGACGCCGATAGAGTGGATATCCATCATTTCCAGTTTGCGTTTCCGAAAGTAAAGCACGTGGATAGTGTTTCGTGCATTTAATGTCAGACATACAAACCGAAGTGGGATTGTAGTGTCCGCAAGGTCCATGAACCATATTGGTTTTCACCACTTCGTATAATTCTGGATCTATCTCTGGATCAGGAATTTCCGCAGAAATTATGTCATCAATTTGATCTGGTGTAATCTTGTCCACCATCCAAAGAAGAATGTGTGCGTGCGGTAAACCTCTTTTTTTCCACTCAACAGAGTACATCCAGCATCTAACAGCACCATATATACGTTGCTTCACGATAAAGTCCATCAAATATCGTAGCTGTTGTTTGAAAACTCGTGCTGTGACATCGTGACGTCCGCTTGCTGATTGACCGCGATTCAATAATTCCGTTATCTGTGGGCATTTTGGATTGCAAGCGAATGTAACAAACAAATCCGGCCGTCCATAATTCCGCACGTATGGCATCGCACCCTGCGAGTACTCGTGCATGTGCCTTGGGCTGCCAATGTATGTTGATGGCAAAATCGTGAGTCGGCCAAAGTTTGTCACATCTTCATCGCTATTGACTGCATCTCGCAAATGAAAATATACTCTTCAGATCGAAGCTTGATCTGATTGAAGCGAATAAAATTGAGTCGTTCTGTCTCCACCGTCACGTACACATCAACTGCTTACTGTTGAAATAATCGGCGATATCTCAAGAGATGGTTGTCAATTCCTTCGCGAATCATCAATCGATAAGTGTAAAAGTTCATTGCACTAACTTTCTTATTTGTATTGACACCTAAAAGTTAACAAAAAATGAAGTTACAATCAAGAGTGTTTGTTTTTCTTTTACTAACCATTGGCAGGATTGATCATGTTGTATCTCGAGTGATATCCATCTTCACCACGGCAGAACATAAGCGGATATTGTGGTGAGTCATACAATCGATGAGTTTCATTGATTCGCTCTAATGCATCTCCAGCTCGACGTTTAATGACAATATCACGAGATTCTAAATTATCGCCAACAACAACAATTGATATTTCATCGGACGTCGGTGCATTATATTGCCGTTCATGAGTGCCTGCTGGTCGTTTGTCCGCTTTTATGACGATTCTGTGATCATCAGATGGCATCCTTTCTAACGAAGTTTTCGAATAATCGAATTAGTTCGTTGTGTTCATGCAACATTTTTTGCAATTGCTGCACAATTTCTCTCTTCGTCGCATTGAAAATTGCACAACGTCGATTCACTTCTTCATTTGAATCTCCAAGGAAATATATTTGGAGATATTTGTGATCTTGATCAGGATGCGTCAACAGCGATCCAGCAAGAAGATAAATTTGCCCGTGAATCTGTATAGTTGCAGACAAATATGTTAATTTCTGTATTTTATTGGCGAGATAATAAGTGTTAGATTGTTGGTGAACTAACCTTGAATATGGAATTGTAATTATGTTCATTCACAATTTCCCCACCAAACGACGTCATTTGAAAACAATCGTTATACATCTTGGAATTTTGTAAAAAATGATTCGAATTTGGTGATTCACCGTAAAGCAAAGACCGCAATGGCTCTGGTGGAGGAAGTAACTCTGGTAATTTCTTTTTTCCGCTTGCGCAACACAATCCGGCCGGTTCTTTTGGAAATTTCAGTGCATCGCAATGCGGGCAAACGACAGACATCGAACCAAATCGAACTGATGCGGACGCACCGTATTCAATGTCCGGCTCATATCGAAAGGCTGCACGTTCGATATTCGAATTAGGCAATCGTTGTTGTTGCTTGCGTTGTCGGTGAGCAGCCAAACGTTGTTCTCTTGCTTCATGAATTTCCTGAGCACGAACTTGTCTTCTTCTCAATCGTTGTTGCTCATTGTAAGCTTCGTGAGCCTCTTGTGATTGTCGCGAACGATGTTCAATCATTCCGATTCGAGCAGATTCCGTCGCAGTAGCATTTTCCTCTTCCATACGACGTGCTGTATAATTACGTTGGTCCGTTGTAAGTCGGGAACGCCGACCGATATTAGTGCGACCTCTTTGTGGCATCGTAACAAATTTCAATCTGTAATTGATGACTTTGTATGAAACACACATAAAGCTTTCACGGAATAATTTTCAAAAATTTCCCTTTTGCATAGCCGAAATAAAGAAAGCAAACGACCGAAATTGAACGATTCAAATAATTTACAAATCAGCTAAAGAAATAACACAAATAAATTCCAATGGAAATGAGGTTAGGTATTCACCAACAAACAAAAATAATGAACTCACTTTTTTTGTTTGAAATGTCAATAATTTCACTCAAAAACTGATATTCCACAGATGTAAAATCAAATATTTCGTGAATGTACACAAATTACCAATTTAATGTAATGAATTTAACTCGAGAAATCAATTAAAATTTGGAAAAATGTCAGAAAGTTAATTGACCGTGTCCGCACTGTTCGAATAAACAAATCAGAAGGAACAAACAATATACGCAGCTGTCAAAATAAATAAGCGTCTAAAGCTCCATCTGTTGAGTTATTGGAGTATCAGTCAGTGCTTACAACACCGATATGAAACTAAATGTGCGCGTACAACACCACGCAAATACAAAAAAAAATTAGAACAAAAACTGAGATTAGGTTTTTCTAATTTTCGAATTTTCCGACTTTTCCGAATGTTTTGATATCGATAGATTTGCAAGACACAATTGGGAAAAAAAAATTTGAAGGAAAAAAATTTTGTATGGAAAAAAGTCCTTTTTGGAATTTTTAAATTTTCCGACTTTTCTTCAGGAAAAGTATAAGGTTTTTTTATTTCTAAACCTTCCCAGATCCACAACGAACAACCTCTGAAAATTCCATCAAGATTGGTCCAGCCGTTCTCGAGCCTTAGCGTCACTAACAAACAAACATTCATTTTTATATATATATATATATATATATATATATATATATATATATATATATATATATATATATATATATATATATATATATATATATATAATATATATATATATATATATATATATATATATATATATATATATATATAATATATATATATATATATATATATATATATATATATACGAGGTTTGATAAAAAAATAACCGTTATTTTCAAAAAGTATTTATATATTCATCAACAACTATCTTGTCCCTTTCAAAGTAATTCACCTCAGATATAATACATTTATGCCAGCATTTTTTTCAATCCTCGAAACACTTCTGAAACGCTTTTTTTGGTATCGCCAACAGCTCCCGTTTCGATTTTTCTTTTATCTCCTCAATCGTAGCAAAACGCTTTCCTTTCATCGGTGTCTTCAGTTTTGGAAAGAGGAGAAAGTCAGCGGGGGCAACTCCAGTGAATATGGTGGTTGAGGCATGATAACGGTTTCGTTTTTGGCCAAAAAATTACGCGTTATCATGGTGCAAAATCCATTATTGGTTTTTCCACAATTCTGGGCGTTTCTGACGAATTGCTTCTCGCAAACGGCGCATAACTTCAAGGTAGTATTTCTTGTTGACCGTACGACCTTGTGGCAAGAATTCATGATGCACCACGCCATTGCAATCAAAGAAAACTGTCAGCAAAACCTTTACGTTCGACCGAACTTGACGTGCTTTTTTCGGTCTTGGCTCATCTGGACGTTTCCATTGGGATGATTGGGCTTTGGTTTCAATGTCATAGCCCATACATATATAGCCCATACACCACGATTCACGTCACCAGTTATGATATTTTTGAGGAAATCTGGATCGTCGTTGACGAACAACAGCGCCTGAGCGATGTCCATGCGACGTTGTTTTTGCTCAAAACTTAGCAATTTTGGAACAATCTTCGCTGCCGCACGTTTCATGCCTAAAACATCCGTAAAAATTGCTTGGCATGGGCTGAACGATATGCCAACATCATCAGCAACTTCTCTGATAGTGATTCGACGATTATCCAAAATCATTTTATCCACTGCGTCAATGTTTTCATCGGTTGTTGACGTGCTCGGGCGACCAGGACGAGCATCGTCATTGACATCTTCTCGGCCTTCCTTAAACCGGTTATACCACAATTGAACTTGTGTTCTGCTCATAATAGACTCGCCAAAGGCCACAGTCAAAATTTCCAATGTCCTTGCGCATTTAATTTCATTTTTTACACAAAACTGAATACAGTTTCTTTGATCCATTTTTTCGAATAGTACAAAATCGAAGAGCACACCAAAACACGACTAACCTTTTTATCTGTCAAAAACAAACTGACAATCCAAAATGGTTGGTATTGCCAACATATATAGCAGACATGTCTACCAACATAACAGAAAAAAAATACGCACATCGAACATATGTAACTCACGAAATTTGAAAATAACGGTTATTTTTTGATCACACCTCGTATATACGAGTATATATATATATATATATATATATATATATATATATATATATATATATATATATATATATATATATATATATATATATATATATATATATATATATATATATATATATATATATATATATATATATATATATATATATATATATATATATATATATATATATATATATATATATATATATATATATATATATATATATATATATATATATATATATATATATATATATATATATATATATATATATATATATATATATATATATATATATATATATATATATATATATATATATATATATATATATATATATAGATTTGTTTGCACAGATATAAATCGCGTGTAAATATATATATATAAAAACTTACCGGACTATCCGGCTCGAAGGACCAAATTGTATCTGCAGCGGTTGATCGATTTTGCGTTGATTCTTTCACCAACAATTTATACTAAATAAGCTTCTACCACTTTCATAACATATGTGTAAATATTTTTTTGAAAATACACTTCTTTTCCAAATATATAATATTTATAATGAGAAGAATACAAATGAAGAACTTATCACCATAAAGTAAAACTATTGAAATTAGCGTTGTAGCTGGTAACTCAAAGATGTGTAGACGGCCACTATGCTGACAAGACTGAGAATGAGTATCGGAGGTTAATTCGCCACGTTAGCGTGTTCCGAATTCGCCGTGTTGTGTAAAAAGATGGCTACGGCCCGGACACTCGTTCACTCATGGTTTTCGCTCGTTTCTTGGTGAGACATGAAACTTACTCCATCTAAGGACACAGATTACTCTTTGTGGGAAACAAGCAAATTTATAAAAATTTGGAAAGATCATAATCTACTCCTAAGAAATGAAAATGGGAAATTGGCTATAAGCGATGCTGAAAAACCAAATCTCTTTGCGAATCAACTTTGCAATTCCAAATCTTGAAGTTCCTAAAATAAACCATCTGGAAAAGTTCAATTTTAAAGAATTGGTTATTGCTATAAAAACGAACTGTAAAGCGGGTACGATATGATAACGCCAGAGATGATAGCTCAATTAATTATAAACTTGTTCAATGCACTTTTTCGAGTAGGATACTTCCCAAAACTTTGGAAATTGTCCGTAACCAACATTATTGTTTTGTACATTAACACATGCAAGTTCGAAATGTAATCATTTCTGTAATGCAATTTAATGTACTCTTCGTAATGAGATATACAGTAATTCATATACTGGTTATACAGTATATCATATTCTGGTTCTAAATTAAACGTTTTCTATCACTTAGAAAAAAATAAATTTCTCCAGCAGAAACTAAACATCAGCAACCTACAACGCCGCAACAAAACCAAAATCAACCGCCAACTAAACACTGCACAAGTATGCACAAGTAGCAGCCGGTAATCCAAATAATGCTCCAAGAAATTCTGAGAGCAGAGCTCATGGTGGTTCGGTAATAATTATAAATAATAAAATCAAATGCATTGAAAAGGATAATTATGGGAAAGTTTACCTGCAGGCTACTACAGTAGCAATCAAAGACTTATATGGACAACATATACTATCTGCAGTTTACTGCCCTCCAAAACACAAAAACACAAACTTTTATATCTGGACTATTATAAAACTGTTGGAAGTCGATATATTGCTGGAAGTGTCTTTAACGCGAAAACTATAACTTGTTAGCTCAAAAATTACAAATGCAAAAGGAAGCTATCTATCTGACATAGAAAAAAAAGTCTGGTTGCATCTAGCCTGCTCTGGGTGACATGTTGTTCCGATCCCCACGAGGGCATTTTTTATGGATTCATACAAACAACCTAATTTTTGCCCTATTGGCACACATATTGCTGGCATCTAGCCTTCGGAGAAGGTTTTAGAGCAAAACGAAGCTGTTTACAGAAAGGTAGTCGAAGTGGACGACATGCACATTGGTGCTAACGTTGCAATCGACCCAACTCGAACGGACGAGGAAGATGTTCTATAATCCCCCTACCAGAGGAAACCAAGCTGAAGCGGAAAAAGCAGGTGCTCAGCGTATCGCTACGCTGATGATATACTTATATATATTGTGGGTGTACATGAGGGGACCATCTGCTCTCTTCTAAAACAGGCCTTAAGCACAACCAACAACTGGTACAAGGAAAAAGGACTATCATTAAATCCACTGAAGTCTACAATTGTTCCATTCACCAATTGAAGAAAAGTGAATCTGACTAAACCTTCGTTAGATGGAACAATTTTAGAATATTCCAAAGAAGCGAAATATCTAGGAGTAGTCGTGGATAAGAAGCTTACTTGTAATTCACATTTAAACTTCTTAACCAATAAAATAACTAGAGCATTATTTGCATGCCAACAGCTTTTTGGTAAAATCGAGGTAGCGCCTATGTGAACCAATGAGCTTCATTAAGTCGTACGTCGCGCTGCACCCGTAAGTAAAACGCAAAGACAAAATAAATTAATTAAAAAAATTATTTTTAATATACATCCGTATAGGACTTGTCTCCCATCCCTTCAGACGCGTCCCCGGATAGTTCTGAAATATAACATGGCGTAGTCACATTCGGAATAAATCGAAGAAAATAAAAATTAAAAACAGTAAGATGTAGAAATAAGAGCTAGATATGTTTTAGATTGGCATAAACCATTGTATCAAGATGGATTTTAAAAAACGTAATTCATTAATATTTAAAGGAAACCTTAAGGAAAACTGGGCTAAGTTTAAGCAATTGTATGAAAACAGGTAAGGAAGTTGAGGAAATTCAAGTTGCAAGAGTCCTGGAGAAGAAGCAAAAATCTGTTTAACACTTTTGCTCTTAGTGAAAATGATGCTAAGCTGATTAAAAAGGTTATGGACTCGTATGAAAGCTTTTGTAATCCCAAAAGCAACATTGTATATGAACGGTATATTTTTTATACAAGAAGTCGACGGGAATTCGAACCTTTTCAATATTTTACATACCTATGATGACATATTAGAACTAGTTTAAAGCTGCGAATTTGGGTTGTAAAGAGAGATCATGGTAAGAGGTCTTATCGTAATCGAGATAGCTGACCATAATGTCCAGGTGAAATTATTAAAAATTAATAATTTGGATTTGGGAAAAGCAAAGGCGTATTGTCGCGTGACTGAATTAACTGCAAAACAGGTGAAACAGTTACAAAACTCACACACGGGTAATAGGGTAGATGACATAAGTCGAAAGAAGTTTACCGCTGGAAGCGGTTTCGAGATGTCTCTTCTCAGGTAGACGTAACCGAGTTAAATCAATTTTGTTGCGAACATCTGGCAACCGCTATAGTGAGCTCCAGAGTGAGCTACAAAACCATTCATGGAGGGTAGGACTTCGTGATTGCTTCTGCTTATTTTCTTTAAAATGCCCCTAGGGAGGTGGCGGAATTAGAATAGTTCTGGAAGGAAAGACATCTATCGCTTGTAGTTTGTTGTGATGCTAATGCCCAGCGTACCATCTGGGGAAGTAGTAAATTCAACAAGCGATTTCCTGCTTTACGACTCTGTCAGCTCTTCTGCCCTAAATATTGAAAACCATGGCTGTAAACCTACTTTTGTCAAAAGTAGGATTCAGGAGGTAACATACATTACTCTATCCAATAATTGGGTGGGAGGGTCGTTTATAAACTAGGGGGTCCTGAATGAAGGCTCATTATCGTACCACAGGTACATTGAGTTCAGGTGTGATGGGAGGATCTTACAGCCATTACCCACTAGGTACATAATGAAAACTGACTGAAAAAAATTTAGGAAGTATTACGGGAAAAAAATTTACGCAACGAGCGCGAAACGAGATGTCGGTTGACAAACTCAAGTCATCGCGCAATGTTAGCTTTGCTGCTGTCTGTCCGTCTAGTCGTCGACACGGATTAGTTAAAGTTCTACGAAGGATCGCTCTCTAGATTTGCGGTCGCTTAGGAAACCTGATGGTACTTTTATCGAAAAGCGTAATGAGACACTATTTATTATTGGAGTCGCACTTCCCTGGGTCACCCTAAAGCCGCCAAATATTGAGCACGAAATGCATATGTCATCTGTTTCTCGGCGTGATTGGTTTGTAGCAAGGACTGTGGCTAATGAAGATGCTATTAGATATGCGATAGCGTCTTTTGACAACTTCAAGTAACAAGTCTGCATTGTATTTATACAGTCATTTTGAAACAGAATATAGAGCTGAGGATAACAACATTCAGGAAAATTTTCACTTCAAGTTTGGCGCAGAGTTGGTCAGAGTTTCATTTATTTCAAAAGTGGAAAAGGATGATAGTCCTAGGAATTACAGACATATTATTATGATGTACAGGACTGGAGCGATTGGTTGAACTTCGCGTGCGAAAATTTTTGCTTAGGGAGTACGCAGTCTCCATTTCAGCACGCAGATTTAAGTGGAAAGTCGTTCGATTCGTTGCATAGCATTGTAAGCAAGATTGAGGATGCCATCGAAAGGAGGTAGTAAGCTGTTGGTGTCTTTGTGGACACAGTATGTGCAGCTCTGCTCTTCGACAGGGTGTAGATAAAGTGCTGGTTTTTAGGATTTGTTCATTGCTAGGAAAGAGGGGTATTGTGTTGCGTGGGGAGCGGGATCTGTGGAGATAATCGTGTGTGAAGAAGGGTTGCCCCCAGTGTGGCGCGCTCTCTCCACTACTCTGGTGTCTGGTCATTGACCTTTTACTTGTATAACAAAATGATTCTGGTATTGACGCTGAGGGATATGCAGATTATGTTGTCTCCATAATTACAGGAATCTCTCTTATGCACGTTTGAAGGAAACTGTAGCTTGCTCTGAATAAGATTGCCATATGGATTGAGGCAAATGGATTTTCGGTTAACCCAGCTAAAACAAATTTAGTTCTTTTTACCAAAAAGAGCAAAGTCGAAAGTTTTGCTCAGCCAACACTAAAGGGGATCATTATTCAGTTAGCCAGGATAGTAAAATATCTTGGGGTTGTTCTTGATAGTAAGCTTATCTGGAAATCACAAGTATTTTTTTAGCTAGTTCGTTTATTTATTTATAACAATAACTATTCAAATCTTAAAACTTATAGCAATATTAACTCGCCACCAGTGTATTGGAGTTATTAGGTAACTAAAGTAAATTATTTAAATATTTAATTATATCAGTTTAAACTAGTGAGAATAATTCAATTAACTAATTTCAGTCTAGTCTACGTAACCGTGTGTGTATTTTGGTTTGAAGTAATTGCCTTGCCAAGTAATTGGAATGATGTCGGAGTTTGAATTTGTATTTACACTTGATTTTTTAGCTCAGATTTTACAAGTGGTATATTTAGATCGCTGTGGATGTTATCGTTTTGAACGTACTAGGGGGAGTTTAAAATAGTTCGAAGAATTTTCGATTGTGCACGCTGGATCAATTCAATGTTAGATGAGGTAGCATCATCCCTCAGCTGGACTCCAAACGTCCATATTGGCTTTGTGATTGCATTATACGATAGAACTTTGTGTTCTAGGAGCAGTCTTGATTTTTTATTAAGTAACCAATTGATTTCTTGTGCTTTCTATTTCATTTATGTACGTTTTTTTGTCTAAGCCCCCCATACACTTAGTGGTATGAGTGTTATCTGCTCCCCCAAAGGGGGTTCCAAAAATGTTAACCCACAAGCGGAAACAATCGCCAAAAGTACTGATTGTGATCAATGCAGTACCGTAGAACCAGGAAAAAATAAAAGCGAAGGTAATCGAGGTAAAAACATCACTGGTATGGTAGCTTCAACGAGCCTTAAACTCCCACAATTGGGAGTGTAGGCATCTGGAATATGCCAGAAAGCAAACTCGAAGAGGAATAGATCTAGCCCAGGCGCAACATCGCGTCCCACTCCACTCCAAAACAAACCAAATTGGATAAATACTGGCTCGCAGCACCTTCTTTAATCAGCTCGAATAGATTCGCTGTTCTAGACCAACAAGAGGCACGTCAAGATGCAACAACTGGCGTCCGGAGAGAACCAAAACCTCCACCTATTTTTGATTCAGGCGTGAGTAATATAATTCCTCTAAAAGAATTACTTGAAGTAATTGCTAAGAATATGAACTCAGAGTTATAAACGGAGATGTTGTCAAAATACAACCAAAGTCCGCTGATAAATACTCAGTTAAAGGCTCTAACCGAAGAACACTGAGTACTTTTAAATTGAACCAGGAAAGGAACTTTAATGTAGTACTAAGGGGTATGCACTGTATCGACGAAATACGAGAATCAATTGAGGAGTTCGGTTATACAGTTGTTAACGTTTGCAATATTAGGCAAAGAACTACAGAAAAGGATTTTACATCAGTCTGAAGGAATGAAACAATAACAAAGACATGTACGAATTTAATACACTCTTAAACACACGAATTAAAATTGAGCCACCTAGGAAGAAACGTGAAATTCCCCAATGTGTCCGATGCCAACGTTACGGCCACATCAAGCGATACTGCAACCGTAGCTCACGATGCGTTAAATGTACAGGAAACCACCTTACTTCCAAATGTTCCCGCAAACTCGTGGCACAAGACGTTCGATGTGTGCTCTGCGAAGGCAATCATCCCGCTAATTATAAAGGTTGCACTGTCTATAAGGAGCTGCAACAAAAGTCGTTCCCAGCACTCAGAAACAGAGAAGCGAGGAACATTAACCAGGAAACGCCTCAAAGATCCGCTCCACGAACAACAACGTCGTATGCAAATGTAGCACGAAACAATACTCCGGTAGAAACCAATACGAGCCTAACCATTCCGCTCAACAATCCAAATACTCAACTCAATGAGGATATGACCGAGCTAAAATGCATGCTTAAAACATTGGAGGGTCAAGTGAGTACATTACTTAATCTACTAACCACAGTCGTAGCAAATATATCGAAATGAATAAATCATTAAAAATCGCAGTCTGGAATGAGCTCAGTCGTCATATCCATGAAATATCAGCTTTCTTAGCAGACAAAAATATTGACATTATGTTGATATCTGAAACCCATTTAACTGAAAAAACTTACGCAAAAATTCCGCAATATGACCTATACTCCACAAACCACACAGCTGGCACTGCGCGTGGGGGAACTGCTGTAATTATTCGTAACAGTATTGCACACGTACAGCACGAATGTCATAAAAAGAAATACCTACAATCAGCGGTTATAACAATTGTTGATTATGAAAGCACCATAACAATTGCAGCAGTATATTGCCCTCCCAACCATCCAGTTAACTGCGAGCAGTTCCAAGAATTTTATAACTCCCTACGATCAAGATTCATCGCAATGGGGGTCTAGAATAACAACTCCTAGAGGCCGCAAACTATATAAAGCTATGCAACAAAACAGCCTGTCCCACCTATCAACGGGTGAGCCAACCTACTGGCCAACGGACAGTAACAAGTTTCCAGACGTTATCGACTTTTTTGTATCCAAAGGTGTACCAAAACAAACACTTCCATGGAATCGTGCCTGGACCTGTCATCAGATCACTCACTGATAGTTCTAACAATTAGCTGTGAGGTTCAGATCAGAGGAAGAACAATCTGTCTGCACAACAAAAGCACAAATTGGAAGTTGTTTAGACAAAGCATTATCGAGACTCCAGTCACCAATATTCCTTTAAAAAACAAAACCAGACGATGCAGTACAACTTTTGAACTCAACCATTCAGCATGCTGCATGGACTTCCACATTGGAGCCCAGCTGTATAAATAATCATCGTGATGTAAGCCAGGTTATAAAGGAGCAACTAAAAAAAAGCGGAGACTACGTCGAATTTGGCAAATGACCAGAAGCCCCTATGACAAAAACCGGTTCAATTGCGCTACAAAGCAACTCGAAAAAGCTATCTCAGCAGCTTGTCACCTTCACAGGCTTCAGGTTATTCTCTATGGAAAGCTACAAAAAAACTAAATCAACCAACATCACATGTGCCACCTATTGAAAAGAAAGATGGCGGATGGGCCAGATCTGACAAGGAAAAAGCACAGTCATTTGCTCTTCATTTATTAGAAGTTTTTGCGCCGTTTCCAAGCAAATATCCACAAGAAGACATAAGAATAGCTGAATTACTAGATGCCCCATATCAAAAGGATATTCCGATCCAGCATTTTAAAATTAAAGAAATTAGAGGAATTATCAAGAATACGCTAAAAGACAAAAAATCTCCGGGATATGACCTTATTACGAGTAGAATCCTAAAGGAGCTACCAGACTGCGGCTATAAATTCATTGCCCAATTATTCAATGCGAATAATTGGGCAAAAAAATTTACGTACGGTTTGCTTTCACCAAGTCATTCTACGATCGAGATGGACCCCAAGGTAGGTTACTTCATTAGCTGGCGGAATATAAACGCCATTCAATGTGACCTCAGGGCGCAAGATGGTAGTATTCTTAGCAAACGTCGACGTCATAAGGCTAAGGTCTATGGGTAAATCCGAAGTAAACACTTGGTAAAGAATCGGCACGAGTACACTTCCATGTGGGACACCAGGATCAAATTTATAGTCAGCAATAACAAACTCCGTGTATTTGACTCTATATTTGCGATTGTACAACTACGATTTTAGTATCTGATGCACGCTTGCAGGCAAGAATTTGCAGATTTTGTATATTAAACCAGCGCACAGTGCTCCGTTGCCATACAAAAGTTGGACAAAACTAGAAGGAGTTGTTCGAATTTGATGAAACTTTATTTCCTAAAGGATTATGACATGCTGATTTCAAAACTGAAATCGGTTTTTTGATACCGTTTTCGGTTTTCTCATAAAACTGGTTATCAGACATTATTTTTTGTAGACGCTTTAGTTGTTAGTACTCATCTCCCCAAACCCTTGCGGCCATAATTAATTATGGTGTAAACTTTAATAATAATGTGAGTAAGTCGATAGTCGTCAATTCTGTGAATAGGAAGATTATTTTTGTAACGAATTTATTGTCATAAAAATTAATCTTCATGGTTAATAATAATAATAAAATATCAGTGCAATTATTTTTTAAATATTGCCAATTAAAAACCTAAGCTCAATCGTTTCCTTCGGTTTTGGATAGAAAGCAATTTAAAAGACAACGCTAACTCACATTCTTAATGTGTGCCTACTTTTATGGTAAGACAATTGAAAAGCAGGTTTTCTAATTAAGCATAGTTTTAATTCTGTAGAATCTGTTTCGAAGCTATACGAATTTTCTGATGATGAAGAAGACGAACGACTTAATAACTGTTCTGCATTATCGTTCATATTTTCATATTGAACTATATATTGCTCCATACATTTATCGGAGCCCAATAAAAATTTATTTCTCCGTATAATATTTCTTTTTGACGAAAGCAATGGATCCGAAGATAGCAACAAATGTATCATTAAGTCTTTATTAGTATCTTCTCGTCCCGTTTTTCGACAATGAGACTGCCGATGTTTTCGAACATTCTTATGGGATGATTCCAACGCTTCTTCTGACAAAGAACCTTAAAGGAAACATGAAAATTATTCTTATTCAAAAGATCAATTGAATAAATGTTACCAATTGGTAAATCAAAGAATTTGATTACTTTGCATCCGTGGACCAAAACTTTGTGGACAAAACTGGGCATATTGTACCAACCATAATCTCTGAGGTACAACTCCCTGGTCTCTTTAAGCAGTTGGCCAAACTGCTCTTGTCGAATCTTCTTTTCACAAGACAAAATCAGTAGCACGAGTGAAAATTGGTAAATCAAATTTTTATCGAGCTTAGTTAATTCTGCGGCTATGTCAATAATCGAAAAAAAGCGGCGAGCAGTGTTTCCGTCGTTAGTTGTACCAAAATCTGGCTTGACTTGGTCAATTATTAAATCCGTTTTGGACTTGAACTCTTTTTGTATTCGAATTTTATTTTCAATGAAGTTCGTTTTATTCTCATTTCGAACTTGCCATGTCACTCAAAGAAACGAATCCAGCAATGTAGAGTTGAACTTGTAGTGATCTGGGTTCGCACTTCGAATCGGTTCTATAATGTTCATTTCTTGTGGACTTGCATAGCACATGAAACACCTGCTTGAAGAATTTGTATCTGACAAAACAGTAGCTACATAGTGCAATGGAAAATATATGAAGTTTCTACAACTTCGTTGTTATTTATCATCACATTCTAAGCTATTAATTTTTTTCATTGTACTCCGATAAAATCAAAGTTTTGTCTTCTTTTGCCAGAATAAATTTTATGGGTCTACATAAAATTGTCGATGATGGAATTGGATTCAACCAAAGTTCCTCACTTGTTGTCGAAACGACCAGTCTAAAAATATTAAAATTAAAATAATAAAAGTAAATTGAAGAAATAAGCAAAACATTTTAAGTTTACTAACTTGAGAGGCACCATAAGAATAAATCTTGGAAATTCTTTCCGTTCGATCTGTTGACAACCATAATTTAATTAAGTCGGAATTGATTATTTTATTTGCCATTTTTATTGAAAAAAATTTCGAAACTGATTCACGTTCTTTAGTTAAAAACTTCTATATTATCTCGATTTTTGTGCATTAGAAAATAAAAGAATAGTTTACAGTAGAGAAACACGCTCTTATAATACCTTAGTGAATAGTATCAAATAAGTGGTTTTTGAACTTTTGATCAAATTCCTCTAAAACCTTACATGATGGAGCAAATCTGAGTGGAATTCGAATTTAGCATCCAAAAATCTGTAAGTGACAAATACTCTGTTCTCAAAGCAGGCAATATACTGAAATATCCATTTTGGAACTTATTTAAAAATGGAAAATTTCAATAAGGCGGAAAAAAGCGGAGAAGGTTTTACTTTCTCCTGTTAGTAGAAGGCCTAATGTGACATAAAAGAGAAAAAAACTGTAGGAACTTTATGGAGCTTTTTTTTTAGTCTCCTAAAAATTGTCAGTTTTCTAGATTTTACATCAACAACAACTTGCGGCATTAATACACTGTAAAATTTTTATTTCACATTTATTTCTTTATTATTTTTATTTAAGCGTTTCTTATTTCGCGATTTTCCTGCTCTATTGTACTGTATTTTTGACGAAATACAAATTGATGAAGTGGAATTATATAATTTTCTGGTAGCATTTTTAACATTAGCAGTCTTTCAAAAACGTTTGACAACATCGGCAGCAGAGTAATTGGTCTGTTTGCCGCCAGTTTTATTTTATCTTTTACAGACTTCGGAATCATGATAACCTTGATATCTTCCAATCTGATGGGAAATAGCCAATTCGAAATATAGCATTAACCAGCTGTGTTAAAATTTTTGAAGCTATATCTTGTAGCTCATCTACCAATTTGGCAGTAATTGACTCGGAGCCTGGATATTTGTTCAAGTTGAATTGATTTTGAACAGTGTTCTTTACTACATTTGCCTTAACTTTAAGTGGGATAATGATTTTTAAGAGACCAGAGTTGGAATTAGGAAATCTTTGGTCTCAGCATTAGGTTGAAACCAAATTTCCCATTACGCAATCTAATGCTATCTTCCCACCTAAAGCTCTACCGTGGTTAACTATTTTTTGAGAGAGCGAAACTCGCGACTATCTGTCTATCGTTCCCACCGAAAAAAAGGTTTAATTATGGTTAAGTTTCCCACCAAAACTTTTACTGTCGAAACATTACAAGATACAGAATGTTGAATAAAATCGGAAAAATTTTATTTATTTCTCATCAATATTTAGTTTTGAGAGAAAATTTTATGAAAATTGGGCAGAGCAATAAAATAAGTGTGGAATTGATGCGGAGGAAGACACTATTATTAAATTAAATTGCATGTTTTCTGAGCATATAACGAAGCTCTAGCATTTTCTCCTCCCATTTAAGAATAGTACTTCTTTCCTTCGGTTCACACTTTTATTTTTTTTAGTATTTTTAATTTTTATTTATTTTTTAAGCGTTCCGCAGGATGCAAATAATTTAAAAAATATAAACAAATGAGCTGTGTTGATACACCAAGAATTCCCTTAGAAAAAATTTTAAGATCACCATTAAAAGGTGCAATAAGTTTGTGCAAACTACACTAAAGAACCTACAATTTCGTTCTTTATTAAAAAAGAGGTTTAAATATCAAAAACTTAAGATTTTCAAATTTCCAAATATAATTTATTAAAAATTTATCGACCTGGCAACAACAAAAATGTAAAAAAGAAAAGAAAATTAAATAGTAAAAGAACTTTCTTAACCACAAGTAAACTCGCTCTCAAATTCGAGTTTAACTGTGGTTTATTTGCAGCAAAAATGGCGTAAACCATGTTTTATATAAGGTTAACTCTCTATCTCGGTTAAACACAAAAATGAGAGCAAACCTTGTCCATGGAAACATACCATAAGTATTGGCTCTGTCTCCTTTGGAATTTTTAGGCTATTATAAGCTTTCCACAAGGAATAATTAGACTTTTCTGTAGGCCATATTTTTCTCGCGTAGTTTTTTAAATGTTTTTTCAGTTCTGCATGTAAAACTTCACAGAGATTTCTTCTTGTTGCCAATGGCTTCTGAACCGTATTTTTTCATTAATTAGGTCTTTAATGTCTATGATAATTTTCCGGCTACCACGCTATGGGAATGGTAATTTAGGAGGATTTGTTGATATAAGAGCTGAATTTATATTTTTAATGGTTGCTTATATTTCCTCTTCTCATTTTAGACGTGGTGAAATATTTATATAACTGCTAACATATTTTCGATACTTGAGCCAATCAGTTCTTGAAGAGGTTAAGTAATGAGACTTGCAAACTATAGCTTATAAATAATCGAATTATTACAGGTGAATGATCAGAAGATAAGTCAAGGCATGAACATTTTTTTAAATTACTTTTATTATCCCAAAATCAATAAGATCTTGTATGTTTCGAGGATTTGTAGGCCAATATGTTGAATGGCCAGAGGACACAAAATCAAGTTAGTAGCGACGATTCCTAAGCGCAGATAATAATTGCTTACCTTTGGGATTAATCAGCCTGGAACCCCAGAAAATGTGCTTCGTATTAAAATCCCCAGCTGCTAGAAATTTCTTCACAAATGATAAAAAAAAAATTCATTAAACTGCAGGCCAGTGACTGGGAATCTAGAGAGACAGTAAACCGCACTTAGGATGATATTTTCCTCAAGAAATTGAATTCCTATATTATTTAACGAAACTTTCAGAGCTGGAGTATGCTCAGCGGTGTCCGGGGTTCGTTAACAGAATATTCTTCACACTTTCGACCTTCTTGTCCTTATTAAAACTTTATTTATTTATATTTGAGGGTATTTAATATTAAATTGAATTTTATTCCATGTGTAGTGTATGAAAAGTATAATGTATGTACGTATATACACACAAACGCCAGCACCATACGCGTCGTAGGCACATGCAATGTGAGCGGAGACCTAACATAAGTACATCGAACTCTCATATAAGAGTTTTTGATTACGCTGTATTCTAATGTTCAATGCCCTTAACGAATGTACGCCGGCATTGACCGTGATACTTTCGGCTGACATTGCAAAAGCCAAAGGTATAAATTGCAAAAGCAAAAGGTATAAATAGCGATAAGGTTTTATCAATAAATCAGATTGGTTCTCATTAAAATATTGGGCTGTACTCTTGTAGTCGCCGATTAAAATTGTGCGCTGGCTCTCGCGCCGCTATACAATACATTGAGCCTATCATTACATGGCGATCATTCATTTCGCCTCTCACCCAAATATCTGGCTGTACTCTTGAAGTCGCCGAATTAAATTGTGCACTAGCTCTCGCGCCGTTAAATCTTTGAGCCCATCACTACACATGATCCTTTCAAGGACTTTGAGCTCCTGGTTGATAGAACTAGAGGACTTGACGAGGATAGTAGTACAGATGTAAACACGGCATCGAGTATATTTTTATTTATTTTTATTTTATTTTATTAAAGCTTACATAGTAAAAACAATTATTAAATAAGCTGTACTAAGCAGCGCTAGCAGCAGGGACTTTCGGCTGGCTGTTCAATGTGGGCTGGTTTAGATGCGGCGGAGTAAATCAGTATCTCTGAGAAAGTTGTAAATTTTGTTGATATTGTCGGCAGTTGGATTCATGAGAAGTAGAAGTGGATCGGTGTTATTAAAATTTTGATGTCTGTGGTTTTCCAGTTCAGGACAAAAAGCTAGTAGGTGTATCACGCTGACAGTTGATTCGCAGAATGGGCATTGGCTAAGACGACTACCATCCAATAGGTGCGTTGGTGATGATAGTGTGTCCAATACGAAGCCGAGTAGAGGGAGTGATGTAGTTAGCCGGAATGGACGTCGGGTAGCAAGGTTTAGAGTGGTTAAGGTTGATTCTGGAATAGTGGTGGTTATACCTCATCCACTCAACCGCTATCTTAGTATTTCTCTGCTGAGCTATAAGGCGATGGATATCACTCTTTATGAAGAAAATGGAGGTAGTTGTGGGAGTGTTTATCATTTCTTTGGCAGTTGCATCCGCAAATGTATTGCCAATGATGCTCCTATGGCCAGGCACCCACATGATTCTAAGTTTGTTTGGAAAAGCCATCAGAATTTCTCTTATGCCACCAATCATGTAGTTAGAATTACTGCAGTTTTTTAGTGCTTGGAAGCAGGACAAGCTGTCTGTGCAACTGACGTACTTTCCTTTATTTTGTTTGGAGTACTGAACGGCGTGAAGAATTGCTGTGGCTTCCGCTGTGAAGATTGAACAAAAAGGAAATAGCAGACCATACGATATTGGCTTATCTTTTTCTCTCACTGCAGCGAAGGCTGTGTTGGCTGCTTTAGATCCGTCAGTGAAAATGAATTGCCAACCAGTCGATTTGAAGAGAGCTGCTACTTCCGAGAATTGTGCTTTATATACAGAGCTTGAAGTGCTAGATTTAGGAAGATGAATCCGGTCGTTGATGAATGATGATTTCTTCACTGACCATGGGGGGTGATGATTCTTCCAAGGTAGAGATATTTTAATTGGTAACTCATTTTCTTTCACAAACATGGCGCATTTATAAATTGAAGATAAGATCTTTGGCAATCGTTTTCGTGACGCAGCTGAGTAGAAGTCCTTTTGCAGAGCGAAGTTGGCGCTGAGGATGAGCTTCGGATAAAGTTTACGAATGCTGTCTTCCATGTCATCGTTTAAGAAAGGAAGTTCACATTCGGCCAACATGTTTTTTATGGGTGACGTAGGAAATGCACGCAGAGATCTACGAACGGCAGTGTGGTAAGGTGCAGCCAGCATCTTATGATTATTTTTCGCATGGTGTCCATATATTTCTAATCCATAGTTGATGATCGACAAGATGAGAGCCCTGGTGACATTCATAAGTGGAGCCGAACCGATTAGCGAGCGCTTACTTGATAGATATTTAATAATGTTTCAGTTAGCATAGAGTCTGTCTCTAACATATTGACAATGTTGTTTGAATGAGTACTTAGAGTCTAATACAATACCAAGAAACTTAAGGCTATTTGTACATGAGATATTAACATTATTAAAGGTAAGCGTGGGGATATTACAATGTCGTTTCTTACAAATATGTAGTAATTTGGATTTAGAAGATGAAATTGAAGCGCCTGAGGAACGGAACCATGTGGATAAGAGGGACAGGATTTCAGCCAAGGACGACATACCCGTAGTTAGGTTGGAAGATTTGGAAAATAACAATATTGGGGGAATTAGATAAGCTAATGCTGATTTCGTCAAATGCGATAATAAAGAGGATAACCGAAAGGTGGGAACCTTGCGGGGTGCCGTTATCAAGAGGGTGAATAGGGGAGGGACATTGGATATGAGAACACTAACTTTACGGTTGGAGAGAAATGATTTTACAAAGTTATATATACGAGGACCAACCTTCCATTTGTTAAGTTGTGTTAATACAACATGGATACCAATCCGATCAAACGCTTCTAAAAAGTCTAACGAGAGCAACGATATGTGATTTTTGCTGGACAATGCGTCAGAAACAAAGTGATTCAGGTGCAAGAGTGCGTCAATTGTGCCCTGCCCCTTCTTGAATGCAACCTGGTTATGGTGAATAAGTTTGTTTGTGTGGACGTACCAGGAGAGCCTGGTAGTAATGATTTTTTCCATTAATTTACCTAGACAGGGCAGAAGAGATACATGACCGTAGCTACTAACTTCGCACGGAGGTTTATCAGGTTTTAAATGACAGCACTTGTTTTCCAAGGAATGGGGTAGTTGCCAGTACTGAAGATTTTATTATAATGAATGAGAAGACGGGAGAGAAGGAAGGGAGGGAGGTGCTTAATGATGGGGTAAGATATTTTATCAATCCCAGGTGTTTTGCGTTTGACTGCTGAGAGTGTGGAATGGAGTTCAAGTAAAGATAAATCAGTATCTAACAACTTGGCCGATGGAGATAGGTTCGATGGTGGATAGCGGGGGGAAGAGAGCAGAGAAATTTTACTAGCGGAGAGTTCAGGAGGGAAACTGGGATCGGAGGAAGAGTTGGAAAAATTACAGGCAAATTCTAGGGCTATATTTTGTGGATACAGTAGATTACCACGAGAGGAGTTAAGGGAAGAGATAGGGGAGGAAGATGGTAAACCAGATAGTCTTTTTATGTCAGTCCAGATTTTTCTTGGAGAAGAAGAGGTATTGATTTGGCTAGTGAATTTTTGGAAGCAGAGAAGTTTAACAGCTTTGGCTTTGCGGCGAAATATCGCATTGCATTTTTTGTACTCGATGAGGTTTGAAGAGGAACGAGTCGCGCCATGCCAGTTGTTTGCGTTGCCTTAGTGCCAGAAGTTGATCGTTCCACCGTAAGGGTGTTGGGTTGACTGGTTTGGAGAAGGATTGAGGGATAGATTGATTGGCAGCGGAGCGGATGATTTTTTGGATTCTCGAGGTTTCCTGATCAACGTTTGGAGAGATGGGGAAGGAATTGGAGTGAATTATGCAGTCGTGTTCGAACTTGTCCAGTCGGCCAAGTCGGGTTTAAAGCGAATTCTGGGTCTGAATAGGGATGTAGGGGGGGCGAGGGAATTTTGGCGAGGATGGGAAAATGATCGCTACCGTGTAGGTCGTCTGTAGTTGAGAAAGAATGGTTGGGTGGGGAATAGGCACAGATAACTGTGATTTTAAAGGGAGTTTGAATTTCTATGGCTAGAGAGGAAATGTTGGATTGGGTGTGGGGAGGGGTAATGTGAGGTAGGTTTCTATTCACCAGAATGGCAATTCCCTGTTTGCTAGTAGTAATATGAGGGAGATTGTAGAAATGTCCAATGTACTCTTTGGGGGTATGAGCTGAAACATTGTGTGGGAGATGAGTTTCATTTAATAGTACAACTGAGGGGTTATGTTCTTTGATTAACAATTCAAGATCAATATAATTATTAAAATAACCGTTCATATTCCATTGAAGGAAAGAGGTCATACTGAAAAGAAAGAAAAACAGATATGAATATTTTGTTACATTAAATGTAGACTATGAATACGTTATTGTATTTTCAATGAGGGTGAAAGTAAGCTATGTGCATCAGGGAGGAGAAGAAGATCTTGGGAAAGAGTGGAGACGGACAAGTGATTGGTTTTAGAGGGGATAGAGGGGGTGGAACTAGAGCTAGGTAGTGGGGTGGATACGGTAGAGATCGAAGAGATAGACGAAGGTAGAAGGGAGGAAATTAGAGTTGATTTTTTGAGGTATCATTCTTGTTACTAGGTTTTTTAAGGTAATATTGGAGGTTGAAGGCTTAGTTTTGTATTTAGGAGTTATTTCATTAATATTGAGGGTTGACTTTTTAGCTACGCTGGCAAAAGAATTTTCATTAGGAGTAGTGGGGAGCTGATTTTTGTATTTTGTGACTGCGTCCCGCATACTGCATTTGGCAATGGTTTTGATTTTCAGGATTTATTTTGATTGCTGATATTTCGGACAAACAATAGAAGATGAAGGGTGATCACCAGCACAGTTGGCGCACAAAACTCTTGTACAATCAATGGGTGATGAGTGGTCAGGTGGCAGATTCCACGTTCCACAAGCTGGGGGTTTGCAGCAGTGTTTATCAGTGTGCCCCAGTAATTGACAGACTTTGCAGCGCATAGGATTAGGGTAATACGGACGGACATCAAGGGTTCTCCAGGCAACTTTAATTCTCTCGGATAGGTTGTATTTTTCAAAAGTTAACAATATTGCGCCGATAGGCTTGCGTGAGCCCTCAAAAAATCGTGTAAACTTAAATATAGATGAAACTCCTTGGTCCTTGAGACCCTCAACTATCTCGTTTTCGGAGAGCTGACAAAGGAATAGGGCGTATATTGTTCCTTTAACTGAATTAAGGCTGTTGTGAAGGCTGACGTTTATTTCACCAGCACCAGGCAGCGATTTGATAGACAAAAATTTTTCAGCAGTTTTTTTGTTATTGACTAATAGCAGGAGACTGCCGTCGCGGAGCTCTGAAATTTTGTTGACCTCTTTGCTAATAGTATTAATACTTTTATAAACTGCGGAGCAAGAAAGGTATGTAAGCGGTTTGTTGTCATCCAGCGATTTCAAGTAAAATATTTGGGGTCATCCTTCTTGGCAACTGGTAGTTCTGGAAATGGATCCAACGGAGTCGAATCCGGTTTCTTCCTTTTTGCTTTTTGCGTTGGAGATAAAAGGGCGAACCTATTATCCCCAAATTTGGTGGCCCCAAGGGGCATTGTGAAAGCACGTCATTTTAAGCACAAATATGTACACAGCAATATGGATACAGCAAAAAAAAGGTTGTAAACGCAGATACAAAATGAAATATGCAGAAAGAAAATTTAAAAGCTAGAATTTTTTTCCGATTTCGATTTGACCGATTTTTCCGATTGACAGAAAAGTGTTAGAACGAATGATCGAGTATATAACAAGAGTTATCTGTTCGAAGGAATTGCCTGATGTGAACTGAATGTTCGTATTATGATGACTGAAATATATATTTTGCGATTTTATATTCCCATTGTGAATGTTTGTTTCATACCTTCTGAAAGATTCACAATCAACATTTAACCTAGTGAAAGCTTAACGTGATTGAGAATTGTTTCATACAAAAGAACGAAACAAACGAAGCCAAAATCTGATTCGCCTACTTTGAGTTCTTTTGTATTTTTAAGAAAAGATTTTGTGTGGGCGAAATTTGTCAGTGGATAAATTTCATCTTCACAATTAGTGGTTTGTAGTTAGTCTCTTTCGAAACCACAAATAGCATATTGGTTGATTCGATTTCATATTAATATCCAAGCACCACCATGGGCCTATCATCAGGATAATTCGTCATGTACAGCTTATAACCCGGGATAGAGAAGTTGAATTTGTTTGTAAGACAAACATTACATCAATTTTATTGAGAGACAAAAAGTTTTCTTATTCTAATTTATGCTGGCGGATACCATTGGTATTCCAGTGATATATAGAAATGAAGTACATTTTTTGGAAATGTACATTTGCATCATTTGAATTTGCGTTTTTATGACTTCTTGAACCATATTTTGCATTGTGGTCATGAACTGTGTTAAACATTGAGTGAGACTCATTAGCATAGCTTCTAGACTTGGAGACTTAATACCATTGGTTGTATCTAGGTATTTGGATTAAGGCCGTCTTTACTATGTTTGTGTTTGACATAGCAGACGAACTATTTGAGGACTCAGACTGTCTCAGGTTAGTGGTACCTGGTCTCGACTTAGAAGTAGGATTAGGTTGAATTTGTTGACGTTGGAAGGACTTATAGTCCCTCCAGCCGTTTCCAAGTGATGGTGTAGAAGAAGCTGCAGTGCAAGTGGACAATATAACGGAACTACTTAAATTATTAATATTGAAATTTGCGGGAGACGAATCTAAAGTGAGTAAAGTGAACATTTCAGATGAGAATTTCAATAGAATTATCCATTTTATTATTATATTATACTATAATCAACGGCGAAATCTTTTCGGTAAAACAATGGTTCCAAACATTTTAAAAAGAATGTGGAAGTATACGGTTTAAGTCAATAGCAAATTTATGTGCTAAGAAAAGTACAATTACATTATTATAACAGATTCAAGGTCAAATACATCATCAAGCAGGTTCACTATTGTCACCCACGGATGCAGACGAAACATTTCTGTGGATTTATTTCAAGGGCAATTCAAAAGAAGTAGATCAACATTGTGGAAACAACAGTTTTGTGAAAATACCAATTGTGAACAACTGCAACCCTTTCTCATAAACACAATGAATTGATTGCAATGTTCAAAACAGCAGGTCCGCATACCATCTGATAATCATAAAATTGTAATCAGAGCCAAGAGGATGCCTGAGGGAGAACACACATGAAGTTGTAATGCGCCAATAATTGATGACGGCGTCATTGTCGTCATTGGCGAAAATTTGGAATCCCGTGATGTCGTTCTAGAACAGCTAGAGCGAGTGTCCGAAACGCACCGATCATATGATGCGTTGCAATATCCCATCATATTTTGACAAAGTTGCTACCGCTTACAGGCGAACGGCAATACTTTTTCAAATAAGATTTATTAATTTCAATGAAATAAAATTATTTTACAGGCGATCAAACGAACAAAAAGTCAGATCAATGAACTATTACTTGTATCTACTGATTATTCGTGAAACTGAGGATAATCAGATCTTGTAATGTCGGTGTCTATTTCACCAATATATTGTCGATATTTAAGTCAAAGTTGAAATTGTGCGATTGGATTTAACCAGAAAAAATTCCGTTCCGAAGATTATATTTAACTTCGAGATGCCTTCAATGCTGATACAAATGCACAGAATGTAGGCCGAATGACGACTCTCCGAGCAACATGCGTCGAAAGTCCATGGAGTGGCAGAAACGCGCTTACTAAACGTACATATTCTAATTAGGTTGATTTAGAAGATAAGACCGAATGAAATCGATGATGTGATATCAACGGAAATTCCCGATGAAGAAAAAGGTACAGGCTTGCATGAGCCCCTGTGGGACATTCAATAACAATTCTCCGTATGGTCGACGGAAAATGTTTAAAGTGTTATCCACGGCCACTAGCAGCAGAAACAATTATCGGAAATGGCGGTTATTCGCTGTATCGTCGCCAATTGACTGCTTACAATGGAAGATCGACAGTAGTCAAAGTGAATAGACAGGAAAGTGAAGTTAATAATCGCTTTATTGTTCTGTATTCGCCATTACTCTCGAAGATATTCAAAACGCACATCAATGTCGAATCTTGTCACTCCGTGAAATCCATCAAACACATCTGCAAAAATATGGGTCCAGGAAGTTATTGGTGCGGAGAATTCTAACGATGAAGTTAGTCAATATCAAATGGGCCGCTACGTTAGCAGTAACTAAACAATTTGGCGCATTTTTTCATTCCGAATTCATGAAATCTCACTGTTGTTCATTTCGACGTACATCTGCAAAATGGTCAAAGAGCACACTTCACTACATAGGAGGCATTACAACGAGCTAATCGACTGCTATCTACAACATTGACCATTGACATTGGCATCGAAACGAATTGATTTGTGGACAAAATACAAAGAAAACATTTAAATTTGCAACTAAGCGAAGAAATGCGCAGCGAGGCATTTTTAAATTAATTGAGGATATGTGATTTATAATATCGAAAAGGGTATTATATTAATTAAGCATGCCAGTGCCCAATAGTCCGATGCATGATGCATTTAATCAAAAGTTGTAACGAGAAAAACAATATGATTGCTATGCTTTGTTCGAACGATCGTTCCGCTGGTGAATTCAGAACAGAAATGTGCGTGCGACTCTCTCATGAACGTTGTGAACTATGCAGCTGGAGGGATTTTCTTCTTAGACGCTGGAACTGGAACAGCTTTTTTTTATCGAATTGATTTCCCTCGCAAAATGAAATTGCACTTGCAATTGCTTCATCAGGAATTGCAGCTGCGTTGCTGGAAGGCGGTCGAATAGCTTATTCAGCAACCAAGTTGCCATTGAATATGCAAATCAATGAAAGTCCAACGTGCAACTTTTCGAAGGACTATGCGAAGGCAAAAATTTTGCAGCAATGTACGATTGCGCATAAAAAGTATTTGGGAGCATTAGACCGTCAAACCTTACGCCAAACTTTGCTAGTAATTCCGCAGTTATCGTCATCCGATGAACTTAATGCATGTTTAAAATCATTTGTTTTCTCGAAATACGTCAAGACACTCAATTTAAGTATGAATATGCGTGTCAAGTTGCTGAATGACCAATCTGGTGAAGTGTTTTCAAAACAATTGTTGGAGATTGGCATTGGCCATGACATTTCGACTGGTTGTCGATTTTTGCCAGTTTGCCGAATCAAAGCCCCTACTCAGCCGAAGGGTATTCCCAAATATTGTTTAAAATTATTATAATGATGTATAGTTAGGCGAACGTGCCAAATTGACTGCGAAAAACATTGATGTTGATGAATTGAATTTCAAGATTCAAGTAAACTTGCTGACGAATTTTTTTTTAATTCAACATAAATTTATTTATTGTAACTTTTCAATTGAAAAGCAACAATAATTTTTCAAAGCCTACAACTATTTAATAAATAAATTGATGCTCCGCGACAGTGCTTGGAGCAATTTTAGGTATAGAATTATATAAAATTATTTTATAATAGTGGTCTTTTAAGACGAGATGTATACATCCCTTGAAACAGATTCTTTGCTAGTTGATTTGGAGTTAAGTTTGGTTTTCTATTTCGTGGTTAAGTCTACGAGTTCTCTTTCAACCAGTGCTATATGCAGGTCACGGTGAATATTTTCATTTCTGACGAACCATGGAGCGTCGGTGGGAATTCACAAAATTATGGATTGAGCCCTTTGAATTAAAAATCTGGACACCGCAAGTCGAAATTAGCTTAATTAAAGCCTTGTATATAAGCACTTTATATTCCAGTCTTACCTTTGATTTTTTGCTGATAAGCTAGTATAAAGAACTTGCCCTGAGTTTCATTTGGATTTTCTTCGCTTCTATATGCTTTCGCCAAGTGAGCCGTCGGTCTAAATGCACTTCTCAGTATTTCACATCTGATGCTTGCGGAATTTCAATACCATTTAAGGAGACTGCCGGACAAGACCTGGGGTTGAGGGTGAATGTCACATGTGCACTTTTTAGCTCGTTTAACTTGATGCGCCAATCGGCTTGCTAACTTTTTTAAAAATGTTCTTCTAAATCGCGCGAAGCTATCTGGGGATTTTGGTGGGTGCTCAGCTGTGTCATCCGCGAAAATCGAGGTAACAAGGTGTTTATCAATTCGCAAATCAAAAGTGTACAAAGCGTATAGCATAGGGCTCATTACTTTGTGGCACTCCAGCCATAATTTCAAAGTCCGGTGTTAGGAATTTTTTATATTGAATTCTGAATTTCCGATTTGTTTTATATGACTCAAGAAGCTTGTGCGCATTGCTCGGCAGAAACTTTCTGATTTTATATATAAGTAAGGTTTTGGTATCTTTATAATTTCGGATGTTTTCCATGTTGTAGGAAAGTAGCCCAGATGGAGTATTGCATTAAAAATATGTGTAAGATACATCAGAGCTATTTGTGGCAATTCACTTATCATTTTGTTGGTAACTAAGGCACATATAGTTGTTTTTTTTTGGGTTGAGACTTGTTGTACACAGGCGTTTGACTTCTTTTGGTGTAAAATGAATTGGTACCACTGGCGTCGCTGTTAAAATATTCTGAATATTGTTGTTGTTGCGGGTATATGGATAAGGTTGAAAGAGTTACCTGAGGTGGCTGGAAATGAATTGCCTTTTTCTTCATCTGTTTTTGCCCAAATACCATCGCTTTGTCTTAGAGGTTATTCACTATCCATCGGTGTTTTAACCATTTTTGTAGCTACTTAAGAATTCTTGGCAAGCTCTTTCGGTTCTAATGAGCTGCGTATTCCATTGCAGCTCTTACAATTCCCAAAATCGGCGCAATGAACTATCAAGGTCAGCCATAGTATAGTTACAATTGAGCGAAGCTTCATTTGCATTTAGCGCTGTCGACATGTTAGACCACGAAACACAACCCAGCCTAAATGAGTGTTTTGAGTGATCGTATTTTTGATTTTGCTTCGTCTTGTCTCATTTTTGAACATTGTCGCAAAGTCTGCTGCACTAAAAATGAGGTCAATTCCTACAGCAGAGTTGAGAATTGGATCCCCCAAATCAAGATCTTAAAAGTTGGCAAATTGACTATCTGAAATTTCCGAAGATGGAGTCAAGTTACCAACACGAGGGAAAACTAGCGCCATGCATTTAACCCCAAATGATGATTTTAATGATCGAACCAAATAAACAATACTTCGCGCAAGTGCAATCATTTTAAAAAGGTGAAAAAACTTTTAAAAAAGTGAAAAAACTTTCTTATATGGGAGGTAGGCTGGTCTTTGTCCAAATCGGCCCATATAGCAATCTGGTTCTGTGTCTTTGTCCAGACCATACTTTTGCAAAATTTCATTAAGATAGCTCTAACGGTGTAGAAAAAAGTGGCCACAGACGGATGGATGGACAGACGGACAGACGGACGGTCAAAATAAAAATTGCTTAGAAAGTGATTCTGATCATATCTGCATATATATGTCCATACCTACCACGCCTCCTTCTTGAAATTGCAACCCCTCTCAAAAGCCCTAATTAGTATACCCTATTTCCTTTTTTTAAAGGTATTGGGTATAAAAATATATCATTGGAAAGATAGTTTTTCTAAGGTCAAGGCGAACGCATATGAAGCGAAAGCATACACATGTGCATACCCGAACTCAACACAAATAATTTTGTTGTAATTATATCCTTTATCTATAAACCGATTTTAATGAAAATTTGGCCTTGACCTTCTTAGAGAAATTTTCTTTCAGTATACCGTAAAGGAAAAGTAATCCATCAAAGCCATCAATTTCTTCCTTCAAATCTCAGGGATAATCCGTAAGATGGGGTTCGTTATTAAGAGGAAGTAGGAAACGGGCTATTTGTTAAAAGTATTCAATACAAATCAAACTTAAAATAATAATTTTATCAATCACCATTAATCACGACCATCAAACATTCATTTTGCTGCAGTCACTTTTGCAGATATATGTCAAAAGAAACAAGTATTGGAATGGACCCCATAATAATATCTGCCATCATTTAGTACAGATACCGATGAATGGAATTTTTGCAAATATTTTTTTTTGTTATACCAAGAATTTGTATCACATTTTGGATTAGACTTTGATTTTCTACCAGTTTTTTTATTTCGTACATTCGTTTTTACATTTTCGTACTAATTTTCATTTTTGCATAATATGCAACTGCCAAATGGTTGTAAATAGGATATATGAGATTGTGAATGCTTACATACATGGCTACCAACATTAAAATACAAGAAGGCAGAAAGAGTGGTCGATGGTTGACGGAGGCAGTCAAAAATAAATACAATTACATATATAAAAGTATTTAATAAAACAATAAAATCACACAAAAATATGAGTTTATTATTGCCTGAAAAATGGTATCAGGATCAAGATCAAATTATGTATTATTACAAGACGGAAATTAAAAACTTGAACATATTTAATGGCAAGTTTAAGCTGTTTCACGACTTGGAACAGCGTTATTCTGATAAAAGGCATACTATTTATTAAACCTGCATTTGTCAGTTGTTTTTTTAAATAAGTGATGATAAACTAGAAAATTTGTAAATATACAAAGAAGGAAAAGACAAATCAAAACAAAATATAGAATATAACAAAAGCGTAATACATATTAGTGGATCTGATCACAAGTATTTTGATAAAACAGACACTTATTGTTTTTTATATTTTTTATTTGTTGTGCAAGCAAATTATATTCTGTGAATTTGGTTCGTTTCGTTGAAAGAAATCTGAAGGGGGATACTACGCTATTATTATATATTAATATTGAAAAAGGTTGCAAGTCAAAATGTTTGAATTAAAGGATCAATAAATTAATACAGTTGTTGGGAAGTATAAAAATGCCAAACCAAAGAAACATAAATTATACCAGAAATAGCAAAGATGCTCAAAGCAAAAAAACTTAGTATGGTGGAGATATGATTAATGAACATATTTAACCAGCCGGAACACTAAAGTGTGAATTGTGAAAACAATAGTAATTTTACTGCAGTTTTTCATACCAAAAAAGAAAATGGAAATAAGCGATTTTATATCAATGATGTAATAATTAATAAAGGGGAAATAATACCTGTAAATTATTTTGCTGGTTAGTTTGCCATACTAAATTATAAGTTAAGAGATAGGCTTTCAAGGCAAATAATGCCTGTAAATTTCCTAATAATATTTCTGATTATACTGTAAATAATTCGAACGATGAAAATTAATTTTTTGGAAATGTTCTTTACTGGTGATGACATAATATGTATATCCATTAACTCTAAAATAAAATTTGATTATGTTATCAATCCATCCAAAATAATCTTCAAATCATAAGCCTCTAGAAACAGTAGTAAGAAGATATCCTAATAAGTTTATATCCAGACATCAACGAAAGTTCAAGATGCTACTTAAATAGACTCGAATTAGTATTCAACATCTGCTGTGGTCGATAGAGAGAACTAGTAGATGATTGTTTGTCGCGGGCTTGTATACCAGTAGAGGTAATGTATAATCCAGCATTAAAATATATGGTAAATTCACTACTAATGAAGTTTATATGCAAAAATTCAAAAATTCATTACAAATTCTGAATGATCTAAATGAATAATGACCTGGAATATTATAGGCAGTTAAATGCTGAAGAAAAGAATGATCATAATATTAAAGAAAAATTAAGCATCGGTGAGAATTGAACTGATATTTGCTGCGCGCTTTGCAGCTGCATTAGTCCACTTCGGTTCGCTAAGATCCTTCCTCGGGTGAATTAAATCGCTGCTTGTTATTTTCGCTTTTCACTTGACAATCTCTCTTTATTCATAATGCACCTGCTTACATACTATTCACAAATTGGGTTACTTGCTAGTTGTCAGTTACTTTACTCTTTCGTCTGCAACTTTGACTGACCCAATTTTGTAAAGTTCTGATCGTGCATAGTGGTCGAAGTTCATAGCAGTTCAATTGTTTAAGGTGCGGACATAAGATTATCCAAATAACTTTTGCTTCCGAGTAACATTTTTATTAAATAATATACTTATATTATAAGTGCGCCTTAAAGACAGGCAAATTTTGTATTATTGTTAAAAATGAAACCTTAGTGCTATTGCTATCAGATTTAAAATTATTGATGAAGCAATTAATAGCCCAAATAACAAGTATGATGAACATTGTGACACTGCTTGTATCGAAACTAGATGGTTTCCAAAAATAGATAGCTTTTGGAATGCCAATGGACTATCGCGCCACTTACTAGAACAGAACACTTTCATGTGCGACCAATTGACATATGAAACGCATACTACGGACAGAAGTTATAATAACATACCAAACTATAACATTTGTTATACAAATCACGCTGACAATCGCGTACACGGGGGAACAGCAATTATCATACAGAAATCTATTAACTGTTTAGAACTAGAAGGATATAAACCACATCACATTCAAGCAACCTCTATAGAGATAAGTGACTAGAGAGGACGAATTACCTTGTCAAACATAATAATACAATGGCTCCATACATGGACTATTTAAAATCATTAGCCGTTACATAGCTGGAGGAAACTACAACGCAAAAAACTGTATACGGGTCTCTAGACTGACACACGCAAAAGGCCGCCAACTACCAGACACCATAAAAGAAAATAATAGTCGCTTTATTAGTACGGGTGAGCTAACTTACTGGCCGGCAAGCATCAAAAAATTACCTGACTTAATTTAATTCAGCGTTACCAAAATCAGTCTCTTTCCAATTTCAAAGGTATTTGAGAATATACTAAGTGATAGAATTGAACCTATTTTGACACAACCAAAACTGATTCCAGGCTACCAGTTCGGTTCTAGAAGGCATCATTCACTCGTGCAACAACTCCACAGAGTTGTATATAAAATGCACTACCTTTAAACTATTATTACTTATTAAAAAACTTTATAACCAACAGACACTTTTACATACGACGATGAATATTCAGATATATTACAAATGACACCGGGAATGCCCCAAGGTAGTGTACTAGGACTTTCATATCTAATATATAATGCCGATTTCCAACCCCCACAGCAGCAAGAACCATGATAGCAACATTTGCTGATGATACTGTACTCCTAGCGTCAAACCACGAAGGAAAATCTGCGACAGATACGCTGTAAAGAATAATCAAAAATACAGTCCTCTGGTTCAAAAAATGGGGTATACAGATAAACAATGAGAAATCTGTTCAAGTTGTGTGCACTAACTGAAAATCAGAGAAACAATCTTTATCAATTAAAGAAAAAGTAGTTAAAATAAAAAGTAGTTAAAATAAGCGCAAAATACCTTGGCATAATAGTCGAAGACAAACTTACTTGGAGACAACACATAAAAAGAAAACAATACGAAATAAGAAACAAATTAAACAATTAAGTTGGCTACTAGGAAGAAGTTTCAAATTATCACTACATAATAAATAATAATTTTATATAAGGGAGACTGCGAGCAAAACTATGATAAAGTGACGATTGAAGACATTCACAATGACTTGAATATTGATACGGTTTTGCGGAATATGCACGGAGCGTCTAAAGACCCATGAAAACCTTCATATCCGGCAACTATCGGAGATGGTGTTGGGGACGGTATGTATGTCTGGACATGTATCCTTACATGTTGGCCGGGTCCTACCGGCTGCGACAACTATGTTTGGTGTTAGGGCGGTGTGTGGTGTGTTCGCTAAGATTTTACTTGCTGCAGGAGATTCACTGGGCTCTTGAAAGAACCCTGAGGTTGTTTTCCTAGCCGCGCGAGTTAAAACGCGCTCAAGTTGATTTGTTTGAAGAAGACTTTGTTTATTCGTTAAATACCTGCTTATATACTATTTACATTCATATTATTGTATCTTAATGTTCTACTTTATTATTTCCAATTGCCCTACATTGTTATTTGTAATTGCCCTACTCTATAGTTTGCACATTCTGCAATTGTCCGCCAATGCAATCATCGAGTGGCACATTTTTGCGAAAGTGCTGACCAGTCAGTAGTGAAAGTTCATTGCAGTTCAATTGTCAAATGCGCGCACCTAAAAGCATGCAATCGACTGTTACTTAATAATAACATTTTTATTACATTATAAGTGCGCCTTAGGGATATGCACGTTTATTATTTTATGAATAATAAAATTTAATAGCTACTTGGGTTTAGCGGACATTGTGAGTTTGACCAAAGAATATCAACGTAATAAGAAGTCCTATAAAGAAGAAGAGCAAAATATTTGATTTGCTCTTCACGTTACGAGTTAAGAGGGCGACAAATCTTGAGAACTACAGAATTATGAAAACTACAGAATTTTTAATTCATACATATATGTATGGTTGTTTGTATACTTATTAGGAAAATTAAAAGAAAGAAAACAAACCCAAAAAATGAATACATACATACTCGCAGGTAGCGATGGAATAAAATTGTATGAAAAGAGAACAAAGCGCCTTTATGTCTAGAATCATTTATATTTGCACATTATTGGAGTCATTTTTTTGTGTGGTCTGGCTCATTTAAAAAAATAAAATCCATAAGAATTCAATTTGTTATGAAATTTCTGTCAATATGTTCAAAATAGGCATACATACATATGTATGTATGAACATATAGCAGCAAAATTAACTCTTTCTTTTTTTTTTTTTAATCATTTTTTTTTTTAATCACAAATAAATACAATATTAATTAAAATTTGAAAGAATTTCACATTTATTTTATTAAATATAGGAAAATGCATGTTTTGTTAGCCATCTTATAACATAAATAAATATTTTTATCTATTGCCTATTCAATTTAAACATTTATGTATATAAAATATTTCTAAATGATATACACACATACATATGTATGCGCGAGTTACGAACCCCTCCAACGCCTACGCTACTGCAACACCACAGAAACCGCCAAGAACGACACCGACAACATAAGTTGCCAGAAGTATTTTAAGTAGGTCACATATGTGCATTAATATCACTTTGTATATTTTTTATTACTTGACATTAAGAATTCTCAGAATCATTTGTATATTTTTTTGACATTAAGAATTCTCCGAAACATTTCCCAATAATTAAATATTGATTTACTTTGTAATTTGTTATTTCACAACAATGCTTTGCTCAACAACTTAAGACTTTTGCTTACAATAACCTTTATACATTGCGTCACTTTATTACTTTTCTTTTTGTTCACTTTGGTATGCATATGAATATCGATACTTAGCTGATTTCGAACAGAATCTTGGTTTGACAGAATAAATTATAACGTAAAAGGAAACGGTTTTGTTTTTTGATTCCCGTTGAGGGTTACATTAACAAAAAGTATAAGATCGCTATTGGAATAAATAGTATTGAATGAAACTCAGTTGGAATAGACTTCATCTTCCTGCGTTTTTGACATCAGAGCATACCTTATTACCAGCCAAGGAGCAGTGGACAACATACATACTCGAAAGCTTCGTTCCAACATACATAAGTGGCGCAGTCGGTACCCCGTTTAATTGTCTGTGATATTTGAAAAAGTGAAAAAATTGTTTAGTGGTGCCATACAACTAAATAGTTTCTAACATCACTAAAGGCGTTTTTGTGTAGCGGTGGCATACAACTTCACAGAACTAAAGTTGAAGGAATATCAATTTTAGAGCCGGTATCCAGACAAGTGGTTTTCGAACCTTAATAAACGGAAGAACTTAACTCCAGATGGAACTTCTTCTTGTTCTACTTTTTGGGCAGACGTAAGTAAATATTGAAATATTTTGCTCAAGAAAAAATTATTATTCAAGAATTAGAAATAATAAAAGGTTATATGGAAAATTATTATAACACTCATTCAGAACTTTATTCTTTTGGTGAAAAAGCAGAAATAAATAGAGAATTCACAAATCTAATAAGTGAAATAAAAAAAAAAGAATCAAAAAATAAGTATCAATTTTATATGTTAAAACGTAGATGCATATACCTACGCATACGAATATAAAAAAAATTCATAGTACAATCGTTATAAATTAATTAATAAACGGAAATGTGCTATTGTTCCGCTATTCAAACTAATGAATAAATATTGAAGTGCAAATAGTCCACTTAATGAATAAAAACCAGAGAAAATTCCAATTTCTTCCCTACTTCCGTAGACACCGTAGTTTAAGTTCAATTCCGGAAGGGTTAGTCAGTGAAAATTTTAATTTTGGCAATATGAGTACACCATTGAACCAGAATATTGGAGCAAATAGTTCGAATATCCAATTAGGCCTACCAATTAGTCAAAATCTCAGTGAAATGTTTAATAATCTAAGGATTCCTGACGTAATTAAGGATCTGCCCAAATTCGATGGGAATCCAAAATCGTTGCACGAATTCATTAACAATGTGGAAGAAATTTTACAACTAATACGCGGGACTGACGAAACACCGTACGGACAAATCTTACTCAGGGCTATAAGGAACAAAATTGAAGGCCAGGCAAACGATATCTTAAACATGTATAGTACACCACTTAACTGGGACGAGATAAAAAATAACCTTATCTTGCACTATGCGGATAAACGTACCGAAACTTCTCTAATCAGAGGCTTGCATGGATTGAGACAAAAAACCTCTGTTGAAAAATTTTATAATCAGATCATAACTATACAGTCTACTCTGAATAACAATTTACTCTTGAACGAAACTGACAGAAATGTCATAAAATCAAAGAAGGACATGTTCACAGAAATGTGTCTTAACTCGTTCCTCGTTGGATTAAAAGAACCGTTGGGATCAAATATAAGGGCTATGCGACGAGACAGCCTTGCAACAGCATTGTCATGCTGTATTAAAGAGCAAAACATTTATTATCAGCAAACAGGTATTAATAATTACTACAACACACCAAGGTATGTGAGACAAACAAATAATCAAATTCATCCTTACTCTTACTATAAAACAAATAATATTCAGGGACAACCCACATTTAGCTCAGATTATAAAACTTATAGACAACCTGAGAACTCCAAAACTGCCTATCAAAATAACTTTTAAAATAAACAAGATCATATCAATAATAATTATAGCCGAGGTAGTTTCAATCATAATAATTATAGCCTAGGTAATTTCAATAATAATAATTACAATCGAAGTAACACCAATAATAACAATTATAGTCGAGATAATTACAATAATAACAATAGTTCCAACAGAAATAATACCCCTTATAACCCATTTAACCAAGCACAAGCTATTACTTACCCCAAACCGGAGCCAATGGATACCAGTTCAGGCTTAACTAGAAATACGTCTCGTACAAATTAAACAATGAGAAGCACTAGGTCCAACTCCCAAGGACCAAAGGAAATTCATTACATGAATGAGGATCACGATAATAATAACGCAACAGAAGATCCATGCAATATCGATGATACCCTAAATTTTCAGACATGTGCCTCGAAAAACCTACGGGATATTTAGAAATTAACAAACACGGTACTACACTACCCTTTATAAACATAAGTTCTCCTTTCGGAAGGGATCACAGATTCTTAATTGATACAGGAGCATCGTCTTCTTTCATTAATCCTAAATTCATTGACTCAAAAAAGCAAATAGAATGTCCTCCAATCAACATAACAACAGTTCTTCAGAGTTATAAAATAAATAAAAAAATAATTTTGCCATCATTCACAGAATTTAAAGAACATAGTAATTTCACCTTTTGGTTATTCAAATTCCATAACTACTTTTACGGTCTAATAGGTCTAGACATTTTGAAACAACTTAATGCAAAAATAGACCTGAACAAATCAAAAACTTATAACCGAACACACTGTTATACCAATAAAATTAAAACCAAATCTTACATCCGGTAAGATAACGGTACCGGCAATGTCTAAAAGGTTGGTAAAACTTCCTGTAGACACGTGTAATGGCGATGTCTTTATTAAATCATTTGAAATAGCCCCAAAAATACATATATCCGAAGGTCTTTATGTAGCAGAAAATTGGTTTTGCACTATGGAATTATGTAACCAATCAAACGAAGATAATGAAATTATCTTAGAACAACCATTGAAAGTAGAAGCATATAATAAATCAAACTACATTGAACTTCATAATTTAAATCTCCAAACTCCTTCTAAAGAACATAATGTTCAAAATATTATTGGAACATCTCATCTCAACAGTGAAGAAAAAAAGGCAATAACTAACCTATGTGTTGAATTTCATGATATATTTTTTAAAGAAGGAAATAAATTAACATTTACTAATAAAATTAAACATAAAATCAGAACAGTAGACGAAATCCCCATACATACAAAATCGTATAGATACCCTTACATCCACAAACAGGAGGTTCAGAGACAAATCGAGGATATGGTCAATCAAGGAATCATACAACATAGCTACTCACCCTGGAGCTCACCGGTATGGGTAGTACCCAAGAAATCTGACTCCAGCGGCAAACAAAAATGGCGATTGGTTATCGATTATCGCCAACTAAATAAAAAAACTATATCTGATCGATACCCAATCCCAAATATAACTGACATTCTAGATAAACTGGGAAAATGTTTGTATTTCACAACTCTTGACCTCGCCAGCGGATTCCATCAAATAGAGATGGATCCGTCAGATATACAAAAAACAGCATTTACGGTGGAGGGTGGCCATTACGAGTACAAACGCATGCCCTTTGGTCTAAGTAACGCCCCGTCCACGTTCCAACGTGTAATGGATTACGTATTAAAAGATCTTATGGGTACAAACTGTTTAGTTTATCTAGATGATATCATCATATTCTCTACCTCCCTAAATGAACATATCTTGAACATAAAAGCAGTCTTCAAAAAACTAAGAGAATGCAATTTTAAAATTCAAACTGATAAATCAGAATTTCTAAAAAAAGAAATAGCATTTCTGGGACACATAGTCACAACTGACTGCATCAAGCCGAACCCAGAAAAAATTAGCGCTGTCAAAAATTTTCCAATTCCAAAAAATCAGAAAAAATCAAAAGATTTCTAGGACTACTCGGTTACTACCGAAAGTTCATCAAAGACTTCGCTAATACGGTAAAACCCTTGACAGAGTGCCTTAAGTAGGGCAAGACCATTAAATTAACCGAAAGATATGTCAAAACTTTTGAACATTGTAAAAGCCTCTTAACTAATGATCCCTTACTTCAGTACCCCGACTTTACAAAACCATTTGTTGTAACAACAGACGCGAGCAACGTAGCTCTAGGGGCAGTTCTCTCCCAGGGACCTATAGGCAAAGATAAACCCATCTGCTATGCAAGCAGAACATTATCAGACTCAGAGATTAACTACTCCACCATCGAAAAAGAACTTTTAGCAATTATATGGGCTACAAAGTATTTCAGACCATACATTTACGGAAGACGGTTTACGATAGTAACAGATCACAGACCATTAACTTAGCTAATGGGTTTGAAAGAACCCAATTCAAAATTAATAAGATGGAAATTAAAACTAGAGGAATACGACTATGACATCATTTATAAAAAAGGTAAAATCAACACAAATGCTGATGCCCTAAGTCACGTAAAAATAGATGAAATAAAAAATACTGACATTGAAATAAATATAAATGACACACAATCAATTGCAGCAACGCAAGGCTCAACAGTTCATTCATCTGACGAAAACCTTGACACTGGGATTCACATATCAGAATCGCCATTAAATGACTTTAACATCCAAATAATACTAGAAAAAGATCAAACCTCTTCCAACACTTTATACATTATTTTTCGGAACAAACAAAGAAGAATCATTAAACAACCTTTGTTTGATGAAACATCAATAACAAATATTCTCAAAAAGTTCCTTCCTCCAAACAAACTCTCAGTACTCTACTCAGACGACGAAACTTTCAAAATAGTTCAATCCGTCTATTCTAAATATTTTGCTCACAGTAAAATTTACAGAATTCTTAGATGTACTACCATTCTTCAAGATATAATAAATAACGACGAACAGGACCAAATAATCAAGGAATATCATGAAAATAGCAATCATAGAGGTATCACCGAAACTTTCCACCACCTTAAGAGAAAATACTATTTTCCCTTACTAAAATACAAGATAACCAAAATAATCAATAATTGTGATAAATGTCAAATACTCAAGTACGATAGACACCCTCAGAAACCAAAATTCCAAAAAACAGAGACACCATTAAAACCCCTAGACATTGTCCACATTGACATCTACACCATCAACCACAAACAAATACTGACTATCATTGACAAGTTCTCGAAATTTGCTTCAGCCTACACACTTACCGATAGAACTAGTCTCTCCGTATTAAAATCATTAAAAAACTTTATAAGCCACTATGGCATACCAAAGAAATTAGTTTACTACCAGGGATCAGAATTTTCAAGTTTAATATTTGGAGATTTCTGTAAATAATTCAACATCGAACAACAATGTACCACCTTTCAACAAACAACAAGCAATGCACCAGTCGAGAGATTACACTCGACATTAACAGAAATCTACCGTTTCATACTCACAAAACGGAAAATAGAAAAACTTGATCTAGATCATGACGAAATGTTAGAGGAAACCCTAATAACTTACAATAATTCAATACACTCTGCAACTAAACTCACACCCTTTGAGCTTTATTACGGTAGGACACTCAACTTTGAAAATAATGTTAAATATAATAACGAACATGACTATCTACAGAAACTTAATGAATTTCAAGAAAAATTATACCCTATGATAAAAGAAAAAATGGAAAAAGAAAAAGATAAAAGAATAGACAAACTAAATTTTAATAGAGAAAACCCAGAAGTACTGAAGGAAAGCGATACAATCTATAGAGAAGATAGTAGAAGAAACAAAATTGCACCCCGTTTTTCAAAGCACACGGTCAGAACCGATAACTATATCAATGTACAAACCACATGTAATAAAAAGATTCATAAAGCTAGAATAAAAAGAACAAAAAACAACCCTATAAATTTTTCTCTTTAACAATTTCAGAATATCCCTAATCACATCCCAACCCATCCAAATCCAGAACCTTAACAACAACCAGGGAATCCTTCCATACTACATGGGTCCAGCAAAATCTATAGTAACTCATAGAAATATTCTTCACATAATAGACTTAAATACATATGGAAACAATATATTAAATATTTATAACACCATACAAAGCATCGAGAAACACACATATTCAGTAGACGGTATCGACATAACCAAACTAAAGTTAAATGAATTAGAAAGAAAATATAGGCTCTTATTACCAATAAAAAGGCAAAAACGTGGAATATTTAATGGTCTAGGAATAGTAATAAAAACAATTACAGGAAATATGGATGCAAATGATGCATATGCACTTCATAAACAGATAGAAAATATTAGAGAAGGTACAACAAACATTACTTCTGTTATTAATAATCATGCCATTTATAACCATAAACTATCAGAAAGAATTACAAATATTACAAAACACATAAATAAGGAGCAAGAAAAAATTGGAAATTTTATTAACAAAAATGCTAATAAAATAACAAACATTGAAGATATAATACAAGAACAACAATACCTTAATCAAGTCAATTACAATATTGATCTACTTACAAATCATTTAACAGAAATAGCGGAAACAGTTGCACTCGCCAAGTTAAATATAATTTCTAAATCTATATTAAGCCTTTCGGAATTAGAAGAAATTTTTGAAATAACTAATAACGAATCACTTAAAATTATATCGGAAGAACACTTATATGAAATAATAAAGCTACAAGCTTATTATAATTCCTCAAACATCATATTAAATATCCAAATCCCAGTCCTTTCTACTGAATCCTACAAAACATTCCATCTCATAACACTTCCAATTAAGGAAACACTAGAAATAAATATTAAACCATATATAATATATAACGAGCAAAAGATCCAATATTTTTCCGAAATCTGTCCCAGGATCGAGAACACATATATATGCGAACCGTCACTATATCAAGAAGAAACAGACCAATCACAATGCATCGGAAACCTGATGAACAACAGAGAGGCAAACTGTCCAATGAATGATGTCGGAAAACAACGAAACATCATACAAATAGAAAACAATAACATCCTTTTGATAAATATACCAGAAACCTTAATAAAATCCACTTGTGACAATATATCTTTTACAGCTAAGGGAACACAGTTGATTCGATTCAAGAATTGCAGCGTACAAATTAACGAAATTACTTATGATGACACAACAAACGAATACAGGGATAACACATATATAGTACCGTTTTATCATTCAAGTATCACCACACATTTCACAAAAGACGTTCTATCTCTCGAAAAACTGAAACTTCAAAACACCCAACAAGAAAAGATGCTACTCGAAACCAACCACATAACGTTCAACAACCAAATGATAACATATACCACCATGATGTCCATCTTCATCTTAAAAACATTCATCATAGCTAAGAGGAAAAAGATCATCAGCTACATAGTACAAGATCCAGAGATCGCTTCACCCACATCGAAGTCTCTGTGGCCTTCGCTCTACCTTAGGGGGAGAGGAGTTACGAACCCCTCCAACGCCTACGCTACTGCAACACCACAGAAACCGCCAAGAACGACACCGACAACATAAGTTGCCAGAAGTATTTTAAGTAGGTCACATATGTGCATTAATATCACTTTGTATATTTTTTATTACTTGACATTAAGAATTCTCAGAATCATTTGTATATTTTTTTGCCATTAAGAATTCTCAGAATCATTTCCCAATAATTAAATATTGATTTACTTTGTAATTTGTTATTTCACAACAATGCTTTGCTCAACAACTTAAGACTTTTGCTTACAATAACTTTTATACATTGTGTCACTTTATTACTTTTCTTTTTGTTCACTTTGGTATGCATATGAATATCGATACTTAGCTGATTTCGATCAGAATCTTGGTTCGACAGAATAAATTATAACGTAAAAGGAAACGGTTTTGTTTTTTGATTCTCGTTGAGGGTTACATTAACAAAAAGTATAAGATCGCTATTGGAATAAATAGTATTGAATGAAACTCAGTAGGAATAAACTTCATCTTCCTGCGTTTTTGACATCAGAGCATACCTTATTACCAGCCAAGGAGCAGTGGACAACATACATACTCGAAAGCTTCGTTCCAACATACATAAGTCGCGCTTAACCAAATCTACTTGCTTTAAAGTTTTTTCCCAATAGCCGTTCGAAATACTACAAACGATGTGCTCAATGCATGACTCCTCATGAAGATGGAGATTTGGGCAATGGAAGCTAATTGCAAAAGATTCTTAGAGCTTCGTTCATATGGTCTCTGGGTACGTATGCACTTATGTACATATATGGGAAATACTTTGAATCTGATTATATATTTTGACCTACATTCGTATTCAATATTTGGGCCTTTTTTGATTTTCCTTTTTTTATTTTTGCCTTCACTACTTCTTCTATGCATCACTACTTCTTCTATGCATGGATGTATTATTATATATTAATATATTTGCATAATTTATTATATAATTAGTTAATGGATATGAGAGTATATATATGTATATAATGTATATAATAAATGCCTTATATATGTAATATATAAAATATGCTATTTATTTTTAAGATAAGTTGCATACATATTCCATATGTATATAAAAAACAATTTTTCTTCCATCTTGAGCAATTGTATGAAGTTAAAAGTGATTTTTATTTTAAATATTTTATTGAACAAAATTCATGAGAGTAAACATTTTTTTACATTTTTTCTTTAAACAAATTTAATGTTCATGATATAATAATTTTCTATTGCTATATTTGCATTTTCCACACCACCTAAGAGGTATGCAAAATGGAGCGTTACCGATTTTTTGTTTGAGGTCTTCGGTTCCCCTGTAGGCCTATTTTCACCTATAATAAGACAAAAAAATATAAATGCCATTTCATGTGGTTAATTTTTGTAATTTTTTTCGGCTTTTCTCGTCCGATTTACTTTTATCCTTTGTTGGTCATTTTTTTGTTAGGTGCGGAAATATATCTTGTGTCTGTTTTTCCCCCTCCCGATGTATTTGTGAAATGTCTAAATCTATGTTGCTTACAGTGTTTTCGTGTAAGTCCCATTTATGTTCGTGTTACAGTTAATCACATTAATTCTATTAATGTAACTTTTTAAAATAAATAATTTAATTTATTAATAAAACTAAATTACTATAAAAAAGGCTATGAAGATGCCCCACCGCATGACAATCTGCAATCTAATGAAAAGTTTAGCAGGCGAAAATGCTGTATTCCAAGCTGCAGAAGTTTTTCGGGATGTATCCTATTTGGAATCCCGAAGGACACTATTAGAAGAAGACGCTGGTTAATGGAATGCGGAATAAATGATTGTGTTGGCAAAAGCTACCTTTTTTGCCAAATACATTTTAATAAGGAGCACATACGGGGTAACAGACTTTGTGCACCTGCTTTCCCACAACATCATCTTAACTTGTCCATAGAAGATTTACCAAAAAATGAACAACAAAATTTCTAGAAAATCAATGAAGAGTCACAATGGGTTTTGAAACTTCCCATTAAACGTACTTACGAGTTGATCAGACCGAACACAGATGTTGATTTCACCTGTGAAGAAATAGATGATTTCTGCGGTACGATGGTAAAGACAATGAGATATGAAGTGCCCATCGAAAAGTCGGAAGAATTGACTGACAATAAGTCTGATCACGACTACGTAAAAATAATAGAAAATTATAAAAATATAAACCGCAAGGATAAAATTAGAATAATGGAATTAGAGAAGAAGATTCAAGAATTGAGAAAAGATGTGAAATCGATTAAAATAAATGCTATAGTTCCAGCTGCTTCTGCTACTGAACATGCTGTGATATTTTCAAAAATGATCTGTGGTCCAATAAATACAGCGTACACAGAAGAAGAGCGGATGTTATCACAAAATATAAACTATCTATCAACAAAGGCATACCGATCAATGAGAGATGATTTTGGTTTCAGATTACCACATAAGAGCTCATTGCATCGATGGATTCCCATTAGGGTTGTAAAACCAGGAATGGATCCAAACGTTTTAAAAAATTTAGCAAATTTAGTTAAAGAAATGCCAAAAGATGCTCGTATTTGTGAAATGTTGATAGATGAAATGAGTATTCGACGAGAGCTAGTTTACAATAAATGCGATGACATTATAAATGGATACGTAGACCTTGGAAATGGAAACCGAGCACAGGAACTTAGCAGCAAATGCTTATTTGTTATGCTAAAGTGCATTGTGTAATTAATAAAAAATGACCAACAAAGGATAAAAGTAAATCGGATAAGAAAAGCCGAAAAAAACTACAAAAATTAACCACATGAAATGGCATTTGGTATATTTTTGTAAATTTTCGCACTTATATTTTTTTGTGTTATTATAGGTGAAAACGGGGGAACCGAACACCTCAAACAAAAAATCGGTAACGCTCCACTTTGCATACCTCTTAGGTGGTGTGGAAAATGCAAATATAGCAATAAAAAATTATTATATCATGAACATTAAATTTCTTTAAGGAAAAAATGTAAAAATAATGTTTACTCTCATGAATTTTGTTCAATAAAATAATTAAAATAAAAATCACTTTTAACTTCATACAATTGCTCAAGATGGAAGAATAATTGTTTTTTATATATGAAATATATATGCAACTTATCTTCAAAATAAATTACATATTTTATATATTACATATATAAGGCATTTATTATATACATTATATACAAACTAATTATATAATAAATTATGCAAATATATTAATATATAATAATACATACATGCATAGAAGAAGTAGTGATAAGACAAAAATAAAAAGAGGAAAATCAAAAAAGGCCCAAATATTGAATACGAATGTAGGTCAAAATATATAATCAGATTGAAAGTATTTCCCATATATGTACATAAGTGCATACGTACCCAGAGACAATATGAACGAAGCTCTAAGAATTTTTTGCAATTAGCTTCCCTTGCCCAAATCTCCATCTTCATGAGGAGTCATGCATTGAGCACATCGTTTGTAGTATTTCGAACGGCTATTGGGAAAAAAGTTTCAAGCAAGTAGATTTGGTTAAGCGCGCATACATATGTATGTGTGTATATCATTTAGAAATATTTTATATACATAAATGTTTAAATTGAATAGGCAATAGATAAAAATATTTATTTATGTTATAAGATGGTTAACAAAACATGCATTTTCCTATATTTAATAAAATAAATGTGAAATTCTTTCAATTTTTAATTAATATTGTATTTATTTGTGATTAAATACTGATAAAAAAAAAGAGGAAAGAGTTCATTTTGCTGCTATATGTTCATACATACATATGTATGCCTATTTTGAACATATTGACAGAAATTTCATAACAAATTGAATTCTTATGGATTTTATTTTTTTAAATGAGCCAGACCACACAAAAAAAATGAGTCCAATAATGTGCAAATATAAATGATTCTAGACATAAAGGCGCTTTGTTCTCTTTTCATACAATTTTATTCCATCGCTACCTGCGAGTATGTATGTATTCATTTTTTGGGTTTGTTTTCTTTCTTTTAATTTTCCTAATAAGTATACAAACAACCATACATATATGTATGAATTAAAAATTCTGTAGTTTTCATAATTCTGTAGTTCTCAAGATTTGTCGCCCACTTAACTCGTAACGTGAAGAGCAAATCAAATATTTTGCTCTTCTTTTTTATAGGACTTCTTTATTACGTTGATATTCTTTGGTTTGACTCACAACATCCCAACAGTTTATTTGCTTTTTTATTATCTATTTTGACCATATTTTGGGTTCTTATTGTTTGTTTTGTCGTGGGAAATGTATACGTATTATACTTCTTATCGTGAGATAGCTCATTATAGACTACTATTAATAGAGTTGATGCTGTGCCTACTCCTCCCCCTCTTAACCAAGTTTGGGTAAAAAAAGTGTGCTCAAAGGCGGGGACACCAAAATCGGTGGCCAGCTAATTTTCTATTTTAGCCACTCGAATGCTTGTTGACAGCTCTCTGTTCGTTCGATCTTTGCTGCTTTTTGTAGTAACTTATTAATTGCCAACGCAATTCCGGCTAGTCCTTCTACGAGCTTTCTATGATAGTTCACTAGTCCTAAGAATGCTTCCACTTCCTTTCTATTTCTTGGAATTGCCAAATTCCTTACACATTCCACCTTCTGAGGGTCCGGCAGTGCTCCTGCCTCTTAACAACGATGGCTTAGATAAGCCACCTCTCTTCACAAACATTGACACTTCTCCGTGTTCAATGTCAAATTGTGTTCTCGTAATTTCTGGAGCATCTTGCACAAGCGTTGCGAATACTGCGGCAAATTCTTTCAATAGATTACAATATCATCTAGATACACAAAACAATCTATCCCTGCAAGCCTCTAAGCACATGGTTCATTAACCGCTATTGAACTCATAATGTCCAAACCGGTACTGAACGCAGTTTTCTGCTTATCTTGGGTATTCACCAGAACCTGATGGTAGCCACTTGCTAAATCAAGTGTAGAAAAATACCTACTGTCTCTAAAATTGGTCCAGGATTTCTTCTATCCTTGGGATTGGGAACACCTGCTTGATAGTGGCGTCGTTCAATTTGCTGAAATCAACAACCATTCTCCACTTCTTCTGACCCTGAGCACCGCCTTCTTTTGTTACAAAATTATTGGTGAGTTCCAAGGCGAGATGCTCGGTGAAATTTTGTTATCCTTTAACATTCCTTCCACTTGCCTGTTTACTTTATCTTTGTGAACTTGTGGCAGTCTATATTGTTTTTGGTTTATTGGTGGTTGATCCACTCTAGTAGGTATTACTAGGTAGGTATACTGGTAGGCATACTGGTTTCTGTCCAGCAAAAATATGTCATGAAATGACGTACAAATGGCTTCTATAGATGCCTTCCCTTCAGAGATTACGCTTGGGACTAATTTCAGTTATTCTAGTACTCTACCGATCTACATGCTTATTCTGGTTAACCGATATCCATAATTTGGTTCTTTAAAATTATCATAATTAGTGAACTTAGGCCTAAAATCCTTATCTATATAATAGTCATATTCTGATGCATTAGTACGCAAGCGTACACCTTACCTGTGTCAACGTGTGTTATGGTCTGTCCCATATATACGCCCTCCGATAGCTGCTACTTTTGGCCTACTATTTGCTTTTTCCTTCTTGGCTTTCCAGACTATCCGCCTCGACTAGGCCGCTGGTAGTTTCCCTGGTCCATTTGTTGGGATTATTTTTGCCTGCAATCTGCTGCCCGATGTCTCTTTCGTCCACAAGAGAAGCATTTCAACCCCTGTGTGGCGTTGCTCATCCTCGCTTCTTTTCTGGAAATCACATTTGGTCGCTGCCGACTACTCCCGGTGTTGAAAGCATTCCTTGGCTAATTCCTTCCGTGGAATTAACTCTGTAGGCACTGCCGATTTGCCTCATGACCACAATAGGGTGTGTTTTTGCGTATGAAGCATTCATCCGTTGTATGACCTGGCTTATGGCAGAATGAGCAAATGGGTTTTCTCGGCTGGAACCTCTCGACCGGCATTACTTCGGGATCTCTTTATTGCGGAAATTGGCCCACAAATCTACCGACATCTGGAGTGTTCCGTTTTTGTACCACCATGTACTACCATGTTAGTCCAGCTGTTGTCGTTCGCTGTTTTATTGCTGCTTCAGCGGAAGAGACCGCTTCAACTAATGCTGCCATACTCCTCTGCGTTAGATTATGTGTGTAATTTGGTAAATCCCTATTTACGAGGCCTGCTTTGATACAGAAATTATAGCCCATTCTACTGGATCCTTCTATGCTGCAATGTTTCCTGTAAACTACCTGTTGGCTTCCATCTCAGCAGCGTTAACCAAAGATCTAAGCCTTCGTCCCCAAGCTCTCAGGTCCTCACCGGGTCTCTGTGTTGTCTCTTCTGTCTCCCTTATGAGCGTGTCATAAGATTTCTCTTTTAGATATGCTCTGTCTAAAAGTGTGAACAAATCCTACAGAGTGCTTACTGAGTTGTGCGCTAGTAAATGAAATGCATCACCTGTGGTCCTTTGCCTAACGGACATTGTCTCATAATAAATGAAAAATTTTCGACAATGTAGACTAAAGCGAATCGCACCCACAGAGCGTCCACATAGGTTTTAATATTATCTTTTGGTGCTCTGTTCTTTTATCTATATTAATATGTATTTGGAATAAATCATAAATTTTCTTGATTAAATAATATTTGCTCTGGCATTGGCCAGAATATATAGTATAACCAAATTGTTCAAATAGTTGCATTTATTGTTGAAGAACAGATTGTGGAAAAATTGGGAAATTAAATTAAAAGTTTTGTGGATTAGGCACATTCGGTTCGTCACTAGTATCGAGCTCGTAACGAGTTGTGCGAATAAAGGCCGGTTTTCATATAGCGCAACGTGACGCTAGCTGGGCGTAGAAAAAACCCTTCTTAATTCACACTAAGCGACCGCAACGCGAGCAGCACAAATTGAAATTTTTTTAGGGATGTAAAAAATCCAAATACAAGTACTCACATTGGTACCGAATCCAATTGGTACCTGCACTAAAACAAGAAAAATTCCATTATTGAAAAGGTACTTTAACACATACTATATGTAAGAGTTTAGTATTGCTTTATTTCTCTGATTTACAAGCGAATGAATTCGTATAGAAAATCAGAATACAAGAGGCAGTGGGACTGTGCGAACAAACACATTCGACATTTAATTACAACGTACTATACTGCTTTGCTACGCATAGCTTCAGTACATGTGATGTCGTTATATACACACGTATTTCATAGCAACGTAGCAATATTAGAATGCATCGCAATATTTTCATAAAATAAAAGAGAGAAAAAAATATAAAATTTTACAAAATCAAATTTAAGTATACCAGAAATACCATCAATGTATTTTTACATATATAAAAGTCCATATGTGACATATTTACTTTGTCAATTAAAAATTTGCCCAGCGAATACAAATGTTTGCAATAAGAAATCAAATACCTAAACAACGGGTAAAAAATAAAATCTGAAACAAATTCACATCACTTGATACGCACACAATGCGACATACGAGATTCGCCCGCTCCGAAACGACGATCGCAACGCTACCAGGGGCAACTAAAATTTTGCTGCCCGACAACGCGCCGCCGACGCTAGCTGAAAAACGCTATGTGTAAATGGCTCCATTTGATTACATGGAAACTTTATCGAAGCGACAGTTTTTTCTGCTGCTAGCGTTTTGCTGCCTGGCGTTTTTACGCTATATGTAAATCGGCCTTAAAACAGTACTCTAGTAAGTGGTATACTTGGCAGCACTGTTTCAACTGTTTTTTTTTTAAATTTACTTTCTTTATATTTTTTATGCAAACTAATCATCTGAATATAATTTAAATCATCAGAAGAATAATATTTAAAATCAAAAAACAAAATCCAAAGATAAATTTTTGTTTTCTTTAAATTTAAACAGCTAAAATATAAAAAATCCAAGGGAATTTTTATGGGTAATTTTTAATTTCGTTTGTTTCAAGCAATTTTCAATTTGGAACACTTTTCTATCGAGGATGGAAAAATTCGGTCGTGTAATCCTAGTATAATCGATATCTTTTCCATACAAATGTCTGTCCTATCGTCGATAGAGTTTCGAATCGAATGCGCCTATCGTTAGGTTGCCTCACAACATCCCTCCCTTCTTCTTAGACGAGTAGCGCAACTACCCCTTAGGGAAGAATTGTTCATATTATATATAGTTATACCAACACCGAAAACAATTTTTGCATTTTATACATTATTACATAATCCATGTCTAATTTATTTTTTATTATTATATATTAGTGTTTGGCATAATTTGGGGTCTCTTTTGCATTTTTTTAAAATATTACTTAATATTTTTCGCTTCCGTTTTTAAATATTTTATAACTCTTTTTCATTTATAATTATTTGGGATATTTTCCTTTTGGTGCATATTGAACTAATTTTACAAATTGTGGTCATTGTCATACGGCACACTACACTACAATAACCTAAACTTTCGCTGCTTATGTGGATTCTGCTGACGCTCGTTGTTTTTCTGGAACGGTACGTGTAACTATTTAAAGCTGGCGTGTGTTTGGGTCACCATGGCACTTCTTGAAAACTTCGCTTTTAATGGCCCTTTTCTTGTATTTTATGTAGCGTGGTTCTTCGTCTGCTTATAGTATTCAGCTCTTAAAAATGCGTTTAACATGTGAAGGAGATTTGGCATACTCCTTCATAATTATCTTTGCAACACTTTATATTTATGGTAGAAGTGTTTGTCTTGAGCTTCATATAGTGAAATTCATCTTGGTTGCCTTCGATGTTTTTTGTGAACCATTTTCATACTTTCATCCTTCCGACTTGACATATGCCCCATAAAGACTCAATTGATTTGGGTGGGTAAAAATTTCTTCTGCTTTTTATATGTGGTAGTGATACTTCAGTCCTTAAGCTTTTATCTTCAACTTAGTCAAAATCGATTATATTGCGATTGTGATACAATGAATGGACATTGCAAAGCAAAATTGTCCCATGAAAACAAGGCACCGCAAGGAAACTTGTTTGTATCTTCAATCCTTGTCAATAAACCCAATGTGTTGTCAATAAACAATGTGTTAAAATACTTCAACCCTATGCTGTTACCAAGAATGGTACCTCGGTGACCATTCATCACCAACCATCGGATAATACGATATGTGCTGCTCCTGGAACTTCCTGTTTCTAGTCACATCATCAGCGCTGAATCCTTATAATAATTTTGTTAATTTTCTTATCGCATTGTTTTAGAATTAGGCACCGGCAAAGATAGACAAGATTCCAATTTACGTGGTTCTAAAACAAACAAAAAAAAATGCATACCGTTTTGTTATTCGGGTCGTGTTTGATTTGTTTATCATTTTATGCTTCTCAGAAGTATTTATTTCTACGTGCACTGAAAGAAAACATTGAATTATTTCTAATTTTGATTTTCTATCATTTAGTGCGTACTGAAAAATTTGAATTTAACATTTTAAAATATCGTATTGGATAGCTGATAATAATTAATTAATAAGAATAGTTTTATCATCTCAAGCAGTTGATTTTAAAGAATTGGCATCTGCAACTTACGAAAATATTTTTTATTTTGTTAATTTAAGTTAATTTAAGTTATTTGTTATTGAAGTTAATTTAAGTGCAGCACATTTCAGTGCTATTTACTACATTAAAAAATAAAAAGTTACATTTGAAAAAATTCCATAAAATTAAAATAAGACTTTTTTTTTCGGTGTACCTTTAATACATTCGTCATGAGGATCTGCACAAAATCTTGTTTTTATCGAATCAAGTTAAACCAGACGAAAGATTGATTGATGCAAAAAAATGTGGGGAAGGGGGTTCTGTGGAATCAACTGCTTTGGTCGACGCCAGACAACTTTTTGCGGTTAGCGAAGCTAAATTAAAATCTTAATTTTTTATATGGGCTCACAACAAACATTTATCTGGATACCCCTGTAAAACCTTCTTCTGAATTTTAATTTATAATTTTTTCAAACCTATCAATATATAGAAAATTATCCAGTATGCTTTTATTTCCCACAATCCGTACTATAATTTCTTAAACAGAAACATTTTGAATTTCCCATGCCTTACAGCCTAAAACACATGTACATATACCCAGCTTAAAACTGCAATAATATGTATGTATGTATAGTATGCGCACACTATATATGTTGTGTCGGTATATAACCGCTTTATCTACATACATACAAATTCAGTTTACCCTTGAGTTTGATGTGCATTCATAAATGTATAATGCTGACTCGCACAATTTGGCGGCGTTGGAACTTCAAAGATACCCACAATGATATGTTAGTCTTATACTTTTGTTTTTTTTTCTATATAATTATTATTTGAAGTTGTCTATTCCGACTCCTTAGACCTACCACCTCTTTTTCCATATTATCTCATCTATCCCAAGTTAGTTAAATTTTTTTTTGCCTATTAAATTATTTATCATATTATTATAATATTATAATATTAATATTGGTTAAATTATTTATAATATTAATTATTTTACTACGTATGCTTTTTGTGAATTTTTTTTTAGCAACCCGAAATATTTATGAGAATGTGTGTCCATATACTCATTCCATATTTTCTATTCAAGTACTTATTACCTAACATTCTGGCAAGATTCCCACAATGTCCATGCGAACTTTGTCAAATGACTGTTTCCGTTCACTAGCGTAAGAGCATTTGTTCATGTGGCATAATTGGAACAGATTCACCGCTTATTCTTGACTCATTTGTCTTATAGGTCACATCATGAATGGAAGCGTATGGAACTTCTGGAATGCATCAGTATAGACAGCTGCTGAGGGTCTTGCAGGAGCACAAGGAGAACTTCGTGCACCCTAGCGTACACCTGATGACGCCGACCGTGAAGAGGTCATTGTTGGACCTGTCCGCAATATACCACTGGGTGCCCTAATAGAGATGGGTAGCTGATGGGAGCATGAGGCGGAAAAAGTGTACTTATGTATCGTCGTTTTGGCCGACCACTAGTGCTGCTGCATCCGATTGATGTCATCCAGGGTTTGCATGATACTCCGCTTTTCCCGGATAAATAGCGAAATTTTTTAAATTAAATTGTTATTATAAACAATAATAAACAATAAAGAAAACATTTATTTTCCTATTCCTATTTGTATTTATTTTTGTTCGGCTCCTTCAATTCGATTTTCTTTGGGTGTATGTCTTACTATAGTGGTAATCCAGATTGTATCTTCCCACAGTCTGCTTTGCCCTTTTGGTGGTTGTTTATGTCTGTCCATTCTAGCTGGCACAGAAACCTGCTTGCATCTCTTCTCCTAGCTGGATCACTATATTTATGTTTTTTTTTATATTTAACGAGGAGGAAAACATCTAAAAACAGAACTCCGTCAGTGCGGGATTCTAACTCCGCTAAAACCTCCTCTCGTCATTACGATGTTTCCCCCCGGAGACTCTGATTAAGTTTTACTTCGGGAGGCCATAAGAGCATTTACTGCTCACACGTCAGTACTAGGTCTGTCATTATGTCAGTTCTGTGTGTCAGAGTATCGGGGAGGTGGTGGTGGCTGCGTTCAGCGTTACGCGCTCGTTCTGCGATTCGCCGCGCCTTCATAACGGTGGCCGCTGCCGAGCAAACTGCTTCGCACTTGGCGAGCATATCGCACAAGTACTCACAGAGATTGTCCATTGTTGGTGGTTCATCGAGGACAACACTCAGTTCATCGCCTTTGAAGTGTGGGCAGTTGAAAAACGCTTGCTGTGCCTACTCGTCCATTCCCGGGCAGTATGGACAGTAGGGGTGTTGCTCATACTTTCGCTCATGTAGGTACCGCTTAATGCAGCCATGACCAGTTAACAACTGTGTGATGTAGTAGTTAAGTTCCCCATATGTCCTTGTTACCCTCGGTCTGATGTGATGGATCAGCATGAAAGTCCATCGACCCTATTCGGATTGCTCCCATCTCTCTTGCCACTCCGCAATGGTGTTAGGTCTTTCCGCTGCTTTGACGATGTTTGTGGGTCTCGCCCTCTGCTTGTAGAGCAAGTGTACCTCCTTCGCCAGCAAGTCAATGGGTGGTTTGCCGCTTATTATCCCTATTGCTTCGTCCGATACACTGCGAAATGCGCTAGCCACGCGTATTGCGCTCAGCCAATGTACTGACTGGACGCATTTAATGAAAGCTTTCACCTTAATGGTTTCCACCCAGATTGGCGCAGCATACAAAATGATGGAGCTAGTAACCGTCGATAGCAATCTCCATTGACTTGAGCGTGGGCCTCCAAATATTCGGCATCATGCGTGTCAGTGCTCGGTTTAATCTCGTGGCCTTTTCGCAGACTGCTTTCAGATGCTCTTTGAAGGTGAGCTTGGAGGCAAAAATTACTCCCAGGTACTGAAGATCTGGTTGGTATGCGATCTGATGGCTTCCCACTGTGATGGTGAACCTCTCTGTTACTTTTCGTACCGCCTCTGTTTTTTGTGGGGCTAGTTCCAGCTTTGCACAAGTGAGCAACTCCATAACACGCCTAATTGCGTCGTTGCATCTCTTCTGCAGTGTGTGGATGTGTTTTGCAATCGCCACCATCGCGACGTCGTCTGCGTACCCGATGAGCGTTACATCCATTGGTAGGTCCAAGGGGAGTAGGCCATCATACATGATGTTCCACAGGATAGGGCCGAGTACAGATCCTTGTGGGATGCTTCCCGTGACTGCAGAGAGACGAAAGCCCTCAACTGTGTCGTATAACGGCACTCTGTTCTGGAAATAGCTTATATCAACCGTTGTAAGGCCAGCTCGCTGAATTGAAAGCATTTTATATGTCCAGCGCGACCACTGCGCAATACTTCTTTGTACCTCCTCGCCATCGCTTGCCACTTGTTGCTTCACGGGCTATGTGCATTACGGCCTGAATGGCATCTACAGTCGAGCGTCCCCTTCGGAAACCATATTGACCGTGTTAAACCCCACCATGTTTTTCTACCGCCTCCTGGAGTCGTTCGCTGATAATCCGCTCCTAAATTTTTGCTTATCGTGTCTAATATGCACAGCGGTCGGTATTCTGTGGGTTGGTCTGGTTGCTTTCCCGTCTTGAGCAGTAGTACCAGCCGTTGCTTTTTCCATCTATCTGGGAATATCCCTTCCTTTATGCACGCATTGTACATCAAAAGAAAAGCCTCTGGCCTCGCCTCTATTGCCGCTTTTAGCGCCACATTTAAGATGACGTCTAGACCGGGAGTCTTGTTAGCGATTCTCCTCAGGAGCATGATTATATCACTACTGGTAACACCTGGGATGTCGGTAATTAAACCCTTGCTATGATTGGGCATTCTGTCCGTCTGCTGTGGAAAGAGTGAAGCTACAATAGTTCTCATCAGGGCGGCGTCACTTGGTTGTGGTGACCTGGCCCCATTTAGCTTGCTCATGACCACTTTGTAGGCTTTTCCCCATGGATCCACATCAGCATTCGCACACAGCGACTTCACTATATTTATGTGCATACATCCGTATGTGCTCATTGGTTGCGAAAACGTTTTGTGAAACTCGCTTATACCCCTCACAGGAAAATTATTTGTAATTTTTATTTTGCATTATTGAACAATTTTTTTATTCCTAATTAGCGTGCTCTAAAATCTTACTTAAATTTGTCTACTCCTACTTCTTACTCCTAACAACCCCTTTTTTCTAGTCTATTTTTGCTAAAGTATATTCGACCCATTCAAGTTTTTGAAAAAAAAAATTATACTTACTATCTCGTACGTCTGCACAATTGGTTGGTCAATGCAATTTCGGTTTACCTGAATGTATTAAATAAAGCTTTTATTCATATTATTTTTTCTTCCGTTGAATTCTGATTCACGTATCTGTATTTTTTCTATTATACGTTTTTTCATTACTAACTATTACCTAACTTAATATTTTTCAACCATTCTCTGTCTTCACATTCTTTTCCTCACTGCATTTCAGATGCAGTGTGCATACTCGCATTATGTAATTTATGAACGACCTTAGTCAGCATGTTTCAATTTCACGCTGGCGTTGACTTTGAGAATAGAACTGCCATTGTATGCTTGTGAATTAAATGCTGATTTCGCTTGCTCATCAAATGAGAAACATGAGTGTCTACGAGTATTTTGCATTACTGATTGATTATTTTATTCCTAATTAGATTGATCCAATTTCTTACTAAAAGCTATTTATTCCTACTTCTTAATCCTATCACCCCCTTTTTTCTTATCTCCTAAAGAAAATTTTCGTGAAGTATATTCGGCAAAATAATATATATACTTACTATCGTACTTATTTATTAGATATATTATATTTCTTTTATCACTAATCATTACCTTACTTAACATATTTCAATCATTCTCTCTCTTTTTATTCTTGTTCTTACTGCATTTTAGCTACAGTATTTGCTTGCATATTCACATTATGTTATTTATTAACGATCTTAGTCAACATTGTTCAATTTCACGCTGGCCTTGACTTTGAAAATGGAACTGACGCTGTCTTATACTTGTTAATAAAATGCCGATTTCAGTCCTTGAGTGAGTGTCTACGAGTGCAGTACACTACAAACACCTGTTATTTAGTTGTGAGTTCGCAAATGCACTAACTTGTTATTGTAGAGTTGTTTGGGGTTGCCTTAAATCGTTACCACAGTAGTAACTGGGCTGTGGATTTCTGCCACCGTGTACTGCCCTAAAAACACAGGAGAAAATTTATTTTTCTTGGTTTGGTTCTTCATTAGTACTCGGTCACCCACATGAAAGACTACTGGGCTTAATACCTTGTTGTAGGCTTCTCTGGCTACTCGTTTAACACAATCTCGGTTTTCTCTAACTAACTCCTGCGCTCGCTGTAGCTGATATTTTCACACTTTATTTGGGTCATCAGCATTGTATACCGGCACACATTTGCTCTTCAAATTTGCTGGTGTATTGAAATCAAACCCGTAGCGTGTTCTAAACGGAGTTTGCTTGGTTGATACATGTACAGAATTATTGTGTACACGCATAGCCGTAGTTAACCACTGAGCCATCCCTTTTGACGAAGCTATGCAAGTTTTGTGCCAGAGGTCTATGACTTCGTTCTAGCGAATCGTTCGCTTGCGGATGATAAGGAGTAATGTGTAATTTCTTAATCCCTAGCATTTTAGACGTCAGTGAGAATAATTTTGACACGAAATTCGAACTGCTGTCGGTCACCAACACTTTCGGTATGTTGTAACGCGTTATAATTTCGCCAACAATTGCTTTGGCTACCGTACTCGCCTCTTCAGCAGGTATAGCTACGCATGGCATATACTTTGAAAAATCATCTTGAGATGTCAAGATGTATATATTTCCCGAAACTGTCTCAATATCCATATGAACTTTGTCAAATGGTTGTTTCGATATATCAGTCAACACCATTGGTATAATTGTTAGCCTGAAAGTCTCTTTGACCGGACATTTTGGACAATTCCTCACATATTTCTTTATTTCTCTGTGAACATCTTTCCAGGGGTATACCCGTCTGATTTTCTCGTGGGTTTTTCAAGACCGCTGGTGTCCACCTAAAGTTGAAACAAGGATATCTTTGTCATTCTCAAGTCACTTTACCCTATTGACTGGCCATTTGTTTGTTTCGTCATTCGTTTTTTTCACTTCTGCCGCTCCTCAAAGGCAGATTGCCAAGATTTTCAAATCTTCGTAGCCCACACTGTGTCTAGAAATTTCTTCTCTTTTGTCGAATACCTTTTTTCAGTATCGCTATGCGCCCTACTTGCGAATGCTATTGGACGGTCATCACCGACTTCTTCCTGTGACAGCACTGCTCCCAATGCTTCGGTGGTCAACAAAAAAGCTTCTTCAATATCTGGGTACTCCAAAATCGGCAGTGAGCTAATTATCTCTTTTAGCCTTTCGAATGCCTTTTTACAGCTCTCTTTCCATTCAAACTTTGCCTCCTTACGTAGCAACTTATTGATTGGCAACGCAATTCTGGCTAGTCCTTCTACGAACTTTCGAAAATAGTTCACTAGTCCTAAGAATAGCATTGCAACTTTTTTCTCTTTTTCGGGCTAGCTATATTCTTCACGACTTGCAACTTCTGATGATGTGGCAGTGCTCCTGCCTCTGAACAATGATGACCTAAATAAAACACGTCTCTTAGCAAAAATTGACATATCTTAAAGTTAAATTTATTATTATGTTCTCGAAATTTCTGCAGCACCTTGCACAAGCGTTGCGAATGCTACTGCAAGTTCTTCCCATAGATTACAGTATCATCGATATACACAAAACAGTCTAAGCTTTGCAACACTGCTAGCACATGATTCATTCATTCATCCCTGGAGGGCAGCCGGTGCTCCTGTGAATCCAAACTGCATCCTATTGAACTCATAGTGCCCTAAAGCGGTACTATAAGCGGGTTTCTGCTTATCTTGGGTATCCACCAGATCCTGACTATAGCAACTTGCTAAATCAAGCGTAGAAAAATATCTACTTTGTCCCAGTTGGTCAAGGCTTTCATATGTGTTTTGGACAACTGCATGATAGTGGCGTCGTTTCATTTTCTAAAATCAACGACTTTTCTCCATTTCTTCTGACCTGAGCACTTCCCTTCAACAAAATTATTGGTGAGTTCCCATGCGATATAATTGGTGAAATTATATTATCCTTTAATGTCCCATGATTGTCTATTTAACTCATTTTTGAATCCTTGTGGCAATCTATATTGATTTTGGTTGATTGGCGGCTGATCCGCTCTAATTGGTATTTCATGTTCTATCTCGGGTGTGTACGTTCGCTGGTCCCCTTCCAGCACAGACAGTCAATCAGTCCTCAAAGTTCTTAAAAGCTACACATTTACATCAAAAGTCCTTATAGAGTGTAACAATGCACTCAACGAACTGGCCATCCACAATCAGGTCTCTCTGATTTGGGTGCCAGGACACGAAGGACACAAAGGTAACGAAAAGGCAGACCTTTATGCCAAAAAAGGGGCTGAAGGATCATTTATTGGACCCACCCCCTTCTTTGGCTTTAATAAAAACAACATAAAACAAGAGACCAAAAATTGGATCCAACATAAAATCAGCGAATATTGGAATGGCATTGACGGCCTCGATCACTCCAAAAAATTCCTGAGCTTTGACGCTAATAGGGCAAAAATCGCTCTTACCTTAAAAAAAAAAATGCCTTAGATTACTCTCTGGAGCATTAACAGGCCACTTCGCCTGCAACAAACACCTACACAAAATAGGTATATCTAGCAAGAGCACTTGCAGATTCTGCTGTGATGAAGAGGAGTCTGTGGGACACTTAATCACTAACTGTGATGCATTAGGCCACAGGAGACACAGGATCTTAGGTTCCTATATACTAGAAGATGAAGACCTTCAAATGCTCTCTCCAAAGGAGCTGGTCCGATTCCTTGATATACTAAGTATACTAAACAATTAAGTACGAAGGGGCGCACAATAGATCAAGTTGGTCGCAGTGCATAAAGCCTTAGCCTAACCCGTACAACCATTACCATTACCATTACCCGTTCCAGCAGAAATATGTCATAGAATGATCTGATTTCTTGAATGTTTTCTCCTCCGAGCTTACGCTTAGATCTAACTTCAGTGATTCTAGTACTCTCCCCATCATTTTCCTTACGCCTAACTGTTCAATTTGACTAATCGACCCCGAGTTTAGTTCCTTAAAACTAAATAATTTGTAAACTTAGGCTTAAAGTCCTTATATACACCTTACCTTTATTAACGTGCGTTAAGGGCTCTCCCATATATATGCACTCCGCCGGCTTCTTGTCCAAAACAACAGTCTGAAGTAGCGTGTGTACATGGAAAGTAATTACTTTCGTTTGATGTCGCGTTTATTACCCCATTCCTACTATTCTTAAACCTATTCACATTCCCTTCCTGCCACGACTTGAGTGGGAGGGTACGACCCCATTCTTATTTGTATCTAAATGCGATAAGTCTTTGTCCAATGCATCCAGTGTGGCGCGGCACCAAAGATTATCGCGGCAAATGATCCCATCTCCCTGGCCACCTTCCTTATCCACTGCGTGCATTCTCAAACTCATAATCCTGACCTGGCAGTGATTTACTCTAACCGAACCTTACGTCCTGATGCACCCACTAAACTCTCCGTTAAGCGTTCTTATGTCCGCTGAATTAACCTCCATTCCTTTCCATAAAACACTAGATTTTACAAGGCTGATATCTGTCCCTGAATTAAAAAAAAAAATTAGATTCAATTGCATTCGTAACCTAAATATCCTAGGGAGCAAATAGCACTACAGCCTGTGAGGCTGTTATTGACACATAAGACTAAGGTTATGTTCTGAAATGTTGAAAACTAAATCAATTGTTGAAATCATTAGTGCGGTAAACATGTTATTCAGCAAATTCGATGATTATATCAGATAATCTTCCATTTAAATATTCATAAAAAATAAAGAAAAATAACTAAAGAAAGAATAAAATAAAAAATGAAAGACAAACATAACATTATCAAAACCCTGAAGCATTAAATATATATATATATATATATATATATATATATATATATATATATATACGAGTATATATATATATATATATATATATATATATATATATATATATATATATATATATATATATATATATATATATATATATACGAGTATATATGTATATATATATATATATATATATATATATATATATATATATATATAGATATATATATATATATATATATATATATATATATATATATATATATGTATATATATATATATATATATATATATATATATATATATATATACGAGTATATATATAATATGATGGTTTATATAGACGTGTATACACTGTACATTGATTATTTACTCGACTTCGAACTCAGTTTCGAAAAGATGTAAGAGCATACATCCGCGCATGTGTGTTTAGGGGTTCAAAAGACGAATAGAATATACCTTAGAAGTAGGAAACCGTTTGTGATTCTATGCATTCCACCTAATCTTGTTCGTCCCGAAAAAGCATAGTACGGCAACCTTTATTTACAGCTAGCCTCTCCAGATGAACGAATTTAATCTTTTTTTCTGATATTTCTCCACAACTGGATGCGGTTTACTACATCGTTGATTGGCTTTATCACCTTATAAAGGTTTTGGCGATAATCCCTTTTTCCTTTACGGATTATGAAGCATAAATTGGTGCCCTTCCTAAAACTCTCGATGTTTGGTCGTCCATCATATTAGGTTTTCATTTTATCTCTTATCAGTTGTGTGCGATTTTTGATGCTTCCATGAATTTCATTCAACTGTTTTCGTTTTTCAGCTACATAGCTGCTACATGGAAGTTCTGTAGATGAATAGGCGCCGAGTTTTAGAACTGCAGGTAATCTTATATCCCAACCAAAAATAGTCCTAGCAGGTGTTGTAGATGTTGCAGATCGGTATGCCATTAGGAACAGGGGTATGTGTTGTTCCCAATCTTTCTGATTTCTATCCACGCCTTTCCTTAAGGGTTCCTCGAGCGTGTCATTAAATCTTTCCACCATTCCTTCCGATTGCGGATGTAAAGAGGTTGTCCAAGTTTTGAGTGTGCCCAGCAATTGCACATGGATGACATCCCTGATGATACCGTACAGGCAGTGATTATCATCATGCGACGCATCGCAGATAACAAATCCCCGGGCTTGGACGACTTTCAAAACATTGCAGTGAAAGCAGCGATTAAGTTGACGCCAGAGCTTTTCGCTAAACTCTACGACGCATGTCTCAAGGAAGGTGTTCTCCCAAAATTTTGGAAACAACAGAGGCTGGTGCTGCTACTTAAGCCGGGGAAGCAGTCGGATCGTCGTACTGCTCATTTGTGTATGCTGGATACGTTTGCCAAAGTACTGGGGCGCATCATATGCGATCGACTACAGGAGCATCTGGAGAAACCAGAAGGGTTGTCCCCAAACCAGTATGGCTTTAGAAAAGCGCCATCAACTCTGGACACTATTTAAAAAGTCATGAGTATTGCTCGTCAAGCCACTAGCGGCAGACAATGGAGTTCGGTATAAAGAAGTGCTGCGCAGTGCTGACGTTGGACATTAAAAATGCATTCGACTCCGCAAGCTGGCCCCAGATAATGAGCGCACTTAAAAGTTTCGCCGTGCCGGTATATCTGCAGCGAATTATAGCGAGCTACTTCGGCAACAGGGTCCTATTTTATGACACGGAGGTTGGCGTAAAAACGTACAGAGTAACTGGCGGCGTCCCCCAGGGCTCGGTGCTAGGGCCAACACTCTGGAACGCAATCTATGACGGCATCCTTAAACTTGACCTCCCGGAAGACACAGCAAACGTTGGATACGCAGATGACATCGCGATGGTTTCAGTGGCAAATCACCTTGACACACTGCAGGCGATACGTAACGACGCTATCGTGAGATTAAGAATATGGTTGGGAAATACACAGCTCGAGCTGGCAGCACAAAAACCTGAGGTGGTGCTGCTGAACACAAGACGGGAGCACGAAGAATTAACAATTACGGTGGGCGATCACATCATCACCTCTCAACCGTAACTAAAATATTTAGGAGTGGTAATTGATACCCGGATGGCCTTCAAGCAGCACTTACAATTAGTCTGCGATAAAACCGCACTAATAACTGGCGCGAGACTTATGATTAATGTTGGTGGCCCCGAGCAAGCAAACAGCAGCTCTTATCAACTGTGACAAGTTCGGTTATCCGCTATGCAGCGCTGATCTAGGCAAATACGAAGAAGTCATATTATAAAAACATACAAGCCAGTGTAGCCAGTGCCTGCGGCACCGTCTCAGATGATGCTATTTGTGTCATTGGAAGGAAGGTGCCCATCAATGGAGCCGCTTTATAATGATGTCGTGTGTAGGCCATCAAGTGCGGCAAAAAAGAAGAAGGGCTGCGGACAATTGCGGTGTGGCAGCAACGATGGGATCAATCCGAAAAAGGTCGCTGGTCGTTCAAGCTCATCCCAAATATCGCGATGTGGATAGATCGAAGACACGGAGAGGTTAACTATCATGTTACGCTGGTGCTCATTGGATAGCTGCTTCAAAAAATACCTGCACAGGTTCCATCGTGAAGACGACCCTTATTGCCCAATATGCCCAGAAGAACTGGAAAGCGCGCTGCATGTGCTATTGCATTGCCCGCAATTCATCAATAAACGAATAGAGCTAGAAAGAGCATTCGGTGAAAATCTGACGGAGTACAATCTGATCCCACATAAAGGAAGACGATAAAGAGAAATGGAATACTACATGTGCTGTACTGGCGAGTATTATGAACACGGTGCAATACACGTAATACATTCGTAGAACGGAACGCGCCAAAAGATCTTCAGAAAAAATTCGCGACGCCCAAATGAGCCTTGGATGTTACTATGACAGAATGACCAATACTGACGATTGAGTAGTAATATACTCATAACGGCCTCCCGATGCAGTACCTAATGGTGAAGTTCTAGAAAGAATAACCGGTGGACAAGGGGGATGTAGTTCCGGCTAAAATCCCCACCTCAGCAAAAAATAAAAAATTCTTCAAGTGTGACTTTATTTCCAAGATACTTGACTTCTCTTATGGATAACGAACATATCCTTGCGCTTTGCTTGAACCCTGAAGCTCCTTAATTCTTCTTCCAAATTCTTCAAGATATTATCCTCTGCTCTGTGGGTAACTCTTTAGACCATTGTTTAGTCAGATCATCCAGTACGTTTTTATCCGCTGGTATTTTACTTTTCGTGTATCGCGGTTGGTTCTCATAATTTACAATTGCTGATACTGTCTGACAGTTTCCAATCGTGTGACAGAATATTCACAAGACTTCGAACACAGTTTCTGGAAGATACAAGAGCATGCCTCTTTCAAGGGTCGTCTTGCTTCCTCGATTTGTTAAGCTTATTTACGGATGCTAACAGTACACCAAAGGTGATAAAGGGGAAGATTTCACCAAGTGGATTGCCCTATGTTCCAGCAACTGATTTAATTGCTGCCTTGATATAGGAGTAAATTTTAATATTCATACCATCTGTCCAAGTTCCGCATTGAATCTGGCTGATGAGCACTTGGCTTGTTGTTCAGTGTTCTGCAGAGAACACCCAGTTAAGGATTGGAAACATAATTGTTGTGGAAGTATTACGAAAAGTCCCAGCTATCATTATGGCTGCTGTTCTTCTGCCCAAAATTCACCTCAGTCAATGTTGAGTGGAGCCAGGACATATTTCGGGTTCAAATTCCCATTTCGCTCCAAGAGCGCGATCCTTCTGAAGTAACATATTGCACAAAGTGCTTTTCGCGTTCTGTGCAAAATTAATTCAAATAGGGATTCACCTCGAACGTTAGTGTCGATGCAGCCGCACTGATTGTTATGTGCAGTGGCATCGGCGCCAATAATAACTTGGATACGCCTTCGGTTGGCATCTGAGACGAGACGCTATAGCTTGTTTTGCGGAGGCGATAACGCGTGGTCGTTTACAATCTAGTCTTACTCGATCCAGGATTTCTCGAAGTTGATTTCTATTACCACGACGACAAGATCCATATTACTGAATATGAGCTATAAATCTGCATTAATAATGTTTTTTCATGAGACATATATCATGCGCTAATAGCTGTAATTCAATCGACATATAAGTTCTTCTCCTTTTTGGGTCAGGCGGATAAAGAGGGCTACAACAACGGTGCCTGAATTGTGACGCTTATTCGAAGTTACCTTTATTATCATGGGACCGGCAAATTAAGGTTACGTTAGCATATTCCTCATGTTGATTTTACCACACCATCGGATTCGAGATTCACCCAAAAAGTCACCAACAAGTTCAGAAGAGGACAAAGCGCTGCTTACATCTTCATATAGACTTCTCTCAGGTTGGGTTGGGTTTTCCACGTTGGCGTAGACTTTTGATATAGGTACTTTTGTAGTACATAGCTCATCGGTCCTGTATTCTTTGAAAGAAATTGTATTAAAGCCTTAGCCAGTCTCTCCCTTGCAGAAGTTAAGGGGTTTCAGTGACTTTTAGTTTAGCACAATTAATATTTATCGAATGTGTCATTTCCGATCATGTATTGGCAATTCGTGTTGGTCGAGTTACAAAATTCCTAGGATTTGCTGTTGACATTTCTTCCAAACTCAACTAACTCCAGGTGATTGGAGTATTGTGCCGTCACTGGTCATGCTATCAACTATGGCCCAAATAGTCCTTTCCTTGGTAACTTCAGTTTTAGTTTCGCCCTGGCGTAGCGGCATAGTGAGTGTTGTGCAGTCGACCTACGTAGTAGGTGATGTTTTGGGAGGCGCAGGGCGATCTTCAAAGTATTCTTGATCCCATTGTAGTGCCGCCTTTTTTCCAACCGAGTGTTATGATCGGTAAAGCCAAATGTGGTCAGAATCCTGAAGGCAGACTTCCTGCATCTTTTCGCTCGTATGGATGGAGTGATATGCGGACATACGCCAAAGAGGAGGAGGTGCAGAAGTCTCTGCTGATTATGGTCGAGGGCGGCCTAGTGGTCGGAGTCTTAAACATACCTGGTTGACGGGCATTCACTATTCAGACTGTATGGATAATTGAAAGTTACATAAGATGTACTACAAATATATTGATAAATGTCATGAGTATTTAGTCGAGCCTCATGATATAGAACTAACAAATTTTCAATTGAGATAATCTCGCTAATACCCCAAATATCAAAACGGATTTCGTTTTCCTCTAGAATGCAATGAAAAACCACTTGTAACATAGGGAATACTGTTAAAGGGAGAAATAAATAGCATTAGTCACAGTTACGGAAATTAAAAAAACCTGGACAACACCAAGCATCTTAGCTAGTTGCAAATATATTAGGGTAGTATAAGCGCAATTAAAACAGGTTTCATTTTTTTTATTATTATTCTATATTACATATATATTTTCCCAATTAATAAAAAATTTACCTACACAGCTTGGCAGGTACAGGACCTTTTGGAGGTAGCTGTCAAATACACGGACCTTTGCCTCCATTAACTCAATCAGGTTCGGACGACTTAACTGCAGTTCCTGACTTGGATGTTGGTCCACCAGGAATAAAAAGTCCAATTAGAAATAATCCAGTATTTTCTCACACGAAATGCCCACCTAGAATCCATCGCAGCTGTTTTTGTGTGCGTTTTATAGCAGAGCATACAAAGATGCAAGAGGATTCCACAAAAGTAAGAGCTATATTCACATTCATATTGTTATGTAATTTTATATTGTTTCTGTATATATTTAAATAAAGGTGAAAGAAGACTGGAAATATGTTGCTATGGTTTTGGATAGGCTTTTTCTATGGATTTTCACACTAGCTGTTTTAGCAGGTACTGCAGGAATAATACTTCAAGCTCCAACATTGTACGACGATAGAATTCCTATAATAGAACAGAAGGAAATAGATTTTTCCGGGACCTCAGCGGGGCGCTGCAGACCCCCACAATAGCATTTATATACATTTTTAAATTAACCATTTAAATATCTCAATTTTGAAATGGTGTTGAAAGGGAGAGGCACGTGAATAAGCATGAAATCATAATATTTTATGAAGTCTCATATTATTGTCAATTATCTGTCATTTAATAAATTACAAGTAAAAAAGTTGCTTACGTTCTTACTTATACATATTTGTATATGTACATATACTATTCAAAGTAAACATATATACTATTTAAAGTAAACATATGTTAACACATTTTATTAATTTAATCCATCATTATTAACTATCTGGCGAAATCCATCATACTGACTAACAAATAATTTATTATTGTAATATACTCGTACAATTTACATATTCATATTCATTTATATTTTTAACCGATTATCTCCAGCTTCGTAGCAAATGGTTTGAATTCAATTTAAAAAAGTGTTCAATTCTCGTATGAAATTTTGTGAACTGGCCTGCCAGAAACACTATATTTTTGTATATGTGCATATGTGTATTGGTACGTACCATATCCCAGCAATCATTTGCGGCGATCTACCATTTTTAGATGGAGATTGATTTTACCATACGTATTCAATTGTAAAACTTTTTTGCTCTCCACTGCAATTGCGGATTAATTGTAGCTTTTGATAAGCTAGCTTCCTGTCCATGGAAGCTACATTATTTCTTTTCTACTGCAGTAGCGATCCCTACTATTAAAAATTGTAAAGACTAAAGCGTAGTAGAAAATTCAAGAATGAAGTAATTTTTATAAATAAGGTTTGAATTATACAGCTTCACTTAGTAATATAATCAAGTAACGTTTTTTATATAGTTTCTATTTAATTTACATAAAAAACTCTCATTTGATTTTATTTTATTCATTTTTGTATAAACATTAATTGAAAAATAATTGGTTTTTTATCAGGCTAAGTAATTGCCATCTGTTTATCTATCCTTTGATTACTTTCAAAATAAAGTATTAATAAAATAATAATTTGTTCAAGTTTTCTTGGCATTTGTAATCAGAACAGTATTAATTGATACTGCACAAATTTGTAAAAATGTACTAAAATTTAATATAGAAAATCCCTTTATTATTATTTTAATAAAGTGAAGCAATGTGTTTGCGTAAGTGCAAATAAGTTAAGTATTACTAGAGTAAAAATAGGCGCTTTCGATTCACCACTCTATCGACGATAGGACAGACATATGTATGGAAAAGATAGCGAGTAAATTATACTCGGATTAAACGAGCGAATTTTTTCATCCTCGATAGAAAAGTGTTCCAAATTGAAAATTGCTTGAAAACCAACGAGATTAAAAATTACCCATAAAAATGCACTGGGATTTTTTATATTTTAGCTGTTTAAATTTAAATAAAACCAAAACTAATCTTTGGATTTTGTTTTTGATTTTAAATATTATTATTCTGCTGATTTAAATTATATTCAGATGATTAGTTTGCATAAAAAATATAAAGAAAGTAAATGTTTAAAAAAACAGTTGAAACAGTGCTGCAAAGTATACCACTTACTAGAGTATTGTTTTATTCTCACAATTCGTTACGATCTCGATAAAAGTAACGAATCGAATGCGCCTAATATGTGAGCATTATTAATGTTATTGACAACTAAAAAATTGAAATATTGTTAGTCTAATCTAAACAGTAGATTCTGCGTTGTTTTAAAGTAAATAAGCAATTTCGAGTTTAAAATTAGTATATTTTTAAAGATCAAAAAATCAAAAGGATTACCTAGAAGCAGAATTCCCTCACTGGATTTTAAATTTATTAATAACTGTGGGAGTATATAATTACATTTCATTCTTTCAAGTATTTTATTGTTATTCAATTCCAATAATTTGCTATTATATTTTGTTAGTTTATATTCATTAGAAGAAACTAGTTTTCCCCACTGCTTTGAAGAAAATCAGCAAAACTACTACAGTTTTGCGCATGGGTTAGTGTGCGCAAAATGAGAGAAGTTTCTCTGTATTGTCTGATTGAAAGTTTCTATTTCACTAACCCATGCCAAAACTGTTGTGGTGTGGCTAATTTGCTTCAGAACCAATTAGAATCCAAATTGCCCACTAATGATAATCAAAACAGTGGGCAAAAGTAGAAAATCATCTGTAGGGTTGTCGTTAATTAAAATTTAACTACCATTCTTGCGCCAAAAATTGACAAAATCAATGTCTTTAAATATTTTGCTATTTAAGAATCATTACTAATGTTAGGATTTGTACTCAATATATTGAAAGCATAAATTTATTAATACTTATTTATAAGTTAATTGCTTATTTCAATACAGCTTGTCTAATTTTTGTTTTGTTTGGTTTCTACTTTCTAATAAATATAAACTTATTTTTTTTTTGTAGTTCATATATTTGTTGAATTCTCTTATAAAATGCCTAACAATAACTATTCAAATTTAAAATCTAATAGCAAGATTAACCCGCAACCAGTGGATTAACGCCAATAAAAAAAACTAAAATAAAATATTTAAATATTTTAGTACAGCAGTTTAATCTAATGAGAGCACTTCAATTAAACAATTTCAGTCTAGCCTACATACGTGCGTACATACACGTGTGTGTATTTTAGTTTGAAGTAATTACCTTGTCACTTAATTGGGATGATGTCGGAGTTTGAGTTTATATTTCCACTTAATTTTTGTTAGCTCAGTTTTTACCAGTGGTATATTTAGATCGTTGTGGATGTTATCATTTTTAATGTACCAAGGGGAGCTCACAATAGTTCGAAGAATTTTCGATTTTGTTTTCGTTTACGCGAATGCGCTAGTTAGCCAGCCATGACTCATTTAGATTTAAGAGCTCACTAAGATCTCTGGACGCAATTCTCGAATTTTTATGGCAGCTCAGGATGGTAAAAGTCGACGTTATGAGGCGAATGACTGTGTGTAAATCCGATGTAAATACAATGTAAAGACATCGATCCGAATACACTTCCCTGTGGTACACCAGCTTTAATATTAAAGTCAGGGGTAATAAACTCCTTAAATTTAAAAAATAGTATCGGATGTACGCTTTCAGGCAAGAATTTGCAGAATTGGTATATTACACCAGCGTGCCAGACCCGATCAAACGCCTGAGCAATATCAAGGAAAATTGCCGAGCAGTACTCTTTAAACTCGAAAGCGTTTTCTTTTTCGCTGGTGATAAGATTTACCTGTTCTATTGTATTGTGATTTTTGGGCGAAATTCAAATCGGTGATGTGGAATGATACCACTTTCTTCGACATCTGGTAATATCTTTAGCATCAGCAGTTTTTCAAAAAGTTTTGACAGCATCGGCAGCAGACGAATGGGACGACGGGTGTGTTTAAATATTTTCCGGGCTTCGGAATCATGATTACATGTGATATTTTCCAAGCTGAAGGGAAATACCCAATTCGAAATATAGCATTAAACAGCTGTGTTAAAATTTTGAAAGCTATTTCTGGAAACTCAGCTACCAATTTGGCAGCAATTGACTCGTAGCCTAGTTTTCAAGTTGAAATGATTTTGAACCATGTATTTTAGTTCTTTTGCCTTAATTTTAATTGGGTTAAATATTTTTGGGTGCCCAGAGTTTACATTACGAAATCTTTGGTCTTAGGATTAGGTTGAAAAACATATTCCAGCCAAAGCTTTATCTTTGTCGCTACTCGCCCAGCTTCCATTACGCAATCTAAGTGGTGGCTCTGACTCCTTTGGATTTTTATGCTTTTATAAGCTTTCCTCAAGGAATAATTAGACTTTTCTGTAGGCCATACGTTTCTCGTGTAGTTTTTTAAGTGTTTTTTCAGTTCTGCATGTAAAGCTTCACTGAGACGTCTTTTAGATAAAAAAAAATAAATTTGTTTGGTCGTAGATGATCTGTGTTTTTGCCAATGGCTTCTGAACCGTATTTTTTCATTAACTAGGGTTTCAATGTCCATGGTAGTTTTCCGGATATCACCCTATGGGAATGTTAATTTAGGAGGATTTGCATTAATAGCTGTTGATACAAGAACGTAATTTATATTTTTAATGGTTGCTTATATTTCGTCTTCTCATTTTAGACATGGTGAAATATTTACATGACTGCTAACATATTTTCGATACTTGAGCCAATTAGTTCTTGAAGAAGTTAAGTAATGAGACTTGTAAACTATAGCTTATAAATAATTGAAGCTCATACTATTGGTTGTATTTGGGTTAATGTTAGTCTTTACTATGTTTGCGTTTTACTTAGCAAACTAACTATTTGAGGACTCAGACTGACTCAGGTTAGTGGTACCTGGCCTCGACTCAGAAGCAGGATTGGGTTGCATTTGCTGACGTTGGAAGGACTTATTTTTAAGGTCTATAAAAACTGGATATCCGCTGTATTTGGCATTATGATTGCCACTACAGTTACTGCATTTGGCATCAGCATTAGATATGTCTGACTAGCATTCTGATAAACGGTGAAAATCTCCGCAGGCGACACATACTGAGCCTAGCGTGCAATACGTTTTTGTATGACCATACTCTTCACAATTTGAGCATTGCACCGGATCTTGTCTCTTGTGTGGTTCTTCTACATTAGTACGTCGATGCAGCAAATACAACATATCGTAAATATGGTGAATTTCATTACATTTAAATTTTGGCGTGTCAGGTTCAAGCTCGACTCGAAATAGTAATTGTGTTATTTTATTTATTTTTTAATTGTAAACAGACTTCGCTTTAAAATCAGCATCTTCAAGAGCCTCCGGATCTATGTCAGATTTCATACGGATCTATATCATATTCAGTGCGTTTGATAACTACCACAAGTCACTTACTACTTTTTAATGTGTATGTATAATAACTCTTTTTACTTTGATCGAAGTGCGATATTATAATACGGTAGTTGCATTCTTCGTAAATTTGAACTTTTGTTTCCGCTATGTTACCTTTCATAAAAAGAATAATATGGAATTTTTGCTACCGATTAGCTGGCGCAAGCTTTGCACTAACGCATTGGATTTGAGTTCACGTAGAGAAATAAGTGGTGGCTTCAAGATTTGTAAGTTATTTGATTTTCTACTTTCGAGTGCGAATCATCGATTGTCAATAAGATATAAAAAAGATTTTGGTTAGCTTATGGATTTTTGCTGCTTGTTTGCCCAATTCAATTTCAGGACTTAACATTCGTTCTACATGCATGTATAATGTCGCCCTAGCTGTAATTTGTTCATCTGAGAGAGGAGTACGCTTAGCTCATCAGAAAGAAGAATATTTGACTTAGCTCATCAGAAAGAAGAATATTTGCTAAGGACAATACTTTAATTTCCTTTGTTGATGTATTAGTGTTACGCTCTTCTATTTTTGAATACATTGTCACCCTCTCTGCGTATGTTTTCTTACTCGGTTGTGCACATGGAAGCGTATTGAGATTTCTACGAACGCTGAGCTGAATGTACTGGGGCCATAGTTAAGCCTGCCTGTGTGGTAGTATGAACGGGACAACCGCCAATTTTATTAAGTAAATTTGGACCCTTTTTTAACAGACAATCCCGCGATGCTGCACAGAAAGTGTCTGAGGTAAGGTTGACGGCAACTCAGAAGTAAAGGGTTTTTCAAAAGAAACGCTACAAAAGTAAATCGATAGTGACAGCAAACGACGCCATGCCATGCCGCTCTTTTGACATTTCTCTTCAGTAAGGTTTGCCATTTACTACCGAAATTCGGAGTCAGTCGCCTCAACTTTAAGAGCGCTACGTCCAATTTATGATGAGGCTCATTTCTGGCTGAATGGCTTCGTCAATAAGCAAAATATGCATTATTGGTTAGACAGCAATCCACACGTACTCCATGAGTCATCATTGCATCCCGAAAAAATTACGGTTTGGTGCGGTTTATGGGCCGGCGGCGTCATTGGGCCGTACTTCTTCTGTGATGATCAAGACCGGCACATTACTGTGAATGCGAATCGCTACCGTTCCGAATATTTTTGGCCCCAATTGGATAATATGGACTTGGAGGACATGTGGTTCCAACAGGACGGCGCCACAAGCCACACAGCGAATGCCACAATCAATTTACTGCAAACCAAGTTTGGTGAACGAAATGGCCCAGTCGATTGGCCGCCTCGGTCGTGTGATTTGACGCCGTTAGATTATTTCCTGTGGGGCCACGTCAAGTCTATGGTCTATGCCAACAAGCCAGCGACGATTGATGAACTTCGTACGAATATCGAACGTGAAATTGCAGCAGTATCGGCCGATTTATGCTTAAAAACCGTGGAAAATTGGGTTCAGCGTCTGGACTTCTGCAAGCGTGCCCGTGGTGGCCATGCAAAAGAAATCGAGTTCCATACATAATGGCATCGAACGTACTTTCACAGGAATAAAGAATTTCATTGATATCTAAAACCGGTTTTGTTTTATTTAAAAAAAACTTTTGTAGCGCTCTTATTGAAAAACCCGATAGTTGCAGGCGCAGATACATTTGGAGAACGCATGCGCTGTGTAGGAGAGCTCGTAATTAGAAGCATACTCTATTTTAATTTTAATTTAAAAGTTATGTTTTATGTATTTTCCTTATTATTTTTTCACTCACTGTTTCTGAAACTAAAATTATCAGTGTTATGCGTCTCTTTCGCTTGGTTTAAAACTTAAACCATTAAATATTTTATTAAATCACCACCAATTGAGGAGCAAGCAAAATCACATCCGCACTCTACAGTAGGCACAATACGAATAAACTAATAAAAATACAAAATAGAATAGGAAATCATTGGAATTGAATAACAATAATATATTTTAAAGAATGAAAAGTAATTATATACTCCCACCATTTTAATATTTATTAATAAATCTAAAAGCCAGCGAAATATACTAATTTTAAAGTCGCATTTGCTTATTTACTTTAAAACAACGCTAAATCTACTGTTTACATCAGACAAACAATATTTAAATTTTTCATTTGTAAATAGCATTAATAATGTTCACGTATTGTTTCTCTAGTAATACTTAACTTACTTGCGATTATGCAAATACATTGCGTCACTTCATTAAAAGAATAATAAAGGGATTTTCTATATTAAATGTTAGTACATTTTTACAAATTTGTGCAGTATTAATTAATTCGGTTCTGATTACAAATGCTAAGAAAATTTGAACAAATTTTTATTTTATCAATACTTTATTTTGACAGTAGTCAAAAGATAGATAAAGTGATGAGAATTACTTAGCCTGATATAAAAAAAAAATATTTTTCAATTAATATTTATACAAAAATGAATAAAATAAAATCAAATAAAAGTTGTTTATTAAAATGAAATTATGTAAAAAATTCATTTGAATATATTAATAAATAAAGCTGTATAATTGAAACCTTATTTATAATAATAATCATATTTATTTCAAGTATATTAATATATAAAAATTAATAAAAATAACAGCACTAGCTCAAGGCCATCAGCTGCCTTATTTATAAAAATTACTCTATTGTTCAATTTTCTACTATGCTTTAGTCTGTAAAGTTTTTAAACGTAGGGAACTTATTTTTAACGTCAATAACGAGGTGACAAGGAGCATTTACTTACATGGTGACTGCAAGGTGAATTTCGTACCACCGGAATTGTAAAACTTAAGCAATGTGCGATCAAGATAAACGAAATTGAGAGGAATGGAGAAATACAAATGCTAACACGATTTATATAAAATATATTTAATAGTTAAATAGACTAATAATTTCTTCATAATGTTCAAACTTCACAAAAATAATATATATGTTATTCTTTTAAATTAAAACTCTATTTGCAACGTTTTGGGAATGTTTTGGGAAGCGAACTTCACCGCCTTTTACTTTAACAAGTAATGCTTGTTCCAAGGCACGGGATACAGACGCTTGACTCAATAGTAAAGCAGAATTGTTTTGTTTCCCCGCACTTTTGGTAGGAACCGTGTGTATAGAAAAAATGGTAGCACAAGAATCGTATTTCAATAGACAGGCACGATTTGTGTGTGTTTGTGGCATCAATTCTTTAATGAGACATCGGCACAACGATTTTCAAAGGCGAAAATTCTGCACAAAAAAATTTTCCCCCCATCGCTGCAATTCCGCAACTCTCTCAAAATATGGCGTCTCTTACAATACTCTTCATTATTCAATAAAATGCACAGGAAGAGCACTTTTGCCATTAATTAAAATTCAATTTGTAGAATGCCGCACACAAACACAATAGAAAAATAAAATTCGCTTCTCTTATGTTTCGTTTATTGTTACCATATGTTTGTCAGGTAACAATTGTCAACAAGTAACCCGAAAGCTTTTATTTTGTCGCGAGAATACAGTATTTTAGGTTCAGTTGTCTATTGACAAAGTGGTCAGTTTTTTACTGTGTTCTCTGGTTTCTATTTACTCAACGTTACTATTATTATTCAGATTTGAGTGTCTCCGGTAAAACGAGTCTCTGTTAATATATTTTTTATATTGTATATCATATTTTTTAAACACTTCATTAAAATTTTAAAAAAATTAAATTTTTACATTTTCTTATAATTTTTGTATGATATAGAAACTTTAAGGGGTGTGAAAGTGGAGTTTTCCTAGAGTAATCTCCTTGCAGCCTCAATTCAGTTGAGAAAGAGCACTCCTCTAATGCTTCCAAAAAGTCTTAAAGAGAGTTCTCCCATTTGTCATATGACAATGACATGCCTATGTAAAAAGGAGGACAAACAATTTCTAGAGAGTTCTTCCATTAAGAAAAAAATTTAATCTTTTCGTATTTCTCTGTCAATGCCTATGTAAATAGGGGGAGAAAGACAGTACTTCAAGGAGCAACAAGATCGCCACTTGGAGACTACCGGGAGTACTCCGACGATGATTCCCGTTCTGCTGGGTTGTTCCTCCTTACACTTATATGCACATACATATTATTTTAAAACATTGCTCTTTTGTAAAAAGTAATTTATCATCTCTAAGCAAAAGTTCAGTGCCTCAACCCTAGAAAAATAACTGAAATATAATAAACCGAGATCAAACTTATAAACAATTCTAATAATTACTGCCATATAACAATAACATTTTTTAATAAAGGATAATGGAAAATACATGATCAAAAGTAAGCATTTGCATTAAAATCACTAATATTGATTTGATAAAAATGTTTCATGTCAAGAAATACAAGAAGAAATAAATATTTATGTATGAGAGTTCAAACTCCCGATAAAACTAAAAATCTGTTTATTTTTACAGCATCTTGCTGAAATTAATCTAAAAACCGTTTTGTTAAATTATAGCAAAAATATATAGGAATAAAAAATATATACCATGATTAGAAAATTAATTATGAAATAGAAAGTTAACATTTAGGAAATAAGTTGCAATGCATATTTGTTAATGTTGAATTTGAAACGCATAGAATAGGCAAATGTAATTATGAAGAGATCAAATAAAATATAATTAATAAAAGTTAAAAAATTTTTGTATATCCACTTATTTAATAAAAATCTATCCAACTTAACATTTTACTATTATTCTATTCATTTAACAATATGTTCATTACATTATGCATATATTTAATAATACTATAATGATTTAATTTTTGATTATAACTATTTTGATTTAATTTGAAATTTGATGGTTTTGTTGTTTAGCAATTTTAATTCCCGATTATTCGGATTGGCCCTAAACAGTTTGCGATATGTGAAGCTACATTTCATGATTTCATTATATAAATTTATTTTCATTTCTTTTATTTCCAGTGTATTTACATTTGCGGACATCAAATAATTTATTCTGGCCAATGCCCTAATAACCTTTTTGATAAGGTGTGTAAGAGTTACATTTAGATAAAAATATTTATTTATTTATTAATAAAATTAGTGAATTAACTAAATGAATATATTATGAAAAATACAGCAGCAATAGCAACTATAGCCTTCCGCTGCTTATGGGTAAAAGGAGTGAGTCAAGGATGGTGGATTAAATTAGGTAATACAATTTAGATGTTTTCAAAAATTTCAAGATTTTATCAATGTTTGTTGGGGAGTGGTTAGAGAGAAGGGAACGGCATCATCATGTTGAAATATATAATATCTTAAGCGGTTTAGTTCTGGACACTCATGGAGGTAATGTGATAGGATATTTTTAGTAGTTTGGATAAAAGAGATAAAAATAATATTTATATTTTTGTACAATATTTATGGCATACATATAATATCAACTGTTTTGGAAACTGTGCAGAAAATATGTTGGTTCAAATCTTTGTAGACACCGGACCCCGTTATTTCAATAAGTGACAACTTTGAATATGTAGTACAGTCTAACAATCTTGATTCATGCGTTGACAGTTTATATATTTAAGTCCGCAGAATTTACTATTATTGTGACAATTTTGGATTCTTATCATTGAATAAATTTACGTTTGCACATTTCATTTTCCTCCTATTTGCAAATATATAGGTGAATATTGGTTTAATAATTGCAGAATATAATTAATGTTCGTTTTCAATAGTTATATACATATATGATGGTTTCTTTAAGAGCCAATATAGATTACGGACATTTAGAGCCTGATTAATGATGTTCTTGTTGATACACACTCGAAAACTTCTGATTGAAATCGTTTCAGAATCTATTTGTTGGATCCCGAAAACCACATTGGTATACCATAAGTACATATGGGTTTCATTACTATCTCATATATCAGCATTTTATTTTCTAGTGATTCTGTCGACCCTGGATCTAATAGCCATATACATAAATTATACATTAACTCAATTTATTACCGTTTGAAGAATATGTCATAGCGCTACGTAAGGCGTCGATCCAGATGCACTCCTAGGTATTTAGCATGGACTTCCTGTGGCAATTTTCAGCTATTTAGTATGTTTGCACTTTGTATAGCAACAATAATTTAAGTCAGTTCAAATTAGAACTCAAAAGAACGAATATATTGTCACCATTATATTGACACCTAGTACATGATTTGACAATTTGTTTGGAAATTAATATTAAAAACACATTTTGGCCAGTGGCCAGTGATTCTTATCATTGAATAAATTTACGTTTGCACATTTCATTTTCCTCCTATTTGCAAATATATAGATGAATATTGGTTTAATAATTGTAGAATATAATTAATGTTTGTTTTCAATAGTTATATACATATATGATGGTTTCTTTAAGAGCCAATATAGATTACGGACATTTAGGGCCTGATTAATGATGTTCTTGTTGATACACACTCGAAAACTTCTGATTGAAATCGTTTTAGAATCTATTTGTTTTAGTTGGATCCCGAAAACCACATTGGTATACCATAAGTACATATGGGTTTCATTACTATCTCATATATCAGCATTTTATTTTCTAGTGATTCTGTCGACCCTGGATCTAATAGCCACATACATAAATTATACATTAACTCAATTTATTACCGTTTGAAGAATATGTCATAGCGCTACGTAAGGCGTCGATCCAGATGCACTCCTAGGTATTTCGCATGGACTTCCTGTGGCAATTTTCAGCTATTTAGTATGTTTGCACTTTGTATAGCAACAATAATTTAAGTCAGTTCAAATTAGAACTCAAAAGAACGAATATATTGTCACCATTATATTGACACCTAGTACATGATTTGACAATTTGTTTGGAAATTAATATTAAAAACACATTTTGGCCAGTGACAAGAAGTTATACAACAAAAATTATCTACATTAATTATAATAGTTCACTATAATTATATTATAACAATTTATGATAAAAATTATGTTTATGATAATTATTTACATTTACATTTATAATACTATTACTAATATGTGTAGTCTGGATTTCCTAGTTCATTAGGTCGTTTGGTCGAGCTCTCTTTAAACGGCGCATGGTGGTTTCCTCTAGATGTAGCAACTCGTTTATTTCTTCGTTATTATGCCAATGCACTGTATCGTAGTGTTTTGTGGATATCTTTTTTATTTCTTCGTCAATTTTTGTCATATTTAGTTTGCGGTGTATATCTTCATTTGTTGTGTACCAACCAGATTTATGATAACTCTTAATATTCTAGATTGCTGTCTTTGAATTTTTTGTATGTGGCTTTGCCGTTCCCCATACTTGGAGTCCGTACGTCCAAATTGGCTTTATAGTACACTTGTATAGCAGCAACTTGTTGTTAATTGTGAGTTTAGATTGCTTACCCATTAACCAATATAGTTGTCTAAATTTTTCTTTTATGTGTTTCGTTTTTTGTTTGATGTGGTAGTGCCAATTTAGCTTTGAGTCCATGTGTATACCAAGGTATTTAGTAGTAGACCCTATTTTTATATCTTTATTGTTTATTTTATTAGGTATTGGGTCAAATTTTGTTTTAGTTGTAAAAATTATTTGTACAGTCTTATCTTCATTAATTTTCAAGCACCATTTATCAAACCATTCCTTAACATTCTCTGTGTATATCTGCAGATTTGCAGTCGCAGTATTTAGATTTTTGTCAGATGCTAAGAGGATTGTGTCGTCAGCAAAGGTAGCAATTGTGGTATTCAGTTCTTTTGGAAGTGGTATATCTGAGGTAAATATGACATATAGCAGTGGTCCTAAAACACTCCCTTGAGGGACCCCAGCTGTGGTAAGATGAATAGACGAGTACTCTCTCTCCATTATATTTGACGTAAAAGTAACGATCACTAAGATAACTTTCAACAATCAAATAGTAGTCAAGTGGCAGCATTGTCTTCAGTTTATGCAGAGTCCTTTATGCCATACTTTGTCAAATGCTTTTGCAACGTCTAAGAATACAGCAACGCAGTACCGCTTATATTCTATGTCTGTTTCAATTTTATTTGTTATACGGTGTATCTTTGAATTGCTGAATGTCGTTTTCTGAAGCCGAATTGATGATTTGGTATAATGTTTTTATTGTCTAGGATCTGGCTAAGTCTATCATGTAGTAGTTTTTCAGCAACTTTAGAGATTATGGGAAGTAGGCTAATTGGTCTATACGACGAAGCAGTTGTAGCATCTTTTCCCTGCTTCGGTAGTGCAATAATTTCAGCAACTTTCCATACTTTGGGAAAAAATTGTAGTCGGAACATTGAGTTGATAACATTCCTTAAGTAGTTATAACCTATAGTATGTAGCACAGCGAGAGCTTTTCCTGTCAACATATCGTATCCTGGTGCTTTTTTGTGGTTTATTCGTTTTTTAATGCAATTAATTATTTCTGTTGTGTTTGTTTTCTTTATTTTGGTTGTAAGCGGTATACTTAAGTCATTGCGTTTTTTTGATAGGACTTTTACAAAGTATTTAGCCAATGTTGTTGCTTTTTCTTCATTGGTAGTAGCCCATGAGTTGTAATATTTCTGTAGAGCTGGCTGATACCTTATCTGAGTTTTACATTTCTTTGTGCATTTCCATAATGAGTAGTTAGTATCCTGGGTAGGCGTCAAGTTTTTTAGGTAATTTTCAACTTCAATATTTTGTCTTTTAGTTAATATTTTCGTGAGTTTTTTGCAGGCTATATTTAATTTGTGTTTATCCTCAGGCGACCTAGTTAGCTGCCAGTTCTTTCTTAGCTTTCTCTTCTCAATAATTAGCTTTCTGATGAAAATATCCGTTGTAGGTTTATTTCTTCTAAATTTATGCTGTTGGCTTGATTTGATTCCTGCGTCTAGGACCACATCGTTGAAGTGAATAATGACACGTTCAATGTCTAATTGTGTTTTCAGTCTGATAGACATATTCAGTTGAGTTTCAATATGCTGTCTATACTCATTCCAGATTGTTTTTTGGTTAAAAATCTTAGCTATTGGTTTTACGGGTTTGATGTCAGTTGTGTAGTCAATTATTATCGGAGAGTGGTCTGAAGAAAGTTCGAAACAAGCTTTCACTTGCTAGATGCTTTCCAGCACATTTCACACATACTGGATCTCTTGTACAGTAGTTTTTTGTATGTCCGAATTTTTGGCATTTAGTGCATTGCGCGACTTCTCTTTTATGATGAGGTGCCTCAAACACTACTATGCAATGCATTAATTTGTTAATGCTATATATATCTTTATTGTTAGTATTTGTTTCCAGTTCTATGCTAAACAGTGGTAGCGGTTTTCTTGTTGTCCGTTGAGTTATGTTAGTTATGTTTAAAACTTTATGACCGTTTTCATCAAGGTCATTTTTAATTTCTTCTTGGTCTGCGGAGGGGTGCATATTGCGAAGAATGACTTTGAAACCTCTTTCATTTTTGGGTTTAAATGTGTACAGCTTCGTACCTTTTTGCTTTAGAATTTCGAATATTTTTGTGTATCTTTCCGAGTCGTTCGATTGAACTCGTACTTCATTGTTTGTTAATATTTTAAATATAAAGTTACTGCCTGCAACAGCGGTTAGCGCATTTTTTAACGTCTTTATGCATTCTACGCCTTGTACGTATTAGGGGGTGGTTTGTTTAAACTTTTTTTTCGGACTAGTTGTCTTTTCTTTTTCGGACTCATTTAGATCAACTTGTCCACTATGCGAGGGTTCAGCAAGTTCGTCATCATCAACGGTCAAAGCAGCAAATCTGTTTTTTCTTTCTGAAGTAGTATCGCTCAACCAGTAGTTTGATAACTTACTTTGGTTTGGGTTTTTTGCTATTTTTTATTTTTTGTTACTGTTTGGCGTTCTTTTCGTTTTATCAGTCGTGGGTGAGGTTCGTGCTCTTTTTGGTGGCGATTGCAGTTGACTTACCTGCACGCCTTTTGGTGCAATTTGCACACAGGTAGCAGAACATGTTGATGTCGTAGTTGTAGTCGAGAATGTAGTTGTTGTACCGTACGTAGAGAAGGCAGATGTTGTTGTTGCTGACGAATTTGTTGTAGTTGTCGCACAATCCACTGCTATACTGGAGCAGCACATTATTGGAGGTTTGCCATGTGCACTCCACAAAGAGTGTAGTGACTCGCTCATAGATCTCGTTCTCTCCCACGGAGGAGAGAGCGCTGCACACTCATGGCTATTACCGACTATACTTTGTTTAATAGTTTTTTTAAAAATTTTTTTTATTATTATTTTTGCTATATTTTAATCTTATTTATGTATGTATGTAAAATATCACGAAAAACAATATTTTGGTGTGGTAGCTCTAATCACTTATTATGGCCAGAGTCCACTGTGGCAACACCACACACAACCGGGATTATTTTATTTGTTGTCTCTTTCAACTTTTAACTCATATATGTATATAACAGTTCCTTTGTTTGTTTGATTGTTTATTTATCACTTTTAATAAATTTCAAATTAGTTATTATAAATATTTAGATTATCTAAACAGAAGTAGACACTTTCTTGAAAACTTGCACTTTCGTTTAGCGTCTCTTTCGCGGGTTTTGTAAAATTAGTTATTTAGTTTTAAACAACGACAAATGTCACAAGGGCGGAGCTCGTGTGCTTACACGTCTGTTTAGTTACACGACTGCATGAAAAAAACGAATATTGAATTCTCACTTTTTCGTGGTTTTCTAGTTCAAGTACTAGAAGTTCACTTCTAAAACAACTTCAATTTTTTTTCATCATGAATTTTCAGTTCAAGTACTGAAAATTCAAAATCACAAATTCAGAATAAAACTTTGAATTAACATTTTGGTAAACCCAATGTGATATTTTAGTTCAAGTGCTGAAGTACTATCATACATACATCATGGCAAAATTTATCGGAGCTTGCAGAACGGCAAAGGATAATTCGAAACTTCAAAAAGAATTCAGCAGATAGAAGAACAAGGTCCTCCTATTATAAAGAGAAATTGCGTCAATTGAATCAATACTGGGACGACGTCGATGAAACAGATTGCAAATTAAGGACACTAACAGATTATCCGACTGACCACGAATATGGCGCATCCGGATACTACGACTAAATCAGCAAGTTAGTCGGTTCTTATCAATGCCGATTTCTCCAGGAAGCCACCCGTCTGCAGGCAAACGAGGAAGGTGGGATTATGCCAGGCGAAAAACGACAGTACCATCGCCAACAGCCAGCCTACCAGCCGTACTAGCCCCCTCCGAGCAGCAAATTGAAAATCTACAAACATCATATCTTCATGTAGCTCCAAGGACATCGTTCATGAGGGAACCTTCTGGAACCTCGTTCCAACACGGCATAGTGAGGAATATGACTGCTCGAACGCCCATGTTGAGGTGAGCATACAAAAATCTGGATGCAGTCCAAGAAAACGAGCCATAGCAATTTTATCAACTTAAAATAAACAGTATCAGTCATCTTCGGACCCAAATATAATTGGTGTGCGACGAGCTTTGGGAAAAGTTTGAACATCTGGCAAAGTGCGATCAATTAGATGAAATGGTACAACACCAGTTAGTTCATCTCTCTATAAGAGCAGATAAGTGCCAATGTGCCAGAGTCGCTCTCTCTGCCGCGAGCGAAGAGCAAACAATGCGAAGTTCAGTTTACCTCCCAATGGTAAACATTCCAAAGTTTAACGGCGATTACTTGAAATGGCAACAATTCTTCGATCTGTTTTCCCAAATGATCGACAAGCAGCCATTAGCAGTGGTGCAAAAAATGTGGTATCTAAAGGCCAATATTACAGTAGAGCTGCAAAATTAATCAACCGCTTCTTCCTGACGGAAGACAACTATGTTGCCGCTTGGACCTTATCAGGCACATCAACTGCCTTGACAACTAAGAATTTGCACGACACAGCACGTGAATGCATCTTGGCTCTGGACAATTTAGGGCTTGGTACAGGAGCGTTGGATCCGATTCTCCTTCATCTGCTAATAAAGAAACCAGATCGATCTACACATATGAGATTTGAACAATCCTTAACAAATCCAAAAGAATTACAAGGGGCGAATAACTTCCGACTGTTGTTGGAAGGACAATTCCATTTAATGGAAGGATAAAGCAGCAATGGCACACACACCCAACAGATTTGTGTCCTCCATTGGAAAATCGACCAAGAGCTATAGCTGCTAATTATGTGACAATGGTAGGCATCCATTTTACTATTGTAAGCAATTTCTACAGCTGTCAATTGCAGCATGCCAGTTGTGGGTAAAAAAGAAACGATTGGGTATCAATTGTTTTAAGAAAGATCGACATTCAAACTGATGCAAGTCGAGATGTTGCAGCAAATGTGATAAAAACACAATATGTTGTTACATTTTGGAAATGAAAAGCAAAAAGGTCCAAAAATGCCGCCATCAGAAGCAAGGCAATCAGCCAATGAAGCAATAGGTACCATTTCAAATGCAACAGTTTCATCAGCAGCAGCAAGCAGCGTGTCAACTGAACGATACGTACTACTAGCAACAGCAAGGATAAGAAACACTGCGGCCAATGGCAACTCAGGGGAATTTAGAGCAATTTTGGACTCAGGGTCTCAATTTAACATCGTCTCAGATCGTCTCGTGAAGAGATTATCCATATCTCCAACCAAAGCTTCCGTGTCCATTGAGGGAATTGACGATGCGCAAAAGACGGTCACTCACAGAATTAATGTCAAGTTGCAATCCACTAGTGATTGTCTCACAACAAAATTGGAAGCATTTGTACTTCAAAACATTATTTCAGCGCAACCAACAAATCAATTTGATACTTCAAATTGGAAAATCGCGGCCAACATACAGTTGGCAGATCCAAAATTTTGCAGCGAAAAATTTTGAGCTTTTTAAATATCGGCGAAATCATTAACAACTATTCGGGAGTGAAAGTAGATACCGATAGCAGGGATGGCCGACTAGTCGAGGCAATTGAAAAATGATGGAAGATGGATGAAGACGAAACAATCACCAGCAGAACAACAATGCGAAACTGACTTTGCCCAAATATGCGCAAAAATTACCTGGGATGCTTCATCGTAAAATTGAAATTTCTCGAAAATCCAGCATCTATGGGAAAATCAAAAATAATGGCTCACAATCGATTCCTTTTTCTCGAACAGCGACTTCAGAGAAACGTGTAGCTATGAAAACAAAATGTGGCGTTCCTGAGAGAATACGAAAGATTGGGACACATGAAGAAGGTGAACGTTGACTCAATGCTGTCTCCTAACTACTTCCTTCCTCATTATTGTGTTCTAAACCCGATAGTACAAAAACCAAATTGCGAGAGGTGCTAGACGCATCCGCCAAAACCACGACAGGATATTCATTGAACGATTTAATGTATACGAGACACAGTTCAAACTGAGCTTTTTTCAATACAGCTACGCTTTCGATTGCCACACTTTGTCTCCACGACCGATATCGATAAGATGTATCTGCAGATAATAATACATCCAGAAGATCGACGGTATCCAGCCATAAAATGGAGAGAGGATCAACAGCAAACATTTGGTACTAGCAAGAAAACACCGTTACATATGGAACACGGACAGTACCGTACCTAGCGGTAAGTCATCCTTTAGGAGCTAAAACGTTACATGATACTTTTTATGTGGATGATGGATCTGGAGGATCAGACAGTCTGGCTACAGCCATAGAAATGCAACGACAACTGATAAAAATGCTGAGCACACATGGATTTAATTTAAGAAAATGCTGTGCAAATCATCCCCCACTATTAACAAATATCCCACAAGGTGACCAGGAAGTGAATTTAAATTTTTCTAATGACACTAGTGACCCAATCAAAACGCTGGGTTGTTGTGGCTGCCAAAGGTTGACATATTCTGTATTAGATCAACGCTGGATCCATTAGGGGCAATCACTAAGCGAAGTGTCAGCTCCAATCTAGCACGACTGTTTGATCCACTTGGACTACTAGCACCGGCAATCGTCAAGGCACAGATATTCACACTGCATCTATGGAAAATAGAATTATTCTGAGGATCTACCATCATATCTCAATGCCGCATGGACAGCATTCAGAGAAAATCTTAACCACTTAAACAATCTTCGAATAGCCTGACACATACTCAATGCACAACTATCATCATCAACACAACCACACACCTTTACTGACGCTTCCGAAAGGGCCTTCGGCGCGGCAGCATACATACGAGCACCGCTAAAGGATGGCAGGATAATGGATAATCCGACTTGCACCACTAAAAACACAGACTCTGCCATTGGAAGTTTGTACTGCGATTGGAATTTTGTACTGCATTAGTAGGTGCCCAACTCGCAGCTCAGGTAAAAACAGATAGAGGATGAACAAATCTTTTTGACCGATTCAGAGGTTGTGCCTCATTGGATAAATGCAAAATCATCAGCATACAAAACTTTTATGGCAAATAGAGCAGCAAAAATTCAAATGTTAACACTACCCGAGTAATGGCGACATGTCAGTGCAAAGGAATATCCAGCGGATTTACTATCAAGAGGATGTTCAGCAAAGACATTGCATTCTGGCTGGCATTGCATTCTGGAATTTTCGAGTAAAAAATATTACTTTAACAACAATCGAACAGGATCGGTCATCGTCAAGACAGTGACTTGAAAGAAGCAATCCAAAACATGAAGCAGCACAATGATATACAAATTAATAGTGCACTCACCAGCTTATCACCTTTTTTAGATGACATGAACATTCTTCGAGTGGGGGTACGATTGGAAGCTACTGAGCTACCATGCGATGCTAAGCACCAAATGCTGCTACCCTACAACCAACCGCTGGTCAAGGTACTCTTCTTTAAAATGCATGTGGAGAACAAGCACTGTGGTCCTCAAGCCTTGCTGGGAATCTTTTTGGTCAATAAAGGAAAAACAACAGCTCGATCAACTGTTCAGCATTGTATCCGATGCAATAAAGCTCGCCATCAATTGGTATAACGCCAGTTCGACCATCCATTAACAGTGGTGTGGACTAACAGGCCCCTTTATGGGTGCATTATAAGTTTCGCGGAAACAAGCCATCCAAGGCAAACTTAGCTGTATTCTGTTGATTAGAGTTAGTAACCGAGATGTCAACAGAAGCGTTTATTGGAGCCCTCAAAAGAATCATATGTCGAAGCAAGAAATCAATTGACAGAGCTATCATCAGCACTCCATTCATCAACCGCTCAAGTCCAAATTGAAATAAAGTCCAGTGAGAAAGGAATATAGTTTAATTTTATTCCTCCCACAGCCTCTGAATTCGGACGACTGTTGGAAGCAGCAGTTAAATCTGTCGCATTAGCTTCATTGACGTATGAAGGATTGGAAACTGTGATTGTGGAAATAGAGGCCATATTGAATTCCCGGCCACTAACGCCACTTTCATCGGACCCTTCGAATTTAACAGCCCTAACGCCAGGTCACTTCCTCATAGGAGAAGCACTCACCACCCAAGTAGATAGCAATACAGACTCAACAAAGCAATCACTCAAGAGGGAAATTGGTGGCGCAAGGAAAACACGATTTCTGGAAGAAATGGTCCAATGAATATCTCAATGAACTCCAACAACGACACAAATGGACAAGATAAAGAGATATCATCAAACACGACGACATGGAAATTATCAAAAAAGATAATGTTCCTGTTATGTAGTTGTCTCTTGGCCAAATAGTAGAAGTCCAGATGGAGTAGTACGCGTTGCAGAGGTTAAGACGGCAACGGGAGTTTACTTGAAATTTTTTATTTTTTTTTTATATCCCACTTACATTACACCTGTCTGTTGTAATAAGTAATAATTTTTAACAGTTAGGAAATAGAGGTAATCTTTCTAGCTTAATTTCAGGCTAGATTTATATAAGTATATATTTACTAGCTCTGTTGGTGTGCAACATTTCAGCTTCTAATGCAGGAATTTCTCTCAGATCTGGATTTGTGTGTGCTAACAGGCGGTGCATGTGCTTGATGCTGCATGTTTGGATGGTTATTTCAATAGAGTCAATGTACAGGTCACGGTGGATGTCTTCGTTTGATATATACCACTCAGCATTGATTATAGTGCGAAGAATTTTGGACTGCATTCTGATTGTTCGATTTTGCTGCGGTGCCCCATATTTCGATAGCGTATAATCTATATATATAAAAATGAATGTTTGTTTGTTAGTGACGCTAAGGCTCCGGAACGGCTGGACCAATATTGATGGAATTTTCAGAGGTTGTTCGTTGTGGATCCGGGAAGGTTTAGAAATAAAAAACCTTATACTTTTCTTGAAGAAAAGTCGGAAAATTTAAAAATTCCAAAAAGGACTTTTTTCCATACAAAATTTTTTTTTCCAATTGTTTCTTGCAAGTCGGAAAATTCGGAAAATTCGAAAATTAGAAAAACCTAATCTCACTTATTAACATATTTGTCTGCAACTATACAGATACGTGAACTGCAATGAAGCGCTTTGGAGAATATTTTTTTTTGTAATTCATGAGCGTTTTCCGACTTTTGTGCATCTCGCAGTTCATTTGTCGACCTACGTAGTTTGTGGTGTTTTGTGAGGCGCAGGGCGATCTTGAAAGTATTGTTGATCCCATTGTAGTGCCGCCTTTTTTCCAACCGAGTGTTATGATCCGTAAAGCCAAAAGTGCGCAGAATCCTGAAGGCAGACCTCCTGGATCTGTTCGCTCGTATGGATGGATTGATATGCGGACATACGCCAAAGAGGAGGAGGTGCAGAAGTCTCTGCTGATGATGTTTGAGGGCGGCCTAGTGGTCGGAGCCTTAAACATACCTGGTTGACGGGCATTCACTATTCAGACTGTATGGATAATTGAAAGTTACATAAGATGTACTACAAATATATTGATAAATGTCATGAGTATTTAGTCGAGCCTCATGATATAGAACTAACAAATTTTCAATTGAGATAATCTCGCTAATACCCCAAATATCAAAACGGATTTCGTTTTCCTCTAGAATGCAATGAAAAACCACTTGTAACATAGGGAATACTGTTAAAGGGAGAAATAAATAGCATTAGTCACAGTTACGGAAATTAAAAAAACCTGGACAACACCAAGCATCTTAGCTAGTTGCAAATATATTAGGGTAGTATAAGCGCAATTAAAACAGGTTTCATTTTTTTTATTATTATTCTATATTACATATATATTTTCCCAATTAATAAAAAATTTACCTACACAGCTTGGCAGGTACAGGACCTTTTGGAGGTAGCTGTCAAATACACGGACCTTTGCCTCCATTAACTCAATCAGGTTCGGACGACTTAACTGCAGTTCCTGACTTGGATGTTGGTCCACCAGGAATAAAAAGTCCAATTAGAAATAATCTAGTATTTTCTCACACGAAATGCCCACCTAGAATCCATCGCAGCTGTTTTTGTGTGCGTTTTATAGCAGAGCATACAAAGATGCAAGAGGATTCCACAAAAGTAAGAGCTATATTCACATTCATATTGTTATGTAATTTTATATTGTTTCTGTATATATTTAAATAAAGGTGAAAGAAGACTGGAAATATGTTGCTATGGTTTTGGATAGGCTTTTTCTATGGATTTTCACACTAGCTGTTTTAGCAGGTACTGCAGGAATAATACTTCAAGCTCCAACATTGTACGACGATAGAATTCCTATAATAGAACAGAAGGAAATAGATTTTTCCGGGACCTAAGCGGGGCGCTGCAGACCCCCACAATAGCATTTATATACATTTTTAAATTAACCATTTAAATATCTCAATTTTGAAATGGTGTTGAAAGGGAGAGGCACGTGAATAAGCATGAAATCATAATATTTTATGAAGTCTCATATTATTGTCAATTATCTGTCATTTAATAAATTACAAGTAAAAAAGTTGCTTACGTTCTTACTTATACATATTTGTATATGTACATATACTATTCAAAGTAAACATATATACTATTTAAAGTAAACATATGTTAACACATTTTATTAATTTAATCCATCATTATTAACTATCTGGCGAAATCCATCATACTGACTAACAAATAATTTATTATTGTAATATACTCGTACAATTTACATATTCATATTCATTTATATTTTTAACCGATTATCTCCAGCTTCGTAGCAAATGGTTTGAATTCAATTTAAAAAAGTGTTCAATTCTCGTATGAAATTTTGTGAACTGGCCTGCCAGAAACACTATATTTTTGTATATGTGCATATGTGTATTGGTACGTACCATATCCCAGCAATCATTTACGGCGATCTACCATTTTTAGAGGGAGATTGATTTTACCATACGTATTCAATTGTAAAACTTTTTTGCTCTCCACAGCAATTGCGGATTAATTGTAGCTTTTGATAAGCTAGCTTCCTGTGCATGGAAGCTACATTATTTCTTTTCTACTGCAGTAGCGATCCCTACTATTAAAAATTTTAAAGACTAAAGCGTAGTAGAAAATTCAAGAATGGAGTAATTTTTATAAATAAGGTTTGAATTATACAGCTTCACTTAGTAATATAATCAAGTAACGTTTTTTATATAGTTTCTATTTAATTTACATAAAAAAACTCTCATTTGATTTTATTTTATTCATTTTTGTATAAACATTAATTGAAAAATAATTGTTTTTATATCAGGCTAAGTAATTGCCATCTGTTTATCTATCCTTTGATTACTTTCAAAATAAAGTATTAATAAAATAATAATTTGTTCAAGTTTTCTTGGCATTTGTAATCAGAACAGTATTAATTGATACTGCACAAATTTGTAAAAATGTACTAAAATTTAATATAGAAAATCCCTTTATTATTATTTTAATAAAGTGAAGCAATGTGTTTGCGTAAGTGCAAATAAGTTAAGTATGACTAGAGTAAAAATAGGCGCTTTCGATTCACCACTCTATCGACGATAGGACAGACATATGTATGGAAAAGATAGCGAGTAAATTATACTCGGATTAAACGAGCGAATTTTTTCATCCTCGATAGAAAAGTGTTCCAAATTGAAAATTGCTTGAAAACCAACGAGATTAAAAATTACCTATAAAAATGCACTGGGATTTTTTATATTTTAGCTGTTTAAATTTAAATAAAACCAAAACTAATCTTTGGATTTTGTTTTTGATTTTAAATATTATTATTCTGCTGATTTAAATTATATTCAGATGATTAGTTTGCATAAAAAATATAAAGAAAGTAAATGTTTAAAAAAACAGTTGAAACAGTGCTGCAAAGTATACCACTTACTCGAGTATTGTTTTATTCTCACAATTCGTTACGATCTCGATAAAAGTAACGAATCGAATGCGCCTAATATGTGAGCATTATTAATGTTATTGACAACTAAAAAATTGAAATATTGTTAGTCTAATCTAATCAGTAGATTCTGCGTTGTTTTAAAGTAAATAAGCAATTTCGAGTTTAAAATTAGTATATTTTTAAAGATCAAAAAATCAAAAGGATTACCTAGAAGCAGAATTCCCTCACTGGATTTTAAATTTACTAATAACTGTGGGAGTATATAATTACATTTCATTCTTTCAAGTATTTTATTGTTATTCAATTCCAATAATTTGCTATTATATTTTGTAGTTTTATTAGTTTATATTCATTAGAAGAAACTAGTTTTCCCCACTGCTTTGAAGAAAATCAGCAAAACTACTACAGTTTTGCGCATGGGTTAGTGTGCGCAAAATGAGAGAAGTTTCTCTGTATTGTCTGATTGAAAGTTTCTATTTCACTAACCCATGCCAAAACTGTTGTGGTGTGGCTAATTTGCTTCAGAACCAATTAGAATCCAAATTGCCCACTAATGATAATCAAAACAGTGGGCAAAAGTAGAAAATCATCTGTAAGGTTGTCGTTAATTAAAATTTAACTACCATTCTTGCGCCAAAAATTGACAAAATCAATGTCTTTAAATATTTTGCTATTTAAGAATCATTACTAATGTTAGGATTTGTACTCAATATATTGAAAGCATAAATTTATTAATACTTATTTATAAGTTAATTGCTTATTTCAATACAGCTTGTCTAATTTTTGTTTTGTTTGGTTTCTACTTTCCAATAAATATAAACTTATTTTTTTTTTGTAGTTCATATATTTGTTGAATTCTCTTATAAAATGCCTAACAATAACTATTCAAATTTAAAATCTAATAGCAAGATTAACCCGCAACCAGTGGATTAACGCCAATAAAAACAACTAAAATAAAATATTTAAATATTTTAGTACAACAGTTTAATCTAATGAGAGCACTTCAATTAAACAATTTCAGTCTAGCCTACATACGTGCGTACATACACGTGTGTGTATTTTAGTTTGAAGTAATTACCTTGTCACTTAATTGGGATGATGTCGGAGTTTGAGTTTATATTTCCACTTAATTTTTGTTAGCTCAGTTTTTACCAGTGGTATATTTAGATCGTTGTGGATGTTATCATTTTTAATGTACCAAGGGGAGCTCACAATAGTTCGAAGAATTTTCGATTTTGTTTTCGTTTACGCGAATGCGCTAGTTAGCCAGCCATGACTCATTTAGATTTAAGAGCTCACTAAGATCTCTGGACGCAATTCTCGAATTTTTATGGCAGCTCAGGATGGTAAAAGTCGACTTTATGAGGCGAATGACTGTGTGTAAATCCGATGTAAATACAATGTAAAGAAATCGATCCGAATACACTTCCCTGTGGTACACCAGCTTTAATATTAAAGTCAGGGGTAATAAACTCCTTAAATTTAAAAAATAGTATCGGATGCACGCTTTCAGGCAAGAATTTGCAGATTTGGTATATTACACCAGCGTGCCAGACCCGATCAAAATTGCCGAGCAGTACTCTTTAAACTCGAAAGCGTTTTCTATTTCGCTGGTGATAAGATTTACCTGTTCTATTGTATTGTGATTTTTGGGCGAAATTCAAATCGGTGATGTGGAATGATACCACTTTCTTCGACATCTGGTAATATCTTTAGCATCAGCAGTTTTTCAAAAAGTTTTGACAGCATCGGCAGCAGACGAATGGGACGACGGGTGTGTTTAAATATTTTCCGGGCTTCGGAATCATGATTACATGTGATATTTTCCAAGCTGAAGGGAAATACCCAATTCGAAATATAGCATTAAACAGCTGTGTTAAAATTTTGAAAGCTATTTCTGGAAACTCAGCTACCAATTTGGCAGCAATTGACTCGTAGCCTAGTTTTCAAGTTGAAATGATTTTGAACCATGTATTTTAGTTCTTTTGCCTTAATTTTAATTGGGTTAAATATTTTTGGGTGCCCAGAGTTTGCATTACGAAATCTTTGGTCTTAGGATTAGGTTGAAAAACATATTCCAGCCAAAGCTTTATCTTTGTCGCTACTCGCCCAGCTTCCATTACGCAATCTAAGTGGTGGCTCTGACTCCTTTGGATTTTTATGCTTTTATAAGCTTTCCTCAAGGAATAATTAGACTTTTCTGTAGGCCATACGTTTCTCGTGTAGTTTTTTAAGTGTTTTTTCAGTTCTGCATGTAAAGCTTCACTGAGACGTGTTTTAGATAAAAAAAATAACTTTGTTTGGTCGTAGACGATCTGTGTTTTTGCCAATGGCTTCTGAACCGTATTTTTTCATTAACTAGGGTTTCAATGGTAGTTTTCCGGATATCACCCTATGGGAATGTTAATTTAGGAGGATTTGCATTAATAGCTGTTGATACAAGAACGTAATTTATATTTTTAATGGTTGCTTATATTTCGTCTTCTCATTTTAGACATGGTGAAATATTTACATGACTGCTAACATATTTTCGATACTTGAGCCAATTAGTTCTTGAAGAAGTTAAGTAATGAGACTTGTAAACTATAGCTTATAAATAATTGAAGTTCATGCTATTGGTTGTATTTGGGTTAATGTTAGTCTTTACTATGTTTGCGTTTTACTTAGCAAACTAACTATTTGAGGACTCAGACTGACTCAGGTTAGTGGTACCTGGCCTCGACTCAGAAGTAGGATTGGGTTGCATTTGCTGACGTAGGAAGGACTTATTTTTAAGGTCTATAAAAACTGGATATCCGCTGTATTTGGCATTATGATTGCCACTACAGTTACTGCATTTGGCATCAGCATTAGATATGTCAGACTAGCATTCTGATAAACGGTGAAAATCTCCGCAGGCGACACATACTGAGCCTAGCGTGCAATACGTTTTTGTATGACCATACTCTTCACAATTTGAGCATTGCACCGGATCTTGTCTCTTGTGTGGTTCTTCTACATTGGTACGTCGATGCAGCAAATACAACATATCGTAAATATGGTGAATTTCATTACATTTCAATTTTGGCGTGTCAGGTTCAAGCTCTACTCGAAATATTAATTGTGTTATTTTATTTATTTTTTAATTGTAAACAGACTTCGCTTTAAAACCAGCATCTTCAAGAGCCTCCGGATCTATGTCAGCTTTCATACGGATCTATATCATATTCAGTGCGTTTGATAACTACCACAAGTCACTTACTACTTTTTAATGTGTATGTATAATAACTCTTTTTACTTTGATCGAAGTGCGATATTATAATACGGTAGTTGCATTCTTCGTAAATTTGAACTTTTGTTTCCGCTATGTTACCTTTCATAAAAAGAATAATATGGAATTTTTGCTACCGATTAGCTGGCGCAAGCTTTGCACTAACGCATTGGATTTGAGTTCACGTAGAGAAATAAGTGGTGGCTTCAAGATTTGTAACTTATTTGATTTTCCACTTTCGAGTGCGAATCATCGATTGTCAATAAGATATAAAAAAGATTTTGGTTAGCTTATGGATTTTTGCTGCTTGTTTGCCCAATTCAATTTCAGGACTTAACATTCGTTCTACATGCATGTATAATGTCGCCCTAGCTGTAATTTGTTCATCTGAGAGAGGAGTACGCTTAGCTCATCAGAAAGAAGAATATTTGACTTAGCTCATCAGAAAGAAGAATATTTGCGAAGGACAATACTTTAATTTCCTTTGTTGATGTATTAGTGTTACGCTCTTCTATTTTTGAATACATTGTCACCCTCTCTGCGTATGTTTTCTTACTCGGTTGTGCACATGGAAGCGTATTGAGATTTCTACGAACGCTGAGCTGAATGTACTGGGGCCATAGTTAAGCCTGCCTGTGTGGTAGTATGAACGGGACAACCGCCAATTTTATTAAGTAAATTTGGACCCTTTTTTAACAGACAATCCCACGATGCTGCACAGAAAGTGTCTGAGGTAAGGTTGACGGCAACTCAGAAGTAAAGGGTTTTTCAAAAGAAACGCTACAAAAGTAAATCGATAGTGACAGCAAACGACGCCATGCCATGCCGCTCTTTTGACATTTCTCTTCAGTAAGGTTTGCCATTTACTACCGAAATTCGGAGTCAGTCGCCTCAACTTTAAGAGCGCTACGTCCAATTTATGATGAGGCTCATTTCTGGCTGAATGGCTTAGTCAGTAAGCAAAATATGCATTATTGGTTAGACAGCAATCCACACGTACTCCATGAGTCATCATTGCATCCCGAAAAAATTACGGTTTGGTGCGGTTTATGGGCCGGCGGCGTCATTGGGCCGTACTTCTTCTGTGATGATCAAGACCGGCACATTACTGTGAATGCGAATCGCTACCGTTCCGAATATTTTTGGCCCCAATTGGATAATATGGACTTGGAGGACATGTGGTTCCAACAGGACGGCGCCACAAGCCACACAGCGAATGCCACAATCAATTTACTGCAAACCAAGTTTGGTGAACGAAATGGCCCAGTCGATTGGCCGCCTCGGTCGTGCGATTTGACGCCGTTAGATTATTTCCTGTGGGGCTACGTCAAGTCTATGGTCTATGCCAACAAGCCAGCGACGATTGATGAACTTCGTACGAATATCGAACGTGAAATTGCAGCAGTATCGGCCGATTTATGCTTGAAAACCGTTGAAAATTGGGTTCAGCGTCTGGACTTCTGCAAGCGTGCCCGTGGTGGCCATGCAAAAGAAATCGAGTTCCATACATAATGGCATCGAACGTACTTTCACAGGAATAAAGAATTTCATTGATATTTAAAACCGGTTTTGTTTTATTTAAAAAAAACTTTTGTAGCGCTCTTATTGAAAAACCCGATAGTTGCAGGCGCAGATACATTTGGAGAACGCATGCGCTGTGTAGGAGAGCTCGTAATTAGAAGCATACTCTATTTTAATTTTAATTTAAAAGTTATGTTTTATGTATTTTCCTTATTATTTTTTCACTCACTGTTTCTGAAACTAAAATTATCAGTGTTATGCGTCTCTTTCGCTTGGTTTAAAACTTAAACCATTAAATATTTTATTAAATCACCACCAATTGAGGAGCAAGCAAAATCACATCCGCACTCTACAGTAGGCACAATACGAATAAACTAATAAAAATACAAAATAGAATAGGAAATCATTGGAATTGAATAACAATAATATATTTTAAAGAATGAAAAGTAATTATATACTCCCACCATTTTAATATTTATTAATAAATCTAAAAGCCAGCGAAATATACTAATTTTAAACTCGCATTTGCTTATTTACTTTAAAACAACGCTAAATCTACTGTTTACATCAGACAAACAATATTTAAATTTTTCATTTGTAAATAGCATTAATAATGTTCACGTATTGTTTCTCTAGTAATACTTAACTTACTTGCGATTATGCAAATACATTGCGTCACTTCATTAAAAGAATAATAAAGGGATTTTCTATATTAAATGTTAGTACATTTTTACAAATTTGTGCAGTATTAATTAATTCGGTTCTGATTACAAATGCTAAGAAAATTTGAACAAATTTTTATTTTATCAATACTTTATTTTGACAGTAGTCAAAAGATAGATAAAGTGATGAGAATTACTTAGCCTGAAAAAAAAAATATTTTTCAATTAATATTTATACAAAAATGAATAAAATAAAATCAAATAAAAGTTGTTTATTAAAATGAAATTATGTAAAAAATTCATTTGAATATATTAATAAATAAAGCTGTATAATTGAAACCTTATTTATAATAATAATCATATTTATTTCAAGTATATTAATATATAAAAATTAATAAAAATAACAGCACTAGCTCAAGGCCATCAGCTGCCTTATTTATAAAAATTACTCTATTGTTCAATTTTCTACTATGCTTTAGTCTGTAAAGTTTTTAAACGTAGGGAACTTATTTTTAACGTCAATAACGAGGTGACAAGGAGCATTTACTTACATGGTGACTGCAAGGTGAATTTCGTACCACCGGAATTGTAAAACTTAAGCAATGTGCGATCAAGATAAACGAAATTGAGAGGAATGGAGAAATACAAATGCTAACACGATTTATATAAAATATATTTAATAGTTAAATAGACTAATAATTTCTTCATAATGTTCAAACTTCACAAAAATAATATATATGTTATTCTTTTAAATTAAAACTCTATTTGCAACGTTTTGGGAATGTTTTGGGAAGCGAACTTCAACGCCTTTTACTTTAACAAGTAATGCTTGTTCCAAGGCACGGGATACAGACGCTTGACTCAATAGTAAAGCAGAATTGTTTTGTTTCCCACGCACTTTTGGTAGGAACCGTGTGTATAGAAAAAATGGTAGCACAAGAATAGTATTTCAATAGACAGGCATGATTTGTGTGTGTTTGTGGCATCAATTCTTTAATGAGACATCGGCACAACGATTTTGAAAGGCGAAAATTCTGCACAAATAAATTTTCCCCCATCGCTACAATTCCGCAACTCTCTCAAAATATGGCGTCTCTTACAATACTCTTCATTATTCAATAAAATGCACAGGAAGAGCACTTCTGCCATTAATTAAAATTCAATTTGTAGAATGCCGCACACAAACACAATAGAAAAATAAAATTCGCTTCTCTTATGTTTTGTTTATTGTTACCATATGTTTGTCAGGTAACAATTGTCAACAAGTAACCCGAGAGCTTTTATTTTGTCGCGAGAATACAGTATTTTAGGTTCAGTTGTCTATTGACAAAGTGGTCAGTTTTTTACTGTGTTCTCTGGTTTCTATTTACTCAACGTTACTATTATTGTTCAGATTTGAGTGTCTCCGGTAAAACGAGTCTCTGTTAATATATTTTTTATATTGTATATCATATTTTTTAAACACTTCATTAAAATTTTTAAAAAATTAAATTTTTTCATTTTCTTATAATTTTTGTATGATATAGAAACTTTAAGAGGTGTGAAAGTGGAGTTTTCCTAGAGTAATCTCCTTGCAGCCTCAATTCAGTTGAGAAAGAGCACTCCTCTAATGCTTCCAAAAAATCTTAAAGAGAGTTCTCCCATTTGTCATATGACAATGACATGCCTATGTAAAAAGGAGGACAAACAATTTCTAGAGAGTTCTTCCATAAAGAACAAAATTTAACCTTTTCGTATTCCTCTGTCAATGCCTATGTAAATAGGGGGAGAAAGACAGTACTTCAAGGAGCAACAAGATCGCCACTTGGAGACTACCGGGAGTACTCCGACGATTATTCTTATTAAAAGTAAGCATTTGCATTAAAATCACTAATATTGATTTGATAAAAATGTTTCATGTCAAGAAATACAAGAAGAAATAAATATTTATGTATGAGAGTTCAAACTCCCGATAAAACTAAAAATCTGTTTATTTTTACAGCATCTTGCTGAAATTAATCTAAAAACCGTTTTGTTAAATTATAGCAAAAATATATAGGAATAAAAAATATATACCATGATTAGAAAATTAATTATGAAATAGAAAGTTAACATTTAGGAAATAAGTTGCAATGCATATTTGTTAATGTTGAATTTGAAACGCATAGAATAGGCAAATATAATTATGAAGATATCAAATAAAATATAATTAATTAAAGTTAAAAAATTTTTGTATATCCACTTATTTAATAAAAATCTATCCAACTTAACATTTTACTATTATTCTATTCATTTAACAATATGTTCATTACATTATGCATATATTTAATAATACTATAATGATTTAATTTTTGATTATAACTATTTTGATTTAATTAGAAATTTGCTGGTTTTGTTGTTTAGCAATTTTAATTCCCGATTATTCGGATTGGCCCTAAACAGTTTGCGATATGTGAAGCTACATTTCATGATTTCATTATATAAATTTATTTTCATTTCTTTTATTTCCAGTGTATTTACATTTGCGGACATCAAATAATTTATTCTGGCCAATGCCCTAATAACCTTTTTGATAAGGTGTGTAAGAGTTACATTTAGATAAAAATATTTATTTATTTATTAATAAAATTAGTGAATTAACTAAATGAATATATTATGAAAAATACAGCAGCAATAGCAACTATAGCCTTCCGCTGCTTATGGGTAAAAGGAGTGAGTCAAGGATGGTGGATTAAATTAGGTAATACAATTTAGATGTTTTCAAAAATTTCAAGATTTTATCAATATTTGTTGGGGAGTGGTTAGAGAGAAGGGAACGGCATCATCATGCTGAAATATACAATATCTTAAGCGGTTTAGTTCTGGACACTCATGGAGGTAATGTGATAGGATATTTTTAGTAGTTTGGATAAAAGAGATAAAAATAATATTTATATTTTTGTACAATATTTATGGCATACATATAATATCAACTGTTTTGGAAACTGTGCAGAAAATAAGTTGGTTCAAATCTTTGTAGACACCGGACCCCGTTATTTCAATAAGTGACAACTTTGAATATGTAGTACAGTCTAACAATCTTGATTGATGCGTTGACAGTTTATATATTTAAGTCCGCAGAATTTACTATTATTGTGGCAATTTTGGATTCTTATCATTGAATAAATTTACGTTTGCACATTTCATTTTCCTCCTATTTGCAAATATATAGGTGAATATTGGTTTAATAATTGTAGAATATAATTAATGTTTGTTTTCAATAGTTATATACATATGTGATGGTTTCTTTAAGAGCCAACATAGATTACGGACATTTAGAGCCTGATTAATGATGTTCTTGTTGATACACACTCGAAAACTTCTGATTGAAATCGTTTTAGAATCTATTTGTTTTAGTTGGATCCCGAAAACCACATTGGTATACCATAAGTACATATGGGTTTCATTACTATCTCATATATCAGTATTTTATTTTCTAGTGATTCTGTCGACCCTGGATCTAATAGCCACATACATAAATTATACATTAACTCAATTTATTACCGTTTGAAGAATATGTCATAGCGCTACGTAAGGCGTCGATCCAGATGCACTCCTAGGTATTTCGCATGGACTTCCTGTGGCAATTTTCAGCTATTTAGTATGTTTGCACTTTGTATAGCAACAATAATTTAAGTCAGTTCAAATTAGAACTCAAAAGAACGAATATATTGTCACCATTATATTGACACCTAGTACATGATTTGACAATTTGTTTGGAAATTAATATTAAAAACACATTTTGGCCAGTGACAAGAAGCTATACAACAAAAATTATCTACATTAATTATAATAGTTCACTATAATTATATTATAACAATTTATGATAAAAATTATGTTTATGATAATTATTTACATTTACATTTATAATACTATTACTAATATGTGTAGTCTGGATTTCCTAGTTCATTAGGTCGTTTGGTCGAGCTCTCTTTAAACGGCGCATGGTGGTTTCCTCTAGATGTAGCAACTCGTTTATTTCTTCGTTATTATGCCAATGCACTGTATCGTAGTGTTTTGTGGATATCTTTTTTATTTCTTCGTCAATTTTTGTCATATTTAGTTTGCGGTGTATATCTTCATTTGTTGTGTACCAACCAGATTTATGATAACTCTTAATATTCTAGATCGCTGTCTTTGAATTTTTTGTATGTGGCTTTGCCGTTCCCCATACTTGGAGTCCGTACGTCCAAATTGGCTTTATAGTACACTTGTATAGCAGCAACTTGTTGTTAATTGTGAGTTTAGATTGCTTACCCATTAACCAATATAGTTGTCTAAATTTTTCTTTTATGTGTTTCGTTTTTTGTTTGATGTGGTAGTGCCAATTTAGCTTTGAGTCCATGTGTATACCAAGGTATTTAGTAGTAGACCCTATTTTTATATCTTTATTGTTTATTTTATTAGGTATTGGGTCAAATTTTGTTTTAGTTGTAAAAATTATTTGTACAGTCTTATCTTCATTAATTTTCAAGCACCATTTATCAAACCATTCCTTAACATTCTCTGTGTATATCTGCAGATTTGCAGTCGCAGTATTTAGATTTTTGTCAGATGCTAAGAGGATTGTGTCGTCAGCAAAGGTAGCAATTGTGGTATTCAGTTCTTTTGGAAGTGGTATATCTGAGGTAAATATGACATATAGCAGTGGTCCTAAAACACTCCCTTGAGGGACTCCAGCTGTGGTAAGATGAATAGACGAGTACTCTCTCTCCATTATATTTGACGTAAAAGTAACGATCACTAAGATAACTTTCAACAATCAAATAGTAGTCAAGTGGCAGCATTGTCTTCAGTTTATGCAGAGTCCTTTATGCCATACTTTGTCAAATGCTTTTGCAACGTCTAAGAATACAGCAACGCAGTACCGCTTATATTCTATGTCTGTTTCAATTTTATTTGTTATACGGTGTATCTTTGAATTGCTGAATGTCGTTTTCTGAAGCCGAATTGATGATTTGGTATAATGTTTTTATTGTCTAGGATCTGGCTAAGTCTATCATGTAGTAGTTTTTCAGCAACTTTAGAGATTATGGGAAGTAGGCTAATTGGTCTATACGACGAAGCAGTTGTAGCATCTTTTCCCTGCTTCGGTAGTGCAATAATTTCAGCAACTTTCCATACTTTGGGAAAAAATTGTAGTCGGAACATTGAGTTGATAACATTCCTTAAGTAGTTATAACCTATAGTAGGTAGCACAGCGAGAGCTTTTCCTGTCAACATATCGTATCCTGGTGCTTTTTTGTGGTTTATTCGTTTTTTAATGCAATTAATTATTTCTGTTGTGTTTGTTTTCTTTATTTTGGATGTAAGCGGTATATTTAAGTCATTGCGTTTTTTTGATAGGACTTTTACAAAGTATTTAGCCAATGTTGTTGCTTTTTCTTCATTGGTAGTAGCCCATGAGTTGTCATATTTCTGTAGAGGTGGCTGATACCTTATCTGAGATTTTCATTTCTTTGTGCATTTCCATAATGAGTAGTTAGTATCCTGGGTAGGCGTCAAGTTTTTTAGGTAATTTTCAACTTCAATATTTTGTCTTTTAGTTAATATTTTCGTGAGTTTTTTGTAGGCTATATTTAATTTGAGTTTATCCTCAGGCGACCTAGTTAGCTGCCACTTCTTTCTTAGCTTTCTCTTCTCAATAATTTGCTTTCTGATGAAAATATCCGTTGTAGGTTTATTTCTTCTAAATTTATGCTGTTGGCTTGATTTGATTCCTGCGTCTAGGACCACATCGTTGAAGTGAATAATGGCACATTCAATGCCTAATTGTGTTTTCAGTCTGATAGACATATTCAGTTGAGTTTCAATATGCTGTCTATACTCATTCCAGATTGTTTTTTGGTCAAAAATCTTAGCTATTGGTTTTACGGGTTTGATGTCAGTTGTGTAGTCAATTATTATCGGAGAGTGGTCTGAAGAAAGTTCGAAACAAGCTTTCACTTGCTAGATGCTTTCCAGCACATTTCACACATACTGGATCTCTTGTACAGTAGTTTTTTGTATGTCCGAATTTTTGGCATTTAGTGCATTGCGCGACTTCTCTTTTATGATGAGGTGCCTCAAACACTACTATGCAATGCATTAATTTGTTAATGCTATATATATCTTTATTGTTAGTATTTGTTTCCAGTTCTATGCTAAACAGTGGTAGCGGTTTTCTTGTTGTCCGTTGAGTTATGTTAGTTATGTTTAAAACTTTATGACCGTTTTCATCAAGGTCATTTTTAATTTCTTCTTGGTCTGCGGAGGGGTGCATATTGCGAAGAATGACTTTGAAACCTCTTTCATTTTTGGGTTTAAATGTGTACAGCTTCGTACCTTTTTGCTTTAGAATTTCGAATATTTTTGTGTATCTTTCCGAGTCGTTCGATTGAACTCGTACTTCATTGTTTGTTAATATTTTAAATATAAAGTTACTGCCTGCAACAGCGGTTAGCGCATTTTTTAACGTCTTTATGCATTCTACGCCTTGTACGTATTAGGGGGTGGTTTGTTTAAACTTTTTTTTCGGACTAGTTGTCTTTTCTTTTTCGGACTCATTTAGATCAACTTGTCCACTATGCGAGGGTTCAGCAAGTTCGTCATCATCAACGGTCAAAGCAGCAAATCTGTTTTTTCTTTCTGAAGTAGTATCGCTCAACCAGTAGTTTGATAACTTACTTTGGTTTGGGTTTTTTGCTATTTTTTATTTTTTGTTACTGTTTGGCGTTCTTTTCGTTTTATCAGTCGTGGGTGAGGTTCGTGCTCTTTTTGGTGGCGATTGCAGTTGACTTACCTGCACGCCTTTTGGTGCAATTTGCACACAGGTAGCAGAACATGTTGATGTCGTAGTTGTAGTCGAGAATGTAGTTGTTGTACCGTACGTAGAGAAGGCAGATGTTGTTGTTGCTGACGAATTTGTTGTAGTTGTCGCACAATCCACTGCTATACTGGAGCAGCACATTATTGGAGGTTTGCCATGTGCACTCCACAAAGAGTGTAGTGACTCGCTCATAGATCTCGTTCTCTCCCACGGAGGAGAGAGCGCTGCACACTCATGGCTATTACCGACTATACTTTGTTTAATAGTTTTTTTAAAAATTTTTTTTATTATTATTTTTGCTATATTTTAATCTTATTTATGTATGTATGTAAAATATCACGAAAAACAATATTTTGGTGTGGTAGCTCTAATCACTTATTATGGCCAGAGTCCACTGTGGCAACACCACACACAACCGGGATTATTTTATTTGTTGTCTCTTTCAACTTTTAACTCATATATGTATATAACAGTTCCTTTGTTTGTTTGATTGTTTATTTATCACTTTTAATAAATTTCAAATTAGTTATTATAAGTATTTAGATTATCTAAACAGAAGTAGACACTTTCTTGAAAACTTGCACTTTCGTTTAGCGTCTCTTTCGCGGGTTTTGTAAAATTAGTTATTTAGTTTTAAACAACGACAAATGTCACAAGGGCGGAGCTCGTGTGCTTACACGTCTGTTTAGTTACACGACTGCATGAAAAAAACGAATATTGAATTCTCACTTTTTCGTGGTTTTCTAGTTCAAGTACTAGAAGTTCACTTCTAAAACAACTTCAATTTTTTTTCATCATGAATTTTCAGTTCAAGTACTGAAAATTCAAAATCACAAATTCAGAATAAAACTTTGAATTAACATTTTGGTAAACCCAATGTGATATTTTAGTTCAAGTGCTGAAGTACTATCATACATACATCATGGCAAAATTTATCGGAGCTTGCAGAACGGCAAAGGATAATTCGAAACTTCAAAAAGAATTCAGCAGATAGAAAAACAAGGTCCTCCTATTATAAAGAGGAATTGCGTCAATTGAATCAATACTGGGACGACGTCGATGAAACAGATTGCAAATTAAGGACACTAACAGATTATCCGGCTGACCACGAATATGGCGCATCCGGATACTACGACTAAATCAGCAAGTTAGTCGGTTCTTATCAATGCCGATTTCTCCAGGAAGCCACCCGTCTGCAGGCAAACGAGGAAAGTGGGATTATGCCAGGCGAAAAACGACAGTACCATCGCCAACAGCCAGCCTACCAGCCGTACTAGACCCCTCCGAGCAGCAAATTGAAAATCTACAAACATCAGATCTTCATGTAGCTCCAAGGACATCGTTCATGAGGGAACCTTCTGGAACCTCGTTCCAACACGGCATAGTGAGGAATATGACTGCTCGAACGCCCATGTTGAGGTGAGCATACAAAAATCTGGATGCAGTCCAAGAAAACGAGCCATAGCAATTTTATCAACTTAAAATAAACAGTATCAGTCATCTTCGGACCCAAATATAATTGGTGTGCGACGAGCTTTGGGAAAAGTTTGAACATCTGGCAAAGTGCGATCAATTAGATGAAATGGTACAACACCAGTTAGTTCATCTCTCTATAAGAGCAGATAAGTGCCAATGTGCCAGAGTCGCTCTCTCTGCCGCGAGCGAAGAGCAAACAATGCGAAGTTCAGTTTACCTCCCAATGGTAAACATTCCAAAGTTTAACGGCGATTACTTGAAATGGCAACAATTCTTCGATCTGTTTTCCCAAATGATCGACAAGCAGCCATTAGCAGTGGTGCAAAAAATGTGGTATCTAAAGGCCAATATTACAGTAGAGCTGCAAAATTAATCAACCGCTTCTTCCTGACGGAAGACAACTATGTTGCCGCTTGGACCTTATCAGGCACATCAACTGCCTTGACAACTAAGAATTTGCACGACACAGCACGTGAATGCATCTTGGCTCTGGACAATTCAGGGCTTGGTACAGGAGCGTTGGATCCGATTCTCCTTCATCTGCTAATAAAGAAACCAGATCGATCTACACATATGAGATTTGAACAATCCTTAACAAATCCAAAAGAATTACAAGGGGCGAATAACTTCCGACTGTTGTTGGAAGGACAATTCCATTTAATGGAAGGATAAAGCAGCAATGGCACACACACCCAACAGATTTGTGTCCTCCATTGGAAAATCGACCAAGAGCTATAGCTGCTAATTATGTGACAATGGTAGGCATCCATTTTACTATTGTAAGCAATTTCTACAGCTGTCAATTGCAGCATGCCAGTTGTGGGTAAAAAAGAAACGATTGGGTATCAATTGTTTTAAGAAAGATCGACATTCAAACTGATGCAAGTCGAGATGTTGCAGCAAATGTGATAAAAACACAATATGTTGTTACATTTTGGAAATGAAAAGCAAAAAGGTACAAAAATGCCGCCATCAGAAGCAAGGCAATCAGCCAATGAAGCAATAGGTACCATTTCAAATGCAACAGTTTCATCAGCAGCAGCAAGCAGCGTGTCAACTGAACGATACGTACTACTAGCAACAGCAAGGATAAGAAACACTGCGGCCAATGGCAACTCAGGGGAATTTAGAGCAATTTTGGACTCAGGGTCTCAATTTAACATCGTCTCAGATCGTCTCGTGAAGAGATTATCCATATCTCCAACCAAAGCTTCCGTGTCCATTGAGGGAATTGACGATGCGCAAAAGACGGTCACTCACAGAATTAATGTCAAGTTGCAATCCACTAGTGATTGTCTCACAACAAAATTGGAAGCATTTGTACTTCAAAACATTATTTCAGCGCAACCAACAAATCAATTTGATACTTCAAATTGGAAAATCGCGGCCAACATACAGTTGGCAGATCCAAAATTTTGCAGCGAAAAATTTTGAGCTTTTTAAATATCGGCGAAATCATTAACAACTATTCGGGAGTGAAAGTAGATACCGATAGCAGGGATGGCCGACTAGTCGAGGCAATTGAAAAATGATGGAAGATGGATGAAGTCGAAACAATCACCAGCAGAACAACAATGCGAAACTGACTTTGCCCAAATATGCGCAAAAATTACCTGGGATGCTTCATCGTAAAATTGAAATTTCTCGAAAATCCAGCATCTATGGGAAAATCAAAAATAATGGCTCACAATCGATTCCTTGTTCTCGAACAGCGAGTTCAGAGAAACGTGTAGCTATGAAAACAAAATGTGGCGTTCCTGAGAGAATACGAAAGATTGGGACACATGAAGAAGGTGAACGTTGACTTAATGCTGTTTCCTAACTACTTCCTTCCTCAATATTGTGTTCTAAGCCCGATAGTACAAAAACCAAATTGCGAGAGGTGCTAGACGCATCCGCCAAAACCACGACAGGATATTCATTGAACGATTTAATGTATACGAGACACAGTTCAAACTGAGCTTTTTTCAATACAGCTACGCTTTCGATTGCCACACTTTGTCTCCACGACCGATATCGATAAGATGTATCTGCAGATAATAATACATCCAGAAGATCGACGGTATCCAGCCATAAAATGGAGAGAGGATCAACAGCAAACATTTGGTACTAGCAAGAAAACACCGTTACATATGGAACACGGACAGTACCGTACCTAGCGGTAAGTCATCCTTTAGGAGCTAAAACGTTACATGATACTTTTTATGTGGATGATGGATCTGGAGGATCAGACAGTCTGGCTACAGCCATAGAAATGCAACGACAACTGATAAAAATGCTGAGCACACATGGATTTAATTTAAGAAAATGCTGTGCAAATCATCCCCCACTATTAACAAATATCCCACAAGGTGACCAGGAAGTGAATTTAAATTTTTCTAATGACACTAGTGACCCAATCAAAACGCTGGGTTGTTGTGGCTGCCAAAGGTTGACATATTCTGTATTAGATCAACGCTGGATCCATTAGGGGCAATCACTAAGCGAAGTGTCAGCTCCAATCTAGCACGACTGTTTGATCCACTTGGACTACTAGCACCGGCAATCGTCAAGGCACAGATATTCACACTGCATCTATGGCAAATAGAATTATTCTGAGGATCTACCATCATATCTCAATGCCGCATGGACAGCATTCAGAGAAAATCTTAACCACTTAAACAATCTTCGAATAGCCTGACACATACTCAATGCACAACTATCATCATCAACACAACCACACACCTTTACTGACGCTTCCGAAAGGGCCTTCGGCGCGGCAGCATACATACGAGCACCGCTAAAGGATGGCAGGATAATGGATAATCCGACTTGCACCACTAAAAACACAGACTCTGCCATTGGAAGTTTGTACTGCGATTGGAATTTTGTACTGCATTAGTAGGTGCCCAACTCGCAGCTCAGGTAAAAACAGATAGAGGATGAACAAATCTTTTTGACCGATTCAGAGGTTGTGCCTCATTGGATAAATGCAAAATCATCAGCATACAAAACTTTTATGGCAAATAGAGCAGCAAAAATTCAAATGTTAACACTACCCGAGTAATGGCGACATGTCAGTGCAAAGGAATATCCAGCGGATTTACTATCAAGAGGATGTTCAGCAAAGACATTGCATTCTGGCTGGCATTGCATTCTGGAATTTTCGAGTAAAAAATATTACTTTAACAACAATCGAACAGGATCGGTCATCGTCAAGACAGTGACTTGAAAGAAGCAATCCAAAACATGAAGCAGCACAATGATATACAAATTAATAGTGCACTCACCAGCTTATCACCTTTTTTAGATGACATGAACATTCTTCGAGTGGGGGTACGATTGGAAGCTACTGAGCTACCATGCGATGCTAAGCACCAAATGCTGCTACCCTACAACCAACCGGTGGTCAAGGTACTCTTCTTTAAAATGCATGAGGAGAACAAGCACTGTGGTCCTCAAGCCTTGCTGGGAATCTTTTTGGTCAATAAAGGAAAAACAACAGCTCGATCAACTGTTCAGCATTGTATCCGATGCAATAAAGCTCGCCATCAATTGGTATAACGCCAGTTCGACCATCCATTAACAGTGGTGTGGACTAACAGGCCCCTTTATGGGTGCATTATAAGTTTCGCGGAAACAAGCCATCCAAGGCAAACTTAGCTGTATTCTGTTGATTAGAGTTAGTAACCGAGATGTCAACAGAAGCGTTTATTGGAGCCCTCAAAAGAATCATATGTCGAAGCAAGAAATCAATTGACAGAGCTATCATCAGCACTCCATTCATCAACCGCTCAAGTCCAAATTGAAATAAAGTCCAGTGAGAAAGGAATATAGTTTAATTTTATTCCTCCCACAGCCTCTGAATTCGGACGACTGTTGGAAGCAGCAGTTAAATCTGTCGCATTAGCTTCATTGACGTATGAAGGATTGGAAACTGTGATTGTGGAAATAGAGGCCATATTGAATTCCCGGCCACTAACGCCACTTTCATCGGACCCTTCGAATTTAACAGCCCTAACGCCAGGTCACTTCCTCATAGGAGAAGCACTCACCACCCAAGTAGATAGCAATACAGACTCAACAAAGCAATCACTCAAGAGGGAAATTGGTGGCGCAAGGAAAACACGATTTCTGGAAGAAATGGTCCAATGAATATCTCAATGAACTCCAACAACGACACAAATGGATAAGATAAAGAGATATCATCAAACACGACGACATGGAAATTATCAAAAAAGATAATGTTCCTGTTATGTAGTTGTCTCTTGGCCAAATAGTAGAAGTCCAGATGGAGTAGTACGCGTTGCAGAGGTTAAGACGGCAACGGGAGTTTACTTGAAATTTTTTATTTTTTTTTTATATCCCACTTACATTACACCTGTCTGTTGTAATAAGTAATAATTTTTAACAGTTAGGAAATAGAGGTAATCTTTCTAGCTTAATTTCAGGCTAGATTTATATAAGTATATATTTACTAGCTCTGTTGGTGTGCAACATTTCAGCTTCTAATGCAGGAATTTCTCTCAGATCTGGATTTGTGTGTGCTAACAGGCGGTGCATGTGCTTGATGCTGCATGTTTGGATGGTTATTTCAATAGAGTCAATGTACAGGTCACGGTGGATGTCTTCGTTTGATATATACCACTCAGCATTGATTATAGTGCGAAGAATTTTGGACTGCATTCTGATTGTTCGATTTTGCTGCGGTGCCCCATATTTCGATTGCGTATAATCTATATATATAAAAATGAATGTTTGTTTGTTAGTGACGCTAAGGCTCCGGAACGGCTGGACCAATATTGATGGAATTTTCAGAGGTTGTTCGTTGTGGATCCGGAAAGGTTTAGAAATAAAAAACCTTATACTTTTCTTGAAGAAAAGTCGGAAAATTTAAAAATTCCAAAAAGGACTTTTTTCCATACAAAATTTTTTTTCCAATTGTTTCTTGCAAGTCGGAACATTCGGAAAATTCGAAAATTAGAAAAACCTAATCTAAGATTCACGGGCAAATTTATCTTCTTGCTGGATCGCTGTTGCCGCATCCTGATCAAGATCACAAATATCTCCAAATATATTTCCTTGGAGATTCAAATGAAGAAGTGAATCGACGTTGTGCAATTTTCAATGTGACGAAGAGAGAAATTGTGCAGCAATTGCAAGAAATGTTGCATGAACATAACGAACTAATTCGACTATTCAAAACTTCGTTAGAAAGGATGCAATCTGATGATCACAGAATCGTCATAAAAGCGGACAAACGACCAGCAGGCACTCATGAACGGCAATATAATGCACCGACGGCCGATGAAATATCAATTGTTGTTGTTGGCGGTAATTTAGTATCCCGCGATATTGTTATTAAACGTCGAGCTGGAGATGCATTAGAGCGAATCAATGAAACTCATCGATCGTATGACTCACTACAATATCCGCTTATGTTCTGCCGTGGTGAAGATGGATATCACTTGAGATATAGCTTGATCAATCCTGCCAATGGTTAGTAAAAGAAAAGCAAACACTCTTGATTGTAACTTCATTTTTTGTTAACTTTTAGGTGTCGATACAAATAAGAAGGTCAGTGCAATGAACTATTACGCGTATCGATTGATGATTCGCGAAGGAATTGACAACCATCTCTTGTGATATCGCCGATTATTTCAACAGTATGCAGTTGATGTGTACGTGACAGTGGAGACAGAACGACTCAATTTTATTCGCTTCAATCAGACCAAGCTTCGATCTGAAGAGTACATTCACTTGCGAGATGCGGTCAATAGCGATGAAGATGTGACAAACCTTGGCCGACTCACGATTTTGCCATCAACATACATTGGCAGCCCAAGGCACATGCACGAGTACTCGCAGGGTGCGATGACATACGTGCGGAATTATGGACGGCCGGATTTATTTGTTACATGCACTTGCAATCCAAAATGCCCACAGATAACGGAATTATTGAATCGCGGTGCTGTTAGATGCTGGATGTACTCTGTTGAGTGGCAAAAAAGAGGTTTGCCGCACGCACACATTCTTCTTTGGATGGTGGACAAGATTACACCAGATGAAATTGATGAAATCATATCTGCGGATATTCCTGATCCAGAGATAGATCCAGAATTATACGAAGTGGTGAAAACCAATATGGTTCATGGACCTTGCGGACACTACAATCCCACTTCGGTTTGTATGTCTGACATTAAATGCACGAAACACTATCCACGTGCTTTTCTTTCGGAAACGCAAACTGGAAATGATGGATATCCACTCTATCGGCGTCGCTTATCAGACAACAATGGCAGAACATTCAGCATTCAATTTAGAGGAGTGAATACCGAAGTTGACAACACATGGATCGTACCATATTCGCCAATATTGTCTAAGACATTCAAAACTCATATCAATGTTGAGTATTGCAGTTCTGTGAAATCGATCAAATACGTTTGCAAGCACGTAACCAAAGGAAGCGCCATGGCGGTTATTGGCCTTGAACAAGATGAGATCAGCAAGTATCAAATGGGTCAATACGTGAACTGCAATGAAGTGCTTTGGAGAATATTTTTTTTCGTAATTCATGAGCGTTTTCCGACTGTTGTGCATCTCGCAGTTCATTTGGAGAATGGCCTAAGAGTGTATTTCTACCCAGAGAATGCAGTACAGCGAGCGGAAACACCACCAGCAACAACATTGACGAATTTTTTCTCAACTTGCGCCAGTGATCCGTTTGCGAGAACATTGCTTTATTCGGAAATGCCTCGATGTTATACAAGGAATGTATCGTCGAAGAAATGGTTACGCAGAAAGCAAGTAGATGGACATCCAGTAGATGGACATCGAGGTGTGTTCTCAACTAATGCATTAGGACGAATTTACACAATTCACCCGAAAAACGACGATTGCTTCTACCTTCTGTTGCTATTGATTAATGTACGCGGTTAAACTTCATTTGAGTCATTGCGTACTGTGAATGGTACGGTGTGTGCAACTTTTCGAGAAGCATGCCAGCAATTCCGCGTCAATTATGGGATACGTACAAAAATTACATTGCCGAAGACATTTTACATCGTATTCGAGTGGCAACATGGAATTCAGAATTGCAAATGAACGATGAAATCTACAATGAAGCATTGGTGTTGATTGAAGATTTGTGTTTGCTTATGAATGGCAAACTATTGACTGAAATTCATATGCAAGCGCCAAATTGTCAAATCAGAGATGTACTTAATCGTGAATTGGAACGTGAGCGTGCCTACGACAGAATAACTTTGGAACAACAAGTACAAAGAAATGTTCCATTATTGAATGAGCAGCAAAAGAGTGCGTATGATGAATTGATGAAGGCTGTCAATGATGGAAACGAAGGACTATTTTTTCTTGATGCGCCCGGCGGAACTGGGAAAACGTTCCTGATATCATTGATTTTGGCAACAATACGATCTCAAAATGACATTGCGTTGGCTCTCGCATCTACTGGGATTGCTGCAACTGTACTAGAAGGTGGAAGAACGGCACATTCGGCACTGAAGCTTCCGTTAAACATGCAAATCAATGAAACACCTCTTTGCAACATTTCAAAGCAATCAGCTATGGCAAAAGTGTTGAAGAATTGTAAACTGATAGTGTGGGATGAGTGCACAATGGCTCACAAACGGTCTCTAGAAGCACTTGACTGATCAATGAAAGATCTGCGGAATAATAATCGTCGCTTTAGTGGCGCAATGATACTGTTAGCAGGCGATTTTCGACAAACACTTCCTGTTATTCCGAAATCAACAGCGGCGGATGAATTGAACGCATGTCTCAAGTCATCGTATTTGTGGCGGTACGTGAAAACCATACGATTGACTATGAATATGCGACTGTTCCTGCAACAGGATAGCACCGCAGAAGTTTTCTCTAAAGAACTGCTAAGAATTGGAAATGGGCAAATTCCGGTTGATACTTCCAGTGGTTTGATATCAATTCCACCTGCCATTTGTCAATTCACTTCAAGGAAAGCTGAACTCATCACGAATGTTTATCCGAACATTGGCCAAAATTATCGTAACTACGATTGGTTGAGTGCACGCGCAATTTTAGCTGCCAAAAATACCGATGGTAATGACTTAAACTGGACGATTCAAAGTCAAATTCCGGGAGATTTGCGCTCATACAAATCGATCGATCGAGTTGAAAAAGAAGACGAAGCCGTGAATTATCCAGTGGAATTTCTAAATTCTTTGGATTTGCCTGGCATGCCGCCGCGTCATTTGCGTCTCAAAGTTGGATCTGTCATTATTATGCTTTGCAATCTTCATGCGCCGAAACTGTGTAATGGAACCCGACTGATTGTGGCGCAGCTATCGAATAATGTGATAGTTGCAAGAATTTTGAAAGGGACTTACAAGGGGGCAGAATGCTTGATTCCACGAATTCCTTTGAGTTCCAACGATTTGCCATTTCAGTTCCAACGTATTCAGTTTCCAGTGAAACTTGCATTTGCGATGACAATCAACAGGTCACAAGGACAGTCGCTGGAAGTGTGTGGCATAAATCTAGAAATGCCATGTTTTTAACACGTGGCGTGTTCACGAGTTGGAAAACCATCTTCTCTGTGCATTTACGCACCGGAACAGCAAACAAAAAATGTTGTTTATCAAGCTGCGCTACATTGAAAAAAATGTAGAAAAATCGGAAATAAATGATTTTCAACACAATATAAATTCAACTTTCTTTTCTTTTCAAAACACATAATTTCACGCAGGGCAACGCCTGCGGGGTCAGCTAGTTGCATATATAATTGATAATTAATTTATATATCTGCAGTTTATTTGTCTGCCCAAAAGCCAATAAGTTGTCTGAAACGATTATTAATTTATTGTCGTTTTTGTGTGATATGCTCTTTCCAGAGTAGTTTTGCATCAACAGTCATTCCCTAGTATTCCTATTCATTTCGAGACCCTACTTCTGGAACCGTAGCAGTGTAGAATCCAGTAGTGCTTGCAGTTTGCAGCTTTGTTATTTAACGATAATAAAACGGTGTCATCAGCGAATGTAACTATTATGTTGTCTCCTGAGGATGGGGGTTGGTATATCAGCTGTGTGTAGAAGGTACAGCAAAGGTCCCAAGACACTGCCTTGGGGTACTCCTGTTTCTATTTTTTATGATTTCTGAGCATTCATATTTCTGCTTAACATAGAAGTGCCTCTCACTGTTATAGCTATGTATCAGTTGATAGTAACTTTGCCGGAGTTGTTGTTGTAACTTATGCATTAACCCTTTATCTCATATGATGTCCAATGTTTTTCCAACATCCAAGTATGCATACTTAGTTTAATTTCTTTTGTCGTGATTTTCTTTATTTGGTCATTTAGGTTATTTGACAGATTAGGAAGGATAATGTCTTGGTTGTTCAGATTATTTGCGAACGTGTTTCTAAAAAGTGCAGAGAGAACTTCAGCCTTCTCGATTTGAGTCTAAGTGTATTTATTTTCTGTATTTTTGAGAGCTGGTTGTTGTGCAATCGAGTTATACTCCACGCTCTTTCGTTATCTGATTTAATTTAGTTTCATCCTCGGGTGTCTTTGGAGTTTGGCATTTTCCTTTTATCTTTTATTTTATTTTTTAATAGGAGATGAGATTGTTAGTTTGGTATTTAGGTATTGGTGTTCAATCACTTGCAGCATGAATAATATTATCATTCAGATATACTATAGCAGAGTCAATTTCATTTTCATTTTTCAGTGAGACATTTATGTTTAGTTTGATCTTAATTATTTCACGGAACGTACTCCAGTGTGCACAATTGTAGTATATGTTGTAGTACGTGTCTCTAATAGCAAAGTACTTTGGAAGTTTTGTGTTCTGTTCACGACTGTATTTGTTGAGTATTCAAATAGTAGTGATTTATTTCAATAAGAAAACAGAGTTGCAAATTTAATGTATAAGGGTTGCATAACACAAGATATAAAATAGTATTCAATATATAACAGTTACGATAATTGGTGAGTGCTCAGATGAAGTTCGTAACTGGATTTTATAGTTAAATGATCATGCTTTACATTAGATCAATTAGATCTGGTATTTTTTTCATGTCAGTTGGCCAATAAGTTGGTTCACCCGTACTTATAAATTTACTATTTGTTGTATATATTGCGTGTTGTATATATTGTCTGCATTTTTTATTTGTAATTCTGGAACCATAGATCGTATTCTTAGCATTATATCGCAGTAATATATCGATCTCCAAGAGTTTTCAAGTAGTCCACGTAATGAGATGTTGTGATGTTGCACTTAGGTGGGCAGTAAAGAGCTGACTGGACTAGAGTAGAATAGCAGTCTTCAACTTGCACCGAAGTTACTTGCAAGTGCTCCTCTCTAAAGCTTTCCAATGCAGCACACTTTATGTTTTTCTATATAAGTATTGCTGTGCCACCTCGGGCTCTATTGTGCATATGGTTGATGCAGAATATTTGAAAGTTTGGACTTCTTATGAAGCTTTTTTCAGAAAAATGAGTCTCTGAAACTAAGACTATGTCAATGGAATTGTCATATATGTTGACGGTAGTTCTAGAGAATGTCTGTTCGCGTTTCGCAGAACACGTTTTAAGCTATTTCTGTTCATATAATTTAGTTACTAGTAAAGTAATAGTACTCATCATTTTAGTTATATGTGATATTCGTTTTTTCATCATGTCTTTAAGTTTCGGGAAATCACCGCCCTTGCTTTGTACGATTAGATAAATATCTGATATATTTTCTTTTGGCTTTTGCTTTGGAGCTGTATAATCATTTTTTTCCGGCAGTCTGTTGCTTGTACTTGCTGTTGAGCGTTAATGCTGTCGCTGTACTTGCTGTTGAGCGTTTAATTTTTAAAGATTTATACACCATGCAGCCTTTATATGGTTTTCTACACATAATGCGCATTTACTATTATTGTTGTTTTGAAGGACTGTCCAGTTTATAGTTTTGTGAATGCCACCACATTTTACACGTACTGCGTTCTTGGTACAGAAATTTTTAGTGTGGCCAAATTTTTGGCAATTTGTGCATTGTGGCAGCGATATCTTCTGATGTGTTTAAGGAGCATATTTTTAATTGATTGTTTTCTATGTTCCGTTTCGCTGTCCTTATTTGTTTCATCAGCCTCATCACTAAGAGAGAGAGCTTCAAACCTGTTTGATGTAACATGTTCGTCTGGCGTATCGTATTTATTTTTTGTAGAGGGTTTGCTTAACCAGTAAGACTTAAGAGTTTGTTGGTTCCCTTTTGTTTTTAGTATTTTTTAATGTTTGGCCCTAATCCAGTTTTGTTAGGTGAGTTACGAGCTCTCTTTTTATTTTTAAGTTATTAGTATGGTTTACCTGCTCGATGTTCACTGAGCGACGATCGTGCGCAGGTACTTGTGTAGACATTGTCGGCAGAAGTGATGAACTTGTAGATGTTGTTGTTGTAGTAGTAATTGTACATACTAGTGCCATCATAGTACCATTTGTTGCTGTATTAGTGAAAGAAATATCGCAAATTGGATTTGTTCTATGGAATGTTCCGGAGCAAGAATATTTGCTGATGATGTTGTTGGAGTTGTGCATCGTTGACTCCATGAGAGCTTCAAACTGTGTTGGTACGTTTGCAATGGAGTGTCGTTGCTCACGAAACGGAGTGCGCTCGCCTGGCATTTTATTAACAATAACCCGTTGTTTTTTCACTTGTTGTTTAATTGTTACTTTATTGGTGATAATAAATGCATAACACTGCTAGTATAACTAATAGTTAAAGCGTCTAAGTCGCTATTAGTTGAAATTATAAGTTTCAATCACTTAAGAAAAAAAAAAAATCAAGAGAGATCACAAAATACGTCTGTTCGTTTTCACTTTTGATGAGAGTTTATAAACGTGCTCCACTGCCCATAGACACAGATACTGGAGAAGAATCTAACGAAGAGGCGACTACAAGAAAGCGGAAGGACGAAATGAATGAAGAGCCATCAAAAAGAACAAAAACGGCACGACAGTTGAGCCTAATAATTTTATTGGCGATATTGCTAATGTTGTCAATAGTATTGTGCGAACCAATCAAAATTTGATCCAAATGTAGGTATTCATATTGAACACACTTTCATATTTATATTTCAAAGTGAGCGGATGTGTTTTTTTTCAGGCTCCGTAATTTTTAGAGTATTTAAAAAATATTTTGTTCAAATCAAATGCGATAAGGTGACAAGCCAAATCTGGCAATCAATATTTAATTAAATCTGAGACAGAGACTCTAAAAAAAAATAAAAATTTAACAAAAAACTTTAATATAAAATAAATAAAAGGTGCTTCGAGTAAGTATTGAAACGAAAAATCACACATAAACATAAACATAAACTGTAAAAAAAACAATAGCTGAGAGGGCGTGATTATGAGCACATTACGCTCTCCCCAACCAGAGTGTAAGCTCGCTAAGACAGATAACGCATCGTACAACGGGAGCAAAGATCTGATGCTCTCTAACGGCACAGACAACTTGATGCTTGAGCAGTCGCCCGAACGTTTGGTGATGAAAGCTCAGCGTACACTAAACAGTAAAGCAATCAGCATAGTTTCAAAAACTGATGATATTCAGCGCCTACGCGCTAATTCACTATCTGCTCTCTCCACAGCAAACACATTAACCGCTACAGCCACCAACAAAGCATTAACCAACAACATTAAACAAACTGCAAAACAGAATAGCTCGGCAATACAGACTGGCATGGACAGCTATATAAATATTAAGCGAAAGCTAAGTCCGTTTAAAAACATGACAATAAGCCCAAAAAAAATGTATAAACCAAATAAATATGAAGAATGCACCAACACAGTACCGAGCCAAAATCGCTTTGCGTTGCTTGGCGATAATGTAGCAGATCCAGACCAAAAAAATGAAGGTACAGAAATACTTAAAGAAGTCAAACCTCTCCCAATTTATCTGCGCGAACGCAGCTCTAATATGCTGGTCTCTAGACTATCTAGCTTGATAGGGCAAAAGAACTTCCATATAGTTGCACTAAAGAAGGGTGACCTACACGAAACAAAAATTCAGATCTATACTGACAAAAACTATTGCTTGGCAATCAACTACCTTGACAGTACTAAAAAAAACTATTATACGTATCAACTGAAAAGCAGTAAAGGTTTGATTGTCGTATTAAAAGGAATGGAATCAGATGTCGATCAGTCTGAAATGAAAGAAGCACTGATCGAAGCCGGGTTCATCCCAAAATCCATTTTTAACATAAAAAATAAGAAGAATATCCCACAAAGCAATGTTCCGAGTGGAGCTTGAACCAGAATCAAAAAAGCTGCAAAAAAACGAATTCCATCCAATCTATAATATGCGATATCTTATGCACCGCCGAATTTCAGTTGAAGAACCCCACAAACGCAACGGCCCCCTTCAATGCACAAACTGCCAAGAGTTTGGTCATACCAAATCATATTGCACCCTACGCCCCATTTGCGTTGGCTGTGGTGACGTCCACCCATCCTCGGCCTGTCCGGTCGATAAAAAATATGAAAATGTTCTTACTAAAAAATGCAATAATTGCGGCGGAAGTCATACAGCAAACTATAGAGGTTGCCTAGTTTATGCTGAACTGAAAAATAAAATGCGCCAATAGAAGGATAGAGGTCGACACGAAGTTACTTACGTAGCGCCCCTACACCAAATCCCGACTACGTTCAACGACAAACATGCTCCACCTGTCATGAGTTACTCTAATGCACTGAAATCAAATTTCGCTGAAAATTCAAATACCAATAAACAATCGCAAAATCTAGAGGCAGTGCTCTTAACCTTAACGCAATGTATGACACAGTTCATGTCCTCAATGCAATCAATGATGCAAGAGCTAATAAATAGTCAAAATCAACTTTTGAAATCCATACTTGCAAACAAATGAATACGCTAAAAATTTGTTATTGGAACGCGAACGGTATTTGCCAGCACCAACTTGAAGTGCAAAATTTCCTTATTAACAGCAAAATTGACATATTACTCATTTCTGAAACTCACCTTACTCTGAATCACAATTTTAAATAAATAAAGAAGTTATAAGTTCTACAAAACGTTGCATCCGGATGGCAAAGCTCGAGGTGGGACAGGCATACTCATAAAATACCACATAAAACACCACTCACTAGAAAACTACGACAAGGAATATCTCCAAGCGACCTCCCTCTGCCTGAAATGTTGGGACGCCAACATAACGGTATCATCTGTTTATTGCCCACCTAGACACACTGTCACAACAGCTCAGTTTGAAATTTTTTTCAAGTCGTTGGGAGAAAAATTTATAGCAGCCGGTGATTACAACGCTAAACATACGCATTGGGGCTCACGCCTTATAAAACCCAAGGGTAAACAGTTATACTACGCCTTGACGAATCGGCGTAACAAAATTGCTTATGTGTCTTCTGGTAAACCCACTTACTGGCCTACGGATCAACGGAAGATCCCGGACTTACTAGATTTTGCAATAACGAAAGGACTCCACCAAAAACGTCTGTCTTCGGAATCATGCTTTGAACTAAATTCAGATCATTCCCCAGTTATAATGCACCTAAGGAAATATCCAGAAGACACAAACCATCCTTATCGATTAGTAATAGGTAAAACAAATTGGTTAAAATTCCGTAAATATATTTCCAGTCACCTTCCTGATAATTGTAGTCTTAAAAGCCCGGATGAATTAGATTCCGCAGCACAATCATTCAACTGCACACTGATATCAGCAGCAATCCCCGCTACACCCCCAAATGCCCAAATCCCACGCAAATCAATATGCTCAACATCATTCGAAATTGAAAGACTGATAACTGCAAAGAGACGGCTCAGAAGACTGTGGCAAAAGCACAGGTCACCAGCGCTAAAGCAAAAATTCACGACAGCCAAAAACGAACTGCGAAACGCATTTCGCGATGAAACTGAAAGAGGTATACAGGCCTACATGTCGCACCTGAACCCCCTTGAATCCACAAACAACTCCTTATGAAAGGCAGTCAAAAACACGGATAAACCTACAGAATCGGACTCGCCTATAAGACTTATAGATGGAAGATGGGCAAGTAGCAATGAGGAGAAGGGGCAAGCTTTTGCTCAACATCTTAAAATCGCATTCCAACCAAATCCTCCTAGTAACAACTTTAAAATACCAACATTAAACAACTTAATTCCCCAGATGGACCTACGGTTGAGGCCTAAAGAAGTGTGGCATTTTATCTCAACTCATTTAGATAAAAAGAAAGCGGTAGGGCACGATCTGATAACCACAAAAATGTAGATGGAGCTACCTCCGCTTGCAGTAAGCACTTAACAATATTATTTAACACAATTCTTAGACAAGGTTACTTTCCTCAAGTTTGGAAACTGTCCCACGTAATCATGATACCCAAACCTGGGAAAACTCCAACAGAAGACTCGTCATACATACCAATAAGCCTGTTATCCGTCCTCTCGAAACTATTCGAAAGATTATTGCTATCAAAATTAACCCCATATCTGGTACAGAATAAAGTATCTCCTAACCACCAGTTTGGCTTTCGAAAAAAGCATGGGACTATTGAACGAGTACACCGACCAGTGCCCCAAATCAGAAAGGTGTTCGAGGAGAAACAATACTGCTCTGCAGTGTTCCTCGATGTCGCACACGCCTTTGACAAAGTGTGGCACGAGGGCCTCGTATATAAGGTAAGAAAACTTCTGCTTTCAAATTTTAATAGTATCCTGGAATCATACTTAAAGGGTAGACGATTTCAAGTCAAATGTGAAGATTACTTTTCACCAGAAATGAATATATTAGCTGGAGTACTTCAAGGAAGCGTTCTTGGACCGATACTGTACACACTATACACCTCAGATTTACCAACAAACAAATATCTGCTCACTTCAACTTTTGCCGATGACACTGCGATTTTAACTTGCCACAAGCACCGTCAAATAGCATCGCGTGATCTCAACGAACATTTACACGTGGTTTAAAATTGGCTTTTGAACTGGCGCATCGCAGTAAATGAACAAAAAAGCACACACATAACATTTACACTCAACAAACACCCGTGTCCTCCAATCATACTAAACAACAAAACTATCCCACAGGAGACAGAAGTGAAATATTTCGGCATTCACCTCGACAGATGCCTTACCTGGAGAACACACATAGAAAAGAAAAGAGCGCACATCAAACTAAAAGCTGCAAGTCTTAACTGGCCTTTAAATTCAAACTCAAAACTAAGCCTTGACTACAAAGTACTCTTATACAAAGCCATAATTGTACCCATCTAGACATATGGAATTCAGCTGTGGGGAGAAGCAAAAACGTCAAACAACGAACTGTTGCAAAGGACTCAGTCCAAAATACTACGCACTATTACTGGTGCACCGTGTTTCATGAAAAACCTAAACATTCTGAGATCTAGGTGTGCCTCTAATAGGTCAGAGGCATTCAGATGTCAAAAAGAAGTACCTACTGAAATTATCGAACCACCCCAATATACTAGCTAGGAATTTACTACAAACCAGCCCACGACCCGCTTGAAGAGAGCAGACTTATCACCATTGTAAACTATTATTTAATAAGCCATCATTACTAATTTCTATAATTACTTTTATTTTTATTTTTTATTGCTTTTCTAAAATAATAAGTGTTCACTAATATCTTCTCCATACAGTGGTAAGGAGCAGTAATGCATTGTTGTCTAGTTGTAAGATATATTTACTTATTGTTAGTCTCCATATGAGTTGTTTCAACAAAAATGAATTGGCTAAAAAAAAAAAAAAAAAAAAAAAAAAAAAAAAAAATTTAACACATCAGATCAAGCCAAATCATTGCTAATGAATGGAAACTGGTGATTTATTATGTTCTCAAACCTTTGCGTACTGGAATCCAACTATTGAAGGATGGCGTCACGACGATGTATCACATGAGCAAAGAAATACAGCCAAAAACAATATGCGATGAACTAGTCACACATTTTCAACACACAAATGCAGAACTGGACCTGCATAAAAATTTGTCAGCAAGCCATAGTCAGAAAAGAAGTGCAATTAATTTGGTAGGAAATGTTGCTAACTCAATGTTTGGAGTTTTGGACTCAGAATATGCCCGTCAGATGACAGAAACGATAACGGCCATCAATGGCACCGAACAACATTTAACAAGCATAATGAAACAACAAATCAAAATATTTGATTCAACTATTAACATCATCTAACGAGATCAAACCGGCCAAATATCTTTCGAAAGGCTTGAAAGAAGACTGACAGACATCAAAAACAAATACTTCATAATAAACTGGAGTATTCCCATGTAGAACTGGAACTATTCCCATGTAGAGCTCTTCCACTTTCCCTCAAGACATCAAACGTTCAAAGCATAGAACAGCACTCATAAATGTTCTCACAAATGTTCATCACGGACAGATCAGTCCTCAGTTGTTATCACCACAGCAGCTTAATGATGAAATCTTAAAATTCACCGCACATTTGTCACCAACAATGTAAATACTAGGTTATCAAGGCGACCTCCTATCGATATACAAGTTAATGGAAGTAAAGGCAGCAATAACAGAGAAAGATAACAGAGAAAGATAACTGTCCCGCTAACCAGTTTGAACCATTTTAACTTGTACCGACTAATACCAATTCCAACAAAAATAAATAACACTGTGGTAGCAATAAAAGTGACTTCAACAATTCTGGCGATCAAATTATATCGAGATCAGTATTTTCCAACCACGATCGAAAATCTACAGTCTTCTTTCAGAATGGAAAACGAATTATATATTTGTACAAACAAGCAGCCCATATTCAACAAGGGATCAGAAATTTGTGCTTGCGAGGTCAGGTTATTCAACAAACCCAATCCAACAAGGAATCAGAAATTTGTGAGTGCTAGGTCAGTTATTTAAGGATAGGGGAGACCGTATGTGGACAACAAACCAATGAAGGAAATCAATGGATGTTTGCTCTGGCAACACCAATACAAGTAACAGCAGTATGTAGTAACCAGGTCTCCCAAATATTTTTGGAAGGGTCCGGATTTATCCAGCGGACGGCAGGATGTGTATTAAAATATCAACACCTAACTATAACAAGCAACCAGATATAATCATCATTTACAAGCTCTTCCTACACTGCAGTTGTTAATGTAAACATAACAAAACCAGCATCACTTCCAGTCTTGAACAGCACTAAGGTTGATTATGAATTACAACTAAAGGAATTGTCAAAGCTGCAAGAAATTTTGGTTGTTGAAACCAGAATGCACTGTCACCCAATATCTTTGCGGAACATCCTCTTGATAGTAAATCTGCCTGATTTTCCTTTGAACTGACATGACGCCGTTGTTCTGATAGGGTTAACATTTTGGCGAGCGCGATGTAATTCGACCATACTGGGAAAATATTCAAAACCACAAATTCAGAGTAAAATTTTGAATTATCTAACGGGATTGCACGCTCCACTATATATGTTTGGGACGGAATTCCTTCCATGTCTACCCACGACAGCGGCAGTGAACATGTCATGTCTTTTTTCTAACATATGTACCTCGCCGAAACCAGCCGTACTCCGCTCGACCACGTATTGTGCTCTAATTGCCTATTTTGCTAATTCCTCCAGAGTTCCTATTCTGCTAATCAGCATACGAATCTTTAGAGGGGGGTCGCGGAGACTCACAACGAAAGCTGCTAACACTAACTTGTCAACCTCGTACAATAGCGCTGTATCTCCAACGCCATTGTATTTACCTCTCACAATCTCTGTGGCCAGCCCCTGCAGTGAGCCAAGGCGCCTGGCAAAGCCTCGAATGTCCTCACTTGCCAGCTGTTTCACCATTCTGATTTCTTGAGCTACATCTTCCAGATTCCTTACATTCAGGTAAGTTCTCCTCAGGAGCCCAAAGAGCTCATCCGCACTGCCAAATTGCTTTCGTAGCACAAGGTAGTATGCGTCTCCGAACAACCTCTGCTTCACGAGCACGACCCCGTCTTCAGTAACAAAAACGCTATTAGCACTTCTTGAAGAACCTATTTAGAATAAGGTGATCAATTTGAAGTAATTGTTCTGCATCTTTTCTCCCTATGAAACAAAATTTTCAAAAACAAAGAATGATTACAGCACTACTAACACGTCTCCATTTTCAGCGTAATTTTCAGTTTCTTCATTTTGCTTTTCCGTGCAAAATATTAATTAAACATTTTATGCGCAAATCGTAGTTGCCTTGTTGTATGCACCTCTTGATGTATTCTTGCTAATACCCTAGCTGACCAGTTAATAGTGTAAGTTCATTGCAGTTCAATTGTCAAATGAGCGCACCTAAAAGCTTGCACTCGACATTTACTTAATAATAACAATTTTATTACATTATACATACGCCTTAGGGCTATGCACGTTTATTAATTTGTTAATATTAAAATCGAATCGCTACTTGGGTCTTAGTGGGCATTGTGAGTTCGACTCATCACATTGGCTTATACCGTGCTCAAGGTGTTATTTTTGTGGACGTCCTCCTCAAGCTCTGCTTCTGCCTAACTTCTAGTCAATTTTATTCCAAAGTTATGGTGCTTTGTTCCAGATAGTGAGAATCTACTTGTCCCGCACTATATGTGGTAGATAGGCGGACTGACACATCGGCTACGATCATTTCATTTTTATACCATTTATATTTTGATTCGAAAGAACATATTTTTTTACACATTTCGAGATATATTCTTTACCATCAAATATTAACACAATCTTTCATAATTCGATTATCATTTTTATATTTATTCACCTTTTAACATTAATTTACTCTTTAAAACAAATTGAATATATTATACCAGAAGAATATTCTAATGTTTTATGTTCATATATTTTAGTTTAATACATAAATGAATCTGTCCCTGTTTCATATAATCATAGTGAAATCTGTATTTGCTAACTCTAAAACAGTAAATCACAAGTAACCTGGTTTAGAATAGGTGATTACCTCACCAGAAATTTCTATTGCTATCATTCTATCTGTAAAATGATTAAACTATAACAAATTGATGGTGCATTTAGAGCTCGTGGATGTAAGTGTCGTTCCTTGTTTTCCTATTCTATGACAATCTTTTATTCTCAAATTTTTCCATGTTTACTATTGTTTTCATTATACTGCATTATTCCCCAAATTGAAGAAATTTTGTCACATTTATTTTTCGCAAGTGTTCTGTATTGAGATTGATATGAATCTTCAACAAGTTACACTGCTTAAACTTTCAAATCCTATCCACTGTTGTAGATTACGATAATAAATATAGTTTCGTTAAATCCACAAAAAATATTCACTTTTCGATTTACTATGTGGTTTTTTACTCTCAGCACAGAAGGGGAAGCCATCATCAAAAGTAATTTCAGGATAATCGTAATAATAAGTCAACCTATAAAAATATAAAAAAAATATAAATATAATAATTATCATAAATTAAAATCAATATAACATAAGTCTGGTTTTGTAGTTGTTGTGAGAATATCAAAATTGGTTATAGCTTGAAGCTAGTCCAATCCAAAAAAATATAGGCATTTCATCTTTAAAAATACATCTAGTAAGAAGGTATTTATTTTTGCCACTTCTAATCCTACTTTTGATGAAATTATACATATTAATATCTTTAAATAATTCTAATTCTACATCTCTTTTCTTCGACATTGCATCCCAGAATATACATCGTTTAGTTACATAATGAACCGTATCTAACTCATAAATAGCTGAATATGATTTATTTTATCAGCCACATTGCCTTTATAGCGACAATATAATCATTTATATCAAATTTCGTCTATCAATTTTGTTTAAGTCGAAAGTTATAAGAATGTATCTATGTAGGGCTGTGCATTAGGGCGGAGTGAACTTGTATGGGGTAATTTTGTTTTCAGCATTTTAAAATGGAATAGTTACCAAAAGATGACCTGATTGTACATATAAACTTGTACAAAAATAGGAGTTCCTAGCATAACGTTCTGAGGTGCCTCAACGGGGTCAAAGTTGAGGGTAAATGGGTAAAACTCTACAAAAAGTCACACAACTGCCACGGAGTCGCTCGTAGAGGAGTTTAATGAAAGACTGACTCCCACTAATTTGCCACAATAAACATTTTCCTAGGACATACCTACCCCCTATCTCCACTCCATATGGGGGCTCCCATACAAATTTGAAGATTTTACGAAATTGTTAAAAATGGGCCGTCACAGTTTCCAGGTTGCAACTAGGGGTATACGATGTATGACAGACTCCCATTATTTTTTCACCACAAATCTTTTTTCAGAACATAACTGACCCTTATCTCCACTCCATATAGGGGCTCCCATACAAAATTTATATCACAGACTGTAAAATTATAGGATTAATATAATTAAAAATCAAAATATAGGTTAATTATCAAAGTCTACAATGAAACCCACATCATATCAAATGCGAACAAAATTACCATCACTAGCTGTCGCATGTGATCGAACAGGAGTTTTTGATAGGTCGGCTGCAATTATAGCATGTGCTGTGCTACAGGATGTTGGATTAATACTCCCAGAAAATACAAAGCTTGTTGTTGATCGGTCAAAAGTTCGACGTGAACGTATAAAAAGTCGTCAACGACTGCAGGAAGCACAAAATTCAACATCGCTAGTCGCTTTATACTTTGATGGAAGAAAAGACAGAACTTTGACAGTTTCAAAAAAGGGAAAGAAAAATTACCAAAGCACCCAAGTGGAAGAGCATTATTCTCTTATTTCGGAACCAAATAGCACCTATTATGGACATGTAACGTGCGATTCAGGAACTGCCATCAGCATTAAAAATAGCATAGTAACTTACCTAACCAAGAAGTCAATTGATTTAACGCATATATAAGCTGTTGGATGTGACGGCACTGTTGTGAACACTGGTAACAATGGCGGAGTTATACGGCTTTTGGAAGAGGAAGTTGAAAAACCCTTGCAGTGGTTTATATGCCAAATACACGCCAATGAGCTCCCGTTACGCCATTTGCTCCAACATTTGGATGGTCAAACGAAGAGTCCACGTGGGCTTTCAGGACCAATTGGCAAGCAATTACAAAATTGCGAATATTTGCCAATAATTAATTTCGACCCTATTGAAACAACGCTGCCACAATGTACAAACATAAATGAGTTGAGCACAGATCAAAAGTATCTTTTGGAAATAATGACTGCGATCTCTTCGGGTTCGATTTCCACTGACTTAGCGAACAAGAGTCCTGGTCAATTAAATCACTCTAGATGGCTCACAACAGCAAATAGAATTTTACGACTTTATGTGTCAACGCAAGAAATGACAGAAGGTTTGCAAATACTGACAAATTTTATAATGAAAGTATACGGCAGAATGTGGTTTGAAATAAAATCAAATACGTCATGTACCAAAGGATCATATCATCTTTGGTTGCAAATCAAATTGATTCGCGGTCTTATCGAAGATTTGAGAAAAATTGTAAGTCCTGTTATCCAAAGAAATGGATATTTTGGCCATGTGGAAAATATTTTATTGTGTATGCTTGCTGATGAAAGGATGGAAATTCGTCAATTTGCCTGTTCAAAAATTTTAAAAGCTAGAACAGAAGCACGAGCTGGCATTCGAAGGTTTATTTTACCTAAAATAAATTTTGAAGCTGAAGACTACATTGATCTTGTTAGCTGGGAAAGTGTAGAAGTGACTGAACCTCCTTTAACTAAAAATTTGTTGGAGGATAAATTCAAAGATGTAGTTGAATCCGGTTCTGGTCTTAGTGAAACAATACTTAAATTGCCCTGTCACACGCAAGCAGTTGAACGTTGCGTTAAGTTGGTAACTGAAGCATCGCAGTCGGTATATGAAGAGAAGGCCTGAGATGGATTTATAAGAGCAAGGATTCAATCCAGAAAAAATGTGCCAACATTTGAAACAAAATCTGACTTTTCCTTGTATAATTTTTCTTGAATTTGAACTGAATTCATTTTGATATTTTTTTTATTAATTTTAATAAGAATTAATTTATGCTATTTTTTTAAATCCTTTTAATAATTAATTTAATGGAATAAAAATTTATTTAAAACAAACTTCATCTATGTTATTTTAGCTGACTGAAGACAAACGCTGTGTTTTCTAATATTATCTTAGTAGGGAGATGGAGGGTAGGTATGTGCTTATAAAATGTTTAATGGGGGAAATTAATATATTAATCCTATAATTTTCCAGTCTGTAATATAAATTTTGTATGGGAGCCCCCATATGGAGTGGAGATAAGGGGCAGGTATGTTCTGCAAAAAGATTTGTGGTGAAAAAATAATGGAAGTGAGTCATACATTTTATACCCCTAGTTGCAACCTGGAAACTGTGGCGGCCCATTTTTAACAATTTCGTAAAATCTTCAAATTTGTATGGGAGCCCCCATATGGAGTGGAGATAGGGGGTAGATATGTCCTAGGAAAATCTTTATTGAGGAAAATTAGTGGGGGTCAGTCTTACATTGTACTCCTCTACGGGCGACTCCGTGGCAGTTGTGTGACTTTTTGTAGAGTTTTACACCTATACCATCAACTTTGACCCCGTTGAGGCACCTCAAAAACTCAATACAGGTGATTCATTTTTTGCATGGTGATTGATGAAGCCAGTGGTCATATTTTGCCAGGTATTCCATTTCGATATTTAGAAAATCATATTTTCACTCCGCCCTACTGTGCATGGCTGTGAAAACAACCAGCACATTTTTATGGGTCAAGGGACCGTTCTCAAATATTTCCTTTATAGACCTTAAATGTAGTAAATATATACCGCCCACATTTTGCGTATTTGTGCGATAGGACCCACATCTACTTAATTACCAAATAGCGTCAATCATCAATTTGACCGAAGTTTTAGTAATTTAAAAAGGAGCAAAAAGTTGAATTTATAGGAGGTTGGCGTGGTCTTTGTCAAATGGGCTCTTATAGCAATATGGTTCTGCCCAGGGCTAGGTTATACTTTTTTCATAAAGATGTCTCTAATGGTGTGGCAAAAAACTGGTCATAGCTGGTGTAGTGTATGAAGAATACCAATGTTGTCTGTAAACAGTTATGTACGAAAACTGATTACAGACACTGTTGAGATAACTGCTCTTTTTTTGCATATACAATGTATATTATATATATATAGAGAGTTTTCGTTGTCAATATTACGTGCTAGAGGACAGACGTGCGATTTCTCTATTATTAATAGTTTAATATAATTTTTATATTTCTCTATTATTTATAGTTTATTATAATTTGTAGTTCAAGTCTGATTTTAAATTCAATAAAATATTTGTGCGTAAATATTAAACTGGCGCAGTCGGTAGGATATAATAATTGACACACTTGTATTGATTCGGTCACAGTATCGATGCCTAAGATAGAACCATGGTCAACGGAGTCAGAGTTTAAGACACGCCACGCCATGACATCTATTAGGGTACATAAGAGTTTACAGACAACGTTGGTAGTCTTCATACACTATACCCCTTAACGCCCAGTAAGAGAATAATATTGTGGAGGGCGTTTAGATCTTTGAGAATGGCGTGGCGTAGATGAATCGGCGATCTGGGACGGTGCTTCCTGCTGGCCAGTTAATGGTTGTTCGTGTTGATGGTTGTTCGGCTTGGTTTTGGGTATGGCCTCCGGTTGCGGGTGTTCCCGTTTCCAGTGATGCAACTTGATTCGGTATGTTATGGAACGATTCTTCTGATGGAAGTCGACCACGCATTTGATCCACATGCCGTTTGATGATTCTTGAATCAGGAAAACGAACGGTATACGATATGGGTCCTGTTTCACAACTTACTATCGCTTCCGTCCATTTAGGTCCAGATGATTGGTGTCGCCAATACAGAAAGTTTTTGGATATTAGGTCCATCAGGATGGTTGGATACTTCGTGTGGATGAATCTTGTCGAAGTGCGTTTTAAGTTGACGATTAAACAACATATCTGCTGGCGATCGTCCAGTCGTTGTGTGAGGAGTTATGTGTTGTGTGAAAAGAAAAATTATTAAATTTAGATCTATGTTAGTACAGTTAAGCATTTTCTGCAGGAAATCTTTAGTGGTTTGAACCATACGCTCGGCCTATCCATTCGACGCTGGATGAAAAGGTGCACAGCGAATTTGTCGAATTTGATTGTTTTTTAGAAATATTTTGAGTTCTTCGGATGTAAACGCAGTCCCATTATCTGACACAATAGCATCCGGTAAACCATAAGTGGCGAAAAGCGATCGTAGTGATTTTATGGCTGACTGCGACGAAGTAGACTTCACCATAAATACTTCAAGCCATTTGGAATAAGAATCGACTATTATGAAGAATAATTTGTCTTGAAATGGCCCAGCAAAATCGACGTGTAAGCGAGACCATGGCGTCTTGGTTGACTCCCATGGAGGAACAGGTGCGTGTACGTGTTCGTGTTGATTCTGTTGGCAAGGGACACATTGTTTAACAGTTCGTTCGATTTCGCACTCCATATTCGGCCACTAGACGTAACTTCGGGCCAATACCTTCATTCGAACAATTCCTGGATAACCAGTGTGCAAGGTGCCAAGGATTAATTGCCGACTCACTGACGGGATTTCGTCGTACATAGGATGGGAACAATGAAACATGTTCAGCATTCACAACTTCTCTTGTAACCCTTTCGATCAGCATCACTTGGACTATGTTGTCTACTTCCTCATATTCACTGGCCATTGACAGCCGACTTAAGCAATCGGCGTTGCCCATTTTATTACCTGACCGGTATAATAATTCAAAATCATATGTGTTGAGAAAAATACGGCGACAAAGCATCAGTGTTGAAATTATAGTAGGAGTCGGTTTTGATGGGTTGAAAATACCCAGTGAGGGGCGGTGATCTGTGACTATGATTATTTTTCTACCATAGAGATAGTCATGAAATTTTTTTACCCCAGCAACTATGGTAACAGCTTCTCTGTCTATCTGCGCATAATTTATTTCAGCTTTGGACAGATTTCTTGAATAGAAAGATATCGGTTTCTCGGCACCGTCAGGCATACGATGACTCATCCAATGCCGTAAGGCGAGGCGTCGCATACCAAGATCAAAAGTAGTGCACCAACACACGTTCAGAAACTATTAACTTTTTTAGGGTATCAAATGATATTTGGTGATCTTCCCTCCACATCCATTTGCAGTTTTTATCAAGAAGACGGTGTAATGGTTCAGCTATAGTTACTTTATGAGGCATGCATGCGTGATAAAAATTCAGTAATCCGAGGAATGCTTATAGTTGCTTTTTGTCTTTGGGCGCTGGTGCATTTCGAATAGTAATCATTTTATCCGATGATGGCCGAATGCCCAGCGAATCTAACTTGAACCCTAGGAAATCGACTCCCGTGACGCAGAATTTGCATTTATCTTTGCGTAAGCGTAAGCCAGCATCATTGAAACGGTTGAGTACAATATCCAGACGCCCCGCCAGTTCGGCTTCTGACTTGCCCATCACAATTACGTATTCAAAGTATGGTAGGACCCCAGGAATGTTTCGTAGTAGCGTTTCTATAAAACTTTGGAAAATGCTGGGTGCGGACGAAATTCCAAACTGCAACCTTGTTACCTTAAATGTTCCTTTGTGTGTCACGATCGTTTGAAATTGTGCAGACTGTTCGTCTACTTGAAGCTGCTGGTAGGCTTGCGCAAGATCAAGTTTTGCGAAGATACTTCCTCCTTCGATAGATGCGAGTAATGTGCTAATCACTGGTATTTGGTGATTATGGAGTTTGATTGCTTTATTAATCGTAGATTTATAATCACCGCATATCCTAATTGAAACGTCTTTCTTAACAACAGCTACAATCGGTGTAGCCCAATGATAATATTCTACCGGTTCGAGTATTCCTTGTGTACATATGCGATCCAAGTCGGCTTCGACTTGCCCCCGTGTTGAGACTGGAATCCGGCGAGCAGGGTATCGAATTGGTTGAATGTGTGGATCGATCTGCAGTGATATAGGCTTACCAGTGAGCCTAGCTCTTTAGCAAATAAATGGGCGAAGTTCGACACGACTTCCTGAACTGAAGGTTTATTGTTGACGACGTGGACCCCGTGGATGCTAATACCCAATTGAGCAAACCAGTTGCAACCCAGCACATTCGGTTGATTACCCTCAAAAATTAAGAATGGAAGACCACTAATATTCCGGTTATTGTAGATAATGTCGGTGTCTGACTCTGATAGTGTTATGCTGGAAGTCCTCTAGTCGTATATCGCACTGGTGTAGATTCGGCACCGAAATCGCTCATATGCGTTTCCAAGCTTGTGATGACAAAATGGTATAATTCGAGCCTGAGTCTATCTCGAATTTGCATGGGTGCCTATTAATAAAGATCGTAGCACATTTTTTAAAATTGGCCGCTGGCAATATTTGGTTGATTGTCTGGGGTTTCGATTCTGCTAGATGCCGAGCAGAGCTCGCTAGTTTCACTCTGTTCGAATTAGTGCTGGTCGTAGATGAGCGACAGACGTGCTGGAGAAGTACATTAACTCCAAATATTGACCAGCTCGTTTCTCGATGTGGGCATTGATAACGTGGGTGATGGCCACCACAACCATTACAAGAACGCGAAGACGGGTTTCCATTTGACGGTCTGGATGCCGAATTGTTAGCGCATTTCTTGTTGCTGCCTCACACACTATTCGGTCCCGAAGCATTCGATCGACAGCATTGCCGAAATTGCAATTAATTGCGAGTTTGCGAATCGCCGATAAATACTCCGCGAATCTGTCGTTGGCTTGTTGATCGCGTTTATAGAAATTGTAAAAAGCAACAATTTCCGGTGGTCGAGTTGAAAAATGTTTGGTTAGCGTCGTTTTCATTTCGCATATGTTGAAATCACTCACCCATAAGGTCACACAAACTCGCACCCACCAAAGTCAAAAATTTGGCTCTTTGGCGCTCTGCTCATCATTGGCCTGAAGATACAGCTGGAACCTGGCCTAGTATGACTGCCAGTTTTCTGGATGATCCAGGTTAAATGGCTCCAGTACCCCAATAGATGTCATGGCGTGGCGTGTCTTAAACTCTGACTCCGTTGACCATGTTCTATCTTAGGCATCGATACTGTGACCGAATCAATACAAGTGTGTCAATTATTATATCCTACCGACTGCGCCAGTTTAATATTTACGCACAAATATTTTATTGAATTTAAAATCAGACTTGAACTACAAATTATAATAAACTATAAATAATAGAGAAATATAAAAATTATATTAAACTATTAATAATAGAGAAATCGCACGTCTGTCCGCTAGCACGTAATATTGACAACGAAAACTCTCTATATATATATATAATATACATTGTATATGCAAAAAAAGAGCAGTTATCTCAACAGTGTCTGTAATCAGTTTTCGTACATAACTGTTTACAGACAACATTGGTATTCTTCATACACTACACCAGCTATGACCAGTTTTTTGCCACACCATTAGAGACATCTTTATGAAAAAAGTATAACCTAGCCCTGGGCAGAACCATATTGCTATAAGAGCCCATTTGACAAAGACCACGCCAACCTCCTATAAATTCAACTTTTTGCTCCTTTTTAAATTACTAAAACTTCGGTCAAATTGATGATTGACGCTATTTGGTAATTAAGTAGATGTGGGTCCTATCGCACAAATACGCAAAATGTGGGCGGTATATATTTACTACATTTAAGGTCTATAAAGGAAATATTTGAGAACGGTCCCTTGACCCATAAAAATGTGCTGGTTGTTTTCACAGCCATGCACAGTAGGGCGGAGTGAAAATATGATTTTCTAAATATCGAAATGGAATACCTGGCAAAATATGACCACTGGCTTCATCAATCACCATGCAAAAAATGAATCACCTGTATTGAGTTTTTGAGGTGCCTCAACGGGGTCAAAGTTGATGGTATAGGTGTAAAACTCTACAAAAAGTCACACAACTGCCACGGAGTCGCCCGTAGAGGAGTACAATGTAAGACTGACCCCCACTAATTTTCCTCAATAAAGATTTTCCTAGGACATATCTACCCCCTATCTCCACTCCATATGGGGGCTCCCATACAAATTTGAAGATTTTACGAAATTGTTAAAAATGGGCCGCCACAGTTTCCAGGTTGCAACTAGGGGTATAAAATGTATGACTCACTTCCATTATTTTTTCACCACAAATCTTTTTGCAGAACATACCTGCCCCTTATCTCCACTCCATATGGGGGCTCCCATACAAAATTTATATTACAGACTGGAAAATTATAGGATTAATATATTAATTTCCCCCATTAAACATTTTATAAGCACATACCTACCCTCCATCTCCCTACTAAGATAATATTAGAAAACACAGCGTTTGTCTTCAGTCAGCTAAAATAACATAGATGAAGTTTGTTTTAAATAAATTTTTATTCCATTAAATTAATTATTAAAAGGATTTAAAAAAATAGCATAAATTAATTCTTATTAAAATTAATAAAAAAAATATCAAAATGAATTCAGTTCAAATTCAAGAAAAATTATACAAGGAAAAGTCAGATTTTGTTTCAAATGTTGGCACATTTTTTCTGGATTGAATCCTTGCTCTTATAAATCCATCTCAGGCCTTCTCTTCATATACCGACTGCGATGCTTCAGTTACCAACTTAACGCAACGTTCAACTGCTTGCGTGTGACAGGGCAATTTAAGTATTGTTTCACTAAGACCAGAACCGGATTCAACTACATCTTTGAATTTATCCTCCAACAAATTTTTAGTTAAAGGAGGTTCAGTCACTTCTACACTTTCCCAGCTAACAAGATCAATGTAGTCTTCAGCTTCAAAATTTATTTTAGGTAAAATAAACCTTCGAATGCCAGCTCGTGCTTCTGTTCTAGCTTTTAAAATTTTTGAACAGGCAAATTGACGAATTTCCATCCTTTCATCAGCAAGCATACACAATAAAATATTTTCCACATGGCCAAAATATCCATTTCTTTGGATAACAGGACTTACAATTTTTCTCAAATCTTCGATAAGACCGCGAATCAATTTGATTTGCAACCAAAGATGATATGATCCTTTGGTACATGACGTATTTGATTTTATTTCAAACCACATTCTGCCGTATACTTTCATTATAAAATTTGTCAGTATTTGCAAACCTTCTGTCATTTCTTGCGTTGACACATAAAGTCGTAAAATTCTATTTGCTGTTGTGAGCCATCTAGAGTGATTTAATTGACCAGGACTCTTGTTCGCTAAGTCAGTGGAAATCGAACCCGAAGAGATCGCAGTCATTATTTCCAAAAGATACTTTTGATCTGTGCTCAACTCATTTATGTTTGTACATTGTGGCAGCGTTGTTTCAATAGGGTCGAAATTAATTATTGGCAAATATTCGCAATTTTGTAATTGCTTGCCAATTGGTCCTGAAAGCCCACGTGGACTCTTCGTTTGACCATCCAAATGTTGGAGCAAATGGCGTAACGGGAGCTCATTGGCGTGTATTTGGCATATAAACCACTGCAAGGGTTTTTCAACTTCCTCTTCCAAAAGCCGTATAACTCCGCCATTGTTACCAGTGTTCACAACAGTGCCGTCACATCCAACAGCTTATATATGCGTTAAATCAATTGACTTCTTGGTTAGGTAAGTTACTATGCTATTTTTAATGCTGATGGCAGTTCCTGAATCGCACGTTACATGTCCATAATAGGTGCTATTTGGTTCCGAAATAAGAGAATAATGCTCTTCCACTTGGGTGCTTTGGTAATTTTTCTTTCCCTTTTTTGAAACTGTCAAAGTTCTGTCTTTTCTTCCATCAAAGTATAAAGCGACTAGCGATGTTGAATTTTGTGCTTCCTGCAGTCGTTGACGACTTTTTATACGTTCACGTCGAACTTTTGACCGATCAACAACAAGCTTTGTATTTTCTGGGAGTATTAATCCAACATCCTGTAGCACAGCACATGCTATAATTGCAGCCGACCTATCAAAAACTCCTGTTCGATCACATGCGACAGCTAGTGATGGTAATTTTGTTCGCATTTGATATGATGTGGGTTTCATTGTAGACTTTGATAATTAACCTATATTTTGATTTTTAATTATATTAATCCTATAATTTTACAGTCTGTGATATAAATTTTGTATGGGAGCCCCTATATGGAGTGGAGATAAGGGTCAGTTATGTTCTGAAAAAAGATTTGTGGTGAAAAAATAATGGGAGTCTGTCATACATCGTATACCCCTAGTTGCAACCTGGAAACTGTGACGGCCCATTTTTAACAATTTCGTAAAATCTTCAAATTTGTATGGGAGCCCCCATATGGAGTGGAGATAGGGGGTAGGTATGTCCTAGGAAAATGTTTATTGTGGCAAATTAGTGGGAGTCAGTCTTTCATTAAACTCCTCTACGAGCGACTCCGTGGCAGTTGTGTGACTTTTTGTAGAGTTTTACCCATTTACCCTCAACTTTGACCCCGTTGAGGCACCTCAGAACGTTATGCTAGGAACTCCTATTTTTGTACAAGTTTATATGTACAATCAGGTCATCTTTTGGTAACTATTCCATTTTAAAATGCTGAAAACAAAATTACCCCATACAAGTTCACTCCGCCCTAATGCACAGCCCTACATAGATACATTCTTATAACTTTCGACTTAAACAAAATTGATAGACGAAATTTGATATAAATGATTATATTGTCGCTATAAAGGCAATGTGGCTGATAAAATAAATCATATTCAGCTATTTATGAGTTAGATACGGTTCATTATGTAACTAAACGATGTATATTCTGGGATGCAATGTCGAAGAAAAGAGATGTAGAATTAGAATTATTTAAAGATATTAATATGTATAATTTCATCAAAAGTAGGATTAGAAGTGGCAAAAATAAATACCTTCTTACTAGATGTATTTTTAAAGATGAAATGCCTATATTTTTTTGGATTGGACTAGCTTCAAGCTATAACCAATTTTGATATTCTCACAACAACTACAAAACCAGACTTATGTTATATTGATTTTAATTTATGATAATTATTATATTTATATTTTTTTTATATTTTTATAGGTTGACTTATTATTACGATTATCCTGAAATTACTTTTGATGATGGCTTCCCCTTCTGTGCTGAGAGTAAAAAACCACATAGTAAATCGAAAAGTGAATATTTTTTGTGGATTTAACGAAACTATATTTATTATCGTAATCTACAACAGTGGATAGGATTTGAAAGTTTAAGCAGTGTAACTTGTTGAAGATTCATATCAATCTCAATACAGAACACTTGCGAAAAATAAATGTGACAAAATTTCTTCAATTTGGGGAATAATGCAGTATAATGAAAACAATAGTAAACATGGAAAAATTTGAGAATAAAAGATTGTCATAGAATAGGAAAACAAGGAACGACACTTACATCCACGAGCTCTAAATGCACCATCAATTTGTTATAGTTTAATCATTTTACAGATAGAATGATAGCAATAGAAATTTCTGGTGAGGTAATCACCTATTCTAAACCAGGTTACTTGTGATTTACTGTTTTAGAGTTAGCAAATACAGATTTCACTATGATTATATGAAACAGGGACAGATTCATTTATGTATTAAACTAAAATATATGAACATAAAACATTAGAATATTCTTCTGGTATAATATATTCAATTTGTTTTAAAGAGTAAATTAATGTTAAAAGGTGAATAAATATAAAAATGATAATCGAATTATGAAAGATTGTGTTAATATTTGATGGTAAAGAATATATCTCGAAATGTGTAAAAAAATATGTTCTTTCGAATCAAAATATAAATGGTATAAAAATGAAATGATCGTAGCCGATGTGTCAGTCCGCCTATCTACCACATATAGTGCGGGACAAGTAGATTCTCACTATCTGGAACAAAGCACCATAACTTTGGAATAAAATTGACTAGAAGTTAGGCAGAAGCAGAGCTTGAGGAGGACGTCCACAAAAATAACACCTTGAGCACGGTATAAGCCAATGTGATGAGTCGAACTCACAATGCCCACTAAGACCCAAGTAGCGATTCGATTTTAATATTAACAAATTAATAAACGTGCATAGCCCTAAGGCGTATGTATAATGTAATAAAATTGTTATTATTAAGTAAATGTCGAGTGCAAGCTTTTAGGTGCGCTCATTTGACAATTGAACTGCAATGAACTTACACTATTAACTGGTCAGCTAGGGTATTAGCAAGAATACATCAAGAGGTGCATACAACAAGGCAACTACGATTTGCGCATAAAATGTTTAATTAATATTTTGCACGGAAAAGCAAAATGAAGAAACTGAAAATTACGCTGAAAATGGAGACGTGTTAGTAGTGCTGTAATCATTCTTTGTTTTTGAAAATTTTGTTTCATAGGGAGAAAAGATGCAGAACAATTACTTCAAATTGATCACCTTATTCTAAATAGGTTCTTCAAGAAGTGCTAATAGCGTTTTTGTTACTGAAGACGGGGTCGTGCTCGTGAAGCAGAGGTTGTTCGGAGACGCATACTACCTTGTGCTACGAAAGCAATTTGGCAGTGCGGATGAGCTCTTTGGGCTCCTGAGGAGAACTTACCTGAATGTAAGGAATCTGGAAGATGTAGCTCAAGAAATCAGAATGGTGAAACAGCTGGCAAGTGAGGACATTCGAGGCTTTGCCAGGCGCCTTGGCTCACTGCAGGGGCTGGCCACAGAGATTGTGAGAGGTAAATACAATGGCGTTGGAGATACAGCGCTATTGTACGAGGTTGACAAGTTAGTGTTAGCAGCTTTCGTTGTGAGTCTCCGCGACCCCCCTCTAAAGATTCGTATGCTGATTAGCAGAATAGGAACTCTGGAGGAATTAGCAAAATAGGCAATTAGAGCACAATACGTGGTCGAGCGGAGTACGGCTGGTTTCGGCGAGGTACATATGTTAGAAAAAAGACATGACATGTTCACTGCCGCTGTCGTGGGTAGACATGGAAGGAATTCCGTCCCAAACATATATAGTGGAGCGTGCAATCCCGTTAGATAATTCAAAATTTTACTCTGAATTTGTGGTTTTGAATATTTTCCCAGTATGGTCGAATTACATCGCGCTCGCCAAAATGTTAACCCTATCAGAACAACGGCGTCATGTCAGTTCAAAGGAAAATCAGGCAGATTTACTATCAAGAGGATGTTCCGCAAAGATATTGGGTGACAGTGCATTCTGGTTTCAACAACCAAAATTTCTTGCAGCTTTGACAATTCCTTTAGTTGTAATTCATAATCAACCTTAGTGCTGTTCAAGACTGGAAGTGATGCTGGTTTTGTTATGTTTACATTAACAACTGCAGTGTAGGAAGAGCTTGTAAATGATGATTATATCTGGTTGCTTGTTATAGTTAGGTGTTGATATTTTAATACACATCCTGCCGTCCGCTGGATAAATCCGGACCCTTCCAAAAATATTTGGGAGACCTGGTTACTACATACTGCTGTTACTTGTATTGGTGTTGCCAGAGCAAACATCCATTGATTTCCTTCATTGGTTTGTTGTCCACATACGGTCTCCCCTATCCTTAAATAACTGACCTAGCACTCACAAATTTCTGATTCCTTGTTGGATTGGGTTTGTTGAATAACCTGACCTCGCAAGCACAAATTTCTGATCCCTTGTTGAATATGGGCTGCTTGTTTGTACAAATATATAATTCGTTTTCCATTCTGAAAGAAGACTGTAGATTTTCGATCGTGGTTGGAAAATACTGATCTCGATATAATTTGATCGCCAGAATTGTTGAAGTCACTTTTATTGCTACCACAGTGTTATTTATTTTTGTTGGAATTGGTATTAGTCGGTACAAGTTAAAATGGTTCAAACTGGTTAGCGGGACAGTTATCTTTCTCTGTTATCTTTCTCTGTTATTGCTGCCTTTACTTCCATTAACTTGTATATCGATAGGAGGTCGCCTTGATAACCTAGTATTTACATTGTTGGTGACAAATGTGCGGTGAATTTTAAGATTTCATCATTAAGCTGCTGTGGTGATAACAACTGAGGACTGATCTGTCCGTGATGAACATTTGTGAGAACATTTATGAGTGCTGTTCTATGCTTTGAACGTTTGATGTCTTGAGGGAAAGTTGAAGAGCTCTACATGGGAATAGTTCCAGTTCTACATGGGAATACTCCAGTTTATTATGAAGTATTTGTTTTTGATGTCTAGATATTTTGATTTGTTGTTTCATTATGCTTGTTAAATGTTGTTCGGTGCCATTGATGGCCGTTATCGTTTCTGTCATCTGACGGGCATATTCTGAGTCCAAAACTCCAAACATTGAGTTAGCAACATTTCCTACCAAATTAATTGCACTTCTTTTCTGACTATGGCTTGCTGACAAATTTTTATGCAGGTCCAGTTCTGCATTTGTGTGTTGAAAATGTGTGACTAGTTCATCGCATATTGTTGTTGGCTGTATTTCTTTGCTCATGTGATACATCGTCGTGACGCCATCCTTCAATAGTTGGATTCCAGTACGCAAAGGTTTGAGAACATAATAAATCACCAGTTTCCATTCATTAGCAATGATTTGGCTTGATCTGATGTGTTCAATTTTTTTTTTTTTTTTTTTTTTAGCCAATTCATTTTTGTTGAAACAACTCATATGGAGACTAACAATACTAACCGCAGAAACTTCAAATTTCGGACTAGGAGCATTACTTTCATAAGGAGAAATCGGTTAAGATTTACCAATATCCTATGCTAGTTTATCTTTAAACAAGCATGATGTAATCTTTAAACAAGCATGAGTTAAAAAGAACTATTCCCGATACATTGCGGGATACAATTTTTCCGTCTATAACTATTTAGGGTGATAATAGACCCTAGGCCTCTTATTTCTTTGTTTTCGCACAAAAATACATCTGCGAAACCCACACAAATTCGTTCAGATTTTGCTGATTATCACTTTGATATAATTTATAAGAAAGGAAAGATGAACACCAACGCTGACGCAGTTTTCCTCATAGACATAAACTTTTACACACTCAAAGTTATGAATTAAAAAAAAGAAGATGACGAGAGCAAGATACTTGCTATAACAACGGGTATGTTAAAAAGCGAGCAAGAGCAGACACGCGCAGACTCAGTAAATCCTAATCAACTTTACATTTGGGAAAGTCCACCTCTCTCTGATATTAAATATATAAGACGTCTAAAATTTGAGATTTATTATTTTTTTTTTAAGCAATTCATATTTATTGTAACAACTCATATGGAGACTAACAATAAGCAAATATATCTTAAAACTAGACAACAATGTATCACTGCTCCTTACCACTGTATGGAGAAGATATTAGTGAACACTTATTATTTTAGAAAAACAATAAAAAATAAAAATAAAAGTAATTATAGAAATTAGTAATGATGGCTTATTAAATAATAGTTTACAATGGTGATAAGTCTGCTCTTTTCAAGCGGGTCGTGGGGTTGTTTGTAGTAAATTCCTAGCTAGTATATTGGGGTGGTTCGATAATTTCAGTTGGTACTTCTTTTTGACATCTGAATGCCTCTGACCTATTAGAGGCACACCTAGATCTCAGAATGTTTAGGTTTTTCATGAAACACGGTGCACCAGTAATAGTGCGTAGTATTTTGGACTGAGTCCTTTGCAACAGTTCGTTGTTTGACGTTTTTGCTTCTCCCCACAGCTGAATTCCATATGTCTAGATGGGTACAATTATGGCTTTGTATAAGAGTACTTTGTAGTCAAGGCTTAGTTTTGAGTTTGAATTTAAAAGCCAGTTAAGACTTGCAGATTTTAGTTTGATGTGCACTCTTTTCTTTTCTGTGTGTTTTCTCCAGGTAAGGCGTCTGTCGAGGTGAATGCCGAAATATTTCACTTCTGTCTCCTGTGGGATAGTTTAGTTGTTGAGTATGATTGGAGGACACGGGTGTTTGTTGAGTGTAAATGTTATGTGTGTGCTTTTTTGTTCATTTACTGCGATGCGCCAGTTCAAAAGCCAATTTTCAACCACGTGAAAATGTTCGTTGAGATCACGCGATGCTATTTGACGGTGCTTGTGGCAAGTTAAAATCGCAGTGTCATCGGCAAAAGTTGAAGTGAGCAAATATTTATTTGTTGGTAAATCTGAGGTGTACAGTGTGTACAGTATCGGTCCAACAACACTTCCTTGAGGTACTCCAGCCAATATATCCATTTCTGATGAAAGGTAATCTTCACATTTTACTTGAAACCGCCTACCCTTTAAGTATGATTCCAGGTTACTATGGATATTTGGAGGCAGAAGTTTTCTTATTTTGTAGACGAGGCCCTCGTGCCACTTTGTCAAAGGCTTGTGCCACATCGAGGAACACTGCAGAGCAGTATTGTTTCTCCTCGAACGCCTTTCTGATTTGGGACACTAGTCGGTGTACTTGTTCAATAGTGCCATGCTTTTTTCGACAGCCAAACTGGTGGTTAGGTATTACTTTATTCTGTACCAGATATGGGGTTAATTTTGATAGCAATAATCTTTCGAATAGTTTCGAGAGGACGGATAACAGGCTTATTGGTATGTATGACGAGTCTTCTGTTGGAGTTTTCCCAGGTTTGGGTATCATGATTACGTGGGACAGTTTCCAAACTTGAGGAAAGTAACCTTGTCTAAGAATTGTGGTAAATAATATTGTTAAGTGCTTACTGCAAGCGGAGGTGGCTCCATCTACATTTTTGTGGTTATCAGATCGTGCCCTACCGCTTTCTTTTTATCTAAATGAGCTGAGATAAAATGCCACACTTCTTTAGGCCTCAACCGTAGGTCCATCTGGGGAATTAAGTTGTTTAATGTTGGTATTTTAAAGTTGTTACTAGGAGGATTTGGTTGGAATGCGATTTTAAGATGTTGAGCAAAAGCTTGCCCCTTCTCCTCATTGCTACTTGCCCATCTTCCGTCTATAAGTCTTATAGGCGAGTCCGATTCTGTAGGTTTATCCGTGTTTTTGACTGCCTTTCATAAGGAGTTGTTTGTGGATTCAAGGGGGTTCAGGTGCGACATGTAGGCCTGTATACCTCTTTCAGTTTCATCGCGCAATGCGTTTCGCAGTTCGTTTTTGGCTGTCGTGAATTTTTGCTTTAGCGCTGGTGACCTGTGCTTTTGCCACAGTCTTCTGAGCCGTCTCTTTGCAGTTATCAGTCTTTCAATTTGGAATGATGTTGAGCATTTTGATTTGCGTGGGATTTGGGCATTTGGGGGTGTAGCGGGGATTGCTGCTGATATCAGTGTGCAGTTGAATGATTGTGCTGCGGAATCTAATTCATCCGGGCTTTTAAGACTACAATTATCAGGAAGGTGACTGGAAATAAATTTACGGAATTTTAACCAATTTGTTTTACCTATTACTAATCGATAAGGATGGTTTGTGTCTTCTGGATATTTCCTTAGGTGCATTATAACTGGGGAATGATCTGAATTTAGTTCAAAGCATGATTCCGAAGACAGACGTTTTTGGTGGAGTCCTTTCGTTATTGCAAAATCTAGTAAGTCCGGGATCTTCCGTTGATCCGTAGGCCAGTAAGTGGGTTTACCAGAAGACACATAAGCAATTTTGTTACGCCGATTCGTCAAGGCGTAGTATAACTGTTTACCCTTGGGTTTTATAAGGCGTGAGCCCCAATGCGTATGTTTAGCGTTGTAATCACCGGCTGCTATAAATTTTTCTCCCAACGACTTGAAAAAAATTTCAAACTGAGCTGTTGTGACAGTGTGTCTAGGTGGGCAATAAACAGATGATACCGTTATGTTGGCGTCCCAACATTTCAGGCAGAGGGAGGTCGCTTGGAGATATTCCTTGTCGTAGTTTTCTAGTGAGTGGTGTTTTATGTGGTATTTTATGAGTATGCCTGTCCCACCTCGAGCTTTGCCATCCGGATGCAACGTTTTGTAGAACTTATAACTTCTTTATTTATTTAAAATTGTGATTCAGAGTAAGGTGAGTTTCAGAAATGAGTAATATGTCAATTTTGCTGTTAATAAGGAAATTTTGCACTTCAAGTTGGTGCTGGCAAATACCGTTCGCGTTCCAATAACAAATTTTTAGCGTATTCATTTGTTTGCAAGTATGGATTTCAAAAGTTGATTTTGACTATTTATTAGCTCTTGCATCATTGATTGCATTGAGGACATGAACTGTGTCATACATTGCGTTAAGGTTAAGAGCACTGCCTCTAGATTTTGCGATTGTTTATTGGTATTTGAATTTTCAGCGAAATTTGATTTCAGTGCATTAGAGTAACTCATGACAGGTGGAGCATGTTTGTCGTTGAACGTAGTCGGGATTTGGTGTAGGGGCGCTACGTAAGTAACTTCGTGTCGACCTCTATCCTTCTATTGGCGCATTTTATTTTTCAGTTCAGCATAAACTAGGCAACCTCTATAGTTTGCTGTATGACTTCCGCCGCAATTATTGCATTTTTTAGTAAGAACATTTTCATATTTTTTATCGACCGTACAGGCCGAGGATGGGTGGACGTCACCACAGCCAACGCAAATGGGGCGTAGGGTGCAATATGATTTGGTATGACCAAACTCTTGGCAGTTTGTGCATTGAAGGGGGCCGTTGCGTTTGTGGGGTTCTTCAACTGAAATTCGGCGGTGCATAAGGTATCGCATATTATAGATTGGATGGAATTCGTTTTTTTGCAGCTTTTTTGATTCTGGTTCAAGCTCCACTCGGAACATTGCTTTGTGGGATATTCTTCTTATTTTTTATGTTAAAAATGGATTTTGGGATGAACCCGGCTTCGATCAGTGCTTCTTTCATTTCAGACTGATCGACATCTGATTCCATTCCTTTTAATACGACAATCAAACCTTTACTGCTTTTCAGTTGATACGTATAATAGTTTTTTTTAGTACTGTCAAGGTAGTTGATTGCCAAGCAATAATTTTTGTCAGTATAGATCTGAATTTTTGTTTCGTGTAGGTCACCCTTCTTTAGTGCAACTATATGGAAGTTCTTTTGCCCTATCAAGCTAGATAGTCTAGAGACCAGCATATTAGAGCTGCGTTCGCGCAGATAAATTGGGAGAGGTTTGACTTCTTTAAGTATTTCTGTACCTTCATTTTTTTGGTCTGGATCTGCTACATTATCGCCAAGCAACGCAAAGCGATTTTGGCTCGGTACTGTGTTGGTGCATTCTTCATATTTATTTGGTTTATACATTTTTTTTGGGCTTATTGTCATGTTTTTAAACGGACTTAGCTTTCGCTTAATATTTATATAGCTGTCCATGCCAGTCTGTATTGCCGAGCTATTCTGTTTTGCAGTTTGTTTAATGTTGTTGGTTAATGCTTTGTTGGTGGCTGTAGCGGTTAATGTGTTTGCTGTGGAGAGAGCAGATAGTGAATTAGCGCGTAGGCGCTGAATGTCATCAGTTTTTGAAACTATGCTGATTGCTTTACTGTTTAGTGTACGCTGAGCTTTCGTCACCAAACGTTCGGGCGACTGCTCAAGCATCAAGTTGTCTGTGCCGTTAGAGAGCATCAGATCTTTGCTCCCGTTGTACGATGCATTATCTGTCTTAGCGAGCTTACACTCTGGTTGGGGAGAGCGTAATGTGCTCATAATCACGCCCTCTCAGCTATTGTTTTTTTTACAGTTTATGTTTATGTTTATGTGTGATTTTTCGTTTCAATACTTACTCGAAGCACCTTTTATTTATTTTATATTAAAGTTTTTTGTTAAATTTTTATTTTTTTTTAGAGTCTCTGTCTCAGATTTAATTAAATATTGATTGCCAGATTTGGCTTGTCACCTTATCGCATTTGATTTGAACAAAATATTTTTTAAATACTCTAAAAATTACGGAGCCTGAAAAAAAACACATCCGCTCACTTTGAAATATAAATATGAAAGTGTGTTCAATATGAATACCTACATTTGGATCAAATTTTGATTGGTTCGCACAATACTATTGACAACATTAGCAATATCGCCAATAAAATTATTAGGCTCAACTGTCGTGCCGTTTTTGTTCTTTTTGATGGCTCTTCATTCATTTCGTCCTTCCGCTTTCTTGTAGTCGCCTCTTCGTTAGATTCTTCTCCAGTATCTGTGTCTATGGGCAGTGGAGCACGTTTATAAACTCTCATCAAAATTGAAAACGAATAGACGTATTTTGTGATCTCTCTTGATTTTTTTTTTTCTTAAGTGATTGAAACTTATAATTTCAACTAATAGCGACTTAGACGCTTTAACTATTAGTTATACTAGCAGTGTTATGCATTTATTATCACCAATAAAGTAACAATTAAACAACAAGTGAAAAAACAACGGGTTATTGTTAATAAAATGCCAGGCGAGCGCACTCCGTTTCGTGAGCAACGACACTCCATTGCAAACGTACCAACACAGTTTGAAGCTCTCATGGAGTCAACGATGCACAACTCCAACAACATCATCAGCAAATATTCTTGCTCCGGAACATTCCATAGAACAAATCCAATTTGCGATATTTCTTTCACTAATACAGCAACAAATGGTACTATGATGGCACTAGTATGTACAATTACTACTACAACAACAACATCTACAAGTTCATCACTTCTGCCGACAATGTCTACACAAGTACCTGCGCACGATCGTCGCTCAGTGAACATCGAGCAGGTAAACCATACTAATAACTTAAAAATAAAAAGAGAGCTCGTAACTCACCTAACAAAACTGGATTAGGGCCAAACATTAAAAAATACTAAAAACAAAAGGGAACCAACAAACTCTTAAGTCTTACTGGTTAAGCAAACCCTCTACAAAAAATAAATACGATACGCCAGACGAACATGTTACATCAAACAGGTTTGAAGCTCTCTCTCTTAGTGATGAGGCTGATGAAACAAATAAGGACAGCGAAACGGAACATAGAAAACAATCAATTAAAAATATGCTCCTTAAACACATCAGAAGATATCGCTGCCACAATGCACAAATTGCCAAAAATTTGGCCACACTAAAAATTTCTGTACCAAGAACGCAGTACGTGTAAAATGTGGTGGCATTCACAAAACTATAAACTGGACAGTCCTTCAAAACAACAATAATAATAAATGCGCATTATGTGTAGAAAACCATATAAAGGCTGCATGGTGTATAAATCTTTAAAAATTAAACGCTCAACAGCAAGTACAGCGACAGCATTAACGCTCAACAGCAAGTACAAGCAACAGACTGCCGGAAAAAAATGATTATACAGCTCCAAAGCAAAAGCCAAAAGAAAATATATCAGATATTTATCTAATCGTACAAAGCAAGGGCGGTGATTTCCCGAAACTTAAAGACATGATGAAAAAACGAATATCACATATAACTAAAATGATGAGTACTATTATTTTACTAGTAACTAAATTATATGAACAGAAATAGCTTAAAACGTGTTCTGCGAAACGCGAACAGACATTCTCTAGAACTACCGTCAACATATATGACAATTCCATTGACATAGTCTTAGTTTCAGAGACTCATTTTTCTGAAAAAAGCTTCATAAGAAGTCCAAACTTTCAAATATTCTGCATCAACCATATGCACAATAGAGCCCGAGGTGGCACAGCAATACTTATATAGAAAAACATAAAGTGTGCTGCATTGGAAAGCTTTAGAGAGGAGCACTTGCAAGTAACTTCGGTGCAAGTTGAAGACTGCTATTCTACTCTAGTCCAGTCAGCTCTTTACTGCCCACCTAAGTGCAACATCACAACATCTCATTACGTGGACTACTTGAAAACTCTTGGAGATCGATATATTGCTGCGATATAATGCTAAGAATACGATCTATGGTTCCAGAATTACAAATAAAAAATGCAGACAATATATACAACACGCAATATATAATAGTCTCACTGAAAAATGAAAATGAAATTGACTCTGCTATAGTATATCTGAATGATAATATTATTCATGCTGCAAGTGATTGAACACCAATACCTAAATACCAAACTAACAATCTCATCTCCTATTAAAAAATAAAATAAAAGATAAAAGGAAAATGCATAAACAATGGCAAACTCCAAAGACACCCGAGGATGAAACTAAATTAAATCAGATAATGAAAGAGCGTGGAGTATAACTCGATTGCACAACAACCAGCTCTCAAAAATACAGAAAATAAATACATTAAGACTCAAATCGAGAAGGCTGAAGTTCTCTCTGCACTTTTTAGAAACACGTTCGCAAATAATCTGAACAACCAAGACATTATCCTTCCTAATCTGTCAAATAACCTAAATGACCAAATAAAGAAAATCACGACAAAAGAAATTAAACTAAGTATGCATACTTGGATGTTGGAAAAACATTGGACATCATATGAGATAAAGGGTTAATGCATAAGTTACAACAACAACTCCGGCAAAGTTACTATCAACTGATACATAGCTATAACAGTGAGAGGCACTTCTATGTTAAGCAGAAATATGAATGCTCAGAAATCATAAAAAATAGAAACAGGAGTACCCCAAGGCAGTGTCTTGGGACCTTTGCTGTACCTTCTACACACAGCTGATATACCAACCCCCATCCTCAGGAGACAACATGATAGTTACATTCGCTGATGACACCGTTTTATTATCGTTAAATAACAAAGCTGCAAACTGCAAGCACTACTGGATTCTACACTGCTACGGTTCCAGAAGTAGGGTCTCGAAATGAATAGGAATACTAGGGAATGACTGTTGATGCAAAACTACTCTGGAAAGAGCATATCACACAAAAACGACAATAAATTAATAATCGTTTCAGACAACTTATTGGCTTTTGGGCAGACAAATAAACTGCAGATATATAAATTAATTATCAATTATATATGCAACTAGCTGACCCCGCAGGCGTTGCCCTGCGTGAAATTATGTGTTTTGAAAAGAAAAGAAAGTTGAATTTATATTGTGTTGAAAATCATTTATTTCCGATTTTTCTACATTTTTTTCAATGTAGCGCAGCTTGATAAACAACATTTTTAGTTTTCTTTTCTGGTGCGTAAATGTACAGAGAATATGGTTTTCCAACTCGTGAACACGCAACGTATAGCTGGCCGTATGAAAAACATGGCATTTCCAGATTTATGCCACACACTTCCAGCGTCTGTCCTTGTGACCTGTTGATTGTCATCGCAAATGCAAGTTTCACTGGAAACTGAATACGTTGGAACTGAAATGGCAAATCGTTGGAACTCAAAGGAATTCGTGGAATCAATCATTCTGCCCCCTTGTAAGTCCCTTTCAAAATTCTTGCAACTATCACATTATTCGATAGCTGCGCCACAATCAGTCGGGTTCCATTACACAGTTTCGGCGCATGAAGATTGCAAAGCATAATAATGACAGATCCAACTTTGAGACGCAAATGACGCGGCGGCATGCCAGGCAAATCCAAAGAATTTAGAAATTCCACTGGATAATTCACGGCTTCGTCTTCATTTTCAACTCGATCGATCGATTTGTATGAGCGCAAATCTCCCGGAATTTGACTTTGAATCGTCCAGTTTAAGTCATTACCATCGGTATTTTTGGCAGCTAAAATTGCGCGTGCACTCAACCAATCGTAGTTACGATAATTTTGGCCAATGTTCGGATAAACATTCGTGATGAGTTCAGCTTTCGTTGAAGTGAATTGACAAATGGCAGGTGGAATTGATATCAAACCACTGGAAGTATCAACCGGAATTTGCCCATTTCCAATTCTTAGCAGTTCTTTAGAGAAAACTTCTGCGGTGCTATCCTGTTGCAGGAACACTCGCATATTCATAGTCAATCGTATGGTTTTCACGTACCGCCACAAATACGATGACTTGAGACATGCGTTCAATTCATCCGCCGCTGTTGATTTCGGAATAACAGGAAGTGTTTGTCGAAAATCGCCTGCTAACAGTATCATTGCGCCACTAAAGCGACGATTATTATTCCGCAGATCTTTCATTGATCAGTCAAGTGCTTCTAGAGACCGTTTGTGAGCCATTGTGCACTCATCCCACACTATCAGTTTACAATTCTTCAACACTTTTGCCATAGCTGATTGCTTTGAAATGTTGCAAAGAGGTGTTTCATTGATTTGCATGTTTAACGGAAGCTTCAGTGCCGAATGTGCCGTTCTTCCACCTTCTAGTACAGTTGCAGCAATCCCAGTAGATGCGAGAGCCAACGCAATGTCATTTTGAGATCGTATTGTTGCCAAAATCAATGATATCAGGAACGTTTTCCCAGTTCCGCCGGGCGCATCAAGAAAAAATAGTCCTTCGTTTCCATCATTGACAGCCTTCATCAATTCATCATACGCACTCTTTTGCTGCTCATTCAATAATGGAACATTTCTTTGTACTTGTTGTTCCAAAGTTATTCTGTCGTAGGCACGCTCACGTTCCAATTCACGATTAAGTACATCTCTGATTTGACAATTTGGCGCTTGCATATGAATTTCAGTCAATAGTTTGCCATTCATAAGCAAACACAAATCTTCAATCAACACCAATGCTTCATTGTAGATTTCATCGTTCATTTGCAATTCTGAATTCCATGTTGCCACTCGAATACGATGTAAAATGTCTTCGGCAATGTAATTTTTGTACGTATCCCATAATTGACGCGGAATTGCTGGCATGCTTCTCGAAAAGTTGCACACACCGTACCATTCACAGTACGCAATGACTCAAATGAAGTTTAACCGCGTACATTAATCAATAGCAACAGAAGGTAGAAGCAATCGTCGTTTTTCGGGTGGATTGTGTAAATTCGTCCTAATGCATTAGTTGAGAACACACCTCGATGTCCATCTACTGGATGTCCATCTACTTGCTTTCTGCGTAACCATTTCTTCAACGATACATTCCTTGTATAACATCGAGGCATTTCCGAATAAAGCAATGTTCTCGCAAACGGATCACTGGCGCAAGTTGAGAAAAAATTCGTCAATGTTGTTGCTGGTGGTGTTTCCGCTCGCTGTACTGCATTCTCTGGGTAGAAATACACTCTTAGGCCATTCTCCAAATGAACTGCGAGATGCACAACAGTCGGAAAACGCTCATGAATTACGAAAAAAAATATTCTCCAAAGCACTTCATTGCAGTTCACGTATTGACCCATTTGATACTTGCTGATCTCATCTTGTTCAAGGCCAATAACCGCCATGGCGCTTCCTTTGGTTACGTGCTTGCAAACGTATTTGATCGATTTCACAGAACTGCAATACTCAACATTGATATGAGTTTTGAATGTCTTAGACAATATTGGCGAATATGGTACGATCCATGTGTTGTCAACTTCGGTATTCACTCCTCTAAATTGAATGCTGAATGTTCTGCCATTGTTGTCTGATAAGCGACGCCGATAGAGTGGATATCCATCATTTCCAGTTTGCGTACATCCAGCATCTAACAGCACCATATATACGTTGCTTAACGATAAAGTCCAACAAATATCGTAGCTGTTGTTTGAAAACTCGTGCTGTGACATCGTGACGATCGCTTGCTGATTGACCGCGATTCAATAATTCCGTTATCTGTGGGCATTTTGGATTGCAAGTGCATGTAACAAATAAATCCGGCCGTCCATAATTCCGCACGTATGTCATCGCACCCTGCGAGTACTCGTGCATGTGCCTTGGGCTGCCAATGTATGTTGATGGCAAAATCGTGAGTCGGCCAAGGTTTGTCACATCTTCATCGCTATTGACCGCATCTCGCAAGTGAATGTACTCTTCAGATCGAAGCTTGGTCTGATTGAAGCGAATAAAATTGAGTCGTTCTGTCTCCACCGTCACGTACACAGCAACTGCATACTGTTGAAATAATCGGCGATATCACAAGAGATGGTTGTCAATTCCTTCGCGAATCATCAATCGATACGCGTAATAGTTCATTGCACTGACCTTCTTATTTGTATCGACACCTAAAAGTTAACAAAAAATGAAGTTACAATCAAGAGTGTTTGCTTTTCTTTTACTAACCATTGGCAGGATTGATCAAGCTATATCTCAAGTGATATCCATCTTCACCACGGCAGAACATAAGCGGATATTGTAGTGAGTCATACGATCGATGAGTTTCATTGATTCGCTCTAATGCATCTCCAGCTCGACGTTTAATAACAATATCGCGGGATTCTAAATTACCGCCAACAACAACAATTGATATTTCATCGGCCGTCGGTGCATTATATTGCCGTTCATGAGTGCCTGCTGGTCGTTTGTCCGCTTTTATGACGATTCTGTGATCATCAGATGGCATGATTTCTAACGAAGTTTTGAATAGTCGAATTAGTTCGTTATGTTCATGCAACATTTCTTGCAATTGCTGCACAATTTCTCTCTTCGTCACATTGAAAATTGCACAACGTCGATTCACTTCTTCATTTGAATCTCCAAGGAAATATATTTGGAGATATTTGTGATCTTGATCAGGATGCGGCAACAGCGATCCAGCAAGAAGATAAATTTGCCCGTGAATCTTAGATTAGGTTTTTCTAATTTTCGAATTTTCCGAATGTTCCGACTTGCAAGAAACAATTGGAAAAAAAATTTTGTATGGAAAAAAGTCCTTTTTGGAATTTTTAAATTTTCCGACTTTTCTTCAAGAAAAGTATAAGGTTTTTTTATTTCTAAACCTTTCCGGATCCACAACGAACAACCTCTGAAAATTCCATCAATATTGGTCCAGCCGTTCCGGAGCCTTAGCGTCACTAACAAACAAACATTCATTTTTATATATATAGATTATACGCAATCGAAATATGGGGCACCGCAGCAAAATCGAACAATCAGAATGCAGTCCAAAATTCTTCGCACTATAATCAATGCTGAGTGGTATATATCAAACGAAGACATCCACCGTGACCTGTACATTGACTCTACTGAAATAACCATCCAAACATGCAGCATCAAGCACATGCACCGCCTGTTAGCACACACAAATCCAGATCTGAGAGAAATTCCTGCATTAGAAGCTGAAATGTTGCACACCAACAGAGCTAGTAAATATATACTTATATAAATCTAGCCTGAAATTAAGCTAGAAAGATTACCTCTATTTCCTAACTGTTAAAAATTATTACTTATTACAACAGACAGGTGTAATGTAAGTGGGATAAAAAAAAAAAATAAAAAATTTCAAGTAAACTCCCGTTGCCGTCTTAACCTCTGCAACGCGCACTACTCCATCTGGACTTCTACTATTTGGCCAAGAGACAACTACATAACAGGAACATTATCTTTTTTGATAATTTCCATGTCGTCGTGTTTGATGATATCTCTTTATCTTGTCCATTTGTGTCGTTGTTGGAGTTCATTGAGATATTCATTGGACCATTTCTTCCAGAAATCGTGTTTTCCTTGCGCCACCAATTTCCCTCTTGAGTGATTGCTTTGTTGAGTCTGTATTGCTATCTACTTGGGTGGTGAGTGCTTCTCCTATGAGGAAGTGACCTGGCGTTAGGGCTGTTAAATTCGAAGGGTCCGATGAAAGTGGCGTTAGTGGCCGGGAATTCAATATGGCCTCTATTTCCACAATCACAGTTTCCAATCCTTCATACGTCAATGAAGCTAATGCGACAGATTTAACTGCTGCTTCCAACAGTCGTCCGAATTCAGAGGCTGTGGGAGGAATAAAATTAAACTATATTCCTTTCTCACTGGACTTTATTTCAATTTGGACTTGAGCGGTTGTATGTATTCATTACAATAAGGCACCGCTTCTTCTACTTGATGATATAATGTCTCATCTAGATAAACATTACAGAAAGGCGTTAATGGAGGAAGTGTTAAGTATTCAATGTCAAACTTGGATAACTGATGTAAATCAAGATAATTTCAATAGCTATCTTTATTCTTTCAAGTTTTTTGAATTATCAAATGAATAGTACCTCTTTCAAAGCTCATACAGGCAACTCCTAATTGTAAATTCCGGCAATTAAACCTCAAACCAAAACATTTCTGTTTTTTTTACTTTAAATTAAATGCAAAACCTACTTGACACCTTTCGCCAGCCCCATTATCATGAAACTGAAGCTATTTATTTATCTTCGCAATCTGCAGATTAAAACGACAAAGGGAACTTTGTATTTGGCGTAAATCATGCTTAATTTTTTGCACTATGTGCACCTCATGTCTTTATAAAACTTCTAGGTTTCTACCTATATAGGCTGAAACGCCCTTATAAAGCGTTTAAGACAGTAAAAGACGTCAAATAGACAAGGGAGAATTTGAATACTAGCCACCCTACGGTTTCTTTGCCTTTTTTTTCGCTCAGTAAATTTCTTAATGTTTATAATTTAGATTAGTTGCGGCTTAAAAGCAGCTGAATTGCGGTTATTAAGCGTTTAGAATAAAAAAACGCCATACTTGAAAGTATAATGTAAGTAATTAGCCAACCACTGGGCTTCTTTTGCCTTTTTTTTTATTTGGTAAATTTCTTAATATTCATAGCTAAACGACAACCGTTATACCGCTGCTTGTTAGCTGATGAGATACCGCGAATGAATCGCGGTATGACGGTATGCGGCGGCATGACGATAAGCCTTGTTATTCCAGCGCGTGACGCTGGAATCCAGACTTTAACTGATATGATTACAGAAAGAGAATTTATTAGGTAGTCATAGACACTGAAAGTGGTCAGCTTGACCACTTTCAAGCGTATCGTGTAGTACGTATCGTTCAGTTGACACGCTGCTTGCTGCTGCTGATGAAACTGTTGCATTTGAAATGGTACCTATTGCTTCATTGGCTGATTGCCTTGCTTCTGATGGCGGCATTTTTGGACCTTTTTGCTTTTCATTTCCAAAATGTAACAACATATTGTGTTTTTATCACATTTGCTGCAACATCTCGACTTGCATCAGTTTGAATGTCGATCTTTCTTAAAACAATTGATACCCAATCGTTTCTTTTTTACCCACAACTGGCATGCTGCAATTGACAGCTGTAGAAATTGCTTACAATAGTAAAATGGATGCCTACCATTGTCACATAATTAGCAGCTATAGCTCTTGGTCGATTTTCCAATGGAGGACACAAATCTGTTGGGTGTGTGTGCCATTGCTGCTTTATCCTTCCATTAAATGGAATTGTCCTTCCAACAACAGTCGGAAGTTATTCGCCCCTTGTAATTCTTTTGGATTTGTTAAGGATTGTTCAAATCTCATATGTGTAGATCGATCTGGTTTCTTTATTAGCAGATGAAGGAGAATCGGATCCAACGCTCCTGTACCAAGCCCTAAATTGTCCAGAGCCAAGATGCATTCACGTGCTGTGTCGTGCAAATTCTTAGTTGTCAAGGCAGTTGATGTGCCTGATAAGGTCCAAGCGGCAACATAGTTGTCTTCCGTCAGGAAGAAGCGGTTGATTAATTTTGCAGCTCTACTGTAATATTGGCCTTTAGATACCACATTTTTTGCACCACTGCTAATGGCTGCTTGTCGATCATTTGGGAAAACAGATCGAAGAATTGTTGCCATTTCAAGTAATCGCCGTTAAACTTTGGAATGTTTACCATTGGGAGGTAAACTGAACTTCGCATTGTTTGCTCTTCGCTCGCGGCAGAGAGAACGACTCTGGCACATTGGCACTTATCTGCTCTTATAGAGAGATGAACTAACTGGTGTTGTACCATTTCATCTAATTGATCGCACTTTGCCAGATGTTCAAACTTTTCCCAAAGCTCGTCGCACACCAATTATATTTGGGTCCGAAGATGACTGATACTGTTTATTTTAAGTTGATAAAATTGCTATGGCTCGTTTTCTTGGACTGCATCCAGATTTTTGTATGCTCACCTCAACATGGGCGTTCGAGCAGTCATATTCCTCACTATGCCGTGTTGGAACGAGGTTCCAGAAGGTTCCCTCATGAACGATGTCCTTGGAGCTACATGAAGATATGATGTTTGTAGATTTTCAATTTGCTGCTCGGAGGGGTCTAGTACGGCTGGTAGGCTGGCTGTTGGCGATGGTACTGTCGTTTTTCGCCTGGCATAATCCCACCTTCCTCGTTTGCCTGCAGACGGGTGGCTTCCTGGAGAAATCGGCATTGATAAGAACCGACTAACTTGCTGATTTAGTCGTAGTATCCGGATGCGCCATATTCGTGGTCAGCCGGATAATCTGTTAGTGTCCTTAATTTGCAATCTGTTTCATCGACGTCGTCCCAGTATTGATTCAATTGACGCAATTTCTCTTTATAATAGGAGGACCTTGTTTTTCTATCTGCTGAATTCTTTTTGAAGTTTCGAATTATCCTTTGCCGTTCTGCAAGCTCCGATAAATTTTGCCATGAATTTATTCTGAATTTGTGATTTTGAATTTTCAGTACTTGAACTGAAAATTCATGATGAAAAAAAATTGAAGTTGTTTTAGAAGTGAACTTCTAGTACTTGAACTAGAAAACCACGAAAAAGTGAGAATTCAATATTCGTTTTTTTCATGCAGTCGTGTAACTAAACAGACGTGTAAGCACACGAGCTCCGCCCTTGTGACATTTGTCGTTGTTTAAAACTAAATAACTAATTTTACAAAACTCGCGAAAGAGACGCTAAACGAAAGTGCAAGTTTTCAGGAAAGTGTCTACTTCTGTTTAGATAATCTAAATACTTATAATAACTAATTTGAAATTTATTAAAAGTGATAAATAAACAATCAAACAAACAAAGGAACTGTTATATACATATATGAGTTAAAAGTTGAAAGAGACAACAAATAAAATAATCCCGGTTGTGTGTGGTGTTGCCACAGTGGACTCTGGCCATAATAAGTGATTAGAGCTACCACACCAAAATATTGTTTTTCGTGATATTTTACATACATACATAAATAAGATTAAAATATAGCAAAAATAATAATAAAAAAAATTTTTAAAAAAACTATTAAACAAAGTATAGTCGGTAATAGCCATGAGTGTGCAGCGCTCTCTCCTCCGTGGGAGAGAACGAGATCTATGAGCGAGTCACTACACTCTTTGTGGAGTGCACATGGCAAACCTCCAATAATGTGCTGCTCCAGTATAGCAGTGGATTGTGCGACAACTACAACAAATTCGTCAGCAACAACAACATCTGCCTTCTCTACGTACGGTACAACAACTACATTCTCGACTACAACTACGACATCAACATGTTCTGCTACCTGTGTGCAAATTGCACCAAAAGGCGTGCAGGTAAGTCAACTGCAATCGCCACCAAAAAGAGCACGAACCTCACCCACGACTGATAAAACGAAAAGAACGCCAAAGAGTAACAAAAAGTAAAAAATAGCAAAAAACCCAAACCAAAGTAAGTTATCAAACTACTGGTTGAGCGATACTACTTCAGAAAGAAAAAACAGATTTGCTGCTTTGACCGTTGATGATGACGAACTTGCTGAACCCTCGCATAGTGGACAAGTTGATCTAAATGAGTCCGAAAAAGAAAAGACAACTAGTCCGAAAAAAAAGTTTAAACAAACCACCCCCTAATACGTACAAGGCGTAGAATGCATAAAGACGTTAAAAAATGCGCTAACCGCTGTTGCAGGCAGTAACTTTATATTTAAAATATTAACAAACAATGAAGTACGAGTTCAATCGAACGACTCGGAAAGATACACAAAAATATTCGAAATTCTAAAGCAAAAAGGTACGAAGCTGTACACATTTAAACCCAAAAATGAAAGAGGTTTCAAAGTCATTCTTCGCAATATGCACCCCTCCGCAGACCAAGAAGAAATTAAAAATGACCTTGATGAAAACGGTCATAAAGTTTTAAACATAACTAACATAACTCAACGGACAACAAGAAAACCGCTACCACTGTTTAGCATAGAACTGGAAACAAATACTAACAATAAAGATATATATAGCATTAACAAATTAATGCATTGCATAGTAGTGTTTGAGGCACCTCATCATAAAAGAGAAGTCGCGCAATGCACTAAATGCCAAAAATTCGGACATACAAAAAACTACTGTACAAGAGATCCAGTATGTGTGAAATGTGCTGGAAAGCATCTAGCAAGTGAAAGCTTGTTTCGAACTTTCTTCAGACCACTCTCCGATAATAATTGACTACACAACTGACATCAAACCCGTAAAACCAATAGCTAAGATTTTTAACCAAAAAACAATCTGGAATGAGTATAGACAGCATATTGAAACTCAACTGAATATGTCTATCAGACTGAAAACACAATTAGACATTGAACGTGTCATTATTCACTTCAACGATGTGGTCCTAGACGCAGGAATCAAATCAAGCCAACAGCATAAATTTAGAAGAAATAAACCTACAACGGATATTTTCATCAGAAAGCTAATTATTGAGAAGAGAAAGCTAAGAAAGAACTGGCAGCTAACTAGGTCGCCTGAGGATAAACACAAATTAAATATAGCCTGCAAAAAACTCACGAAAATATTAACTAAAAGACAAAATATTGAAGTTGAAAATTACCTAAAAAACTTGACGCCTACCCAGGATACTAACTACTCATTATGGAAATGCACAAAGAGATGAAAAACTCAGATAAGGTATCAGCCACCTCTACAGAAATATTACAACTCATGGGCTACTACCAATGAAGAAAAAGCAACAACATTGGCTAAATACTTTGTAAAAGTCCTATCAAAAAAACGCAATGACTTAAGTATACCGCTTACAACCAAAATAAAGAAAACAAACACAACAGAAATAATTAATTGCATTAAAAAACGAATAAACCACAAAAAAGCACCAGGATACGATATGTTGACAGGAAAAGCTCTCGCTGTGCTACATACTATAGGTTATAACTACTTAAGGAATGTTATCAACTCAATGTTCCGACTACAATTTTTTCCCAAAGTATGGAAAGTTGCTGAAATTATTGCACTACCGAAGCAGGGAAAAGATGCTACAACTGCTTCGTCGTATAGACCAATTAGCCTACTTCCCATAATCTCTAAAGTTGCTGAAAAACTACTACATGATAGACTTAGCCAGATCCTAGACAATAAAAACATTATACCAAATCATCAATTCGGCTTCAGAAAACGACATTCAGCAATTCAAAGATACACCGTATAACAAATAAAATTGAAACAGACATAGAATATAAGCGGTACTGCGTTGCTGTATTCTTAGACGTTGCAAAAGCATTTGACAAAGTATGGCATAAAGGACTCTGCATAAACTGAAGACAATGCTGCCACTTGACTACTATTTGATTGTTGAAAGTTATCTTAGTGATCGTTACTTTTACGTCAAATATAATGGAGAGAGAGTACTCGTCTATTCATCTTACCACAGCTGGAGTCCCTCAAGGGAGTGTTTTAGGACCACTGCTATATGTCATATTTACCTCAGATATACCACTTCCAAAAGAACTGAATACCACAATTGCTACCTTTGCTGACGACACAATCCTCTTAGCATCTGACAAAAATCTAAATACTGCGACTGCAAATCTGCAGATATACACAGAGAATGTTAAGGAATGGTTTGATAAATGGTGCTTGAAAATTAATGAAGATAAGACTGTACAAATAATTTTTACAACTAAAACAAAATTTGACCCAATACCTAATAAAATAAACAATAAAGATATAAAAATAGGGTCTACTACTAAATACCTTGGTATACACATGGACTCAAAGCTAAATTGGCACTACCACATCAAACAAAAAACGAAACACATAAAAGAAAAATTTAGACAACTATATTGGTTAATGGGTAAGCAATCTAAACTCACAATTAACAACAAGTTGCTGCTATACAAGTGTACTATAAAGCCAATTTGGACGTACGGACTCCAAGTATGGGGAACGGCAAAGCGGTCACACATACAAAAAATTCAAAGACAGCAATCTAGAATATTAAGAGTTATCATAAATCTGGTTGGTACACAACAAATGAAGATATACACCGCAAACTAAATATGACAAAAATTGACGAAGAAATAAAAAAGATATCCACAAAACACTACGATACAGTGCATTGGCATAATAACGAAGAAATAAACGAGTTGCTACATCTAGAGGAAACCACCATGCGCCGTTTAAAGAGAGCTCGACCAAACGACCTAATGAACTAGGAAATCCAGACTACACATATTAGTAATAGTATTATAAATGTAAATGTAAATAATTATCATAAACATAATTTTTATCATAAATTGTTATAATATAATTATAGTGAACTATTATAATTAATGTAGATAATTTTTGTTGTATCACTTCTTGTCACTGGCCAAAATGTGTTTTTAATATTAATTTCCAAACAAATTGTTAAATCATGTACTAGGTGTCAATAGAATGGTGACAGATGTATAAAATAAAGGGAAATAAAATAAAAAAAATAAAAAAAATATATTCGTTCTTTTGAGTTCTACTTTGAACTGACTTAAATTATTGTTGCTATACAAAGTGCAAACATACTAAATAGCTGAAAATTGCCACAGGAAGTCCATGCGAAATACCTAGGAGTGCATCTGGATCGACGCCTTACGTAGCGCTATGACATATTCTTCAAACGGTAATAAATTGAGTTAATGTATAATTTATGTATGTGGCTATTAGATCCAGGGTCGACAGAATCACTAGAAAATAAAATGCTGATATATGAGATAGTAATGAAACCCATATGTACTTATGGTATACCAATGTGGTTTTCGGGATCCAACTAAAACAAATAGATTCTAAAACGATTTCAATCAGAAGTTTTCGAGTGTGTATCAACAAGAACATCATTAATCAGGCTCTAAATGTCCGTAATCTATGTTGGCTCTTAAAGAAACCATCATATATGTATATAACTATTGATAACAAACATTAATTATATTCTACAATTATTAAACCAATATTCACCTATATATTTGCAAATAGGAGGAAAATGAAATGTGCAAACGTAAATTTATTCAATGATAAGAATCCAAAATTGCCACAATAATAGTAAATTCTGCGGACTTAAATATATAAACTGTCAACGCATCAATCAAGATTGTTAGACTGTACTACATATTCAAAGTTGTCACTTATTGAAATAACGGGGTCCGGTGTCTACAAAGATTTGAACCAACATATTTTCTGCACAGTTTCCAAAACAGTTGATATTATATGTATGCCATAAATATTGTACAAAAATATAAATATTATTTTTATCTCTTTTATCCAAACTACTAAAAATATCCTATCACATTACCTCCATGAGTGTCCAGAACTAAACCGCTTAAGATATTATATATTTCAGCATGATGATGCCGTTCCCTTCTCTCTAACCACTCCCCAACAAATATTGATAAAATCTTGAAATTTTTGAAAACATCTAAATTGTATTACCTAATTTAATCCACCATCCTTGACTCACTCCTTTTACCCATAAGCAGCGGAAGGCTATAGTTGCTATTGCTGCTGTATTTTTCATAATATATTCATTTAGTTAATTCACTAATTTTATTAATAAATAAATAAATATTTTTATCTAAATGTAACTCTTACACACCTTATCAAAAAGGTTATTAGGGCATTGGCCAGAATAAATTATTTGATGTCCGCAAATGTAAATACACTGGAAATAAAAGAAATGAAAATAAATGTATATAATGAAATCATGAAATGTAGCTTCACATATCGCAAACTGTTTAGGGCCAATCCGAATAATCGGGAATTAAAATTGCTAAACAACAAAACCAGCAAATTTCAAATTAAATCAAAATAGTTATAATCAAAAATTAAATCATTATAGTATTATTAAATATATGCATAATGTAATGAACATATTGTTAAATGAATAGAATAATAGTAAAATGTTAAGTTGGATAGATTTTTATTAAATAAGTGGATATACAAAAATTTTTTAACTTTAATTAATTATATTTTATTTGATATCTTCATAATTATATTTGCCTATTCTATGCGTTTCAAATTCAACATTAACAAATATGCATTGCAACTTATTTCCTAAATGTTAACTTTCTATTTCATAATTAATTTTCTAATCATGGTATATATTTTTTATTCCTATATATTTTTGCTATAATTTAACAAAACGGTTTTTAGATTAATTTCAGCAAGATGCTGTAAAAATAAACAGATTTTTAGTTTTATCGGGAGTTTGAACTCTCATATATAAATATTTATTTCTTGTATTTCTTGACTTGAAACATTTTTATCAAATCAATATTAGTGATTTTAATGCAAATGCTTACTTTTGATCATGTATTTTCCATTATCCTCTATTAAAAAATGTTATTGTTATATGGCAGTAATTATTAGAATTGTTTATAAGTTTGATCTCAGTTTATTATATTTCAGTTATTTTTCTAGGGTTGAGGCACTGAACTTTTGCTTGGAGATGATAAATTACTTTTTACAAAAGAGCAATGTTTTAAAATAATATGTATGTGCATATAAGTGTAAGGAGGAACAACCCAGCAGAGCGGGAATCATCGTCGGAGTACTCCCGGTAGTCTCCAAGTGGCGATCTTGTTGCTCCTTGAAGTACTGTCTTTCTCCCCCTATTTACATAGGCATTGACAGAGGAATACGAAAAGGTTAAATTTTTTTCTTTATGGAAGAACTCTCTAGAAATTGTTTGTCCTCCTTTTTACATAGGCATGTCATTGTCATATGACAAATGGGAGAACTCTCTTTAAGATTTTTTGGAAGCATTAGAGGAGTGCTCTTTCTCAACTGAATTGAGGCTGCAAGGAGATTACTCCAGGAAAACTCCACTTTCACACCTCTTAAAGTTTCTATATCATACAAAAATTATAAGAAAATGAAAAAATTTAATTTTTTAAAAATTTTAATGAAGTGATATACAATATAAAAAATATATTAACAGAGACTCGTTTTACCGGAGACACTCAAATCTGAACAATAATAGTAACGTTGAGTAAATAGAAACCAGAGAACACAGTAAAAAACTGATCACTTTGTCAATAGACAACTGAACCTAAAATACTGTATTCTCGCGACAAAATAAAAGCTCTCGGGTTACTTGTTGACAATTGTTACCTGACAAACATATGGTAACAATAAACAAAACATAAGAGAAGCGAATTTTATTTTTCTATTGTGTTTGTGTGCGGCATTCTACAAATTGAATTTTAATTAATGGCAGAAGTGCTCTTCCTGTGCATTTTATTGAATAATGAAGAGTATTGTAAGAGACGCCATATTTTGAGAGAGTTGCGGAATTGTAGCGATGGGGGAAAATTTATTTGTGCAGAATTTTCGCCTTTCAAAATCGTTGTGCCGATGTCTCATTAAAGAATTGATGCCACAAACACACACAAATCATGCCTGTCTATTGAAATACTATTCTTGTGCTACCATTTTTTCTATACACACGGTTCCTACCAAAAGTGCGTGGGAAACAAAACAATTCTGCTTTACTATTGAGTCAAGCGTCTGTATCCCGTGCCTTGGAACAAGCATTACTTGTTAAAGTAAAAGGCGGTGAAGTTCGCTTCCCAAAACATTCCCAAAACGTTGCAAATAGAGTTTTAATTTAAAAGAATAACAGTTTTTTATATATTATTTTTGTGAAGTTTGAACATTATGAAGAAATTATTAGTCTATTTAACTATTAAATATATTTTATATAAATCGTGTTAGCATTTGTATTTCTCCATTCCTCTCAATTTCGTTTATCTTGATCGCACATTGCTTAAGTTTTACAATTCCGGTGGTACGAAATTCACCTTGCAGTCACCATGTAAGTAAATGCTCCTTGTCACCTCGTTATTGACGTTAAAAATAAGTTCCCTACGTTTAAAAACTTTACAGACTAAAGCATAGTAGAAAATTGAACAATAGAGTAATTTTTATAAATAAGGCAGCTGATGGCCTTGAGCTAGTGCTGTTATTTTTTATTAATTTTTATATATTAATATACTTGAAATAAATATGATTATTATTATAAATAAGGTTTCAATTATACAGCTTTATTTATTATATATTTATATTCAAATGAATTTTTTACATAATTTCATTTTAATAAACAACTTTTATTTGATTTTATTTTATTCATTTTTGTATAAATATTAATTGAAAAATATTTTTTTTTTATATCAGGCTAAGTAATTCTCATCACTTTATCTATCTTTTGACTACTGTCAAAATAAAGTATTGATAAAATAAAAATTTGTTCAAATTTTCTTAGCATTTGTAATCAGAACCGAATTAATTAATACTGCACAAATTTGTAAAAATGTACTAACAGTTAATATAGAAAATCCCTTTATTATTCTTTTAATGAAGTGACGCAATGTATTTGCATAATCGCAAGTAAGTTAAGTATTACTAGAGAAACAATACGTGAACATTATTAATGCTATTTACAAATGAAAAATTTAAATATTGTTTGTCTGATGTAAACAGTAGATTTAGCGTTGTTTTAAAGTAAATAAGCAAATGCGAGTTTAAAATTAGTATATTTCGCTGGCTTTTAGATTTATTAATAAATATTAAAATGGTGGGAGTATATAATTACTTTTCATTCTTTAAAATATATTATTGTTATTCAATTCCAATGATTTCCTATTCTATTTTGTATTTTTATTAGTTTATTCGTATTGTGCCTACTGTAGAGTGCGGATGTGATTTTGCTTGCTCCTCAATTGGTGGTGATTTAATAAAATATTTAATGGTTTAAGTTTTAAACCAAGCGAAAGAGACGCATAACACTGATAATTTTAGTTTCAGAAACAGTGAGTGAAAAAATAATAAGGAAAATACATAAAACATAACTTTTAAATTAAAATTAAAATAGAGTATGCTTCTAATTACGAGCTCTCCTACACAGCGCATGCGTTCTCCAAATGTATCTGCGCCTGCAACTATCGGGTTTTTCAATAAGAGCGCTACAAAAGTTTTTTTTAAATAAAACAAAACCGGTTTTAAATATCAATGAAATTCTTTATTCCTGTGAAAGTACGTTCGATGCCATTATGTATGGAACTCGATTTCTTTTGCATGGCCACCACGGGCACGCTTGCAGAAGTCCAGACGCTGAACCCAATTTTCAACGGTTTTCAAGCATAAATCGGCCGATACTGCTGCAATTTCACGTTCGATATTCGTACGAAGTTCATCAATCGTCGCTGGCTTGTTGGCATAGACCATAGACTTGACGTAGCCCCACAGGAAATAATCTAACGGCGTCAAATCGCACGACCGAGGCGGCCAATCGACTGGGCCATTTCGTTCACCAAACTTGGTTTGCAGTAAATTGATTGTGGCATTCGCTGTGTGGCTTGTGGCGCCGTCCTGTTGGAACCACATGTCCTCCAAGTCCATATTATCCAATTGGGGCCAAAAATATTCGGAACGGTAGCGATTCGCATTCACAGTAATGTGCCGGTCTTGATCATCACAGAAGAAGTACGGCCCAATGACGCCGCCGGCCCATAAACCGCACCAAACCGTAATTTTTTCGGGATGCAATGATGACTCATGGAGTACGTGTGGATTGCTGTCTAACCAATAATGCATATTTTGCTTACTGACTAAGCCATTCAGCCAGAAATGAGCCTCATCATAAATTGGACGTAGCGCTCTTAAAGTTGAGGCGACTGACTCCGAATTTCGGTAGTAAATGGCAAACCTTACTGAAGAGAAATGTCAAAAGAGCGGCATGGCATGGCGTCGTTTGCTGTCACTATCGATTTACTTTTGTAGCGTTTCTTTTGAAAAACCCTTTACTTCTGAGTTGCCGTCAACCTTACCTCAGACACTTTCTGTGCAGCATCGTGGGATTGTCTGTTAAAAAAGGGTCCAAATTTACTTAATAAAATTGGCGGTTGTCCCGTTCATACTACCACACAGGCAGGCTTAACTATGGCCCCCGTACATTCAGCTCAGCGTTCGTAGAAATCTCAATACGCTTCCATGTGCACAACCGAGTAAGAAAACATACGCAGAGAGGGTGACAATGTATTCAAAAATAGAAGAGCGTAACACTAATACATCAACAAAGGAAATTAAAGTATTGTCCTTAGCAAATATTCTTCTTTCTGATGAGCTAAGTCAAATATTCTTCTTTCTGATGAGCTAAGCGTACTCCTCTCTCAGATGAACAAATTACAGCTAGGGCGACATTATACATGCATGTAGAACGAATGTTAAGTCCTGAAATTGAATTGGGCAAACAAGCAGCAAAAATCCATAAGCTAACCAAAATCTTTTTTATATCTTATTGACAATCGATGATTCGCACTCGAAAGTGGAAAATCAAATAAGTTACAAATCTTGAAGCCACCACTTATTTCTCTACGTGAACTCAAATCCAATGCGTTAGTGCAAAGCTTGCGCCAGCTAATCGGTAGCAAAAATTCCATATTATTCTTTTTATGAAAGGTAACATAGCGGAAACAAAAGTTCAAATTTACGAAGAATGCAACTACCGTATTATAATATCGCACTTCGATCAAAGTAAAAAGAGTTATTATACATACACATTAAAAAGTAGTAAGTGACTTGTGGTAGTTATCAAACGCACTGAATATGATATAGATCCGTATGAAATCTGACATAGATCCGGAGGCTCTTGAAGATGCTGGTTTTAAAGCGAAGTCTGTTTACAATTAAAAAATAAATAAAATAACACAATTAATATTTCGAGTAGAGCTTGAACCTGACACGCCAAAATTTAAATGTAATGAAATTCACCATATTTACGATATGTTGTATTTGCTGCATCGACGTACCAATGTAGAAGAACCACACAAGAGACAAGATCCGGTGCAATGCTCAAATTGTGAAGAGTATGGTCATACAAAAACGTATTGCACGCTAGGCTCAGTATGTGTCGCCTGCGGAGATTATCACCGTTTATCAGAATGCTAGTCAGACATATCTAATGCTGATGCCAAATGCAGTAACTGTAGTGGCAATCATAATGCCAAATACAGCGGATATCCAGTTTTTATAGACCTTAAAAATAAGTCCTTCCAACGTCAGCAAATGCAACCCAATCCTACTTCTGAGTCGAGGCCAGGTACCACTAACCTGAGTCAGTCTGAGTCCTCAAATAGTTAGTTTGCTAAGTAAAACGCAAACATAGTAAAGACTAACATTAACCCAAATACAACCAATAGTATGAACTTCAATTATTTATAAGCTATAGTTTACAAGTCTCATTACTTAACTTCTTCAAGAACTAATTGGCTCAAGTATCGAATATATGTTAGCAGTCATGTAAATATTTCACCATGTCTAAAATGAGAAGACGAAATATAAGCAACCATTAAAAATATAAATTACGTTCTTGTATCAACAGCTATTAATGCAAATCCTCCTAAATTAACATTCCCATAGGGTGATATCCGGAAAACTACCATGGACATTGAAGCCCTAGTTAATGAAAAAATACGGTTCAGAAGCCATTGGCAAAAACACAGATCGTCTACGACCAAACAAAGTTATTTTTTTTATCTAAAAGACGTCTCAGTGAAGCTTTACATGCAGAACTGAAAAAACACTTAAAAAACTACACGAGAAACGTATGGCCTACAGAAAAGTCTAATTATTCCTTGAGGAAAGCTTATAAAAGCATAAAAATCCAAAGGAGTCAGAGCCACCACTTAGATTGCGTAATGGAAGCTGGGCGAGTAGCGACAAAGATAAAGCTTTGGCTGGAATATGTTTTTCAACCTAATCCTAAGACCAAAGATTTCGTAATGCAAACTCTGGGCACCCAAAAATATTTAACCCAATTAAAATTAAGGCAAAAGAAGTAAAATACATGGTTCAAAATCATTTCAACTTGAAAACTAGGCTACGAGTCAATTGCTGCCAAATTGGTAGCTGAGTTTCCAGAAATAGCTTTCAAAATTTTAACACAGCTGTTTAATGCTATATTTCGAATTGGGTATTTCCCTTCAGCTTGGAAAATATCACATATAAAGCGAAATGTACACACATAACGTTCTCAATCAGAACCAGCACCTGTCCAACTATGTCACTTAATGACATAAAAATACCGCAAGCAACAGAAGTGAAGTATTTAGGAATCCATCTTGACCGTAGAGTAACTTGGAGGAAACACATAGAAGCGAAAAGAACTCAAATGAGACTAAAAGCTAACTCTCTGAATTGGTTAATCAACAAAAAATCAAAGATGCGCTTGGAATACAAAGTCCTTCTAAGAGGAGATCAAAATTCTTGTCGACACAGGAGCCTCCAAAAGCTACATCAGGCCTCTAGTGGGTTTTAAAGGGGTGAGGACTGTCAACAAGATATTCACCGTCCATACATGTTATTACAAAAGTTACAAAAAAGTGCAAAGTACATCTATTCGGAGTAATCTCAGAGTTTTTCATTTTACTAGACATAACAATGTTTAACGGGATTGTGGGTCTTGACTAAATAGTGTAAACGCAAATATAAACCTCAACAAGCGATTAATAGAACACGACTCTGGCAAAGAAGTAATTCATTTCCTCAAGAGTCAAAAGGTCAGCTATCTTCAGTTGCAGACAGAGTCAGTTCTGGCCAGCATAAAAGAAAAGATTTTAAATATGATAAAGCGCGTTTCCGGAGTCTTTGCAAACCCGAATGAAAAATTACCCTTCAAATCGAATGTTGTAGCTACAATTCGCACTAGGGACAATAAACGAACTTATGCGAAATTCTACACATATCCACTGGGTGTGGCTGATTTTGTAAAATAAGAAATATAAAATATTTTAGAAAATTATATAATACGTCTTTCGAGGTCGCCGTACAATTACTCCATATGGGTTGTTGACACAAAAGGATTATAATGAAAATGTAGTCAAGAAGAAAAGACTCGTAGTAGATTGTCGAAAATTAAACAATAAAACAATGGAGGATTCGATTCCCATTCCTAATGTCGGGGTAATTCCATCAAACCTGGGAAAAGCCCGCTTCTTCACCACCTTAGACTTAACATCTGGTTTTCACCAAGTCGAGCTCACAGAGCGAGAGCGTGAGAAAACTGCATTCGCGGATGCGACGCGAAATACGAATTTTGTGGTCTTCCCTTTGGCCTAAAGAATGCGCCCAGTATCTTCCAGCGGGTCATAGATGATGTTCTTAGAAACATATAGGAGAATACTCTTTTGCTTATATCGACGACGTCATAATCTTTTCGAAAGATATAATGAACATCTGAAGTAAATATGAGAGTTTCCGTAGTAAAATCGAAATTTTTTAAGACAGAAATTGAGTATCTTGGCTTCACTGTGTCTGAAAATGGCATAAAAGCCTGCCCGCAAAAAATCGAGGCAATTCAAAATTTCCCGCAAACCTATCACTCTAAGAAGCGTTCGGTCCTTCGTGGGCATGGCCGGTTACTATAGGTGCTTTATACGCAACTAGATAGCTGAACCATTAACCAAAATCCTTCGAGGTGAATTGGGTAAAGTATCGGCTTCCCAATCCAAATCTGACCCAGGAATGAAAACCGATCACAATTATTTCGAGGCCATTAGGCAAAAAAGAAGAAAACTTTGCCACAAATGAGAGAGAATTTTTAGCCCTTGTGTGGGCTCTGAAGAGTCTTACACATTATGTATATGGTGTGATGGAATTAAACATTTATACTGACTACCAACCTTTAACATTTGCGGTCTGAGATCGCAACCCAAATCAAAAGATTAAAATATAGAAAGCTTTTATTGAAGGTTATAATGCCAAGCTCCACTATAAGCCAGGTAAAGACAATCCCGTAGCAGATGCCTTCTCACGCCAGTTCATAAATGCCTTAGACCCCGAACAAGATTCGGATGCTGCCACTATTCATAGCGAGGAATCGCTAGCAGAAACCGTTTGTAAACCGATAAAAGTCTATAGAAATCAGTTTATTTTGGAATCGGGTCAGCAGCAGTCCATAAGAACATTCGTACTCTTTGGAAACAAATTACGCTACCTTCTAATTTTTCCCGATAAGGAGAACTTGTTTAAAATGTTGCGAGAGGTGGTAAACTCCGATGTAGTCAACGGTATTCATTGCGAGCTCCCCTTGCTGGCGCAGATCCAACACCAGCTCGGGTGTTCAATCAGTTGCAGAATGAATAATATTATCATTCAGATATACTTTTTTCATTTTCATATTTCAATGAGACGTTTATGTTTAGTTTGATCTTAATTACTTCATGGAACGTACTCCAGTATGCACAATTGTTGTATATGTTTTTGTTGTGTGGCTCTAATAGAAAAGAACTTTGGAAGCTTATTGTTCTGTTCACGACCGTATTTGTTAACTATTCAAATAGTAGTGATTTATTTCAATAAGAAAACAGAGTTGGAAATTTAATGTATAAGGGTTGCATAACACAAGACATAAAATAGAATTCAATATATAACAGTTAGGATAATTGGTGAGTGGTCAGATGAAAGTTCATAACTGGATTTTTTTGTTAAATGATCATGCTTTACATTAGATCAATTAGATCTGGTATTTTTTTCATGTCAGTTGGCCAATAAGTTGGTTCACCCGTACTTCTAAATTTACTGTTTGATGTATATTATTATTATTATTATTATTATTATTATTATTATTATTATTATTATTATTATTATTATTATTATTATTATTAACAGGCTAAAAGAACACCGCGACCTAAAATATCTATTGTGCAGCCGCGTACCCAACTGAAACAGTCGTAGACGATTTATAAATCTCGTAACTGCTGTGGGCTTAATTTTAACTAGGTGATTTGGAGATATGAACCCACTGCCTAGGTAATTATGTCTGCGTCTTGCCACCGCTGGGCAAGTGCATAGAATGTGTTCTGCCGTTTCCTGCTCCTCTTGACAGAGTCGACAGAAATCGTCTTCTACCACGCCTCTTTTTTCCAGATGGTAATTTAGTCTACAGTGTCCTGTTAAAAGTTCAGTATAGAGTTTGATGTCATTTCTGCTGAGGTTTAAAGAAGCATCTACTCTGATGTGTTCAGGATCAATGAGTAGTCTCGACTGCCGCAAGCCTTTTTGTGCCATCCAGTAGTTTAGATGACCTCGTTTTAATGTTCGCACAACATTTTATTTGTGAAGCTACTGTTTACCCCACAGAAGGGTTCTGGACCTATAAAGGCAGTGTCTGCACCCCTTTTTGCTAAAGAATCTGCCATTTCGTTGCCCTCATGTCCCTCATGTCCCGGTACCCACATTAGCGTAACAGAGTTTCTCGCTGCTAGGGTATTGAGAAGTTTAGAGCATTCCCAGACCAGCTTTCATTGGATTGAGAAGTTTATTAATGATTTCAGAGCTGCCTGGCTATCTGAGAGTATGCATATTTTGGTGTTGCGTGTATCCCTGCGTAGACATTCTCTAGCACATAACTCTAAAGCGTGGACCTCCGCCTGAAAAATGGAAGCTGTTTTTCCCATTGCAATTGCTTTTTGGAAATTTGGCCCAGAATGGTTGCCTTCTTTAAGATGGGCTAGATTAGGTAGCCTTAGGGCCGCGCTGGCCGCCATCCTTTTAACTACAAGGTGTAGAGGAGTCAGTCCAGTGATCACTCCCAAAGCTAGTGTGGGGCCTGTTCTCATGGTGAATCTTGTTAAGAGTCATCTGAGCTTTTGTTTGGTTTACTTTTGGCCACCATACCAACGACGCGTATGTAATCATTGGTACTATTATTGTTTTATATGACCAATCCATCATTTTTGGCCGTAGTCCCTATGCTGTACCGTACAACCTCTAGCAATCGTAGGTTGCTCTTAACGCTTTACTAGTTATGTATTATAAGTAGTTTTTCCAAGTTAGAGTTTTGTCTAGGATTACTCCCAGATATTTGATTTCATTGGACATTGTTAAGTTCGTGGTCCCTAGACTTAAGGTCCCCAGATTCAGTTTCCTTCTTTTGGTGGTACCACGTTTGTTTTATTCGGATTTATCGATAGTCCTTTCTCCTGACACCAGTTTTGAGTGATATCAAGAGCTAGTTGCATGCGATCTGTCAAACTTTCCTCTGACCATAATTACCAAATCATCCGCAAAGCCCTGAACTTCGTATCCGAGGTCATTGAGAGTTTGTAAGAGCTCGTCGATAACCAATAACCATAGGGGTGGCGATAGGACGTCCCCCTGGGGACATCCTTTGGTTGACCTGACAATAAGCTTTGCTGTCCCCGTCTAAAAGATTTTTGTTCTGTTTGTCAGCACATTGAGATCCCATGTTATGATCAGTCTTTGTATACCTCTCCTGTTCATCCACTCCTCAATTGATCTGAAAGTAGCATTGTCAAAAGCCCCCGTAATGTCAACCGATGTACAGACAGCTATTTCTTTACCCTCAAACGCCTTTTCAATTTTGCTCTTTAAGCTATGTATGGCTGTCTCAGTCGATTTGCCTGATTGGTAAGCATATTGTTCAATATGAAGAGGAGAATCTTTAAGATAAGTTTCCCTAATATATTGGTCGTAGGAATGACGTTAGGCTAATGGGCCGATAGGCTTTTGGCGTGTGGTCCCCCTTTTTGCCTGCTTTCGGTATGAAAGCCACCTTAGCCTTCGTCCAAGGTTTAGGCACTATGCCTAGTTCCAGGCTTATCCTGAAAATGTTTGTTAGCACCGGTGCACATACATCAACACCTTACCGAAGTAGGCACGGTTGTATATTATCGACACCTGGGGATTTGAATGGTAAAAGTGGGGATAACCCATTTGGTTTTCTTGACGGTGAAGATTCTAAGATCCAGTGAGAGTTCCCTCCGTGTAGGCATCAAGAAACGAGTATTCTCGATGATTTCACTATCCTCTCCGCTAGTGGCACTGCCTGGAAAGTGAGTGTCCAACAAAAGCTGTCCCGTCTCTTGCAGGCTCTCCGTAAAATTTCCATCAGGCTTCAGGCTTGACTGTAGAAAAGCCATTTGAGTGATCTTTATTGAGTGATTTCTGGAGTCGGGTAGCTGCTGGGAGGGTTTCAATCTCCTCACAGTACTTTTTCCATGAATCTCTCTTAGATCTTCTCAACTCAATATTTAGGCCGTTAAGGCACTTCTATAGGATGCCCAGTCACCATTAGACTTGGCTCTATTAAAGAGTTGACGGGCTTTTTTGCGCAAAATATTTAGCTCCTCACTCCACCAGGGTACGTTCCTAGAACGTTTCTTCACAACTAAATTGCAACTACTTTCAAAAGCCTCAATTATTATATTATTTAATTTGTTAACTTCAAGATCTAGTTCCTGAGAGTTACTTATTTTTTCACTAAGGCACGCAATATTTTGCTCTAAGTAAAAGTTATATATCGACCAGTTGGTCTTCCTAACATTTCTTATTTCGAAGGTGCCTCCAATTCACCACCAGCAGCAGATTTTTGCCCTGTTCCCTTCAGTCTAAGTCGGAGCTGGGCACTGCCAAAGCCATAGTAGACCTTGTTACCCTGTTTCTCAACCCTTTCAGACGAGAAGGGGCACAGAGCAATTGCCAGCTCGATCTGGTTGCCTTTTTGTAGACGATGGAGCACCCGCCACTCACTGACACTAATGCCCGAATTCTGCGACTGCACTTGCTCCCATGGCTTCATGGCTGGTATCCTTTCTTCAACCAAGGCTACGGTTTCGTCGTCCAGACAGTTGACCGTCAACCATCCAGGCTTGAAACTACAGCCTGCAAAGTGTGGCTTCACTGGGCCCCCACGAGTCTCGAACATCTTGTCAAGAATACAACGTTGTACCTTCCCAATTTCTTCAGTGGACCATATGCCCTCCGGGAAATTGCTAGGTATAACCCCTATCTTTTTGGAGCAGACTGTCTCCGCTAGAGTCGGCTTTGAACAGGGAACCCCCAGGAGGCGCCCTGCACGCCATGTCTTTCAGAGACCCCCGCCACGTGTCGGCGTGGAGCCATCTCATCGGGATCTTTTAGGGGTCCATCGCGCAGACACGTTGGCACAACAAGCCCCTACACCGCAACAAGGTGACTACCCAGGGTAGAGGTTGGTATATATATTGCGTGTTGTATATATTGTCTGCATTTTTTATTTGTAATTCTGGAACCATAGATCGTATTCTTAGCATTAATGTTTCCGCACCATTATATCGATCTCCAAGAGATTTCAAGTAGTCCACTTAATGAGATGTTGTGATGTTGCACTTAGGTGGGCAGTAAAGAGCTGACAGGACTAGAGTACCATAGCAGTGTTCTTTGTCATTTGTTTAACATGTTCTTTGTCATTTGTTTAACAAAAGCATTAATTCTGGAATTTTTCCTGATGGACTAAAAAAAGCTGAGGTTATTCCACTTTTCAAAAAAGGAAATAGATCGATGCTCAATAATTACAGACCGATTTCGATTCTTTCTACTTTTTCGAAAATTTTTGAAAAAGCTGTCAAATCACGAATGATTGACTTTTTAAATAAAACAAAATTTTTTAGTGATTGCCAATATGGCTTTAGGCAAAGTCTGTCCACTGAAGATGCCCTATTGAGTTTTTGTACTAACATTTACAATAGTTTGAATTGCAAAAAAGTCTCCGCGGCTGTATTCGTGGATATAACTAAGGCATTTGATACAGTTGATCATCAAATTGTTTAAATGTGGTTTTCGTGGCATGGTCTTAAATTGGTTCTCGTCATATTTGTCGCACAGAGCACAAAGAGTCAAAATTGATACTTTTTATAGTGATTATGCAAATATAACCATTGGAGTACCTCAAGGGTCAGTATTAGGCCCAGTCCTATTCTTGATTTTCATAAATTCACTGTTTTCACAAAAGTTTTCTAGTAAAACAATAGCATTTGCTGATGATATGGCTTGCACTTTTTCCTGCAATTCAACTTTTGAAGCTGTTCTTGAATTAAATCATGATTTGGAAATCTTGAGACACTGGTTTACATCACACAAACTTGTTCTAAGTGACAAAACAAAAATTATGTGTTTTAATGTGGCTGGTATAGAAACCAAACTTCCTGTATTTAATTTTCACTCTGGAAATTGCAAAAAATATTCCATCTGCCATGAAATCTGTAATTCGTCGAACTATACATATACATATGACTCCCTTGAGACCTGTCCCACAAGTTGTTTTCCGATTGATTGTGTTAAAACGTTTAAATATCTTGGTGTGATAGTGGATTGGAAATTAAATTGGTTAGATCACTCTATTGCTTTAAAAAAATACTTAATGGCAGCTATAAGACAACTTTTTTTTTTAAGGTCTTATTGTTCAAACAATTTACTTAAATGTATATATTTTGGAATATTTCATTCTAAGCTGGAATATGGTCTGACCTGCTGGGGCGGTACACATATGAATAAAATTAAACCTTTACTAACGGTCCAGAAGCACGCAATAAGAATTATATGCAAAAAAAGTATTCATGAAAGTAGTCTTCCTCTGTATAAAAATTTGAACATCCTACCTCTTAAACACCTTTATTATTTTAAAGTCTTAAAATTGTTTTTTGTAAGATCTGGTTATCTTGTCAATAGGAATTATATGAATTATAACTTAAGGATTAATAATCAATGCTTAGCGTTAGTTCCACCGCATAACTTGCAACATTTCTTTTACTTTTATACCTCGGTTGGTCCTAGATTGTTTAATTGTCTTCCAAGTTATGTTAGATATATTCGTAGTAAGTATGTTTTTTTAAGAGAAGTGAAATCGTGGCTCTTAAAGTTATCCTATGTAAATGTTAATACGCTTATTGATGTAGTAATTTAATTGACTTATTAACTAAAATAAAAATCTATCTCAAAAATAATTCCTTAAATTAAACTAAGTTTGCAATTATTATTATTAATATTAAATAAACATTTTTCTCATTTCTTCTTTTTTCCATGTTTCTCAAAATCAAATTTAAAACTAATGTTCAAGCTTTGCTTTAACGACCCCATGTCAACTTATTTGTATACATAATTGTAAACAGAATTGTTTTTCTTTTCCATCATATGTAACCCGCATTCGCCTCTAGTTCCTTTGGAACTACAGAATTTGGCATTATTGTTATTAATTAATGTAAGTAAAAATGAACTTGGAACTAACTGTAATTATAATAAGAGTATTCTTTAGTAACATTAATAAATAAATAATAAATAAATAAAAAACAGTCTTCAACTTGCATCGAAGTTGCTTGCAAGTGCTCCTCTCTAAAGCATTCTAATGCAAGACACTTTATGTTTTTCTTTATAAGTATTGTTGTGCCACCTTGGGCTCTATTGTGCAGATGGTTGATGCAGAATATTTGAGAGTTTGGACTTCTTATGAAGCTTTTTTCAGAAAAATGAGTCTCTGAAACTAAGACTATGTAAATGGAATTGTCATATATGTATGACGTTAGTTCTATAGAATGTTGGCTTATTCCGTTCGAGTTCCACAGAACAAGTTTTAAGCAGCTTATAGTTTTGTGATTGCCACCACATTTTACACAAACTGCGTTCTTGGTACAGAAATTTTTAGTGTGGCCATATTTTTAGCAATTTGTGCATTGTGGCAGCGATCTCTTCTGATCTGGTGGTTTAAATGTTGTTTTGCTTTGCAATAGATGAGTTATGGAGTATATGTTATAGATTTTAGCTCCAATGAGAATAAGGATAGAAGCTTTTCTGTACCATTTTGAAGAATGTTGTGTATATTTGTGACTTCATGTCCTAACTCAGCTAATTCATTCTTGATATCTTTTACATCTGTAGAATAATGCATATTACTTAAAATTACTCTCAAGATTATTGTAAGACGACAATACGCAAGTCTGGCATCACTTCTCTTTTCTCTACAAATTAATTTTCTATCTTCTATAAGTTTGACATTTCTTGTAAAGTTTCTATTCTCCTTCTTCTTTTTCCTGCTCTCGAATAAAGTACTACAGATTAATTACAAGTTGATTACATTTTTATCTTTTTGCATCAAGAAAATTCTAACAGGTTATGGGCCCAGAGTACTTCTAAAGCTCTCTGCATATACCTAAAGTTATATGAGTGAGGCATCGATAAAAACAAACGACGAATCAATTCTTGTCAAACCTGTTTTGGAAACAAGTGAAGCGATAAATTCTTTTACTATGTCAAACATGTCAGCAAATGATTTGTCGGCATCAACGCGCATTGAATTATTGTCGAATGATAATTTTGATACCTGGAGTATGCAAGTTGAAGCCTTGTTGGTGAAGAATGATTTATGGGAATTTGTAAGCGGAGCTAATGTGCTACCCGCTGCAGCGAATGCAACAGCGACAGATGAGTGGCATAAACTCGATAGAAAAGCAAAGGCGGACTTAATTTTATCAATCCATCCTTCAGAAGTGAAACAGGTACGAGGCTGCAACACTTCGCGCGATGTCTGTTTAAAGTTGGAGTCTATTTACGCCTCACGTGGACCAGCTCGAAAGGCAACGTTGCTTAAGCAGTTGATGTTGCAGAAATTGGACGAAGATGGTGATGTTCGTGAGCATATAGCAAGGTTTTTTGATGCAGTTGACAAACTTGAGAATATGGATGTGAAAATAAATGGTGATCTCCTAACCATAATGTGGCTCTACAGCTTGCCGTCTACTTATGAAAATTTTCGTTGTGCTATTGAATCTCGCGATGAACTACCAGCCGCCGAGGTACTAAAAATAAAAATTATCGAGGAAAGTGAAGCGCGCAAGCAGTCAAGTGGAAGTTCTGCAATCGCAATGGCAGCTGGGAGACCATCAAGAGGAGGTTTTAAAATTAGATGCTATAAATGTGGCACATTGGGCCATAAAACAAACGTTTGTCAAAAGAATAGTGGCAGAAATTTAGAGAAACAAGCATATACTCAAAAACAGTCAACAGACGAAATTGATGAGAGTTTCGCTGTGTGTCATGTGGCAGAGAGTGCCTGTTCGGCAGACGAAAATGTGATGGGGGCGCGTAGCTGGATTCTTGACATCCCATCTATACGGGGACAAAGAAGTTTTTTCATCAATAATTGAATCAGGAATGAAAAAAGTTAATCTAGCAAGTCATACTTCTGCAAAAGTGAATGGACAAGGTGCTGTTCAGCTGTCTGTGGCTCCACGAACTGGCCAGAATCTAAAAATTGAGCTTAAGAACACGCTTTTTGTCCCTGATTTGAGGTTAAATCTTGTGTCCGTGGCAAAAATCACAGATAAGGACTATACTGTGACATTTACAAAATCTGATGCAGTTGTCACTGATAAATTTGGCAACCAATCCATGTTTGCTGAAAGAAGAGGCGATTTATTCTTTATTCGTGAAAGCGTAGAATGTGCTAACGTCGAAACGAAGTGTTCCGAACTGTCGAGGTGGCACTGTCGTTTTGGTCATTTAAACGCGAAGGACCTTCTACACCTGATTAAAAGTGGTATTATTACGTTGAACAAATCTAAGGAGACCAAACATGTAATTAATTGCACTGTATGCCTAAGGGCAAAAATGTCAGCTTTACCATTTGGGAAAGGAAATATTCCTTGTAAGAAACCTTTAGAAGTTGTGCATACTGATGTTGTCGGTCCATTTAGAGTAAAAGGCACTGGTCGCGCAAAGTACTTTGTTACTTTCATCGATGATTGTACGAGATGGTGTGAAGTTTACTTTCTGAGGGAGAAATCTGGTGTTCTCGAGGCGTTTAAACAATACCAGCTGTATTTTGAGAGGCAGACCGGGAAGAAAATAAAGGCTTTGCAGTCCGACAATGGACGTGAGTATTGTAATAATGATTTTGATAAGTTTCTTTCAGATAATGGCATACGGAGAAGATTAACGATTCTCTACACCCCGGAACAAAATGGACTGGCTGAGCGAATGAATCGTACTCTGTTAGATATGGCCAGGTGTTTACTGCTGCATTCCAGACTGCCTCCATTTTTTTGGTCCGATGCGGTCGCAACGGCTGCAGAGATCCGGAATCGCTGTCCAACAAGTGCTCTTGGGGGCAATACACCTTATGAGAGGCTATTCAACAAAAAACCAAATGTAAATTATTTTCGAATGTTTGGTTCAAAAGCAGTCATGCTAAACAAAGATCCAAGCAAAAGTAAACTTGATCCCAGGGGTATTGAAGGAATTTTTGTTGGATATCCAAGGGACCGAAAAGGGTATCGAATCTGGAATCCGGTTAGCAGACAAATACTACACGCTCGTGATGTAAGATTTATTGAGGATCCAGAAGAGAGGTCAGACACATCAACCGATGAATATAATTTACTCGATCAAGGAGAGAAAGGTGACAACGCATGTGAGTTGGAGGTTATGTTGAATACTCCAATGCTGTCCAACTCTATAGAAACTGTTGCCGCACCTGAGACTGAAAACAAAGAGAAAACTAAAAGGAATGTGAGACGACCAACACCTTTGCTCACAGATCGCCAATTGCGTCCGAGGAAAGCACGTACTTTGAGTGTGGCAACTGAAGATGATGGCATCTTAAGTGCAAGTGATCAATGTGATGATTTTGAGAACGAAGTTTTTGTTAATGCTGCTGAAGTTGACATGCGAGATGCCCTTGATGGAAAGGAAAGCGAAGAGTGGAAGCAAGCAATAGAGAGCGAAGTCAAAAGTTTAATTAAAAACCAGACTTGGGATCTCATTAAAGCATCTGGCACTGTGGATATAATTGGATGCCGCTATGTGCTTACTAACAAATATTCACATAATGGAGAAATTGATCACCGAAAAGCACGCCTTGTAGCTAAGGGTTACAACCAAAAATTTGGTGTTAACTATCATCAAACTTTTGCACCAGTTGCAAGACTGGAAACTATTCGACTTCTTCTGGCCTTGTCCACGCAGTTTGGTTTAAAGATATGGCAGTTCGATGTAGTGACGGCTTACCTGAATGGAACGTTAAACGAAACAGTCTTTATGAGGATTCCAGATATGATGAATGAGATGCTCGAACGCATTTTAAGAAATGAAGATGAACTTTCGGCAGTATATATCGGAGCCAAAGAGATGCTGCATAACATTCATGATGGCGCCAATGTATGTAAACTTAATAAGGCATTATATGGCCTTAAACAAGCTGGGCGACAATGGTATACTAAGCTCAGTGAATAGCTAACTGAAATTGGACTGAAACCAATGAAGGTTCACTTTTCATTGGTTTCAGTCCAATTCCTGCCTATTCTATGTTAAAGACAATCAAACTCTGACACTTGTTTTGGTATACGTCGATGATTTGTTGGTGGCGACTTGCAATGATGAAAGCCTTCTAAAAATAAAAGGTCATTTGATGATGGATTTTGATATAAAAGATATTGGTGAAGCAAAGCATTGCCTTGGTTTACAGATAAATCAACGGAGTTCCTCAATTGAGTTGAAGCAATCGAATTATATACGAGAATTACTCACTAGATATGGTATGAGTGAATGCAATTCTTTGGCAACTCCCGCTGAAGTAAATTTGCACTTAGACTACAGCCAATCTGATGGCACATGTAAAAAGGAAACATATAGAGAACTTATTGGAAGCCTTATGTACTTGCGCGTAGCATCGAGGCCTGATATAGCACACATTATTTCAAGACTTGCACAATTTGTTGAAGAACCTAGCCAAGATCATTGGAATGCTGCCAAGAGAGTTCTAAGATACATTGCTGGAACAAATGAGCTTGGACTGATCTACAGAAAAACAAATGAGTCACTTGTTGGATACGCTGATGCTGACTGCGGTGGATGCACTCTCGACCGGAGATCCTATTCAGGCTACGTTTTCATTCTGAGTGGAGCTGCGATAAGTTGGAAGTCACAAAAACAAAGAACTGTTGCGCTATCTTCTATTGAAGCGGAATACGTAAGCTACACTGAAGCTAGAAAAGAGGCTATCTATTTACGTGGGTTGCTACATGAGCTTGGTCTTGTTCACATTGTTCAACAAATAACGCTTTTTGTCGATAATAAGGGGGCCTTATTTCTGGCTAATGATCCAGTTTTTCATGCACGAACAAAACATATTGCCATCAAGCACCATTTCATTCGGGATGCCGTGGCTGCCTCTATGTTCCAGTTAAAGCACATACCAACGCAAGAAATGATTGCAGACGTATTGACAAAATCGCTGCCAAAAGTTAATCATGTGAAATGTCGGCAAGGTCTTGGGTTTCTGGAATGATAAACTGATATACCTGCGTATTGAGGGGGCGTGTCAAGATTATTGTAAGACGACAATAAGCAAGTCTGGCATCACTTCTCTTTTCTCTACAAATTAATTTTCTATCTTCTATAAGTTTGACATTTCTTGTAAAGTTTATATTCTCCTTCTTCTTTTTCCTGCTCTCGAATAAAGTACTACAGATTTATTACAAGTTGATTATATTTTTATCTTTTTGCATCAAGAAAATTCTAACAATTACTTCAAAACCTTTTAGTTCTTTTGGTTTATAAGTATAGTATTGTGTATCTTTTTCTTTTAGCAACTTTGTTATTTCTGTATAGTGAATTGATTCAGCAGGTTGAATCTTAACTTCAATGTTGTTCAGTGCTTTCATAGCAAAAGTGCATTTGGGAATTGAGGTTATGTGTTTTTGTTAAAATATTTATGGATTGTACATTTTGCACATATATTGGAAGTCGTTTAGGAGCATATTTTATATTGATTGTTTTCTATGTTCTGTTTCACTGTTCTTATTTCTTTCATCAGCCTCATCAGCAAGAGAGAGAGCTTCAAACCTGTTTGATGTAACATGCTCGTCTGGCGTATCGAATTTATTTCTTGTAGAGGGGTTGCTTAACCAGTAAGACTTAAGAGTTTGTTGGTTCACTTTTGGTTTTAGTTTTTTGTTTATGTTTGGCCCTAATCCAGCTTTGTTAGGTGAGTTAGGAGCTCTCTTTGTTATTTTACAGTTATTAGTATGGTTTGCCTATTCGATGTTCACACAGCGACGATCGTGCGCAAGCACATGTGTAGACACTGCCGGCAGAAGTGATGAACTTGTAGATGTTGTTGTTGTAGTAGTGATTATACATGCTAGTCTCATCACAGCATTACTTGTTGCTGTATTAGTGAAAGAAATAGCGCCAATTGCATTTGTTCTGTGGGATCATTTATTAATCAGATCGGACCGGTATACGGCAGTATCCGACATCCGCGTCTTTTAATGGTTGAACACTGAATTGTTAAACTAATAAAATATTTTACTTATATATTATAGAACACAAACCAAACCGTAACCGCATATGTGAGCAATGTGTGAGCAATGTGTGAGCAATGTGTTATTGACATACTTCCGAACTATATCAAAAGGTTTGCAATTACCGATTCACACCTGTGTCACATATTTCCCAATTATGTCAAAAGGTTTAGAATTACCGATTGACATCTGAGTCACAGTCACATGCAATAAAGACTCAATTGACTCATTCAATGTTATGGCACGGTTTAGTTGTGTATTGATGGTTACCTACTTTTACTGACGGTCATTACACCAACTCAATCATGGAGAGAACTCTGTGGAGAACCACTCGCTCACTGGTCAAAGTGCACTTTTTTTGCGCGGAAAGATTGTTTCTTGCTCTTTCCCTGTTGATACGGGACAGAACGCCCGATGTACTCAAGAGAGTTTCAAACTGTGTTGTTGCTACGTTTGCAATGGAGTGTCGCCGCTCACGCAACGGAGAGTGCTCCCCTTGCATTTTGTTAACGCTTTGCTTTTTCACCTTTTGTTTAATTGTTTACTTTATTGGTGATAATGAATGCATAACACTGCAAGTATAACTAATAGTTAAAGCGTCCAAATCGCTATTAGTTCAAATTATAAGTTTCAATAACTATTTAAAAAAATCAAGAGAGATCACAAAACAAGTAAAAGTGACTTCAACAATTCTGGCGATCAAATTATATCGAGATCAGTATTTTCCAACCACGATCGAAAATCTACAGTCTTCTTTCAGAATGGAAAACGAATTATATATTTGTACAAACAAGCAGCCCATATTCAACAAGGGATCAGAAATTTGTGCCTGCGAGGTCAGGTTATTCAACAAACCCGATCCAACAAGGAATCAGAAATTTGTGAGTGCTAGGTCAGTTATTTAAGAAACCCGATCTAACTGTAAACTTGAGCATAGGGGAGACCGTGTGTGGACAACAAACCACTGAAGGAAATCAATGGATGTTCCCTCTGGCAACACCAATACAAGTAACAGCAGTATGTAGTAACCAGGTCTCCCAAATATTTTTGGAAGGGTCCGGATTTATCCAGCGGACGGCAGGATGTGTATTAAAATATCAATTCCTAACTATAACAAGCAACCAGATATAATCATCATTTGCAAGCTCTTCCTACACTGCAGTTGTTTATGTAAACATAACAAAACCAGCATCACTTCCAGTCTTGAACAGCACAAAGGTTGATTATGAATCGCAACTAAAGGAGTTGTCAAAGCTGCAAGAAATTTTGGTTGTTGAAACCAGAATGCACTGTCACCCAATATCTTTGCGGAACATCCTCTTGATAGTAAATCTGCCTGATTTTCCTTTGAACTGACATGCCGCCGTTGTTCTGATAGGGTTAACATTTTGGCGACCGCGATGTAATTCGACCATACTGGGAAAATATTCAAAACCACAAATTCAGAGTAAAATTTTGAATTATCTAACGGGATTGCACGCTCCACTATATATGTTTGGGACGGAATTCCTTCCATGTCTACCCACGACAGCGGCAGTGAACATGTCCTGTCTGTTTTCTAACATATGTACCTCGCCGAAACCAGCCGTACTCCGCTCGACCACAAATTGTGTTCTAATCGCCTATTTTGCTAATTCCTCCAGAGTTCCTATTCTGCTAATCAGCATACGAATCTTTAGAGGGGGGTCGCGGTGACCCACAACGAAAGCTGCTAACACTAACTTGTCAACCTCGTACAATAGCGCTGTATCTCCAACGCCATTGTATTTACCTCTCACAATCTCTGTGGCCAGCCCCTGCAGTGAGCCAAGGCGCCTGGCAAAGCCTCGAATGTCCTCACTTGCCAGCTGTTTCACCATTCTGATTTCTTGAGCTACATCTTCCAGATTCCTTACATTCAGGTAAGTTCTCCTCAGGAGCCCAAAGAGCTCATCCGCACTGCCAAATTGCTTTCGTAGCACAAGGTAGTATGCGTCTCCGAACAACCTCTGCTTCACGAGCACGACCCCGTCTTCAGTAACAAAAACGCTATTAGCACTTCTTGAAGAACCTATTTAGAATAAGGTGATCAATTTGAAGTAATTGTTCTCCATCTTTTCTCCCTATGAAACAAAATTTTCAAAAACAAAGAATGATTACAGCACTACTAACACGTCTCCATTTTCAGCGTAATTTTCAGTTTCTTCATTTTGCTTTTCCGTGCAAAATATTAATTAAACATTTAATGCGCAAATCGTAGTTGCCATGTTGTATGCACCTCTTGATGTATTCTTGCTAATACCCTAAGTTTAATCTGTTTAATTGTGCATTAAACATTAGAATCAATTCTAAACAAAACTAAATGTCCCTAACGACACACAAACTCACGCCGCTACAAAAAAACCTCACTAGTTGTATACTATTTACATTTATTATTATTTCTTAATACTCTACTTTATTATTTCTTACTGCTCTACGCTTTGGTTTGCACATTCTGCAGTTGTTTACCAATGCAACTTTTGGAAAGTGCTGACCAGTTAATAGTGTAAGTTCATTGCAGTTCAATTGTCAAATGAGCGCACCTAAAAGCTTGCACTCGACATTTACTTAATAATAACGATTTTATTACATTGTACATACGCCTTAGGGCTATGCACGTTTATTTTTTTGTTCATATTAAAATCGAACCGCTACTTGGGTCTTAGTGGGCATTGTGAGTTCGACTCATCACATTGGCTTATACCGTGCTCAAGGTGTTATTTTTGTGGACGTCCTCCTCAAGCTCTGCTTCTGCCTAGCTTCTAGTCAATTTTATTCCAAAGTTATGGTGCTTTGTTCCAGATAGTGAGAATCCACTTGTCCCGCACTATATGTGGTAGATAGGCGGACTGACACATCGGCTACGATCATTTCATTTTTATACCATTTATATTTTGATTCTAAAGAACATATTTTTTTACACATTTCGAGATCTATACTTTACCATCAAATATTAACACAATCTTTCATAATTCGTTTATCATTTTTATATTTATTCACCTTTTAACATTAATTTATTCTTTAAAACAAATTGAACCAGAAGAATATTCTGATATTTTATGTTCATATATTTTAGTATAATACATAAATGAATCTGTACCTGTTTCATATAATCATAGTGAAATCTGTATTTGCTAACTCTAAAACAGTAAATCACAAGTAACCTGGTTTAGAATAGGTGATTACCTCACCAGAAATTTCTATTGCTATCATTCTATCTGTAAAATGATTAAACTATAACAAATTGATGGTGCATTTAGAGCTCGTGGATGTAAGTGTCGTTCCTTGTTTTCCTATTCTATGACAATCTTTTATTCTCAAATTTTGTTTACTATTGTTTTCATTATACTGCATTATTCCCCAAATTGAAGAAATTTTGTCACATTTATTTTTCGCAAGTGTTCTGTATTGAGATTGATATGAATCTTCAACAAGTTACACTGCTTAAACTTTCAAATCCTATCCACTGTTGTAGATTACGATAATAAATATAGTTTCGTTTATTAGTTAAATCCACAAAAAAAATTTACATTTCGATTTACTATGTGATTTTTTACTCTCAGCACAGAAGGGGAAGCCATCATCAAAAGTACAGGGTGGCCTAAATGAGACCTAGTGATGTTAAACACGTGTAACTCTTGTAATAACGGGTTTTTTTAAATGATTTATTTTAATATGTTAAATACATTTTATGGAAATTTAACGTGACTATATGTGAAATATGACATCAGACAAACGACCACCATTTTGCTCGATACAGGCATTGGCTCTTTTTAGCGCATTTTGCATTACACGGCGTAATGTTTCTGGTTGCAGGCGCCGTATTTCGTCTCGAATATTCTGCTTGAGCTGTCCAAGTGCCTGTGGTTTGTTAACATACACTTTGGCTTTTAAATATCCCCATAAAAAAAAATCGGGCGCAGTTAAATCTGGTGAACGAGGAGGCCAAGGGAAATCTGAATTTCTTGAAATTTATGCATTCACCAAAAATTGCACGCAGCATGTCAATAGTTTGCTTAGCAGTATGCGCAGTGGCTCCATCTTGTTGAAACCACAAATTAGGATGTTGCTCCACCATTGGCCGCAAAAAGTTGTCGATCATTGTTCTGTAAGAAGCCCCGGAGACCGTTTCTGGCGTTTCATCCTCATTCTCAAAGAAATATGGGCCGATGATTTTTGTGGCCACAACACCGCACCAAACAGTGCATCTGATTGGGTGTGACTGATGCTGATGTATTGCCCTTGGATTTTCGGAGCCCCACAACCTACAGTTTTGTTTATTCACATAACCACTTAAATGGAAATTTAAAAATGGATAATTTCGCTGCGTCAGAACAATTGATCGTTGAGAAGAATAATAAAATTCGATAATTTTAATGCGTTGTTGTGGACTGTACGTATTCATTTTAAATTTCCAAGAGTTCAGTTATAATCTGCAAAAAGAAAAAATAAATTATGTTAAAAAATAAAAAAAAGTTATTTGTGTTTCACATCAGCTGGTCTTATTTGGGCCACCCAGAAATTTCAGGATAATCGTAATAATAAGTCAACCTATAAAAATAGTAAAAAAATATAAATATAATAATTATCATAAATTAAAATCAATATAACATAAGTCTGGTTTTGTAGTTGTTGTGAGAATATCAAAATTGGTTATAGCTTGAAGTTAGTCCAATCCAAAAAAATATAGGCATTTCAGCTTTAAAAATACATCTAGTATTCGGGTTTACTTTGTACAAATTCAAGAAGGTATTTATTTTGCCACTTCTAATCCTACTTTTGATGAAATTATACATATTAATATCTTTAAATAATTCTAATTCTACAGCTGTTGTCTTCGACATTGCATTCCAGAATATACATCGTTTAATTACATAATGAACGGTATCTAACTCATAAATAGCTGAATATGATTTATTTTATCAGCCACATTGCCTTTATAGCGACAATATAATCATTTATATCAAATTTCGTCTATCAATTTTGTTTAAGTCGAAAGTTATAAGAATTTATCTATGTAGGGCTGTGCATGGCTGTGAAAACAACCAGCTCATTTTTATGGGTCAAGGGACCGTTCTCAAATATTTCCTTTATAGACCTTATATGTAGTAAATATATACCGCCCACATTTTACGTAATTGTGCGATAGGACTCACATCTACTTAACTACCAAATAGCGTCAATCATCAATTTGACCGAAGTTTTAGTAAGTTACAAAAAGGAGCAAAAAGTTGCATTTATAGGAGGTTGGCGTGGTCTTTGTCAAATGGGCTCTTATAGCAATATGGTTCTGCCCAGGGATAGGTTATACTTTTTTCATAAAGATGTCTCTATTGGTGTGGCAAAAAACTGGTCATAGCTGGTGTAGTGTATGAAGACTACCAATATTGTCTGTAAACAGTTATGTACGAAAACTGATCACAGACACTGTTGATGTTGGAATTAAAGAAAAAAAAACACACAACACAACAGAGTATTTACCATGATATTTTATTTCGAAGTATTCAAATACGCGGTCAGAGAGAGACTGACTAGAATATACAAAAAACATACAAAAGTATAGAACGTAAAATAAAATTCAAGACAGTGTTACAAAGAAAAAAGGGTTGCCAATATATTCTAGTAATTGTGTTGCCATACTTTTCACACTCCTTCTCATCGCAATTACGTTAATTGAAATACAAACATTATTTTTAGATATTTAAGCCCATAGATTCAACAAATTTATAATGCTTTACTCTACATAAGTTTTTAGTTAAAATATCAGACATCATATCATGGGTTGACATATATTTTACTTCAACTTCGCCCTTGGTGGGCATATCTCGTACATGGTGGTATTTGATCGCAATATGTTTGCTCCTAGAATGATACGTCGGATATTTAACAAGACATTGTGCGCTCTGGTTGTCGTTGTAAATTGTCAGTGGGCCATTATATGGAAATTTGAGTTCTGCCAACACCTTTCGAACATAAGATGCTTCCGTTGCTGCTGTTGATATTGCTACATATTCCGCCTCTATTGAACTGAGAGACACAACATTCTGCTTCTTAGCGGTCCAAGCAAAAACACAATTTGCTACCACAAAAACGTAGCCGGAAAATGATTTTCTGTCGCTTGTATCTCCAGCCCAATCAGCGTCTGCAAAGCATTCAATTGGTTTACCAGTTTTCTTATAGCATAGCTTATAATCTGCAGTTTTCTTTAAATATCGGAGAATATGCTTATAGGCAGCTTCATGTTCAGAATGGGGATCGCAATTCATCTGAGACAACTTCGTAACAGATAAAAGTATGTCAGGACGTGTAGACAAGGCCAAGTACATGAGAGTCCCAATCGCTGACTGATAGTTTGTCTGATCTATTCTTCTGCAATTAACGTCATCGCATTTGTCTTGGAATCCTGGATCTAATGGCGTGGAAACCTCTTTACATTCAGACATACCGTATTGCTCAAGTACATCTAATACATACTGCTTCTGTGAAATTGTTATTGGCCCAAGATCGCCTTCACGGTTGAATTCCATACCAAGGAAATAGGACAGTTCACCTCCATCTACCAGGTCAAATTCATTCGCAAGTGATTTCTTTATTTCGCCTAGCTCGGATAACGATGTGCTTCCGACGATTAAGTTGTCAACGTAGACTACAATAATGTCGTAAATCCCATTATGCTGCCTCACGTATATACAGGGGTCACTAATGCATGGAAAGAACCCAAATTTCTTCAAAACTTCATTCAACTTGGAATTCCACTCGCGGCCACTCTGCTTGAGGCCATATAGGATTTTTTAAGTCGGAGTACCTTCTCCGGATTTTCTCTATCTTCAAAATGGGGTGGCTGCTTCATAAATATCGTGTCGCGTAAGTCACCGTTGAGATACGTGGAGGAAATATCTAATTGGTGTAGATAAATGCCATGTTCTACCGCCAAGCCAATTACCAGTCTTATATTAGCGTAGCGAACTACTGGAGAAAATGTCTCGCTGTAATTGACACCGTAACGCTGAGAGCAACCTTTTGCAACAAGTCGAGACTTTAATTTATGTATGCAACCTTCCTTGTTCTTCTTCACGGCATAAACCCATTTGCAGCCAATGGCGACTGGACCTTTAGGTAAATCTGCTAGCTCCCAGGTACCATTTTTAATAAGGGAGTCATATTCAATATTCATGGATTTATCCCACTCATCGGCGTATGGTCCGCTTAGAGCCTCTTCAACATTCCCAGGGGTTTCAATATCGCACTTACCCATTGCATGCAGTTCGTTGAACAATTTTTTCGGCCGTCCTAGGGATCCATCGCGCAAAAGTCTTGGTCTTCCAGGTCCAATTCTAACAACTCGTTGGTCTGCTTCTTGCTGATGAACATTTTCTCTAAATTGAACTTGTTGTTCTGGAATGTCACTATCGTTGCTTGTAGATACATCCTTCTCGATAAGCACCAGTTTCGTCCCTTACGTTTTCAGAATTTGCAGAATTATAATCATATATAAAAACATCATTGTTGTTGTCGCATTCGTCAAGAGCATCAAAAGTATTTTCTAAAAATATGACATCTCTAGCTACAATTACTTTGCGGTTTATTGAATTGTAAAGTCTATATGCCTTGCTTTCTTCGCTATACCCAATCATAATACATTCAGTACCTTTGGGTGCAAATTTGTTTTTCGATGTCTTGTCGAGTACTATTGCCTTACATCCAATCCGTTCCACATTTCAAATGGTGTTCTATCCCGCAAAATCTTTGTTGTTGTTCGATTTCTGATGTACGCTGACGTTCTTACTGCCTCGGCCCAAAATGATTCAGATAACCCGGAGTGTAAGATCATTGTTCTTGCCATCTCGACCAACGTACGGTTAGCTCTTTCGGCAACACCATTTTGTTGTGGCGTATACGGAACAGTTAATTGTCTTTTTATGCCGCTTAATCGCAAAAAATCATCAAAGTCTTTGTTCACATACTCGCGGCCATTATCAGTTCTGAAGCATTTTATTTTCCTACCCGTTTGTTTTTCGACTTCTACTTTATAGTCCTTAAATGCTTTCAATACTCAGTCTTTGGATTTCAAACAATATACGGTAACATATCGGGAGTAATCGTCTATGAAAGTCGCGAAATATCGTGAACCGCCGTATGACACTTTATAGACCGGACCGCACACGTCACTGTGAACAATTTGCAAGAGTTCATTTGAACGATTATCCGAGGTTTGAGGAAACGGTTTTACATGTATTTTTCCCTTCGCGCACGTAGCACACTCTAAACAATTTGGCATGTTCTTTATTTTGATGCCTCGCACAGTTTCTTTATTAATTAAATCTTTCAAAAAATTAAAGTTTAAATGCCCGAATCTATTATGCCACTTTATGGCCTCTTCGTTGGGTTTCGACACACTGTAACATTTTTTATACCGTTCCTCTTCTTTACTTTGGTAAATAAACAAATCATTTTCCTTGTATGCTTTCAAAAGACATTTGTTTTCTTTATTTATTATCTTTACACAATTGTCCTTGAAAAATATACTCATACCACCGCTCGTTGCTCTGCCGACAGAGATAAAGTTATGAGGAATCGAACTGAGATGTAAAACGTTCTTTAGTGTTACACTTACACCACAAATATCGACGTCGCCACGACCGATCGCTTTTACGTACATATTATTCGGCAACATAAATCTCTCCTCACACTCTTCATACGAAGTAAATAACTCCCGCACACAACAGAAATGACTAGTCGCACCGCTGTCAACACACCACTTATTTATATGCGTATTGCTGTTATCGCTGTTGTTGTCGAACGCCAGTAGCTGTGTCAGAAAACAAGAGTTTTTTTCTGTTCTCTTTGGTTGTCTACATTTTACAGCAAAATGTCCCGGCTGACCACAGTTATAGCATCTCTTGTTGTTCTTTTCGCCATTTCGTTTTTTTGCATTACGAGTGTCTCTATTTGTTCTTTGGCATTTACCATCTGCTTTTGTTTGCATAAGTGTTTCTGTTGCACCAACGCCGCTTGCTCCGTTATTATTGTTGTCTTGCCTCGCACCCTCCTCCAACAGCTTCACTTTCAACGAACTGAAGGTAGGTAAGTTGTCTCTTGCTTCAATAGCAACAACAAAGTTCTCGAAACTTCTTGGTAGACTTGACAACAAAATAATAACGCATATTTCGTCAGCCAACTCGATCTCAACCTCATTTAAACTTTCCATTGTGTTTAGAAACTCATTAGTGTGATCCACAATTTTACCACCTTCTGGCATTCGCATGTACAACAGTTTTTTAAATAGCATTATCTTTCTCGCCGGCCCTTTAGGTTGGTGGATTTCCTTTAGCTTGTTCCAAGCACGCGCTGCCGTTGTACATGACTTCACGTGATTCAGCTGCGTCGGCCTAACACACAGTAATATCCTTTTCATACTGTTATGGCTGTCTGGGCCCATAACCTGTTGGAATTAAAAAAAAACACACAACACAACAGAGTATTTACCATGATATTTTATTTCGAAGTATTCAAATACGCGGTCAGAGAGAGACTGACTAGAATGTACAAAAAACATACAAAAGGATAGAACGTAAAATAAAATTCAACACAGTGTTACAAAGAAAAAAGGGTTGCCAATATATTCTAGTAATTGTGTTGCCATACTTTTCACAGTTAAGATAACTGCTCTTTTTTTTGCATATATATATATACAGAGTTTTCGGTCTCAATATTACGTGCTAGCGGACAGACGTGCGATTTCTCTATTATTAATAGTTTAATATAATTTTTATATTTCTCTATTATTTATAGTTTATTATAATTTGTAGTTCAAGTCTGATTTTAAATTCAATAAAATATCTGTGCGTAAATATTAAACTGGCGCAGTCGGTAGGATATAATAACTGACACACTTGTATTGATTCGGTCACAGTATCGATGCCTAAGATAGAACCATGGTCAACGGAGTCAGAGTTTAAGACACGCCACGCCATGACATCTATTGGGGTACTGGAGCCATTTAACCTGGATCATCCAGAAAACTGGCAGTCATACTAGGCCAGGTTCCAGCTGTACCTTCAGGAAAATGACGAGCAGATCGCCAAAGAGCCATATTTTTGACTTTGGTGGGTGCGAGTTTGTTTGACCTTATGTCGTGACTGGGTGAGTGATTTCAACATATGCGAAATGAAAACGACGCTAACTAATCATTTTTCAACTCGACCATCGGAAATTGTTGCTTTCTACAATTTCTATAAACGCGATCAACAAGCCAACGAGAGATTCGCGGAGTATTTAGCGGCGATTCGCAAAACTCGCAATTAATTGCAATTTCGGCAATGCCCTCGATCGAATGCTTCGGGACCGGATAGTGTGTGAGGCAGCAACAAGTTGTAGATGTTGCAGATCGGTATGCCATTAGGAACAGGGGTATGTGTTGGTCCCAATCTTTCTGATTTCTATCCACGCCTTTCCTTAAGGGTTCTTCGAGAGTGTCATTAAATCTTTCCACCATTCCTTCCGATTGCGGATGTAAAGAGGTTGTCCAATTTTTGAGTGTGCCCAGCAATTGCACATGGATGACATCCCTGATGATACCGTACAGGCAGTGATTATCATCATGCGACGCATCACAGATAACAAATCCCCGGGCTTGGACGACTTTCCAAACATTGCAGTGAAAGCAGGGGTTAAGTTGACGCCGGAGCTTTTCGCCAAACTCCACGACGCATGTCTCAAGGAAGGCGTTCTCCCAAAATCTTGGAAACAACAGAGGCTGCGGCTGCTACTTAAGCCGGGGAAGCAGTCGGATCGTCATACTGCTCATTTGTGTATGCTGGATACGTTTGCCAAACTATTGGGGCGCATCATATGCGATCGACTACAGGAGCATCTGGAGAAACCAGAAGGGTTGTCCCCAAACCAGTATGGCTTTAGAAAAGCGCCATCAACTCTGGACACTATTTAAAAAGTCATGAGTATTGCTCGTCAAGCCACTAGCGGCAGACAATGGAGTTCGGTATAAAGAAGTGCTGCGCAGTGCTGACGCTGGACATTAAAAACGCATTCAACTCCGCAAGCTGGCCCCAGATAATGAGCGCACTTAAAAGTTTCGCCGTGCCGGTATATCTGCAGCGAATTATAGCGAGCTACTTCGGCAACAGGGTCCTGTTTTATGACACGGAGGTTGGCGTAAAAACGTACAGAGTAACTGGCGGCGTCCCCCAGGGCTCGGTGCTGGGGCAACACTCTGGAACGCAATCTATGACGGCATCCTTAAACTTGACCTCCCGGAAGACACAGCAAACGTTGGATACGCAGATGACATCGCGATGGTTTCAGTGGCAAATCACCTTGACACACTGCAGGCGATACGTAACGACGCTATCGTGAGATTAAGAATATGGTTAGGAAATACACAGCTCGAGCTGGCAGCACAAAAACCTGAGGTGGTGCTGCTGAACACAAGACGGGAGCACGAAGAATTAACAATTACGGTGGGCGATCACATCATCACCTCTCAACCGTAACTGAAATATTTAGGAGTGGTAATTGATACCCGGATGGCCTTCAAGCAGCACTTACAATTAGTCTGCGATAAAACCGCACTAATAAATGGCGCGAGACTTATGCCTAATGTTGGTGGCCCGGAGCAAGCAGACAGCAGCTCTTATCAACTGTGACAAGTTCGGTTATCCGCTATGCAGCGCTGATCTAGGCAAATACGAAGAAGTCATATTATAAAAACATACAAGCCAGTGTAGCCAGTGCCTGCGGCACCGTCTCAGATGATGCTATCTGTGTCATTGCAAGGAAGGTGCCCATCAATGGAGCGGCTTTATAATGATGTCGTGTGTAGGCCGTCAAGTGCGGCAAAAAATAAGAAGGGCTGCGGACAATTGCGGTGTGGCAGCGACGATGGGATCAATCCGAAAAAGGTCGCTGGTCGTTCAAGCTCATCCCCAATATCGCGATGTGGATGGGCCGAAGACACGGAGAGGTTAACTTACGCAGGTGCTTATTGGATAGCTGCTTCAAAGAATACCTGCACAGGTTCCATCGTGAAGACGACCCTTATTGCCCAATATGCCCAGAAGAACTGGAAAGCGCGCTGCATGTGCTATTGCATTGCCCGCGATTCATCAATAAACGAATAGAGCTAGAAAGAGCATTCGGTGAAAATCTGACGGAGTACAATCTGATCCCACATAAAGGAAGAGGATAAAGAGAAATGGAATACTACATGTGCTGTACTGGCGAGTATTATGAACACGGTGCAATACACGTAATACATTCGTAAAACGGAACGCGTAGAACGCGACGCCCAAATGAGCCTTGGATATTACTATGACAGAATGACCAATACTGACGATTGAGTAGTAATATACTCATAACGGCCTCCCGACGCAGTACCTAATGGTGAAGTTCCAGAAAGAATAACCGGTGGACAAGGGGGATGTGGTTCCGGCTAAAATCCCCACCTCAGCAAAAAATAAAAAATTCTTCAAGTGTGACTTTATTTCCAAGATACTTCACTTCTCTTATGAATAACGAGCATATCCTTGCGCTCTGCTTGAACCCTGAAGCTCCTTAATTCTTCTTCCAAATTATTCAAGAGATCGATCCTCTGCTCTGTGGGTAACTCTTTAGACCATTGTTTAGTCAGATCATCCAGTACGTTTTTATCCGCTGGTATTTTACTTTTCGTGTATCGCGGTTGGTTCTCACAATCTACAATAGCTGATATTGTCTGGCAGTTTCCAATCGTGTGACTGAATATTCACAACACTTCGAACGCAGTTTCTGGAAGATACAAGAGCATGCCTCCTTAGGGGTTGAAAATTGACAAATGCAGTATACCCTAAAAGTATGCAACAATTTATGTTTCAATTAATGTGTAAATGTATTTTAAATCATTTGGTTTCTTAAAATATTTTATAGCTCGTATCGCTACTTCATTGATATCACATACCAATCTGATCAATGTCATCAATCTTTTAAAAAAATGCATGAATAATAATTAAGTGATGCAGTTTTCGCACATACTTTCTTCAAACGGCTATTAGATTGGTCTAGATTTATATAAGGGTGTTATACACTGCGACCTGAAAGATCTATTGTGATGTAGATTTGTCTAACTCTTATAAATAACTCGTTTTGATCAGAAATGAGACTTTATGAAAATTTATGTCTTTTTATAGCTTCCGATGAGAAATAACATATGTTATGAAGAGCGCAGTTTAGAGCCGCAGCTTCAACAGAAGAGAATCCAAAAGTACAAAATGTTGTACTATTGGATTCTCTATTGATGTTGACTATCTGACTAGAAACCAAGGTGTATTTTTCAAGGGTCGTCTTGCTTCCTCGATTTGTTATGCTTATTTACGGATGCTAACAGTACACTAAAGGTGATAAAGGGGAAGATTTCACCAAGTGCACTGCCCTATGTTCCAGTAACAGATTGAATTGCTGCCTTGATGTAGGAGTAAATTTTAATATTCATACCATATGTCCAAGCTCCGCATTGAATCGGGCTGATGAGCCCTTGGCTTGTTGTTCAGTATTGTGCAGAGAACACCCAGTTACGGATTGGAAACATAGTTGCTGTGGAAGTATTACGAAAAGTCCCAGCTATAATTAAGGCTGCTGTTCTTCTGCCCAAAATTCACCTCAGTCAATATTGAGTGGAGCCAGGAATTATTTCGGGTTCAAGTACCCATTTCGCTCCAAGGGCTCGATCCTTCTGAAGTAACATATTGCACAAAGTGCTTTCCGCGTTCTGTACAGAATTCCAATTGGGATTCATCTCGAACGTTAGTGTCGATGCAGCCCCACTGATTGTTATGTGCAGTGGCATCGGCTCCAATATTGACTTGGATGCGCCTTCGGTTGGCATCTGAGACGAGACGCTATAGCTTGTTTTACGGAGGCGATAACGCGTGGTCGTTTACAACGTTTACAATCTAGTTTTACTCGATCCAGGATTTCTCGAAGTTGTTTTCTATTACCACGGCGACAATATCCATATTACTGAATATGAGCTGTAAAACCGCATTAATAATGTTTCTTTACGAGAATATTGTCTTTAGGTTTCCTTTGTCCCACTAAACATATCATGCGTTAATAGCTGTAATTCAATCGACAAACCAATAGAAGCTCCTCTCCCTTTTGGGTCAGGCGGATAAAGAGGGCTGCAACAACGGTGCCTGAATTGTGACGCTTATTCGAAGTTACCTTTATTATCATGGGACCAGCAAATTAAGGTTTCGTTAGCATATTCCTCGTGGGGATTTTACCACGCCATCGGATTCGAGATTCACCCAAAAAGTCACCAACAAGTTCAGAAGAGGACAAAGCGCTGCTTACATCTTCATATAGACTTCTCTCAGGTTGGGTTGGGTTTTCCACGTTGGCGTAGACTTTTGATATAGGTACTTTTGTACTACATAGCTCATCGGTCCTGTATTCTTTGAAAGAAATTGTATTAAAGCCTTAGCCAGTCTCTCCCTTGCAGAAGTTAAGGGGTTTCAGTAACTTTTAGTTTAGCACAATTAGTATTTATCGAATGAGTCATTTCCGATCGTGTATTGGCAATTCGTGTTGGTCGAGTTACAAAATTCCTAGGATTTGCTGTTAACATTTCTTCCAACCTCAACTAACTCCAGTTGATTGGAGTATTGTGCCGTCACTGGTCATGCTATCAACTATGGCCCAAATAGACCTTTCCTTGGTAACTTCAGTTTCAGTTTCGCCCTGGCGTAGCGGCATAGTGAGTGTAGTTAAGTCGACCTACATAGTAGGTGGTGTTTTGGGAGGCGCAGGGCGATCTTCAAAGTATTCTTGATCCCATTGTAGTGCCGCCTTTTTTCCAACCGAGTGTTATGATCGGTAAAGCCAAATGTGGTCAGAATCCTGAAGGCAGACTTCCTGCATCTTTTCGCTCGTATGGATGGAGTGATATGCGGACATACGCCAAAGAGGAGGAGGTGCAGAAGTCTCTGCTGATTATGGTCGAGGGCGGCCTAGTGGCCGGAGCCTTAAACACACCGGGTTGACGGGATGCCAGTGTGGCATCTTTTCTCCTAAATCGGGGGTGGCTTCTTACCCGTAACTCTCTAGTTCACCGAATGTCTAAGTGCGGAGGTGCCAGACGAAGACGTTGATGAATAGGTGGTCGGCATCTGCCTAGCCACGCGTTTCAGGCTGTATGTATTGATAGATGTCGTGACTATTTAGTCCAGACCGATGATATAGAACTAACAAATTTTCAATTGAAATAATCTCGCTCATAGCCCATATACCTAACGAATTTCGTTTTCCTCTAGAACGCAATGTGAAACCACTTGTAACAGAGGGAATATTGTTAAAAGGAAAAATAAATAGCATTAGTCATAGATACCGAAATTAAAAAAGATGTTGTTTCAACCTCCTGAACGACACCAAGCATCTTAGCTAGTTGAGAATATTTTAGGATAGAATAATAGAATAAACGCGATTAAAATCGGATTCATTTTTTTTATTTATTTCACCCCATATACCATAACGAATTTCGTTTTCCTCTAGAATTCAATGTGAAACCACTTGTAACAGAGGGAATACTGTTAAAAGGAAAAATAAATAGCATTAGTCACAGATACCGAAATTAAAAAAGATTTTGTTTCAACCACCTGGACGACACCAAGCATCTTAGCTAGTTGAGAATATTTTAGGATAGAATAATAGTATAAACGCAATTAAAACAGGTTTTCATTTATTTCACTATGGTCACATATATATTTTCTTAATTCATAAAAAATTTTACCTAAACTGCTTACCAGGTACAGGGCCTTTCGGAGGAAGTTGTCAAATACACGGACCTTACCGCCTTTAACTCAATCACGTTTAAGGAAGGACTTAACTACAGTTCGTGACTTGGATATTGGTCCAGCAATCAATTTTGAAATGGTGTTGAAAGGGAGAGGCACATGAATAAGCATGAAATCACAATATTTTAGGAAGTCTCACATTATTCTCAACTGCCTGTCTTTGAATAAATTACAAGTAAAAAAGATCTATTCAAAGTAAACATATGTAATCATATTATATTAATTTAATCCATCATTATTAACTAACTAACGAAATCCATCATACTGGCTAACAAATAATTCATTATTGTAATATACTCGTACAATTTAAATATTCATATTCATTTGATTTAAATTTAAAAAAGTGTTCCAGTCTCATATGAAATTTGTGAACTGGCCTGCCACAATCGCTATATTTTTATATGTGCATATATGTGTGTATTGGTACGTCCCATATCCCAGCAAATATATTCGGCGATCTGCCTTTGATAAAGGGAGTATTGATTTTACCTTGTATATTCAATTGCAAAACTTTTTTTGCTCTCAACAGCAATTGCGGATTAATTGTAGCTTTTGGTAGCTAGCTTCCTGTGCATGGAAGCTTCATTATTTGTCTTCTACTGTCATTGTTTTATTGAAGGTTGAAAGCAGTGAACACAGAGAAGCGACACTTAAACGTCAAATTTCCAATCGCTTAAAAAAACACGTACATTGCACGGCAGCTCACCGCGTTATGAAAGTTAAAAAGGAGATCCCTACTATTAAAAATTTTAAAGATTAAAGCGTAGTAGAAAATTAAAAAATGGAGTAATTTTGATAAATAGGGTTTAAATTATACAGCTTTATTTATTAATATAATCAAATATTTTTTATATCAGGCTAAGTAATTGCTATCTGTTTATCTATCCTTTAACTACTTTCAAAATAAAATATTGATAAAATAATAATTTGGTAAAATTTTCATAGCATTACATACTGCACAAATTTGTAAAAATGTACTAACTAATAAAGGAAATCCCTTTATTATTATTTTAATAATGTGAAGCAATGTGTTTGAGTAAGCGCAAGCAATAATGATAGTATAGCATTATTAATGATATTTACAAGTCAAAAATTTAAATATTGTTTGTCCGATGTAATCAGTAGATTTACCGTTTTTTAAATTAAATAAACAAATGTGAGTTTAAAATTAGTGTATTTTTAAAGAACAAAAAATGTTTATCTTAGAGTTATTAATAAATGTTAAAATATTGGGAGTGTATAATTATATTTCATTCTTTAAAATATTTTATTGTTATTCAATTCGAATGATTTGCTATTATATTTTGTAGTTTTATTAGTTTATATTCATTAGAAGGAAGAAACAAGCAAAAAAAGAAACTAGTTTTCCCCACTGCTTTGTTTGTCACTAGTAGACAAGTTAAATTGGTTTGTTCCTGATTGCTTCTGAAGAAAATCAACCAAACAACTACAGTTTTGCGCATGTGTGCGTAAAACGAGACACGTTTATCTGTATTCTCTGATTGAAAGTACCCAGTAAAAAATTGATCGCTCTCGGAGCAATCATGGATCGATCCAATGCGAGGCATTGATTGCTCCCTACTGTTCTAGAGCTCATGTATTTTGCTCTCCTTTTTAACATAGCGTGTCATTGGAAGCGAGCGCTCGTTTTGACTTCCTATATGAGCAGTACTGGAGCGCTCGTTTTGGCTTCCTAAGCGAGTAATATTGGAGCGCTCGGTTAGAATTCCTACGCGAGTAGTATTGGAACGATCTTTAATTCATAGTACGCGAGTAAAATGAGAAACGATTATTGCTTATTCTGTATATTAAATGTTTGTATACAAAATTGAAAGAACATAATTCTAGTCTTGTATATAAGAAAATTTATACAGGGAATTCAATTCAAAATTGGAAAAAGCATTAATGGATTAATATTTAAATATAATAAAGTAATTAATATTTATTATTGCTGCTTTAGGCCATACGTCTTTCTGTAGAAGGCCATTTTGATTTTCCGGAACGCTTCTCGCATTGATTTCTCACAGTCTGGATAGGTGGTATATGTATTCTTCATGGCTTGAAACAAATATGTAGTAATGAAAAAGCCTGTAACTTTTTGGGGCGATCTTTCCCTGCGACCCTTTCCAATTATCTTTTAATATGCGTCAACGTTTCGGTTGTATCGACTGAATCTGCAATTACACCAGTTAAAAATGTATGTACGAGTATGTAATATATCTCGAATGAAATAATTTACATTAAATAAAATATCTTACCCGTGTTTCCTGAAGAAACATGCACAAATTTGAAATTTCTTCTATTTTCACCCATCTTGCTGGTTTTTTAATTTAAGTTTTAATTTCACTTTTTCACTTCTTGAACTCTTGAATTTGTTGTATCGGGTGTTTCTTCAGTACTAAAGCATAAAAAACTACGCAATAGCTTGCCTCTCAACGAAAGTGCAACTACTTTATAACAGTAAACAATACAAAACACTGAAGAGGAGAGATATTAGCAAAGAACTAAACAAGAGAAAGAAGTGACAGAGGAAAGTGAATGAGAGCTGACAATTTGATCCATTTATGTTCGAAAAGGAGTAATAATGGAGCGCTCAGTTATTCCTCCTTTTTCCGAGCGATCCGAAATTTTTTATTGGGTATTTATTTCACTCACCCATGCGCAAAACTGTTGTGGTGTGGCTGATTTTCTTCAGAACCAATGATAAACAAACTAATCCAGATTGCCCACTAATGATAAATAAAACAGTGGTGAAAAACTAGAAAATTATATTTAGGGTTGTCGTTAATTAAAATGTACTACCTACTATTCTTGCGCCAAAAACTGCCAAATTTAGTGCCTTTAAATATTTTGCTATTTAAGGATTTCGATAATTTCTATTGTTAGGAATTATAATCAATATACTGGAAGCATATATATATATATATATATATATATATATATATATATATATATATATAAATATATATATATATATATATATATATATATATATATATATATATATATATATATATATACATATATATATATATATATATATTAATACTTATATAATAGTTAATTACTTATTTCAATACGGCTTGTCTAATTTTTTTGATTGGTTTCTAGTCAGTCTGTGATCAGTCTACGATCGAGAAGGACCCCAAGGTAGATTACTTCATTAGCTTGAGGAATATATTCGCAATTCAATGTGCCCGTAGGGCAAATATCCTTACGAGGAGTCAATGTGACGTGAAAGCTTTTGTTTTCGTATTCGCGAATCTAGTTAGCCAGCCATGACTCAATTAGTTTTAAGTGCTCACCAAGATCTCTCGAAATAACTCTCAGATTTTTATGGCAGTTCAGAATGGCAGGTATCGTCAGGAAACGTCAACGTCATAAGGCGAATGTCTGTGGGTAAATCCGAAGTAAACACTAGGTAAACAATAGGACCGAGTACACTTCCCTATGGGACACCAGGTTTAAAGTTAAAGTCAGAGGTAACAAACTCTTTAAATTTCACAGCATACTTGCGATTGTACAAATACGATTTTAGTATCTGGTGCACGCTTGCAGGCAAGAATTTGCAGATTTTGTATATGACTCCAGCGTGCCAGGCCCGATTAAACGATTGCAGCAGACTAATGGGTCTGTATGACGCCGGTTGCGTTTTATTTTTTCCGGACTTCGGAATCATGATTACCTGTGATATCTTCCAAGCTGAAGGGAAATACCAAATTCGAAACATAGCATTAAACAGATGTGTTAGGATTTTGTAAGCTATATCTTGAAACTCAGCTACCAATTTGGCAGCAATTGACTCGTAGCCTAGTTTTCAAGTTGAAATGACTTTGAACCAAGTTCCTTTGCCTTAATTTTAATTGGGTTAAATATTTTTGGGTGCTCAGAATTTGCATTACGAAATCTTTGGTCGAAAAACATATTCCAGCCAAAGCTTTATCTTTGTCGCTACTCGCCCAGCTTCCTTTACGCAATCTAAGTGGTGGCTCTGACTCCTTTGGATTTTTATGCTTTTATAAGCTTTCCTCAAGAAATAATTAGACTTTTCTGTAGGCCATAAGTTTCTCGTGTAGTTTTTTAAGTGTTTTTTCAGTTCTGCATGTAAAGCTTCACTGAGACGTCTTTTAGATAAAAAATTAACTTTGTTTGGTCGTAGACGATCTGTGTTTTTGCCAATGGCTTCTGAACCGTATTTTTTCATTAACAATGTCCATGGTAGTTTTCCGGATATCACCCTATGCGAATGTTAATTTAGGAGGATTTGCATTAATAGCTGTTGATACAAGAACGGAATTTATATTTTTAATGGTTGCTTATATTTCGTCTTCTCATTTTAGACATGGTGAAATATTTACATGACTGCTAACATATATTCGATATTTGAGCCAGCTAGTTATTGAAGAGGATAAGTAAATAGATTCCTAATCTATAGCTTTTTTAAATTGTTTATTTATTACCGGTGAATGATCAGAATATAAGTGAAGGCATGGTTCCGTTAGAAACAAACATTTTGTTTATAACTTTTATTATCCCAAAGTCAATAATTAATCAGCCTGGAACTATAGAAAGTGTGCTTCGCATTAAAATCTCCAGCTGCTACAAATTTTTTCCCAAGAGTTTTAAAAAATTCATTAAACGGCAGGTCAGTGATTGATAATCTAGGGGAACAGTAAACTGCACTAAGAATAATGTTTTTCTCAAGAAATTTAATTCCTAGTGGCTTGTAGGTATTCTTTTTCTTATCCATGAATAGCATAGTATTTTATTCTATTTCTTATTCCAGTTCCACCATGGGCCTTCCCATCAGGATGATTCGTCATATGCAGCCTGCAACTCGGGATAAATTTGTTTGTAAGATGAGGTTCAGAGAGAAGCATTATATCTATTTTATTAGAAGACAAAAAGTTTTCTAAATTCAATTTATGCTGGCGGATACCATTGGCATTCCAGTGACTAATAGAAAAATATTTAATTTTTTGGAAATGAACATTTGCATCATTTGGTTTTGGGTTTTTAAGCCCTCTTGAACCATATTTTGCATTGTGGTCATGAATTGTGTTAAACATTGAGTGAGACTCATTAGCATAGCTTCCAGACTTTGAGAGCTCATACTAATGGCTGTATTTGGGTTAATGTTAGTCTTTACTATGTTTGCATTCGACATAACGGACGAACTATTTGAAGACTCAGATTTCCTCAGGTTAGTGGTACCTGGTCTCGACTCAGAAGTAGAATTGGGGTGGATTTGTTGCCGTCGGAAAGGTTTTTTTAAGGTCTATATACACTGGACATCCGCGATAGTTGGGAGTATGATGGCCACCACAATTGCTGCATTTCTTGGCTTTAGCATTAGATTTGTCGGACGAGCATTGCTACAAATAGTGAAGATCTCCGCAGACGACACATACTGAACGTAGCATGCAATTCATTTTTGTATGACCATACTCTTGACAATTTGAGCATTGCACCGGATCTTGTCTGTTGTGTAGTTCTTCTACATTGATACGTCGATGCAACAAATACCGCTTATCGTAATAGGGATAATTTCGTTACTTTTCAATATTCGCGTGTCAGGTTCAAGCTTGACCCGAAATAGTGGTTGTGGTATTTTATTCTTTTTTAAAATTGTAAACTGATTTCGCTTTAAAACCAGTATCTTCAAGAGCCTCAGGATCTATGTCAGATTTCATACGGATCTATATCAGATTCAATGTCTTTGATAACTACCACAAGTCCTTGCTACTTTTTAGTGTGTATATATATTAACTCTTTTTATTGTTATCGAAGTGCGATTTTATAATACACTAATGCGTTGGAGCTGTTTTCATGTAGATAAATAGGTGGTGGCTATAAAATTCGTAATTTATTTTATTTTGGATTCCCGCTTCATGGATTGTCGATAAAATACCAAAACGATTTTGGTTAGAGAAATTGCTATTATTACTATTAATTGGCTTATGGATTTTTACTGCTTGTTTGTCCAATTTAATTTGAAGACTTAACTTTCGCTGTACATGCACGTAGCGATCGATGCCTGTTTCTAATGTCGCCCTATCTGTAATTTGTGCGCCCGCGGGAAGAGTACGCTGACTTAGCTCGCCAGAAAGAAGAATATTTCACTGAGGAGATACTTAAATTTCATTTGTTGATGGATTAGTATTACGACCTTTTTTTTAATACATTGTCACCCTGGCTGCGCATGTGTTCTTGCTCGGTTGTGTAAGGTGAGGTGCATTGAGATTTCTACGAGCGCAGAGCTGAATGTACTGTGGCATTGTTAAGACTGCTGTTATAGAAAAATTTGGACCAATTTTTGGCACAGGAATGCTGACGCTGTCGGTCTTTACTTTGGGGAGAGATGGAAACCTGATGGATTAACTCACATGTACTCGTATATATATATTTATATATATATATATATATATATATATATATATATATATATATATATATATATATATATATATATATATATATATATATATATATATATATATATATATATATATATATATATATATATATATATATATATATATATATATATATATATATATATATATATATATATATATATTTAAATATACGAGGTGTGATCAAAAATTAAAATATTTATTTATTCATCAACAACTATCTTGTCCCCTTTAAAGTAATTCCCCTCAGATATAATACACTTATGCCAGCGTTTTTTTCAATCCTCGAAACACTTCTGAAACCATTTTTCTGGTATCGCCAACAGCTCCTGTTCCGATATTTCTTTTATCTCCTCAATCGTAGCAAAACGCTTTCCTTTCATCGGTGTCTTCAGTTTTGGAAAGAGGAAAAAGTCAGCGGGGGCCAAGTCCGGTGAATACGGTGGTTGAGGCATGATAACGGTTTTGTTTTTGGCCAAAAACAGCTGCTGAGCGATGTCTATGCGACGTTGTTTTTGCTCAAGATTTAGCAATTTTGGAACAATCTTTGTTGCAACAAGTTTCATGCCTAAAACATCTGTAAAAATTGCTTGGCATGAGCCGAACGATATGCCAACATCATCAGCAACCTCTCTGATAGTGATTCGACGATTATCCAAAATAATTTTCTTCACTGCGTCAATGTTTTCATCGGTTGTTGAAGTGCTCGGGCGACCAGGACGAGCATCGTTATTGACATCTTCTCGGCCTTCCTTAAACCGGTTATACCACAACTGAACTTGTGTTCTGCTCATAGTAGACTCGCGAAAGGCGCCAGTCAACATTTCAAATGTCCTTGCGCATTTAATTTAATTTTTTACACAAAACTGAATACAGTTTCTTTGATCCATTTTTTCGAATAGTACAAAATCGAAGAGCACACCAAAACACGACTAACATTTTTATCTGTCAAAAACAAACTGACAATCCAAAATGGTTGGTATTGCCAACATATATAACAGACATGTTTACCAACATTAAAAAAAAAAATGCGAACATCGAACATACGTAACTCACGAAAAGATGAAAATAACGGATATCTTTTGATCACACCTCGTATATATATATATATATATATATATATATATATATATATATATATATATATATATATATATATATATATATATATATATATATATATATATATATATATCTATATATATATATATATATATATATATATATATATATATATATATATATATATATATATATTTAATTATATATATATACTAGCTGACCCCGCAGGCGTTGCCCTGCGTGAAATTATGTATTTCGAAAAGAAAAGAAAGTTGAATTTATATTGTGTTGAAAATCATTTATTTGCGATTTTTCTACATTTTTTTCAATGTAACGCAGCTTGATAAACAACATTTTTTGTTTTCTGTTCCGGTGCGTAAATGTACAGAGAAGATGGCTCTTACAGACAGCAAGTCAGAAAAAGATACACTTTGAGAGTGCATGCGCTGTTTAGGAGAGCACGCTATTAGAAGCTTACACTATTTTAAATTTAATTTAAAAGTTATGTTTTCTGTAATTTTTATATTATTTTTTCACTCACTGCTTCTGAAACTAAAATTATCACTTTTATGCGTCTCTTTTGCTTGGTTTAAAATTTAAACCATTAAATATTTTATTAAATCACCACCAACTGTGGAGCAAACAAAATCACATACGCACTCTACAATATTAACAATACGAATAAACTAATAAAAATACAAAATATAATAGTAAATCAAAGGAATTGAATAACAATAAAAATTTTTAAAGAATTAAATTAAAAATTCAGCAATGGATTTCTGTTTCAAGATAATCCTAAGATAACCATTTTTGTTCTTTCAAAATATACTAATTTTAAATTTAAAATTTACTTTAAAATAATAAATCTATTGATCCCATCAGACTAATAATATTTAAATTTTGAACCTGTAAATAGCATTAATAATGCTCACATATTGTTACTCTAGTAATACTTAACTTACTGGCGTTTACTCAAACACATTGCTTCACTTTATTAAAATAATAATAAAGGGATTTTCTATATTAAATGTTAGTACATTTTTACAAAATTTGTGCAGTATCAATTAATACGGTTCTGATTGCAAATGCTATGCAAATTTGAACAAATTATTATTTTATCAATACTTTATTTTGACAGTAGTCGAAAGATAGATAAACATATAGGATTAAATTAAGATTAAATTACTTAGCCTGATATACAAAAAATTATTTTTCAATTATTATTTATACAAAAATGAATAAAATAAAATCAAATGAGTTTTTTATGTAAATTAAATAGTAACTATGTAAAAAAGTTATTTGATTATATATTTATAATTAAAGCTGTATAATTAAACCCTTTTTTTCAAAATTACTCCATTTTTTAATTTTCTACTACGCTTTAGTCTTTAAAATTTTTAATAGTAGGGATCTCCTTATTAACGTTCATAACGCGGTGAGCTACCGTGCAATGTACGTGTTTTTTTAAGCGATTGGAAATTTGACGTTTAAGTGTCGCTTCTCTGTACTCTCTGCTTTCAACCTTCAATAAAACAATGACAGTAGAAGACAAATAATGAAGCTTCCATGCACAGGAAGCTAGCTACCAAAAGCTACAATTAATCCGCAATTGCTGTTGAGAGCAAAAAAAGTTTTGCAATTGAATATACATGGTAAAATCAATACTCCCATTATCAAAGGCAGATCGCCGAAAATATATGCTGGGATATGGGGCGTACCAATACATATATGCACATATACAAAAATACAGCGATTGTGGTAGGCCAGTTCACAAATTTCATATGAGACTGGAACACTTTTTTAAATTTAATTCAAACGATTTGCTACGAAGCTGCAAATCATGGGTTCGAAATATAAATGAATATGAATATGTAAATTCTACGAGTATATTACAACAATAAATTATTTGTTAGCCAGTATGATGGATTTCGTTAGTTAGTTAATAATGATGGATTAAATTAATGTAATATGATTACATATGTTTACTTTGAATAGAACTTTTTTACTTGTAATTTATTCAAAGGCAGGCAGTTGAGAATAATGTGAGACTTCCTAAAATATTGTGATTTCATGCTTATTCATGTGCCTCTCCCTTTCAACACAATTTCATAATTGATTGCTGGACTAATATCCAAGTCACGAACTGCAGTTAAGTCCTTCCAACGTGATTGAGTTAAAGGCGGTAAGGTCCGTGTATTTGACAACTTCCTCCGAAAGGCCCTGTACCTGGTAAGCAGTTTAGGTAAAATTTTTTATGAATTAAGAAAATATATATGTGACCATAGTGAAATAAATAAAAACCTGTTTTAATTGCGTTTATACTATTATTCTATCCTAAAATATTCTCAACTAGCTAAGATGCTTGGTGTCGTCCAGGTGGTTGAAACAAAATCTTTTTTAATTTCGGTATCTGTGACTAATGCTATTTATTTTTCCTTTTAACAGTATTCCCTCTGTTACAAGTGGTTTCACATTGCATTCTAGATGAAAACGAAATTCGTTATGGTATATGGGGTGAAATAAATAAAAAAAATGAATCCGATTTTAATCGCGTTTATTCTATTATTCTATCCTAAAATATTCTCAACTAGCTAAGATGCTTGGTGTCGTCCAGGTGGTTGAAACAAAATCTTTTTTTAATTTCGGTATCTGTGACTAATGCTATTTATTTTTCCTTTTAACAGTATTCCCTCTGTTACAAGTGGTTTCACATTGCATTCTAGAGGAAAACGAAATCCGTTATGGTATATGGAGTGAAATAAATAAAAAAAATAAAACCGATTTTAATCGCGTTTATACTATTATTCTATCCTAAAATATTCTCAACTAGCTAAGATGCTTGGTGTCGTTCAGGAGGTTGAAACAACATCTTTTTTAATTTCGGTATCTGTGACTAATGCTATTTATTTTTCCTTTTAACAATATTCTTTCTGTTACAAGTGGTTTCACATTGCGTTCTAGAGAAAACGAAGTTCGTTATGGTATATGGGCTATGAGCGAGATTATTTCAATTGAAAATTTCTTAGTTCTATATCCTCGGTCTGGACTAAATAGTCACGACATCTATCAATACATTTGTAGTGCACCCTAGGTAGCGTTAAATTATTTATACAGTCTGAAACGCGTGGCTAGGCAGATGCCGACCAACTATCCATCAACGTCTTCGCCTGGCACCTCCGCACTTAGACATTCGGTGAACTAGAGAGTTACGGGTAAGAAGCCACCCCCGATTTAGGAGAAAAAGATGCCACACTGACAGCCCGTCAACCCGGTGTGTTTAAGGCTCCGGCCACTAGGCCGCCCTCGACCATAATCAGCAGAGACTTCTGCACCTCCTCCTCTTTGGCGTATGTCCGCATATCACTCCATCCATACGAGCGAAAAGATGCAGGAAGTCTGCCTTCAGGATTCTGACCACATTTGGCTTTACCGATCATAACACTCGGTTGGAAAAAAGGCGGCACTACAATGGGATCAAGAATACTTTGAAGATCGCCCTGCGCCTCCCAAAACATCACCTACTACGTAGGTCGACTGCACAACACTCACTATGCCGCTACGCCAGGGCGAAACTAAAACTGAAGTTACCAAGGAAAGGACTATTTGGGCCATAGTTGATAGCATGACCAGTGACGGCACAATACTCCAATCACCTGGAGTTAGTTGAGTTTGGAAGAAATGTCAACAGCAAATCCTAGGAATTTTGTAACTCGACCAACACGAATTGCCAATACATGATCGGAAATGACACATTCGATAAATATTAATTGTGCTAAACTAAAAGTCACTGAAACCCCTTAACTTCTGCAAGGGAGAGACTGGCTAAGGCTTTAATACAATTTCTTTCAAAGAATACAGGACCGATGAGCTATGTACTACAAAAGTACCTATATCAAAAGTCTACGCCAACGTGGAAAACCCAACCCAACCTGAGAGAAGTCTATATGAAGATGTAAGCAGCGCTTTGTCCTCTTCTGAACTTGTTGGTGACTTTTTGGGTGAATCTCGAATCCGATGGCGTGGTAAAATCCCCACGAGGAATATGCTAACGAAACCTTAATTTGCTGGTCCCATGATAATAAAGGTAACTTCGAATAAGCGTCACAATTCAGGCACCGTTGTTGCAGCCCTCTTTATCCGCCTGACCCAAAAAGGAGAGGAGCTTCTATTGGTTTGTCGATTGAATTACAGCTATTAACGCATGATATGTTTAGTGGGACAAAGGAAACCTAAAGACAATATTCTCGTAAAGAAACATTATTAATGCGGTTTTATAGCTCATATTCAGTAATATGGATATTGTCGCCGTGATTATAGAAATCAACTTCGAGAAATCCTGGATCGAGTAAAACTAGATTGTAAACGTTGTAAACGACCACGCGTTATCGCCTCCGTAAAACAAGCTATAGCGTCTCGTCTCAGATGCCAACCGAAGGCGCATCCAAGTCAATATTGGCGCCGATGCCACTGCACATAACAATCAGTGGGGCTGCATCGACACTAACGTTCGAGGTGAATCCCAATTTGAATTCTGTACAGAACGCGGAAAGCACTTTGTGGACTTGGAGCGAAATGGGAATTTGAACCCGAAATAATTCCTGGCTCCACTCAACATTGACTGAGGTGAATTTTGGGCAGAAGAACAGCAGCCTTAATTATAGCTGGGACTTTTCGTAATACTTCCACAACAACTATGTTTCCAATCCTTAACTGGGTGTTCTCTGCACAATACTGAACAACAGGCCAAGGGCTCATCAGCCCGATTCAATGCGGAACTTGGACAGATGGTATGAATATTAAAATTTACTCCTACATCAAGGCAGCAATTCAATCTGTTACTGGAACATAGGGCAGTGCACTTGGTGAAATCTTCCCCTTTATCACCTTTAGTGTACTGTTAGCATCCGTAAATAAGCCTAACAAATCGAGGAAGCAAGACGACCCTTGAAAAATACACCTTGGTTTCTAGTCAGATAGTCAACATCAATAGAGAATCCAATAGTAAAACATTCTGTACTTCTGGATTCTCTTCTGTTGAAGCTGCGGCTCTAAACTGCGCTCTTCGTAACATATGTTATTTCTTATCGAAAGCTATAAAAAGACATAAAGTTTCATAAAGTCTCATTTCTGATCAAAACGAGTGATTTATAAGAGTTAGACAAATCTACATCACAATAGATCTTTCAGGTCGCAGTGTATAACACCCTTATATAAATCTAGACCAATCTAATAGCCGTTTGAAGAAAGTATGTGCGAAATCTGCATCACTTAATTATTAATACTGTACCAGGACCAATGCATGCATTTTTTTAAAAGATTGATGACATTGATCAGATATATTTTAAGAAACCAAATGATTTAAAATACATTTACACATTAATTGAAACATAAATTGTTGCATACTTTTAGGGTATACTGCATTTGTCAACTTTCAACACCTAAGGAGGCATGCTCTTGTATCTTCCAGAAACTGCGTTCGAAGTGTTGTGAATATTCTGTCACACGATTGGAAACTGCCAGACAATATCAGCTATTGTAGATTGTGAGAACCAACCGCGATACACGAAAAGTGAAATACCAGCGGATAAAAACGTACTGGATGATCTGACTAAACAATGGTCTAAAGAGTTACCCACAGAGCAGAGGATCGATCTCTTGAAGAATTTGGAAGAAGAATTAAGGAGCTTCAGGGTTCAAGCAGAGCGCAAGGATATGCTCGTTATTCATAAGAGAAGTCAAGTATCTTGGAAATAAAGTCACACTTAAAGAATTTTTTATTGTTTGCTGAGGTGGGGATTTTAGCCGGAACCACATCCCCCTTGTCCACCGGTTATTCTTTCTAGAACTTCACCATTAGGTACTGCGTCGGGAGGCCGTTATGAGTATATTACTACTCAATCGTCAGTATTGGTCATTCTGTCATAGTAAGATCCAAGGCTCATTTGGGCGTCGCGAATTTTTTCTGAAGATCTTTTGGCGCGTTCCGTTCTACGAATGTATTACGTGTATTGCACCGTGTTCATAATACTCGCCAGTACAGCACATGTAGTATTCCATTTCTCTTTATCCTCTTCCTTTATGTGGGATCAGATTGTACTCGGTCAGATTTTCACCGAATGCTCTTTCTAGCTCTATTCGTTTATTGATGAATTGCGGGCAATGCAATAGCACATGCAGCGCGCTTTCCAGTTCTTCTGGGCATATTGGGCAATAAGGGTCGTCTTCACGATGGAACTTGTGCAGGTATTTTTTGAAGCAGCTATCCAATGAGCACCAGCGTAACATGATAGTTAACCTCTCCGTGTCTTCGGTCTATCCACATCGCGATATTTGGGATGAGCTTGAACGACCAGCGACCTTTTTCGGATTGATCCCATCGTTGCTGCCACACCGCAATTGTCCGCAGCCCTTCTTCTTTTTTGCCGCACTTGATGGCCTACACACGACATCATTATAAAGCCGCTCCATTGATGGGCACCTTCCTTCCAATGACACAAATAGCATCATCTGAGACGGTGCCGCAGGCACTGGCTACACTGGCTTGTATGTTTTTATAATATGACTTCTTCGTATTTGCCTAGATCAGCGCTGCATAGCGGATAACCGAACTTGTCACAGTTGATAAGAGCTGCTGTTTGCTTGCTCGGGGCCACCAACATTAGGCATAAGTCTCGCGCCAGTTATTAGTGCGGTTTTATCGCAGACTAATTGTAAGTGCTGCTTGAAGGCCATCCGGGTATCAATTACCACTCCTAAATATTTTAGTTACGGTTGAGAGGTGATGATGTGATCGCCCACCGTAATTGTTAATTCTTCGTGCTCCCGTCTTGTGTTCAGCAGCACCACCTCAGGTTTTTGTGCTGCCAGCTCGAGCTGTGTATTTCCCAACCATATTCTTAATCTCACGATAGCGTCGTTACGTATCGCCTGCAGTGTGTCAAGGTGATTTGCCACTGAAACCATCGCGATGTCATCTGCGTATCCAACGTTTGCTGTGTCTTCCGGGAGGTCAAGTTTAAGGATGACGTCATAGATTGCGTTCCAGAGTGTTGCCCCAGCACCGAGCCCTGGGGGACGCCGCCAGTAACTCTGTACGTTTTTACGCCAACCTCCGTGTCATAAAACAGGACCCTGTTGCCGAAGTAGCTCGCTATAATTCGCTGCAGATATACCGGCACGGCGAAACTTTTAAGTGCGCTCATTATCTGGGGCCAGCTTGCGGAGTTGAATGCGTTTTTAATGTCCAACGTCAGCACTGCGCAGCACTTCTTTATACCGAACTCCATTGTCTGCCGCTAGTGGCTTGACGAGCATTACTCATGACTTTTTAAATAGTGTCCAGAGTTGATGGAGCTTTTCGAAAGCCATACTGGTTTGGGGACAACCCTTCTGGTTTCTCCAGATGCTCCTGTATTCGATCGCATATAATGCACCCCAGTACTTTGGCAAACGTATCCAGCATACACAAATGAGCAGTACGACGATCCGACTGCTTCCCCGGCTTAAGTAGCAGCACCAGCCTCTGTTGTTTCCAAGATTTTGGGAGAGCGCCTTCCTTGAGACATGCGTCGTGGAGTTTGGCGAAAAGCTCCGGCGTCAACTTAATCCCTGCTTTCACTGCAATGTTTGGAAAGTCGTCCAAGCCCGGGGATTTGTTATCTGCGATGCGTCGCATGATGATAATCACTGCCTGTACGGTATCATCAGGGATGTCATCCATGTGCAATTGCTGGGCACACTCCAAACTTGGACAACCTATTTACATCCGCAATCGGAAGGAATGGTGGAAAGATTTAATGACACTCTCGAGGAACCCTTAAGGAAAGGCGTGGATAGAAATCAGAAAGATTGGGACCAACACATACCCCTGTTCCTAATGGCATACCGATCTGCAACATCTACAACAATTGCTAGGACTATTTTTGGTTGGGATATAAGATTACCTGCAGTTCTAAAATTCGGCGCCTATTCATCTACAGAACTTCCATGTAGCAGCTATGTAGCTGAAAAACGAAAACAGTTGAATGAAATTCATGGAAGCATCAAAAATCGCACACAACTGATGAGAGATAAAATGAAAACCTAATATGATGGACGAGCAAACATCGAGAGTTTTTAGGAAGGGCACCAATTTATGCTTCATAATCCGTAAAGGAAAAAGGGATTATCGCCAAAACTGCAAACACACTAGTAAGGTCTTTAGAAGGTGATAAAGCGAATCAACGATGTAGTATACCGCATCCAGTTGGCGAGAAATGTAAAAAAAAAAATTAAACTCGCTTATCTGGGTGGCTAGTTCCATATAAAGTTTGCAGTACTAACCTTGTTCGTATGATTAAATAAATAAGTGTAGTGGAATATTGTATATAGCAAACTTTAAGTTAAGATTATTTGTATGAATAGCAACATTTAAATAAAGCTAATTATTCTCATTTAACCACGGGATTGTTTGATAATTGCACAGTCCAGCGGTACAAATTTGAGCATTGAGAGTGGTATAAATTGTTCAGAAAGGCAATTTCGTAACATTATAAAAACAGTCAAAGAATTGAAAACTCATAAAAATGCTAATTATGTTATAAATGGGTGTTAGGAATAAAAAAGGAGTAACAATATAAATTTTGAAGTAACTGTAAATACATCAAGTTCCACTGGTAATGTTGAAGATTCTGAACAATAAATGCAGCCGCACGTAGTGTCTGCATATTTAATGTTTATTCTGCTGGAATATTCCCGGCAGAGGAAAACCGCCACATTGGCACATTCTTTTGAAGCGACAAAGCATACATTATAGTCTTTTGTAGTAAGCATTAAATTGCGAAAAATAGTAATGTCAGTTTGTGAGAACAGCACATGTGTGTCTGGAACATCAACCTAACTATATACAGAAATGAACACCATCACTTCCTAAGTAATTTGGTCAGTCCATCTGGTTTTCCGCAGGTCCAGCTTTAATATTTACGCTAAAAAATTTTATTGAATTTAAAATGAGACTTGAACTACAAATTATAATAAACTATTTATAGTAGAGAAATCGCACGTCCGTCCACTAGCACTCAAGAATGAGAACGAAAACACTCTATATATATATATATATATATATATATATATATATATATATATATATATATATATATATATATATATATATATATATATATATATATAAATATAAATATATATATATATATATATATATATATATATATATATATATATATATATATATATATAGAGTGTTTTCGTTCTCATTCTTGAGTGCTAGTGGACGGACGTGCGATTTCTCTACTATAAATAGTTTATTATAATTTGTAGTTCAAGTCTCATTTTAAATTCAATAAAAATTTTTAGCGTAAATATTAAAGCTGGACCTGCGGAAAACCAGATGGACTGACCAAATTACTTAGGAAGTGATGGTGTTCATTTCTGTATATAGTTAGGTTGATGTTCCAGACACACATGTGCTGTTCTCACAAACTGACATTACTATTTTTCGCAATTTAATGCTTACTACAAAAGACTATAATGTATGCTTTGTCGCTTCAAAAGAATGTGCCAATGTGGCGGTTTTCCTCTGCCGGGAATATTCCAGCAGAATAAACATTAAATATGCAGGCACTACGTGCGGCTGCATTTATTGTTCAGAATCTTCAACATTACCAGTGGAACTTGATGTATTTACAGTTAGTTCAAAATTTATATTGTTACTCCTTTTTTTATTCCTAACACCCATTTATAACATAATTAGCATTTTTATGAGTTTTCAATTCTTTGACTGTTTTTATAATGTTACGAAATTGCCTTTCTGAACAATTTATACCACTCTCAATGCTCAAATTTGTACCGCTGGACTGTGCAATTATCAATCAATCCCGTGGTTAAATGAGAATAATTAGCTTATTTAAATGTTGCTATTCATACAAATAATCTTAACTTAAAGTTTGCTATATACAATGTTCCACTACACTTATTTATTTAATCTTACGAACAAGGTTAGTACTGCAAACTTTATATGGAACTAGCCTCCCAGATAAGCGAGTTTAATTTTTTTTTTACATTTCTCGCCAACTGGATGCGGTATACTACATCGTTGATTCGCTTTATCACCTTCTAAAGACCTTACTAGTGTGTTTGCAGTTTTGGCGATAATCCCTTTTTCCTTTACGGATTATGAAGCATAAATTGGTGCCCTTCCTAAAAACTCTCGATGTTTGCTCGTCCATCATATTAGGTTTTCATTTTATCTCTCATCAGTTGTGTGCGATTTTTGATGCTTCCATGAATTTCATTCAACTGTTTTCGTTTTTCAGCTACATAGCTGCTACATGGAAGTTCTGTAGATGAATAGGCGCCGAATTTTAGAACTGCAGGTAATCTTATATCCCAACCAAAAATAGTCCTAGCAATTGTTGTAGATGTTGCAGATCGGTATGTCATTAGGAACAGGGGTATGTGTTGGTCCCAATCTTTCTGATTTCTATCCACGCCTTTCCTTAAGGGTTCCTCGAGAGTGTCATTAAATCTTTCCACCATTCCTTCCGATTGCGGATGTAAATAGGTTGTCCAAGTTTGGAGTGTGCCCAGCAATTGCACATGGATGACATCCCTGATGATACCGTACAGGCAGTGATTATCATCATGCGACGCATCGCAGATAACAAATCCCCGGGCTTGGACGACTTTCCAAACATTGCAGTGAAAGCAGGGATTAAGTTGACGCCGGAGCTTTTCGCCAAACTCCACGACGCATGTCTCAAGGAAGGCGCTCTCCCAAAATCTTGGAAACAACAGAGGCTGGTGCTGCTACTTAAGCCGGGGAAGCAGTCGGATCGTCGTACTGCTCATTTGTGTATGATGGATACGTTTGCCAAAGTACTGGGGTGCATTATATGCGATCGAATACAGGAGCATCTGGAGAAACCAGAAGGGTTGTCCCCAAACCAGTATGGCTTTCGAAAAGCTCCATCAACTCTGGACACTATTTAAAAAGTCATGAGTAATGCTCGTCAAGCCACTAGCGGCAGACAATGGAGTTCGGTATAAAGAAGTGCTGCGCAGTGCTGACGTTGGACATTAAAAACGCATTCAACTCCGAAAGCTGGCCCCAGATAATGAGCGCACTTAAAAGTTTCGCCGTGCCGGTATATCTGCAGCGAATTATAGCGAGCTACTTCGGCAACAGGGTCCTGTTTTATGACACGGAGGTTGGCGTAAAAACGTACAGAGTAACTGGCGGCGTCCCCCAGGGCTCGGTGCTGGGGCAACACTCTGGAACGCAATCTATGACGGCATCCCTAAACTTGACCTCCCGGAAGACACAGCAAACGTTGGATACGCAGATGACATCGCGATGGTTTCAGTGGCAAATCACCTTGACACACTGCAGGCGATACGTAACGACGCTATCGTGAGATTAAGAATATGGTTGGGAAATACACAGCTCGAGCTGGCAGCACAAAAACCTGAGGTGGTGCTGCTGAACACAAGACGGGAGCACGAAGAATTAACAATTACGGTGGGCGATCACATCATCACCTCTCAACCGTAACTAAAATATTTAGGAGTGCTAATTGATACCCGGATGGCCTTCAAGCAGCACTTACAATTAGTCTGCGATAAAACCGCACTAATAACTGGCGCGAGACTTATGCCTAATGTTGGTGGCCCCGAGCAAGCAAACAGCAGCTCTTATCAACTGTGACAAGTTCGGTTATCCGCTATGCAGCGCTGATCTAGGCAAATACGAAGAAGTCATATTATAAAAACATACAAGCCAGTGTAGCCAGTGCCTGCGGCACCGTCTCAGATGATGCTATTTGTGTCATTGGAAGGAAGGTGCCCATCAATGGAGCGGCTTTATAATGATGTCGTGTGTAGGCCATCAAGTGCGGCAAAAAAGAAGAAGGGCTGCGGACAATTGCGGTGTGGCAGCAACGATGGGATCAATCCGAAAAAGGTCGCTGGTCGTTCAAGCTCATCCCAAATATCGCGATGTGGATAGACCGAAGACACGGAGAGGTTAACTATCATGTTACGCTGGTGCTCATTGGATAGCTGCTTCAAAAAATACCTGCACAGGTTCCATCGTGAAGACGACCCTTATTGCCCAATATGCCCAGAAGAACTGGAAAGCGCGCTGCATGTGCTATTGCATTGCCCGCAATTCATCAATAAACGAATAGAGCTAGAAAGAGCATTCGGTGAAAATCTGACCGAGTACAATCTGATCCCACATAAAGGAAGAGGATAAAGAGAAATGGAATACTACATGTGCTGTACTGGCGAGTATTATGAACACGGTGCAATACACGTAATACATTCGTAGAACGGAACGCGCCAAAAGATCTTCAGAAAAAATTCGCGACGCCCAAATGAGCCTTGGATCTTACTATGACAGAATGACCAATACTGACGATTGAGTAGTAATATACTCATAACGGCCTCCCGACGCAGTACCTAATGGTGAAGTTCTAGAAAGAATAACCGGTGGACAAGGGGGATGTGGTTCCGGCTAAAATCCCCACCTCAGCAAACAATAAAAAATTCTTTAAGTGTGACTTTATTTCCAAGATACTTGACTTCTCTTATGAATAACGAGCATATCCTTGCGCTCTGCTTGAACCCTGAAGCTCCTTAATTCTTCTTCCAAATTCTTCAAGAGATCGATCCTCTGCTCTGTGGGTAACTCTTTAGACCATTGTTTAGTCAGATCATCCAGTACGTTTTTATCCGCTGGTATTTCACTTTTCGTGTATCGCGGTTGGTTCTCACAATCTACAATAGCTGATATTGTCTGGCAGTTTCCAATCGTGTGACAGAATATTCACAACACTTCGAACGCAGTTTCTGGAAGATACAAGAGCATGCCTCCTTAGGTGTTGAAAATTGACAAATGCAGTATACCCTAAAAGTATGCAACAATTTATGTTTCAATTAATGTGTAAATGTATTTTAAATCATTTGGTTTCTTAAAATATATCTGATCAATGTCATCAATCTTTTAAAAAAATGCATGCATTGGTCCTGGTACAGTATTAATAATTAAGTGATGCAGATTTCGCACATACTTTCTTCAAACGGCTATTAGATTGGTCTAGATTTATATAAGGGTGTTATACACTGCGACCTGAAAGATCTATTGTGATGTAGATTTGTCTAACTCTTATAAATCACTCGTTTTGATCAGAAATGAGACTTTATGAAACTTTATGTCTTTTTATAGCTTTCGATAAGAAATAACATATGTTACGAAGAGCGCAGTTTAGAGCCGCAGCTTCAACAGAAGAGAATCCAGAAGTACAAAATGTTTTACTATTGGATTCTCTATTGATGTTGACTATCTGACTAGAAACCAAGGTGTATTTTTCAAGGGTCGTCTTGCTTCCTCGATTTGTTAGGCTTATTTACGGATGCTAACAGTACACTAAAGGTGATAAAGGGGAAGATTTCACCAAGTGCACTGCCCTATGTTCCAGTAACAGATTGAATTGCTGCCTTGATGTAGGAGTAAATTTTAATATTCATACCATCTGTCCAAGTTCCGCATTGAATCGGGCTGATGAGCCCTTGGCCTGTTGTTCAGTATTGTGCAGAGAACACCCAGTTAAGGATTGGAAACATAGTTGTTGTGGAAGTATTACGAAAAGTCCCAGCTATAATTAAGGCTGCTGTTCTTCTGCCCAAAATTCACCTCAGTCAATGTTGAGTGGAGCCAGGAATTATTTCGGGTTCAAATTCCCATTTCGCTCCAAGGGCTCGATCCTTCTGAAGTAACATATTGCACAAAGTGCTTTCCGCGTTCTGTACAGAATTCAAATTGGGATTCACCTCGAACGTTAGTGTCGATGCAGCCCCACTGATTGTTATGTGCAGTGGCATCGGCGCCAATATTGACTTGGATGCGCCTTCGGTTGGCATCTGAGACGAGACGCTATAGCTTGTTTTACGGAGGCGATAACGCGTGGTCGTTTACAACTTTTACAATCTAGTTTTACTCGATCCAGGATTTCTCGAAGTTGATTTCTATAATCACGGCGACAATATCCATATTACTGAATATGAGCTATAAAACCGCATTAATAATGTTTCTTTACGAGAATATTGTCTTTAGGTTTCCTTTGTCCCACTAAACATATCATGCGTTAATAGCTGTAATTCAATCGACAAACCAATAGAAGCTCCTCTCCTTTTTGGGTCAGGCGGATAAAGAGGGCTGCAACAACGGTGCCTGAATTGTGACGCTTATTCGAAGTTACCTTTATTATCATGGGACCAGCAAATTAAGGTTTCGTTAGCATATTCCTCGTGGGGATTTTACCACGCCATCGGATTCGAGATTCACCCAAAAAGTCACCAACAAGTTCAGAAGAGGACAAAGCGCTGCTTACATCTTCATATAGACTTCTCTCAGGTTGGGTTGGGTTTTCCACGTTGGCGTAGACTTTTGATATAGGTACTTTTGTAGTACATAGCTCATCGGTCCTGTATTCTTTGAAAGAAATTGTATTAAAGCCTTAGCCAGTCTCTCCCTTGCAGAAGTTAAGGGGTTTCAGTGACTTTTAGTTTAGCACAATTAATATTTATCGAATGTGTCATTTCCGATCATGTATTGGCAATTCGTGTTGGTCGAGTTACAAAATTCCTAGGATTTGCTGTTGACATTTCTTCCAAACTCAACTAACTCCAGGTGATTGGAGTATTGTGCCGTCACTGGTCATGCTATCAACTATGGCCCAAATAGTCCTTTCCTTGGTAACTTCAGTTTTAGTTTCGCCCTGGCGTAGCGGCATAGTGAGTGTTGTGCAGTCGACCTACGTAGTAGGTGATGTTTTGGGAGGCGCAGGGCGATCTTCAAAGTATTCTTGATCCCATTGTAGTGCCGCCTTTTTTCCAACCGAGTGTTATGATCGGTAAAGCCAAATGTGGTCAGAATCCTGAAGGCAGACTTCCTGCATCTTTTCGCTCGTATGGATGGAGTGATATGCGGACATACGCCAAAGAGGAGGAGGTGCAGAAGTCTCTGCTGATTATGGTCGAGGGCGGCCTAGTGGCCGGAGCCTTAAACACACCGGGTTGACGGGCTGCCAGTGTGGCATCTTTTCTCCTAAATCGGGGGTGGCTTCTTACCCGTAACTCTCTAGTTCACCGAATGTCTAAGTGCGGAGGTGCCAGGCGAAGACGTTGATGGATAGTTGGTCGGCATCTGCCTAGCCACGCGTTTCAGACTGTATAAATAATTTAACGCTACCTAAGATGCACTACAAATGTATTGATAGATGTCGTGACTATTTAGTCCAGACCGATGATATAGAACTAACAAATTTTCAATTGAAATAATCTCGCTCATAGCCCATATACCATAACGAACTTCGTTTTCCTCTAGAACGCAATGTGAAACCACTTGTAACAGAAAGAATATTGTTAAAAGGAAAAATAAATAGCATTAGTCACAGATACCGAAATTAAAAAAGATGTTGTTTCAACCTCCTGAACGACACCAAGCATCTTAGCTAGTTGAGAATATTTTAGGATAGAATAATAGTATAAACGCGATTAAAATCGGTTTTATTTTTTTTATTTATTTCACTCCATATACCATAACGGATTTCGTTTTCCTCTAGAATGCAATGTGAAACCACTTGTAACAGAGGGAATACTGTTAAAAGGAAAAATAAATAGCATTAGTCACAGATACCGAAATTAAAAAAAGATTTTGTTTCAACCACCTGGACGACACCAAGCATCTTAGCTAGTTGAGAATATTTTAGGATAGAATAATAGAATAAACGCGATTAAAATCGGATTCATTTTTTTTATTTATTTCACCCCATATACCATAACGAATTTCGTTTTCATCTAGAATGCAATGTGAAACCACTTGTAACAGAGGGAATACTGTTAAAAGGAAAAATAAATAGCATTAGTCACAGATACCGAAATTAAAAAAGATTTTGTTTCAACCACCTAGACGACACCAAGCATCTTAGCTAGTTGAGAATATTTTAGGATAGAATAATAGTATAAACGCAATTAAAACAGGTTTTTATTTATTTCACTATGGTCACATATATATTTTCTTAATTCATAAAAAATTTTACCTAAACTGCTTACCAGGTACAGGGCCTTTCGGAGGAAGTTGTCAAATACACGGACCTTACCGCCTTTAACTCAATCACGTTGGAAGGACTTAACTGCAGTTCGTGACTTGGATATTAGTCCAGCAATCAATTTTGAAATGGTGTTGAAAGGGAGAGGCACATGAATAAGCATGAAATCACAATATTTTAGGAAGTCTCACATTATTCTCAACTGCCTGTCTTTGAATAAATTACAAGTAAAAAAGTTCTATTCAAAGTAAACATATGTAATCATATTACATTAATTTAATCCATCATTATTAACTAACTAACGAAATCCATCATACTGGCTAACAAATAATTTATTGTTGTAATATACTCGTAGAATTTACATATTCATATTCATTTATATTTCGAACCCATGATTTGCAGCTTCGTAGCAAATCGTTTGAATTAAATTTAAAAAAGTGTTCCAGTCTCATATGAAATTTGTGAACTGGCCTACCACAATCGCTGTATTTTTGTATATGTGCATATATGTATTGGTACGCCCCATATCCCAGCATATATTTTCGGCGATCTGCCTTTGATAATGGGAGTATTGATTTTACCATGTATATTCAATTGCTAAACTTTTTTTGCTCTCAACAGCAATTGCGGATTAATTGTAGCTTTTGGTAGCTAGCTTCCTGTGCATGGAAGCTTCATTATTTGTCTTCTACTGTCATTGTTTTATTGAAGGTTGAAAGCAGAGAGTACAGAGAAGCGACACTTAAACGTCAAATTTCCAATCGCTTAAAAAAACACGTACATTGCACGGTAGCTCACCGCGTTATGAACGTTAATAAGGAGATCCCTACTATTAAAAATTTTAAAGACTAAAGCGTAGTAGAAAATTAAAAAATGGAGTAATTTTGATAAAAAAAAAAGGTTTAATTATACAGCTTTAATTATAAATATATAATCAAATAACTTTTTTACATAGTTACTATTTAATTTACATAAAAAACTCATTTGATTTTATTTTATTCATTTTTGTATAAATAATAATTGAAAAATAATTTTTTGTATATCAGGCTAAGTAATTTAATCTTAATTTAATCCTATATGTTTATCTATCTTTCGACTACTGTCAAAATAAAGTATTGATAAAATAATAATTTGTTCAAATTTGCATAGCATTTGCAATCAGAACCGTATTAATTGATACTGCACAAATTTTGTAAAAATGTACTAACATTTAATATAGAAAATCCCTTTATTATTATTTTAATAAAGTGAAGCAATGTGTTTGAGTAAACGCCAGTAAGTTAAGTATTACTAGAGTAACAATATGTGAGCATTATTAATGCTATTTACAGGTTCAAAATTTAAATATTATTAGTCTGATGGGATCAATAGATTTATTATTTTAAAGTAAATTTTAAATTTAAAATTAGTATATTTTGAAAGAACAAAAATGGTTATCTTAGGATTATCTTGAAACAGAAATCCATTGCTGAATTTTTAATTTAATTCTTTAAAATTTTTTATTGTTATTCAATTCCTTTGATTTACTATTATATTTTGTATTTTTATTAGTTTATTCGTATTGTTCCTATTGTAGAGTGCGTATGTGATTTTGTTTGCTCCACAGTTGGTGGTGATTTAATAAAATATTTAATGGTTTAAATTTTAAACCAAGCAAAAGAGACGCATAAAAGTGATAATTTTAGTTTCAGAAGCAGTGAGTGAAAAAATAATCTAAAAATTACAGAAAACATAACTTTTAAATTAAATTTAAAATAGTGTAAGCTTCTAATAGCGTGCTCTCCTAAACAGCGCATGCACTCTCAAAGTGTATCTTTTTCTGACTTGCTGTCTGTAAGAGCCATCTTCTCTGTACATTTACGCACCGGAACAGAAAACAAAAAATGTTGTTTATCAAGCTGCGTTACATTGAAAAAAATGTAGAAAAATCGCAAATAAATGATTTTCAACACAATATAAATTCAACTTTCTTTTCTTTTCGAAATACATAATTTCACGCAGGGCAACGCCTGCGGGGTCAGCTAGTATATATATATAATTAAATATATATATATATATATATATATATATATATATATATATATATAGATAGATATATATATATATATATATATATATATATATATATATATATATATATATATATATATATATATATATATATATATATATATATATATATATATATATATATATATATATATATATATATATATATATATATATATATATATATATATATATATATATATATATATATATATATATATATATATATATATATATATATATATATATATATATATATATATATATATATATATACGAGGTGTGATCAAAAGATATCCGTTATTTTCATCTTTTCCTGAGTTACGTATGTTCGATGTTCGCATTTTTTTTTTTAATGTTGGTAAACATGTCTGTTATATATGTTGGCAATACCAACCATTTTGGATTGTCAGTTTGTTTTTGACAGATAAAAATGTTAGTCGTGTTTTGGTGTGCTCTTCGATTTTGTACTATTCGAAAAAATGGATCAAAGAAACTGTATTCAGTTTTGTGTAAAAAATTAAATTATATATATATATATATATATATATATATATATATATATATATATATATATATATATATATATATATATATATACGAGGTGTGATCAAAAGATATCCGTTATTTTCATCTTTTCGTGAGTTACGTATGTTCGATGTTCGCATTTTTTTTTTTAATGTTGGTAAACATGTCTGTTATATATGTTGGCAATACCAACCATTTTGGATTGTCAGTTTGTTTTTGACAGATAAAAATGTTAGTCGTGTTTTGGTGTGCTCTTCGATTTTGTACTATTCGAAAAAATGGATCAAAGAAACTGTATTCAGTTTTGTGTAAAAAATTAAATTAAATGCGCAAGGACATTTGAAATGTTGACTGGCGCCTTTCGCGAGTCTACTATGAGCAGAACACAAGTTCAGTTGTGGTATAACCGGTTTAAGGAAGGCCGAGAAGATGTCAATGACGATGCTCGTCCTGGTCGCCCGAGCACTTCAACAACCGATGAAAACATTGACGCAGTGAAGAAAATTATTTTGGATAATCGTCGAATCACTATCAGAGAGGTTGCTGATGATGTTGGCATATCGTTCGGCTCATGCCAAGCAATTTTTACAGATGTTTTAGGCATGAAACTTGTTGCAACAAAGATTGTTCCAAAATTGCTAAATCTTGAGCAAAAACAACGTCGCATAGACATCGCTCAGCAGCTGTTTTTGGCCAAAAACAAAACCGTTATCATGCCTCAACCACCGTATTCACCGGACTTGGCCCCCGTTGACTTTTTCCTCTTTCCAAAACTGAAGACACCGATGAAAGGAAAGCGTTTTGCTACGATTGAGGAGATAAAAGAAATATCGGAACAGGAGCTGTTGGCGATACCAGAAAAATGGTTTCAGAAGTGTTTCGAGGATTGAAAAAAACGCTGGCATAAGTGTATTATATCTGAGGGGAATTACTTTAAAGGGGACAAGATAGTTGTTGATGAATAAATAAATATTTTAATTTTTGATCACACCTCGTATATTTAAATATATATATATATATATATATATATATATATATATATATATATATATATATATATATATATATATATATATATATATATATATATATATATATATATATATATATATATATATATATATATATATATATATATATATATATATATATATATATATATATATAAATATATATACGAGTACATGTGAGTTAATCCATCAGGTTTCCATCTCTCCCCAAAGTAAAGACCGACAGCGTCAGCATTCCTGTGCCAAAAATTGGTCCAAATTTTTCTATAACAGCAGTCTTAACAATGCCACAGTACATTCAGCTCTGCGCTCGTAGAAATCTCAATGCACCTCACCTTACACAACCGAGCAAGAACACATGCGCAGCCAGGGTGACAATGTATTAAAAAAAAGGTCGTAATACTAATCCATCAACAAATGAAATTTAAGTATCTCCTCAGTGAAATATTCTTCTTTCTTGCGAGCTAAGTCAGCGTACTCTTCCCGCGGGCGCACAAATTACAGATAGGGCGACATTAGAAACAGGCATCGATCGCTACGTGCATGTACAGCGAAAGTTAAGTCTTCAAATTAAATTGGACAAACAAGCAGGAAAAATCCATAAGCCAATTAATAGTAATAATAGCAATTTCTCTAACCAAAATCGTTTTGGTATTTTATCGACAATCCATGAAGCGGGAATCCAAAATAAAATAAATTACGAATTTTATAGCCACCACCTATTTATCTACATGAAAACAGCTCCAACGCATTAGTGTATTATAAAATCGCACTTCGATAACAATAAAAAGAGTTAATATATATACACACTAAAAAGTAGCAAGGACTTGTGGTAGTTATCAAAGACATTGAATCTGATATAGATCCGTATGAAATCTGACATAGATCCTGAGGCTCTTGAAGATACTGGTTTTAAAGCGAAATCAGTTTACAATTTTAAAAAAGAATAAAATACCACAACCACTATTTCGGGTCAAGCTTGAACCTGACACGCGAATATTGAAAAGTAACGAAATTATCCCTATTACGATAAGCGGTATTTGTTGCATCGACGTATCAATGTAGAAGAACTACACAACAGACAAGATCCGGTGCAATGCTCAAATTGTCAAGAGTATGGTCATACAAAAATGAATTGCATGCTACGTTCAGTATGTGTCGTCTGCGGAGATCTTCACTATTTGTAGCAATGCTCGTCCGACAAATCTAATGCTAAAGCCAAGAAATGCAGCAATTGTGGTGGCCATCATACTCCCAACTATCGCGGATGTCCAGTGTATATAGACCTTAAAAAAACCTTTCCGACGGCAACAAATCCACCCCAATTCTACTTCTGAGTCGAGACCAGGTACCACTAACCTGAGGAAATCTGAGTCTTCAAATAGTTCGTCCGTTATGTCGAATGCAAACATAGTAAAGACTAACATTAACCCAAATACAGCCATTAGTATGAGCTCCCAAAGTCTGGAAGCTATGCTAATGAGTCTCACTCAATGTTTAACACAATTCATGACCACAATGCAAAATATGGTTCAAGAGGGCTTAAAAACCCAAAACCAAATGATGCAAATGTTCATTTCCAAAAAATTAAATATTTTTCTATTAGTCACTGGAATGCCAATGGTATCCGCCAGCATAAATTGAATTTAGAAAACTTTTTGTCTTCTAATAAAATAGATATAATGCTTCTCTCTGAACCTCATCTTACAAACAAATTTATCCCGAGTTGCAGGCTGCATATGACGAATCATCCTGATGGGAAGGCCCATGGTGGAACTGGAATAAGAAATAGAATAAAATACTATGCTATTCATGGATAAGAAAAAGAATACCTACAAGCCACTAGGAATTAAATTTCTTGAGAAAAACATTATTCTTAGTGCAGTTTACTGTTCCCCTAGATTATCAATCACTGACCTGCCGTTTAATGAATTTTTTAAAACTCTTGGGAAAAAATTTGTAGCAGCTGGAGATTTTAATGCGAAGCACACTTTCTATAGTTCCAGGCTGATTAATTATTGACTTTGGGATAATAAAAGTTATAAACAAAATGTTTGTTTCTAACGGAACCATGCCTTCACTTATATTCTGATCATTCACCGGTAATAAATAAACAATTTAAAAAAGCTATAGATTAGGAATCTATTTACTTATCCTCTTCAATAACTAGCTGGCTCAAATATCGAATATATGTTAGCAGTCATGTAAATATTTCACCATGTCTAAAATGAGAAGACGAAATATAAGCAACCATTAAAAATATAAATTCCGTTCTTGTATCAACAGCTATTAATGCAAATCCTCCTAAATTAACATTCGCATAGGGTGATATCCGGAAAACTACCATGGACATTGTTAATGAAAAAATACGGTTCAGAAGCCATTGGCAAAAACACAGATCGTCTACGACCAAACAAAGTTAATTTTTTATCTAAAAGACGTCTCAGTGAAGCTTTACATGCAGAACTGAAAAAACACTTAAAAAACTACACGAGAAACTTATGGCCTACAGAAAAGTCTAATTATTTCTTGAGGAAAGCTTATAAAAGCATAAAAATCCAAAGGAGTCAGAGCCACCACTTAGATTGCGTAAAGGAAGCTGGGCGAGTAGCGACAAAGATAAAGCTTTGGCTGGAATATGTTTTTCAACCTAATCCTAAGACCAAAGATTTCGTAATGCAAATTCTGAGCACCCAAAAATATTTAACCCAATTAAAATTAAGGCAAAGGAACTAAAATACTTGGTTCAAAGTCATTTCAACTTGAAAACTAGGCTACGAGTCAATTGCTGCCAAATTGGTAGCTGAGTTTCAAGATATAGCTTACAAAATCCTAACACATCTGTTTAATGCTATGTTTCGAATTTGGTATTTCCCTTCAGCTTGGAAGATATCACAGGTAATCATGATTCCGAAGTCCGGAAAAAATAAAACGCAACCGGCGTCATACAGACCCATTAGTCTGCTGCAATCGTTTAATCGGGCCTGGCACGCTGGAGTCATATACAAAATCTGCAAATTCTTGCCTGCAAGCGTGCACCAGATACTAAAATCGTATTTGTACAATCGCAAGTATGCTGTGAAATTTAAAGAGTTTGTTACCTCTGACTTTAACTTTAAACCTGGTGTCCCATAGGGAAGTGTACTCGGTCCTATTGTTTACCTAGTGTTTACTTCGGATTTACCCACAGACATTCGCCTTATGACGTTGACGTTTCCTGACGATACCTGCCATTCTGAACTGCCATAAAAATCTGAGAGTTATTTCGAGAGATCTTGGTGAGCACTTAAAACTAATTGAGTCATGGCTGGCTAACTAGATTCGCGAATACGAAAACAAAAGCTTTCACGTCACATTGACTCCTCGTAAGGATATTTGCCCTACGGGCACATTGAATTGCGAATATATTCCTCAAGCTAATGAAGTAATCTACCTTGGGGTCCTTCTCGATCGTAGACTGATCACAGACTGACTAGAAACCAATCAAAAAAATTAGACAAGCCGTATTGAAATAAGTAATTAACTATTATATAAGTATTAATATATATATATATATATATATATATATATATATATATATATATATATATATATATATATTTATATATATATATATATATATATATATATATATATATATATATATATATATATATATATATATATATATATATATGCTTCCAGTATATTGATTATAATTCCTAACAATAGAAATTATCGAAATCCTTAAATAGCAAAATATTTAAAGGCACTAAATTTGGCAGTTTTTGGCGCAAGAATAGTAGGTACATTTTAATTAACGACAACCCTAAATATAATTTTCTAGTTTTTCACCACTGTTTTATTTATCATTAGTGGGCAATCTGGATTAGTTTGTTTATCATTGGTTCTGAAGAAAATCAGCCACACCACAACAGTTTTGCGCATGGGTGAGTGAAATAAATACCCAATAAAAAATTTCGGATCGCTCGGAAAAAGGAGGAATAACTGAGCGCTCCATTATTACTCCTTTTCGAACATAAATGGATCAAATTGTCAGCTCTCATTCACTTTCCTCTGTCACTTCTTTCTCTTGTTTAGTTCTTTGCTAATATCTCTCCTCTTCAGTGTTTTGTATTGTTTACTGTTATAAAGTAGTTGCACTTTCGTTGAGAGGCAAGCTATTGCGTAGTTTTTTATGCTTTAGTACTGAAGAAACACCCGATACAACAAATTCAAGAGTTCAAGAAGTGAAAAAGTGAAATTAAAACTTAAATTAAAAAACCAGCAAGATGGGTGAAAATAGAAGAAATTTCAAATTTGTGCATGTTTCTTCAGGAAACACGGGTAAGATATTTTATTTAATGTAAATTATTTCATTCGAGATATATTACATACTCGTACATACATTTTTAACTGGTGTAATTGCAGATTCAGTCGATACAACCGAAACGTTGACGCATATTAAAAGATAATTGGAAAGGGTCGCAGGGAAAGATCGCCCCAAAAAGTTACAGGCTTTTTCATTACTACATATTTGTTTCAAGCCATGAAGAATACATATACCACCTATCCAGACTGTGAGAAATCAATGCGAGAAGCGTTCCGGAAAATCAAAATGGCCTTCTTCTACAGAAAGACGTATGGCCTAAAGCAGCAATAATAAATATTAATTACTTTATTATATTTAAATATTAATCCATTAATGCTTTTTCCAATTTTGAATTGAATTCCCTGTATAAATTTTCTTATATACAAGACTAGAATTATGTTCTTTCAATTTTGTATACAAACATTTAATATACAGAATAAGCAATAATCGTTTCTCATTTTACTCGCGTACTATGAATTAAAGATCGTTCCAATACTACTCGCGTAGGAATTCTAACCGAGCGCTCCAATATTACTCGCTTAGGAAGCCAAAACGAGCGCTCCAGTACTGCTCATATAGGAAGTCAAAACGAGCGCTCGCTTCCAATGACACGCTATGTTAAAAAGGAGAGCAAAATACATGAGCTCTAGAACAGTAGGGAGCAATCAATGCCTCGCATTGGATCGATCCATGATTGCTCCGAGAGCGATCAATTTTTTACTGGGTACTTTCAATCAGAGAATACAGATAAACGTGTCTCGTTTTACGCACACATGCGCAAAACTGTAGTTGTTTGGTTGATTTTCTTCAGAAGCAATCAGGAACAAACCAATTTAGCTTGTCTACTAGTGACAAACAAAGCAGTGGGGAAAACTAGTTTCTTTTTTTGCTTGTTTCTTCCTTCTAATGAATATAAACTAATAAAACTACAAAATATAATAGCAAATCATTCGAATTGAATAACAATAAAATATTTTAAAGAATGAAATATAATTATACACTCCCAATATTTTAACATTTATTAATAAATCTAAGATAAACATTTTTTGTTCTTTAAAAATACACTAATTTTAAACTCACATTTGTTTATTTAATTTAAAAAACGGTAAATCTACTGATTACATCGGACAAACAATATTTAAATTTTTGACTTGTAAATATCATTAATAATGCTATACTATCATTATTGCTTGCGCTTACTCAAACACATTGCTTCACATTATTAAAATAATAATAAAGGGATTTCCTTTATTAGTTAGTACATTTTTACAAATTTGTGCAGTATGTAATGCTATGAAAATTTTACCAAATTATTATTTTATCAATATTTTATTTTGAAAGTAGTTAAAGGATAGATAAACAGATAGCAATTACTTAGCCTGATATAAAAAATATTTGATTATATTAATAAATAAAGCTGTATAATTTAAACCCTATTTATCAAAATTACTCCATTTTTTAATTTTCTACTACGCTTTAATCTTTAAAATTTTTAATAGTAGGGATCTCCTTTTTAACTTTCATAACGCGGTGAGCTGCCGTGCAATGTACGTGTTTTTTTAAGCGATTGGAAATTTGACGTTTAAGTGTCGCTTCTCTGTGTTCACTGCTTTCAACCTTCAATAAAACAATGACAGTAGAAGACAAATAATGAAGCTTCCATGCACAGGAAGCTAGCTACCAAAAGCTACAATTAATCCGCAATTGCTGTTGAGAGCAAAAAAAGTTTTGCAATTGAATATACAAGGTAAAATCAATACTCCCTTTATCAAAGGCAGATCGCCGAATATATTTGGTGGGATATGGGACGTACCAATACACACATATATGCACATATAAAAATATAGCGATTGTGGCAGGCCAGTTCACAAATTTCATATGAGACTGGAACACTTTTTTAAATTTAAATCAAATGAATATGAATATTTAAATTGTACGAGTATATTACAATAATGAATTATTTGTTAGCCAGTATGATGGATTTCGTTAGTTAGTTAATAATGATGGATTAAATTAATATAATATGATTACATATGTTTACTTTGAATAGATCTTTTTTACTTGTAATTTATTCAAAGACAGGCAGTTGAGAATAATGTGAGACTTCCTAAAATATTGTGATTTCATGCTTATTCATGTGCCTCTCCCTTTCAACACCATTTCAAAATTGATTGCTGGACCAATATCCAAGTCACGAACTGTAGTTAAGTCCTTCCTTAAACGTGATTGAGTTAAAGGCGGTAAGGTCCGTGTATTTGACAACTTCCTCCGAAAGGCCCTGTACCTGGTAAGCAGTTTAGGTAAAATTTTTTATGAATTAAGAAAATATATATGTGACCATAGTGAAATAAATGAAAACCTGTTTTAATTGCGTTTATACTATTATTCTATCCTAAAATATTCTCAACTAGCTAAGATGCTTGGTGTCGTCCAGGTGGTTGAAACAAAATCTTTTTTAATTTCGGTATCTGTGACTAATGCTATTTATTTTTCCTTTTAACAGTATTCCCTCTGTTACAAGTGGTTTCACATTGAATTCTAGAGGAAAACGAAATTCGTTATGGTATATGGGGTGAAATAAATAAAAAAAATGAATCCGATTTTAATCGCGTTTATTCTATTATTCTATCCTAAAATATTCTCAACTAGCTAAGATGCTTGGTGTCGTTCAGGAGGTTGAAACAACATCTTTTTTAATTTCGGTATCTATGACTAATGCTATTTATTTTTCCTTTTAACAATATTCCCTCTGTTACAAGTGGTTTCACATTGCGTTCTAGAGGAAAACGAAATTCGTTAGGTATATGGGCTATGAGCGAGATTATTTCAATTGAAAATTTGTTAGTTCTATATCATCGGTCTGGACTAAATAGTCACGACATCTATCAATACATACAGTCTGAAACGCGTGGCTAGGCAGATGCCGACCACCTATTCATCAACGTCTTCGTCTGGCACCTCCGCACTTAGACATTCGGTGAACTAGAGAGTTACGGGTAAGAAGCCACCCCCGATTTAGGAGAAAAGATGCCACACTGGCAGCCCGTCAACCCGGTGTGTTTAAGGCTCCGGCCACTAGGCCGCCCTCGACCATAATCAGCAGAGACTTCTGCACCTCCTCCTCTTTGGCGTATGTCCGCATATCACTCCATCCATACGAGCGAAAAGATGCAGGAAGTCTGCCTTCAGGATTCTGACCACATTTGGCTTTACCGATCATAACACTCGGTTGGAAAAAAGGCGGCACTACAATGGGATCAAGAATACTTTGAAGATCGCCCTGCGCCTCCCAAAACACCACCTACTACGTAGGTCGACTTAACTACACTCACTATGCCGCTACGCCAGGGCGAAACTAAAACTGAAGTTACCAAGGAAAGGACTATTTGGGCCATAGTTGATAGCATGACCAGTGACGGCACAATACTCCAATCAACTGGAGTTAGTTGAGGTTGGAAGAAATGTTAACAGCAAATCCTAGGAATTTTGTAACTCGACCAACACGAATTGCCAATACACGATCGGAAATGACTCATTCGATAAATACTAATTGTGCTAAACTAAAAGTTACTGAAACCCCTTAACTTCTGCAAGGGAGAGACTGGCTAAGGCTTTAATACAATTTCTTTCAAAGAATACAGGACCGATGAGCTATGTAGTACAAAAGTACCTATATCAAAAGTCTACGCCAACGTGGAAAACCCAACCCAACCTGAGAGAAGTCTATATGAAGATGTAAGCAGCGCTTTGTCCTCTTCTGAACTTGTTGGTGACTTTTTGGGTGAATCTCGAATCCGATGGCGTGGTAAAATCCCCACGAGGGATATACTAACGAAACCTTAATTTGCTGGTCCCATGATAATAAAGGTAACTTCGAATAAGCGTCACAATTCAGGCACCGTTGTTGCAGCCCTCTTTATCCGCCTGACCCAAAAGGGTGAGGAGCTTCTATTGGTTTGTCGATTGAATTACAGCTATTAACGCATGATATGTTTAGTGGGACAAAGGAAACCTAAAGACAATATTCTCGTAAAGAAACATTATTAATGCGGTTTTACAGCTCATATTCAGTAATATGGATATTGTCGCCGTGGTAATAGAAAACAACTTCGAGAAATCCTGGATCGAGTAAAACTAGATTGTAAACGTTGTAAACGACCACGCGTTATCGCCTCCGTAAAACAAGCTATAGCGTCTCGTCTCAGATGCCAACCGAAGGCGCATCCAAGTCAATATTGGAGCCGATGCCACTGCACATAACAATCAGTGGGGCTGCATCGACACTAACGTTCGAGATGAATCCCAATTGGAATTCTGTACAGAACGCGGAAAGCACTTTGTGCAATATGTTACTTCAGAAGGATCGAGCCCTTGGAGCGAAATGGGTACTTGAACCCGAAATAATTCCTGGCTCCACTCAATATTGACTGAGGTGAATTTTGGGCAGAAGAACAGCAGCCTTAATTATAGCTGGGACTTTTCGTAATACTTCCACAGCAACTATGTTTCCAATCCGTAACTGGGTGTTCTCTGCACAATACTGAACAACAAGCCAAGGGCTCATCAGCCCGATTCAATGCGGAGCTTGGACATATGGTATGAATATTAAAATTTACTCCTACATCAAGGCAGCAATTCAATCTGTTACTGGAACATAGGGCAGTGCACTTGGTGAAATCTTCCCCTTCACCTTTAGTGTACTGTTAGCATCCGTAAATAAGCATAACAAATCGAGGAAGCAAGACGACCCTTGAAAAATACACCTTGGTTTCTAGTCAGATAGTCAACATCAATAGAGAATCCAATAGTACAACATTTTGTACTTTTGGATTCTCTTCTGTTGAAGCTGCGGCTCTAAACTGCGCTCTTCATAACATATGTTATTTCTCATCGGAAGCTATAAAAAGACATAAATTTTCATAAAGTCTCATTTCTGATCAAAACGAGTTATTTATAAGAGTTAGACAAATCTACATCACAATAGATCTTTCAGGTCGCAGTGTATAACACCCTTATATAAATCTAGACCAATCTAATAGCCGTTTGAAGAAAGTATGTGCGAAAACTGCATCACTTAATTATTATTCATGCATTTTTTTAAAAGATTGATGACATTGATCAGATTGGTATGTGATATCAATGAAGTAGCGATACGAGCTATAAAATATTTTAAGAAACCAAATGATTTAAAATACATTTACACATTAATTGAAACATAAATTGTTGCATACTTTTAGGGTATACTGCATTTGTCAATTTTCAACCCCTAAGGAGGCATGCTCTTGTATCTTCCAGAAACTGCGTTCGAAGTGTTGTGAATATTCTGTCACACGATTGGAAACTGCCAGACAATATCAGCTATTGTAGATTGTGAGAACCAACCGCGATACACGAAAAGTGAAATACCAGCGGATAAAAACGTACTGGATGATCTGACTAAACAATGGTCTAAAGAGTTACCCACAGAGCAGAGGATCGATCTCTTGAAGAATTTGGAAGAAGAATTAAGGAGCTTCAGGGTTCAAGCAGAGCGCAAGGATATGCTCGTTATTCATAAGAGAAGTCAAGTATCTTGGAAATAAAGTCACACTTAAAGAATTTTTATTGTTTGCTGAGGTGGGGATTTTAGCCGGAACCACATCCCCCTTGTCCACCGGTTATTCTTTCTAGAACTTCACCATTAGGTACTGCGTCGGGAGGCCGTTATGAGTATATTACTACTCAATCGTCAGTATTGGTCATTCTGTCATAGTAAGATCCAAGGCTCATTTGGGCGTCGCGAATTTTTTCTGAAGATCTTTTGGCGCGTTCCGTTCTACGAATGTATTACGTGTATTGCACCGTGTTCATAATACTCGCCAGTACAGCACATGTAGTATTCCATTTCTCTTTATCCTCTTCCTTTATGTGGGATCAGATTGTACTCCGTCAGATTTTCACCGAATGCTCTTTCTAGCTCTATTCGTTTATTGATGAATCGCGGGCAATGCAATAGCACATGCAGCGCGCTTTCCAGTTCTTCTGGGCATATTGGGCAATAAGGGTCGTCTTCACGATGGAACCTGTGCAGGTATTCTTTGAAGCAGCTATCCAATAAGCACCTGCGTAAGTTAACCTCTCCGTGTCTTCGGCCCATCCACATCGCGATATTGGGGATGAGCTTGAACGACCAGCGACCTTTTTCGGATTGATCCCATCGTTGCTGCCACACCGCAATTGTCCGCAGCCCTTCTTCTTTTTTGCCGCACTTGATGGCCTACACACGACATCATTATAAAGCGGCTCCATTGATGGGCACCTTCCTTCCAATTACACAAATAGCATCATCTGAGACGGTGCCGCAGGCACTGGCTACACTGGCTTGTATGTTTTTATAATATGACTTCTTCGTATTTGCTTAGATCAGCGCTGCATAGCGGATAACCGAACTTGTCACAGTTGATAAGAGCTGCTGTCTGCTTGCTCCGGGCCACCAACATTAGGCATAAGTCTCGCGCCATTTATTAGTGCGGTTTTATCGCAGACTAATTGTAAGTGCTGCTTGAAGGCCATCCGGGTATCAATTACCACTCCTAAATATTTTAGTTACGGTTGAGAGGTGATGATGTGATCGCCCACCGTAATTGTTAATTCTTCGTGCTCCCGTCTTGTGTTCAGCAGCACCACCTCAGGTTTTTGTGCTGCCAGCTCCAGCTGTGTATTTCCCAACCATATTCTTAATCTCACGATAGCGTCGTTACGTATCGCCTGCAGTGTGTCAAGGTGATTTGCCACTGAAACCATCGCGATGTCATCTGCGTATCCAACGTTTGCTGTGTCTTCCGGGAGGTCAAGTTTAAGGATGCCGTCATAGATTGCGTTCCAGAGTGTTGCCCCAGCACCGAGCCCTGGGGGACGCCGCCAGTTACTCTGTACGTTTTTACGCCAACCTCCGTGTCATAAAACAGGACCCTGTTGCCGAAGTAGCTCGCTATAATTCGCTGCAGATATACCGGCACGGCGAAACTTTTAAGTGCGCTCATTATCTGGGGCCAGCTTGCGGAGTTGAATGCGTTTTTAATGTCCAGCGTCAGCACTGCGCAGCACTTCTTTATACCGAACTCCATTGTCTGCCGCTAGTGGCTTGACGAGCAATACTCATGACTTTTTAAATAGTGTCCAGAGTTGATGGCGCTTTTCTAAAGCCATACTGGTTTGGGGACAACCCTTCTGGTTTCTCCAGATGCTCCTGTAGTCGATCGCATATGATGCGCCCCAATACTTTGGCAAACGTATCCAGCATACACAAATGAGCAGTATGACGATCCGACTGCTTCCCCGGCTTAAGTAGCAGCCGCAGCCTCTGTTGTTTCCAAGATTTTGGGAGAACGCCTTCCTTGAGACATGCGTCGTGGAGTTTGGCGAAAAGCTCCGGCGTCAACTTAACCCCTGCTTTCACTGCAATGTTTGGAAAGTCGTCCAAGCCCGGGGATTTGTTATCTGCGATGCGTCGCATGATGATAATCACTGCCTGTACGGTATCATCAGGGATGTCATCCATGTGCAATTGCTGGGCACACTCAAAACTTGGACAACCTCTTTACATCCGCAATCGGAAGGAATGGTGGAAAGATTTAATGACACTCTCGAGGAACCCTTAAGGACAGGCGTGGATAGAAATCAGAAAGATTGGGACCAACACATACCCCTGTTCCTAATGGCATACCGATCTGCAACATCTACAACTTGTTGCTGCCTCACACACTATCCGGTCCCGAAGCATTCGATCGAGGGCATTGCCGAAATTGCAATTAATTGCGAGTTTTGCGAATCGCCGCTAAATACTCCGCGAATCTCTCGTTGGCTTGTTGATCGCGTTTATAGAAATTGTAGAAAGCAACAATTTCCGATGGTCGAGTTGAAAAATGATTAGTTAGCGTCGTTTTCATTTCGCATATGTTGAAATCACTCACCCAATCACGACATAAGGTCAAACAAACTCGCACCCACCAAAGTCAAAAGTATGGCTCTTTGGCGATCTGCTCGTCATTTTCCTGAAGGTACAGCTGGAACCTGGCCTAGTATGACTGCCAGTTTTCTGGATGATCCAGGTTAAATGGCTCCAGTACCCCAATAGATGTCATGGCGTGGCGTGTCTTAAACTCTGACTCCGTTGACCATGGTTCTATCTTAGGCATCGATACTGTGACCGAATCAATACAAGTGTGTCAGTTATTATATCCTACCGACTGCGCCAGTTTAATATTTACGCACAGATATTTTATTGAATTTAAAATCAGACTTGAACTACAAATTATAATAAACTATAAATAATAGAGAAATATAAAAATTATATTAATAATAGAGAAATCGCACGTCTGTCCGCTAGCACGTAATATTGAGAACGAAAACTCTGTATATATATATATGCAAAAAAAAGAGCAGTTATCTTAACTGTGAAAAGTATGGCAACACAATTACTAGAATATATTGGCAACCCTTTTTTCTTTGTAACACTGTGTTGAATTTTATTTTACGTTCTATCCTTTTGTATGTTTTTTGTACATTCTAGTCAGTCTCTCTCTGACCGCGTATTTGAATACTTCGAAATAAAATATCATGGTAAATACTCTGTTGTGTTGTGTGTTTTTTTTTAATTCCAACAGGTTATGGGCCCAGACAGCCATAACAGTATGAAAAGGATATTACTGTGTGTTAGGCCGACGCAGCTGAATCACGTGAAGTCATGTACAACGGCAGCGCGTGCTTGGAACAAGCTAAAGGAAATCCACCAACCTAAAGGGCCGGCGAGAAAGATAATGCTATTTAAAAAACTGTTGTACATGCGAATGCCAGAAGGTGGTAAAATTGTGGATCACACTAATGAGTTTCTAAACACAATGGAAAGTTTAAATGAGGTTGAGATCGAGTTGGCTGACGAAATATGCGTTATTATTTTGTTGTCAAGTCTACCAAGAAGTTTCGAGAACTTTGTTGTTGCTATTGAAGCAAGAGACAACTTACCTACCTTCAGTTCGTTGAAAGTGAAGCTGTTGGAGGAGGGTGCGAGGCAAGACAACAATAATAACGGAGCAAGCGGCGTTGGTGCAACAGAAACACTTATGCAAACAAAAGCAGATGGTAAATGCCAAAGAACAAATAGAGACACTCGTAATGCAAAAAAACGAAATGGCGAAAAGAACAACAAGAGATGCTATAACTGTGGTCAGCCGGGACATTTTGCTGTAAAATGTAGACAACCAAAGAGAACAGAAAAAAACTCTTGTTTTCTGACACAGCTACTGGCGTTCGACAACAACAGCGATAACAGCAATACGCATATAAATAAGTGGTGTGTTGACAGCGGTGCGACTAGTCATTTCTGTTGTGTGCGGGAGTTATTTACTTCGTATGAAGAGTGTGAGGAGAGATTTATGTTGCCGAATAATATGTACGTAAATGCGATCGGTCGTGGCGACGTCGATATTTGTGGTGTAAGTGTAACACTAAAGAACGTTTTACATCTCAGTTCGATTCCTCATAACTTTATCTCTGTCGGCAGAGCAACGAGCGGTGGTATGAGTATATTTTTCAAGGACAATTGTGTAAAGATAATAAATAAAGAAAACAAATGTCTTTTGAAAGCATACAAGGAAAATGATTTGTTTATTTACCAAAGTAAAGAAGAGGAACGGTATAAAAAATGTTACAGTGTGTCGAAACCCAACGAAGAGGCCATAAAGTGGCATAATAGATTCGGGCATTTAAACTTTAATTTTTTGAAAGATTTAATTAATAAAGAAACTGTGCGAGGCATCAAAATAAAGAACATGCCAAATTGTTTAGAGTGTGCTACGTGCGCGAAGGGAAAAATACATGTAAAACCGTTTCCTCAAACCTCGGATAATCGTTCAAATGAACTCTTGCAAATTGTTCACAGTGACGTGTGCGGTCCGGTCTATAAAGTGTCATACGGCGGTTCACGATATTTCGCGACTTTCATAGACGATTACTCCCGATATGTTACCGTATATTGTTTGAAATCCAAAGACTGAGTATTGAAAGCATTTAAGGACTATAAAGTAGAAGTCGAAAAACAAACGGGTAGGAAAATAAAATGCTTCAGAACTGATAATGGCCGCGAGTATGTGAACAAAGACTTTGATGATTTTTTGCGATTAAGCGGCATAAAAAGACAATTAACTGTTCCGTATACGCCACAACAAAATGGTGTTGCCGAAAGAGCTAACCGTACGTTGGTCGAGATGGCAAGAACAATGATCTTACACTCCGGGTTATCTGAATCATTTTGGGCCGAGGCAGTAAGAACGTCAGCGTACATCAGAAATCGAACAACAACAAAGATTTTGCGGGATAGAACACCATTTGAAATGTGGAACGGATTGGATGTAAGGCAATAGTACTCGACAAGACATCGAAAAACAAATTTGCACCCAAAGGTACTGAATGTATTATGATTGGGTATAGCGAAGAAAGCAAGGCATATAGACTTTACAATTCAATAAACCGCAAAGTAATTGTAGCTAGAGATGTCATATTTTTAGAAAATACTTTTGATGCTCTTGACGAATGCGACAACAACAATGATGTTTTTATATATGATTATAATTCTGCAAATTCTGAAAACGTAAGGGACGAAACTGGTGCTTATCGAGAAGGATGTATCTACAAGCAACGATAGTGACATTCCAGAACAACAAGTTCAATTTAGAGAAAATGTTCATCAGCAAGAAGCAGACCAACGAGTTGTTAGAATTGGACCTGGAAGACCAAGACTTTTGCGCGATGGATCCCTAGGACGGCCGAAAAAATTGTTCAACGAACTGCATGCAATGGGTAAGTGCGATATTGAAACCCCTGGGAATGTTGAAGAGGCTCTAAGCGGACCATACGCCGATGAGTGGGATAAATCCATGAATATTGAATATGACTCCCTTATTAAAAATGGTACCTGGGAGCTAGCAGATTTACCTAAAGGTCCAGTCGCCATTGGCTGCAAATGGGTTTATGCCGTGAAGAAGAACAAGGAAGGTTGCATACATAAATTAAAGTCTCGACTTGTTGCAAAAGGTTGCTCTCAGCGTTACGGTGTCAATTACAGCGAGACATTTTCTCCAGTAGTTCGCTACGCTAATATAAGACTGGTAATTGGCTTGGCGGTAGAACATGGCATTTATCTACACCAATTAGATATTTCCTCCACGTATCTCAACGGTGACTTACGCGACACGATATTTATGAAGCAGCCACCCCATTTTGAAGATAGAGAAAATCCGGAGAAGGTACTCCGACTTAAAAAATCCTATATGGCCTCAAGCAGAGTGGCCGCGAGTGGAATTCCAAGTTGAATGAAGTTTTGAAGAAATTTGGGTTCTTTCCATGCATTAGTGACCCCTGTATATACGTGAGGCAGCATAATGGGATTTACGACATTATTGTAGTCTACGTTGACAACTTAATCGTCGGAAGCACATCGTTATCCGAGCTAGGCGAAATAAAGAAATCACTTGCGAATGAATTTGACCTGGTAGATGGAGGTGAACTGTCCTATTTCCTTGGTATGGAATTCAACCGTGAAGGCGATCTTGGGCCAATAACAGTTTCACAGAAGCAGTATGTATTAGATGTATTTGAGCAATACGGTATGTCTGAATGTAAAGAGGTTTCCACGCCATTAGATCCAGGATTCCAAGACAAATGCGATGACGTTAATTGCAGAAGAATAGATCAGACAAACTATCAGTCAGCGATTGGGACTCTCATGTACTTGGCCTTGTCTACACGTCCTGACATACTTTTATCTGTTACGAAGTTGTCTCAGATGAATTGCGATCCCCATTCTGAACATGAAGCTGCCTATAAGCATATTCTCCGATATTTAAAGAAAACTGCAGATTATAAGCTATGCTATAAGAAAACTGGTAAACCAATTGAATGCTTTGCAGACGCTGATTGGGCTGGAGATACAAGCGACAGAAAATCATTTTCCGGCTACGTTTTTTTGGTAGCAAATTGTGTTTTTGCTTGGACCGCTAAGAAGCAGAATGTTGTGTCTCTCAGTTCAATAGAGGCGGAATATGTAGCAATATCAACAGCAGCAACGGAAGCATCTTATGTTCGAAAGGTGTTGGCAGAACTCAAATTTCCATATAATGGCCCACTGACAATTTACAACGACAACCAGAGCGCACAATGTCTTGTTAAATATCCGACGTATCATTCTAGGAGCAAACATATTGCGATCAAATACCACCATGTACGAGATATGCCCACCAAGGGCGAAGTTGAAGTAAAATATATGTCAACCCATGATATGATGTCTGATATTTTAACTAAAAACTTATGTAGAGTAAAGCATTATAAATTTGTTGAATCTATGGGCTTAAATATCTAAAAATAATGTTTGTATTTCAATTAACGTAATTGCGATGAGAAGGAATGTGAAAAGTATGGCAACACAATTACTAGAATATATTGGCAACCCTTTTTTCTTTGTAGCACTGTCTTGAATTTTATTTTACGTTCTATACTTTTGTATGTTTTTTGTACATTCTATTCAGTCTCTCTCTGACCGCGTATTTGAATACTTCGAAATAAAATATCATGGTAAATACTCTGTTGTGTTGTGTGTTTTTTTTTCTTTAATTCCAACATCAACAGTGTCTGTGATCAGTTTTCGTACATAACTGTTTACAGACAATATTGGTAGTCTTCATACACTACACCAGCTATGACCAGTTTTTTGCCACACCATTAGAGACATCCTTATGAAAAAAGTATAACCTATCCCTGGGCAGAACCATATTGCTATAAGAGCCCATTTGACAAAGACCACGCCAACCTCCTATAAATGCAACTTTTTGCTCCTTTTTGTAAATTACTAAAACTTCGGTCAAATTGATGATTGACGCTATTTGGTAGTTAAGTAGATGTGGGTCCTATCGCACAATTACGTAAAATGTGGGCGGTATATATTTACTACATATAAGGTCTATAAAGGAAATATTTGAGAACGGTCCCTTGACCCATAAAAATGAGCTGGTTGTTTTCACAGCCATGCACAGCCCTACATAGATAAATTCTTATAACTTTCGACTTAAACAAAATTGATAGACGAAATTTGATATAAATGATTATATTGTCGCTATAAAGGCAATGTGGCTGATAAAATAAATCATATTCAGCTATTTATGAGTTAGATACCGTTCATTATGTAATTAAACGATGTATATTCTGGAATGCAATGTCGAAGACAACAGCTGTAGAATTAGAATTATTTAAAGATATTAATATGTATAATTTCATCAAAAGTAGGATTAGAAGTGGCAAAATAAATACCTTCTTGAATTTGTACAAAGTAAACCCGAATACTAGATGTATTTTTAAAGCTGAAATGCCTATATTTTTTTGGATTGGACTAACTTCAAGCTATAACCAATTTTGATATTCTCACAACAACTACAAAACCAGACTTATGTTATATTGATTTTAATTTATGATAATTATTATATTTATATTTTTTTACTATTTTTATAGGTTGACTTATTATTACGATTATCCTGAAATTTCTGGGTGGCCCAAATAAGACCAGCTGATGTGAAACACAAATAACTTTTTTTTATTTTTTAACATAATTTATTTTTTCTTTTTGCAGATTATAACTGAACTCTTGGAAATTTAAAATGAATACGTACAGTCCACAACAACGCATTAAAATTATCGAATTTTATTATTCTTCTCAACGATCAATTGTTCTGACGCAGCGAAATTATCCATTTTTAAATTTCCATTTAAGTGGTTATGTGAATAAACAAAACTGTAGGTTGTGGGGCTCCGAAAATCCAAGGGCAATACATCAGCATCAGTCACACCCAATCAGATGCACTGTTTGGTGCGGTGTTGTGGCCACAAAAATCATCGGCCCATATTTCTTTGAGAATGAGGATGAAACGCCAGAAACGGTCTCCGGGGCTTCTTACAGAACAATGATCGACAACTTTTTGCGGCCAATGGTGGAGCAACATCCTAATTTGTGGTTTCAACAAGATGGAGCCACTGCGCATACTGCTAAGCAAACTATTGACATGCTGCGTGCAATTTTTGGTGAATGCATAAATTTCAAGAAATTCAGATTTCCCTTGGCCTCCTCGTTCACCAGATTTAACTGCGCCCGATTTTTTTTTTATGGGGATATTTAAAAGCCAAAGTGTATGTTAACAAACCACAGGCACTTGGACAGCTCAAGCAGAATATTCGAGACGAAATACGGCGCCTGCAACCAGAAACATTACGCCGTGTAATGCAAAATGCGCTAAAAAGAGCCAATGCCTGTATCGAGCAAAATGGTGGTCGTTTGTCTGATGTCATATTTCACACATAGTCACGTTAAATTTCCATAAAATGTATTTAACATATTAAAATAAATCATTTAAAAAAACCCGTTATTACAAGAGTTACACGTGTTTAACATCACTAGGTCTCATTTGGGCCACCCTGTACTTTTGATGATGGCTTCCCCTTCTGTGCTGAGAGTAAAAAATCACATAGTAAATCGAAATGTAAATATTTTTTGTGGATTTAACTAATAAACGAAACTATATTTATTATCGTAATCTACAACAGTGGATAGGATTTGAAAGTTTAAGCAGTGTAACTTGTTGAAGATTCATATCAATCTCAATACAGAACACTTGCGAAAAATAAATGTGACAAAATTTCTTCAATTTGGGGAATAATGCAGTATAATGAAAACAATAGTAAACAAAATTTGAGAATAAAAGATTGTCATAGAATAGGAAAACAAGGAACGACACTTACATCCACGAGCTCTAAATGCACCATCAATTTGTTATAGTTTAATCATTTTACAGATAGAATGATAGCAATAGAAATTTCTGGTGAGGTAATCATCTATTCTAAACCAGGTTACTTGTGATTTACTGTTTTAGAGTTAGCAAATACAGATTTCACTATGATTATATGAAACAGGTACAGATTCATTTATGTATTATACTAAAATATATGAACATAAAACATCAGAATATTCTTCTGGTTCAATTTGTTTTAAAGAATAAATTAATGTTAAAAGGTGAATAAATATAAAAATGATAATCGAATTATGAAAGATTGTGTTAATATTTGATGGTAAAGTATAGATCTCGAAATGTGTAAAAAAATATGTTCTTTAGAATCAAAATATAAATGGTATAAAAATGAAATGATCGTAGCCGATGTGTCAGTCCGCCTATCTACCACATATAGTGCGGGACAAGTGGATTCTCACTATCTGGAACAAAGCACCATAACTTTGGAATAAAATTGACTAGAAGCTAGGCAGAAGCAGAGCTTGAGGAGGACGTCCACAAAAATAACACCTTGAGCACGGTATAAGCCAATGTGATGAGTCGAACTCACAATGCCCACTAAGACCCAAGTAGCGGTTCGATTTTAATATGAACAAAAAAATAAACGTGCATAGCCCTAAGGCGTATGTACAATGTAATAAAATCGTTATTATTAAGTAAATGTCGAGTGCAAGCTTTTAGGTGCGCTCATTTGACAATTGAACTGCAATGAACTTACACTATTAACTGGTCAGCACTTTCCAAAAGTTGCATTGGTAAACAACTGCAGAACGTGCAAACCAAAGCGTAGAGCAGTAAGAAATAATAAAGTAGAGTATTAAGAAATAATAATAAATGTAAATAGTATACAACTAGTGAGGTTTTTTTGTAGCGGCGTGAGTTTGTGTGTCGTTAGGGACATTTAGTTTTGTTTAGAATTGATTCTAATGTTTAATGCACAATTAAACAGATTAAACTTAGGGTATTAGCAAGAATACATCAAGAGGTGCATACAACATGGCAACTACGATTTGCGCATTAAATGTTTAATTAATATTTTGCACGGAAAAGCAAAATGAAGAAACTGAAAATTACGCTGAAAATGGAGACGTGTTAGTAGTGCTGGAATCATTCTTTGTTTTTGAAAATTTTGTTTCATAGGGAGAAAAGATGGAGAACAATTACTTCAAATTGATCACCTTATTCTAAATAGGTTCTTCAAGAAGTGCTAATAGCGTTTTTGTTACTGAAGACGGGGTCGTGCTCGTGAAGCAGAGGTTGTTCGGAGACGCATACTACCTTGTGCTACGAAAGCAATTTGGCAGTGCGGATGAGCTCTTTGGGCTCCTGAGGAGAACTTACCTGAATGTAAGGAATCTGGAAGATGTAGCTCAAGAAATCAGAATGGTGAAACAGCTGGCAAGTGAGGACATTCGGGGCTTTGCCAGGCGCCTTGGCTCACTGCAGGGGCTGGCCACAGAGATTGTGAGAGGTAAATACAATGGCGTTGGAGATACAGCGCTATTGTACGAGGTTGACAAGTTAGTGTTAGCAGCTTTCGTTGTGGGTCTCCGCGACCCCCCTCTAAAGATTCGTATGCTGATTAGCAGAATAGGAACTCTGGAGGAATTAGCAAAATAGGCGATTAGAACACAATTTGTGGTCGAGCGGAGTACGGCTGGTTTCGGCGAGGTACATATGTTAGAAAACAGACAGGACATGTTCACTGCCGCTGTCGTGGGTAGACATGGAAGGAATTCCGTCCCAAACATATATAGTGGAGCGTGCAATCCCGTTAGATAATTCAAAATTTTACTCTGAATTTGTGGTTTTGAATATTTTCCCAGTATGGTCGAATTACATCGCGGTCGCCAAAATGTTAACCCTATCAGAACAACGGCGGCATGTCAGTTCAAAGGAAAATCAGGCAGATTTACTATCAAGAGGATGTTCCGCAAAGATATTGGGTGACAGTGCATTCTGGTTTCAACAACCAAAATTTCTTGCAGCTTTGACAATTCCTTTAGTTGCGATTCATAATCAACCTTTGTGCTGTTCAAGACTGGAAGTGATGCTGGTTTTGTTATGTTTACATTAACAACTGCAGTGTAGGAAGAGCTTGCAAATGATGATTATATCTGGTTGCTTGTTATAGTTAGGAATTGATATTTTAATACACATCCTGCCGTCCGCTGGATAAATCCGGACCCTTCCAAAAATATTTGGGAGACCTGGTTACTACATACTGCTGTTACTTGTATTGGTGTTGCCAGAGGGAACATCCATTGATTTCTTTCATTGGTTTGTTGTCCACATACGGTCTCCCCTATGCTCAAGTTTACAGTTAGATCGGGTTTCTTAAACAACTGACCTAGCACTCACAAATTTCTGATTCCTTGTTGGATCGGGTTTGTTGAATAACCTGACCTCGCAAGCACAAATTTCTGATCCCTTGTTGAATATGGGCTGCTTGTTTGTACAAATATATAATTCGTTTTCCATTCTGAAAGAAGACTGTAGATTTTCGATCGTGGTTGGAAAATACTGATCTCGATATAATTTGATCGCCAGAATTGTTGAAGTCACTTTTACTTGTTTTGTGATCTCTCTTGATTTTTTTTAAATAGTTATTGAAACTTATAATTTGAACTAATAGCGATTTGGACGCTTTAACTATTAGTTATACTTGCAGTGTTATGCATTCATTATCATCAATAAAGTAAACAATTAAACAAAAGGTGAAAAAGCAAAGCGTTAACAAAATGCAAGGGCAGCACTCTCCGTTGCGTGAGCGGCGACACTCCATTGCAAACGTAGCAACAACACAGTTTGAAACTCTCTTGAGTACATCGGGCGTTCTGTCCGGTATTAACAGGGAAAGAGCCAGAAACAATCTTTCCGCGCAAAAAAAGTGCACTTTGACCAGTGAGCGAGTGGTTCTCCACAGAGTTCTCTCCATGATTGAGTTGGTGTAATGAACGTCAGTAAAAGTAGGTAACCATCAATACACAACTAAACCGTGCCATAACATTGAATGAGTCAATTGAGTCTTTATTGCATGTGACTGTGACTCAGATGTCAATCGGTAATTCTAAACCTTTTGACATAATTGGGAAATATGTGACACAGGTGTGAATCGGTAATTGCAAACCTTTTGATATAGTTCGGAAGTATGTCAATAACACATTGCTCACACATTGCTCACACATTGCTCACATATGCGGTTACGGTTTGGTTTGTGTTCTATAATATATAAGTAAAATATTTTATTAGTTTAACAATTCAGTGTTCAACCATTAAAAGACGCGGATGTCGGATACTGCCGTATACCGGTCCGATCTGATTAATAAATGAACTTTAATAAAATAACAACCCGTCTTTTAATAACATTGGTGCCGACGCTGTCATGGAGTCAACAATGCACAACTCCAACAACGTGATCAGCAAATACTACTTGCTCCGCAAGATCCCACAGAACAAATGCAATTGGCGCTATTTCTTTCACTAATACAGCAACAAGTAATGCTGTGATGAGACTAGCATGTATAATCACTACTACAACAACAACATCTACAAGTTCATCACTTCTGCCGGCAGTGTCTACACATGTGCTTGCGCACGATCGTCGCTCTGTGAACATCGAATAGGCAAACCATACTAATAACTGTAAAATAATAAAGAGAGCTCCTAACTCACCTAACAAAGCTGGATTAGGGCCAAACATAAACAAAAAACTAAAACCAAAAGTGAACCAACAAACTCTTAAGTCTTACTGGTTAAGCAACCCCTCTACAAGAAATAAATTCGATACGCCAGACGAGCATGTTACATCAAACAGGTTTGAAGCTCTCTCTCTTGCTGATGAGGCTGATGAAAGAAATAAGAACAGTGAAACAGAACATAGAAAACAATCAATATAAAATATGCTCCTAAACGACTTCCAATATATGTGCAAAATGTACAATCCATAAATATTTTAACAAAAACACATAACCTCAATTCCCAAATGCACTTTTGCTATGAAAGCACTGAACAACATTGAAGTTAAGATTCAACCTGCTGAATCAATTCACTATACAGAAATAACAAAGTTGCTAAAAGAAAAAGATACACAATACTATACTTATAAACCAAAAGAACTAAAAGGTTTTGAAGTAATTGTTAGAATTTTCTTGATGCAAAAAGATAAAAATATAATCAACTTGTAATAAATCTGTAGTACTTTATTCGAGAGCAGGAAAAAGAAGAAGGAGAATATAAACTTTACAAGAAATGTCAAACTTATAGAAGATAGAAAATTAATTTGTAGAGAAAAGAGAAGTGATGCCAGACTTGCGTATTGTCGTCTTACAATAATCTTGACACGCCCCCTCAATACGCAGGTATATCAGTTTATCATTCCAGAAACCCAAGACCTTGCCGACATTTCACATGATTAACTTTTGGCAGCGATTTTGTCAATACGTCTGCAATCATTTCTTGCGTTGGTATGTGCTTTAACTGGAACATAGAGGCAGCCACGGCATCCCGAATGAAATGGTGCTTGATGGCAATATGTTTTGTTCGTGCATGAAAAACTGGATCATTAGCCAGAAATAAGGCCCCCTTATTATCGACAAAAAGCGTTATTTGTTGAACAATGTGAACAAGACCAAGCTCATGTAGCAACCCACGTAAATAGATAGCCTCTTTTCTAGCTTCAGTGTAGCTTACGTATTCCGCTTCAATAGAAGATAGCGCAACAGTTCTTTGTTTTTGTGACTTCCAACTTATCGCAGCTCCACTCAGAATGAAAACGTAGCCTGAATAGGATCTCCGGTCGAGAGTGCATCCACCGCAGTCAGCATCAGCGTATCCAACAAGTGACTCATTTGTTTTTCTGTAGATCAGTCCAAGCTCCTTTGTTCCAGCAATGTATCTTAGAACTCTCTTGGCAGCATTCCAATGATCTTGGCTAGGTTCTTCAACAAATTGTGCAAGTCTTGAAATAATGTGTGCTATATCAGGCCTCGATGCTACGCTCAAGTACATAAGGCTTCCAATAAGTTCTCTATATGTTTCCTTTTTACATGTGCCATCAGATTGGCTGTAGTCTAAGTGCAAATTTACTTCAGCGGGAGTTGCCAAAGAATTGCATTCACTCATACCATATCTAGTGAGTAATTCTCGTATATAATTCGATTGCTTCAACTCAATTGAGGAACTCCGTTGATTTATCTGTAAACCAAGGCAATGCTTTACTTCACCAATATCTTTTATATCAAAATCCATCATCAAATGACCTTTTATTTTTAGAAGGCTTTCATCATTGCAAGTCGCCACCAACAAATCATCGACGTATACCAAAACAAGTGTCAGAGTTTGATTGTCTTTAACATAGAATAGGCAGGAATTGGACTGAAACCAATGAAAAGTGAACCTTCATTGGTTTCAGTCCAATTTCAGTTAGCTTCTCACTGAGCTTAGTATACCATTGTCGCCCAGCTTGTTTAAGGCCATATAATGCCTTATTAAGTTTACATACATTGGCGCCATCATGAATGTTATGCAGCATCTCTTTGGCTCCGATATATACTGCCGAAAGTTCATCTTCATTTCTTAAAATGCGTTCGAGCATCTCATTCATCATATCTGGAATCCTCATAAAGACTGTTTCGTTTAACGTTCCATTCAGGTAAGCCGTCACTACATCGAACTGCCATATCTTTAAACCAAACTGCGTGGACAAGGCCAGAAGAAGTCGAATAGTTTCCAGTCTTGCAACTGGTGCAAAAGTTTGATGATAGTTAACACCAAATTTTTGGTTGTAACCCTTAGCTACAAGGCGTGCTTTTCGGTGATCAATTTCTCCATTATGTGAATATTTGTTAGTAAGCACATAGCGGCATCCAATTATATCCACAGTGCCAGATGCTTTAATGAGATCCCAAGTCTGGTTTTTAATTAAACTTTTGACTTCGCTCTCTATTGCTTGCTTCCACTCTTCGCTTTCCTTTCCATCAAGGGCATCTCGCATGTCAACTTCAGCAGCATTAACAAAAACTTCGTTCTCAAAATCATCACATTGATCACTTGCACTTAAGATGCCATCATCTTCAGTTGCCACACTCAAAGTACGTGCTTTCCTCGGACGCAATTGGCGATCTGTGAGCAAAGGTGTTGGTCGTCTCACATTCCTTTTAGTTTTCTCTTTGTTTTCAGTCTCAGGTGCGGCAACAGTTTCTATAGAGTTGGACAGCATTGGAGTATTCAACATAACCTCCAACTCACATGCGTTGTCACCTTTCTCTCCTTGATCGAGTAAATTATATTCATCGGTTGATGTGTCTGACCTCTCTTCTGGATCCTCAATAAATCTTACATCACGAGCGTGTAGTATTTGTCTGCTAACCGGATTCCAGATTCGATACCCTTTTCGGTCCCTTTGATATCCAACAAAAATTCCTTCAATACCCCTGGGATCAAGTTTACTTTTGCTTGGATCTTTGTTTAGCATGACTGCTTTTGAACCAAACATTCGAAAATAATTTACATTTGGTTTTTTGTTGAATAGCCTCTCATAAGGTGTATTGCCACCAAGAGCACTTGTTGGACAGCGATTCCGGATCTCTGCAGCCGTTGCGACCGCATCGGACCAAAAAAATGGAGGCAGTCTGGAATGCAGCAGTAAACACCTGGCCATATCTAACAGAGTACGATTCATTCGCTCAGCCAGTCCATTTTGTTCCGGGGTGTAGAGAATCGTTAATCTTCTCCGTATGCCATTATCTGAAAGAAACTTATCAAAATCATTATTACAATACTCACGTCCATTGTCGGACTGCAAAGCCTTTATTTTCTTCCCGGTCTGCCTCTCAAAATACAGCTGGTATTGTTTAAACGCCTCGAGAACACCAGATTTCTCCCTCAGAAAGTAAACTTCACACCATCTCGTACAATCATCGATGAAAGTAACAAAGTACTTTGCGCGACCAGTGCCTTTTACTCTAAATGGACCGACAACATCAGTATGCACAACTTCTAAAGGTTTCTTACAAGGAATATTTCCTTTCCCAAATGGTAAAGCTGACATTTTTGCCCTTAGGCATACAGTGCAATTAATTACATGTTTGGTCTCCTTAGATTTGTTCAACGTAATAATACCACTTTTAATCAGGTGTAGAAGGTCCTTCGCGTTTAAATGACCAAAACGACAGTGCCACCTCGACAGTTCGGAACACTTCGTTTCGACGTTAGCACATTCTACGCTTTCACGAATAAAGAATAAATCGCCTCTTCTTTCAGCAAACATGGATTGGTTGCCAAATTTATCAGTGACAACTGCATCAGATTTTGTAAATGTCACAGTATAGTCCTTATCTGTGATTTTTGCCACGGACACAAGATTTAACCTCAAATCAGGGACAAAAAGCGTGTTCTTAAGCTCAATTTTTAGATTCTGGCCAGTTCGTGGAGCCACAGACAGCTGAACAGCACCTTGTCCATTCACTTTTGCAGAAGTATGACTTGCTAGATTAACTTTTTTCATTCCTGATTCAATTATTGATGAAAAAACTTCTTTGTCCCCGTATAGATGGGATGTCAAGAATCCAGCTACGCGCCCCCATCACATTTTCGTCTGCCGAACAGGCACTCTCTGCCACATGACACACAGCGAAACTCTCATCAATTTCGTCTGTTGACTGTTTTTGAGTATATGCTTGTTTCTCTAAATTTCTGCCACTATTCTTTTGACAAACGTTTGTTTTATGGCCCAATGTGCCACATTTATAGCATCTAATTTTAAAACCTCCTCTTGATGGTCTCCCAGCTGCCATTGCGATTACAGAACTTCCACTTGACTGCTTGCGCGCTTCACTTTCCTCGATAATTTTTATTTTTAGTACCTCGGCGGCTGGTAGTTCATCGCGAGATTCAATAGCACAACGAAAATTTTCATAAGTAGACGGCAAGCTGTAGAGCCACATTATGGTTAGGAGATCACCATTTATTTTCACATCCATATTCTCAAGTTTGTCAACTGCATCAAAAAACCTTGCTATATGCTCACGAACATCACCATCTTCGTCCAATTTCTGCAACATCAACTGCTTAAGCAACGTTGCCTTTCGAGCTGGTCCACGTGAGGCGTAAATAGACTCCAACTTTAACCAGACATCGCGCGAAGTGTTGCAGCCTCGTACCTGTTTCACTTCTGAAGGATGGATTGATAAAATTAAGTCCGCCTTTGCTTTTCTATCGAGTTTATGCCACTCATCTGTCGCTGTTGCATTCGCTGCAGCGGGTAGCACATTAGCTCCGCTTACAAATTCCCATAAATCATTCTTCACCAACAAGGCTTCAACTTGCATACTCCAGGTATCAAAATTATCATTCGACAATAATTCAATGCGCGTTGATGCCGACAAATCATTTGCTGACATGTTTGACATAGTAAAAGAATTTATCGCTTCACTTGTTTCCAAAACAGGTTTGACAAGAATTGATTCGTCGTTTGTTTTTATCGATGCCTCACTCATATAACTTTAGGTATATGCAGAGAGCTTTAGAAGTACTCTGGGCCCATAACCTGTTAGAATTTTCTTGATGCAAAAAGATAAAAATGTAATCAACTTGTAATTAATCTGTAGTACTTTATTCGAGAGCAGGAAAAAGAAGAAGGAGAATAGAAACTTTACAAGAAATGTCAAACTTATAGAAGATAGAAAATTAATTTGTAGAGAAAAGAGAAGTGATGCCAGACTTGCGTATTGTCGTCTTACAATAATCTTGAGAGTAATTTTAAGTAATATGCATTATTCTACAGATGTAAAAGATATCAAGAATGAATTAGCTGAGTTAGGACATGAAGTCACAAATATACACAACATTCTTCAAAATGGTACAGAAAAGCTTCTATCCTTATTCTCATTGGAGCTAAAATCTATAACATATACTCCATAACTCATCTATTGCAAAGCAAAACAACATTTAAACCACCAGATCAGAAGAGATCGCTGCCACAATGCACAAATTGCCAAAAATATGGCCACACTAAAAATTTCTGTACCAAGAACGCAGTTTGTGTAAAATGTGGTGGCAATCACAAAACTATAAGCTGCTTAAAACTTGTTCTGTGGAACTCGAACGGAATAAGCCAACATTCTATAGAACTAACGTCATACATATATGACAATTCCATTTACATAGTCTTAGTTTCAGAGACTCATTTTTCTGAAAAAAGCTTCATAAGAAGTCCAAACTCTCAAATATTCTGCATCAACCATCTGCACAATAGAGCCCAAGGTGGCACAACAATACTTATAAAGAAAAACATAAAGTGTCTTGCATTAGAATGCTTTAGAGAGGAGCACTTGCAAGCAACTTCGATGCAAGTTGAAGACTGTTTTTTATTTATTTATTATTTATTTATTAATGTTACTAAAGAATACTCTTATTATAATTACAGTTAGTTCCAAGTTCATTTTTACTTACATTAATTAATAACAATAATGCCAAATTCTGTAGTTCCAAAGGAACTAGAGGCGAATGCGGGTTACATATGATGGAAAAGAAAAACAATTATGTATACAAATAAGTTGACATGGGGTCGTTAAAGCAAAGCTTGAACATTAGTTTTAAATTTGATTTTGAGAAACATGGAAAAAAGAAGAAATGAGAAAAATGTTTATTTAATATTAATAATAATAATTGCAAACTTAGTTTAATTTAAGGAATTATTTTTGAGATAGATTTTTATTTTAGTTAATAAGTCAATTAAATTACTACATCAATAAGCGTATTAACATTTACATAGGATAACTTTAAGAGCCACGATTTCACTTCTCTTAAAAAAACATACTTACTACGAATATATCTAACATAACTTGGAAGACAATTAAACAATCTAGGACCAACCGAGGTATAAAAGTAAAAGAAATGTTGCAAGTTATGCGGTGGAACTAACGCTAAGCATTGATTATTAATCCTTAAGTTATAATTCATATAATTCCTATTGACAAGATAACCAGATCTTACAAAAAACAATTTTAAGACTTTAAAATAATAAAGGTGTTTAAGAGGTAGGATGTTCAAATTTTTATACAGAGGAAGACTACTTTCATGAATACTTTTTTTGCATATAATTCTTATTGCGTGCTTCTGGACCGTTAGTAAAGGTTTAATTTTATTCATATGTGTACCGCCCCAGCAGGTCAGACCATATTCCAGCTTAGAATGAAATATTCCAAAATATATACATTTAAGTAAATTGTTTGAACAATAAGACCTTAAAAGAAAAAGTTGTCTTATAGCTGCCATTAAGTATTTTTTTAAAGCAATAGAGTGATCTAACCAATTTAATTTCCAATCCACTATCACACCAAGATATTTAAACGTTTTAACACAATCAATCGGAAAACAACTTGTGGGACAGGTCTCAAGGGAGTCATATGTATATGTATAGTTCGACGAATTACAGATTTCATGGCAGATGGAATATTTTTTGCAATTTCCAGAGTGAAAATTAAATACAGGAAGTTTGGTTTCTATACCAGCCACATTAAAACACATAATTTTTGTTTTGTCACTTAGAACAAGTTTGTGTGATGTAAACCAGTGTCTCAAGATTTCCAAATCATGATTTAATTCAAGAACAGCTTCAAAAGTTGAATTGCAGGAAAAAGTGCAAGCCATATCATCAGCAAATGCTATTGTTTTACTAGAAAACTTTTGTGAAAACAGTGAATTTATGAAAATCAAGAATAGGACTGGGCCTAATACTGACCCTTGAGGTACTCCAATGGTTATATTTGCATAATCACTATAAAAAGTATCAATTTTGACTCTTTGTGCTCTGTGCGACAAATATGACGAGAACCAATTTAAGACCATGCCACGAAAACCACATTTAAACAATTTGATGATCAACTGTATCAAATGCCTTAGTTATATCCACGAATACAGCCGCGGAGACTTTTTTGCAATTCAAACTATTGTAAATGTTAGTACAAAAACTCAAAAGGGCATCTTCAGTGGACAGACTTTGCCTAAAGCCATATTGGCAATCACTAAAAAATTTTGTTTTATTTAAAAAGTCAATCATTCGTGATTTGACAGCTTTTTCAAAAATTTTCGAAAAAGTAGAAAGAATCGAAATCGGTCTGTAATTATTGAGCATCGATCTATTTCCTTTTTTGAAAAATGGAATAACCTCAGCTTTTTTTAGTCCATCAGGAAAAATTCCAGAATTAATGCTTTTGTTAAACAAATGACAAAGAACATGTTAAACAAATGACAAAGAACACTGCTATGGTACTCTAGTCCTGTCAGCTCTTTACTGCCCACCTAAGTGCAACATCACAACATCTCATTAAGTGGATTACTTGAAATCTCTTGGAGATCGATATAATGGTGCGGAAACATTAATGCTAAGAATACGATCTATGGTTCCAGAATTACAAATAAAAAATGCAGACAATATATACAACACGCAATATATATACCAACCTCTACCCTGGGTAGTCACCTTGTTGCGGTGTAGGGGCTTGTTGTGCCAACGTGTCTGCGCGATGGACCCCTAAAAGATCCCGATGAGATGGCTCCACGCCGACATCGAGCTCCAGGCCGACAAAGCGGTTTGCACAGGAGGGCAACAAAAATATTGATAAAATGTCAATAGTGCCCCCCGCTGACCCGCCGGTTGGTGTTGAGATAAAGGAGGTGGAGACCTTACTTGGAGGCGAACCTGGTCCCAGACAGAAGGTGGCGGGGGTCTCTGAAAGACATGGCGTGCAGGGCGCCTCCTGGGGGTTCCCTGTTCAAAGCCGACTCTAGCGGAGACAGTCTGCTCCAAAAAGATAGGGGTTATACCTAGCAATTTCCCGGAGGGCATATGGTCCACTGAAGAAATTGGGAAGGTACAACGTTGTATTCTTGACAAGATGTTCGAGACTCGTGGGGGCCCAGTGAAGCCACACTTTGCAGGCTGTAGTTTCAAGCCTGGATGGTTGACGGTCAACTGTCTGGACGACGAAACCGTAGCCTTGGTTGAAGAAAGGATACCAGCCATGAAGCCATGGGAGCAAGTGCAGTCGCAGAATTCGGGCATTAGTGTCAGTGAGTGGCGGGTGCTCCATCGTCTACAAAAAGGCGACCAGGTCGAGCTGGCAATTGCTCTGTGCCCCTTCTCGTCTGAAAGGGTTGAGAAACAGGGTAACAAGGTCTACGGTCTATGGCTTTGGCAGTGCCCAGCTCCGACTTAGACTGAAGGGAACAGGGCAAAAATCTGCTGCTGGTGGTGAATTGGAGGCACCTTCGAAATAAGAAATGTTAGGAAGACCAACTGGTCGATATATAACTTTTACTTAGAGCAAAATATTGCGTGCCTTAGTGAAAAAATAAGTAACTCTCAGGAACTAGATCTTGAAGTTAACAAATTAAATAATATAATAATTGAGGCTTTTGAAAGTAGTTGCAATTTAGTTGTGAAGAAACGTTCTAGGAACGTACCCTGGTGGAGTGGGGAGCTAAATATTTTGCGCAAAAAAGCCCGTCAACTCTTTAATAGAGCCAAGTCTAATGGTGACTGGGCATCCTATAGAAGTGCCTTAACGGCCTAAATATTGAGTTGAGAAGATCTAAGAGAGATTCATGGAAAAAAGTACTGTGAGGAGATTGAAACCCTCCCAGCAGCTACCCGACTCCAGAAATCACTCAATAAAGATCACTCAAATGGCTTTTCTACAGTCAAGCCTGAAGCCTGACGGAAATTTTACGGAGAGCCTGCAAGAGACGGGACAGCTTTTGTTGGACACTCACTTTCCAGGCAGTGCCACTAGCGGAGAGGATAGTGAAATCATCGAGAATACTCGTTTCTTGATGCCTACACGGAGGGAACTCTCACTGGATCTTAGAATCTTCACCGTCAACAAAACCAAATGGGTTATCCCCACTTTTACCATTCAAATCCCCAGGTGTCGATAATATACAACCGTGCCTACTTCGGTAAGGTGTTGATGTATTGGCACCGGTGCTAACAAACATTTTCAGGATAAGCCTGGAACTAGGCATAGTGCATAAACCTTGGACGAAGGCTAAGGTGGCTTTCATACCGAAAGCAGGCAAAAAGGGGGACCACACGCCAAAAGCCTATCGGCCCATTAGCCTAACGTCATTCCTACGACCAATATATTAGGGAAACTTATCTTAAAGATTCTCCTCTTCATATTGAACAATATGCTTACCAATCAGGCAAATCGACTGAGACAGCCATACATAGCTTAAAGAGCAAAATTGAAAAGGCGTTTGAGGGTAAAGAAATAGCTGTCTGTACATCGGTTCACATTACGGGGGCTTTTGACAATGCTACTTTCAGATCAATTGAGGAGTGGATGAACAGGAGAGGTATACAAAGACTGATCATAACATGGGATCTCAATGTGCTGACAAACAGAACAAAAATCTTTTAGACGGGGACAGCAAAGCTTATTGTCAGGTCAACCAAAGGATGTCCCCAGGGGGACGTCCTATCGCCACCCCTATGGTTATTGGTTATCGACGAGCTCTTACAAACTCTCAATGACCTCGGATACGAAGTTCAGGGCTTTGCGGATGATTTGGTAATTATGGTCAGAGGAAAGTTTGACAGATCGCATGCAACTAGCTCTTGATATCACTCAAAACTGGTGTCAGGAGAAAGGACTATCGATAAATCCGAATAAAACAAACGTGGTACCACCAAAAGAAGGAAACTGAATCTGGGGACCTTAAGTCTAGGGACCACGAACTTAACAATGTCCAATGAAATGAAATATCTGGGAGTAATCCTAGACAAAACTCTAACTTGGAAAAACTACTTATAATACATAACTAGTAAAGCGTTAAGAGCAACCTACGATTGCTAGAGGTTGTACGGTACAGCATAGGGACTACGGCCAAAAATGATGGATTGGTCATATAAAACAATAATAGTACCAATGATTACATACGCGTCGTTGGTATGGTGGCCAAAAGTAAACCAAACAAAAGCTCAGATGACTCTTAACAAGATTCACCATGAGAACAGGCCCCACACTAGCTTTGGGAGTGATCACTGGACTGACTCCTCTACACCTTGTAGTTAAAAGGATGGCGGCCAGCGCGGCCCTAAGGCTACCTAATCTAGCCCATCTTAAAGAAGGCAACCATTCTGGGCCAAATTTCCAAAAAGCAATTGCAATGGGAAAAACAGCTTCCATTTTTCAGGCGGAGGTCCACGCTTTAGAGTTATGTGCTAGAGAATGTCTACGCAGGGATACACGCAACACCAAAATATGCATACTCTCAGATAGCCAGGCAGCTCTGAAATCATTAATAAACTTCTCAATCCAATGAAAGCTGGTCTGGGAATGCTCTAAACTTCTCAATACCCTAGCAGCGAGAAACTCTGTTACGCTAATGTGGGTACCGGGACATGAGGGACATGAGGGCAACGAAATGGCAGATTCTTTAGCAAAAAGGGGTGCAGACACTGCCTTTATAGGTCCAGAACCCTTCTGTGGGGTAAACAGTAGCTTCACAAATAAAATGTTGTGCGAACATTAAAACCAGGTCATCTAAACTACTGGATGGCACAAAAAGGCTTGCGGCAGTCGAGACTACTCATTGATCCTGAACACATCAGAGTAGATGCTTCTTTAAACCTCAGCAGAAATGACATCAAACTCTATACTGAACTTTTAACAGGACACTGTAGACTAAATTACCATCTGGAAAAAAGAGGCGTGGTAGAAGACGATTTCTGTCGACTCTGTCAAGAGGAGCAGGAAACGGCAGAACACATTCTATGCACTTGCCCAGCGGTGGCAAGACGCAGACATAATTACCTAGGCAGTGGGTTCATATCTCCAAATCACCTAGTTAAAATTAAGCCCACAGCAGTTACGAGATTTATAAATCGTCTACGACTGTTTCAGTTGGGTACGCGGCTGCACAATAGATATTTTAGGTCGCGGTGTTCTTTTAGCCTGTTAATAATAATAATAATAATAATAATAATAATAATAATAATAATAATAATAATAATAATAATAATAATAATAATAATATACATCAAACAGTAAATTTAGAAGTACGGGTGAACCAACTTATTGGCCAACTGACATGAAAAAAATACCAGATCTAATTGATCTAATGTAAAGCATGATCATTTAACAAAAAAATCCAGTTATGAACTTTCATCTGACCACTCACCAATTATCCTAACTGTTATATATTGAATTCTATTTTATGTCTTGTGTTATGCAACCCTTATACATTAAATTTCCAACTCTGTTTTCTTATTGAAATAAATCACTACTATTTGAATAGTTAACAAATACGGTCGTGAACAGAACAATAAGCTTCCAAAGTTCTTTTCTATTAGAGACACACAACAAAAACATATACAACAATTGTGCATACTGGAGTACGTTCCATGAAGTAATTAAAATCAAACTAAACATAAACGTCTCATTGAAATATGAAAATGAAAAAAGTATATCTGAATGATAATATTATTCATTCTGCAACTGATTGAACACCCGAGCTGGTGTTGGATCTGCGCCAGCAAGGGGAGCTCGCAATGAATACCGTTGACTACATCGGAGTTTACCACCTCTCGCAACATTTTAAACAAGTTCTCCTTATCGGGAAAAATTAGAAGGTAGCGTAATTTGTTTCCAAAGAGTACGAATGTTCTTATGGACGGCTGCTGACCCGATTCCAAAATAAACTGATTTCTATAGACTTTTATCGGTTTACAAACGGTTTCTGCTAGCGATTCCTCGCTATGAATAGTGGCAGCATCCGAATCTTGTTCGGGGTCTAAGGCATTTATGAACTGGCGTGAGAAGGCATCTGCTACGGGATTGTCTTTACCTGGCTTATAGTGGAGCTTGGCATTATAACCTTCAATAAAAGCTTTCCATATTTTAATCTTTTGATTTGGGTTGCGATCTCAGACCGCAAATGTTAAAGGTTGGTAGTCAGTATAAATGTTTAATTCCATCACACCATATACATAATGTGTAAGACTCTTCAGAGCCCACACAAGGGCTAAAAATTCTCTCTCATTTGTGGCAAAGTTTTCTTCTTTTTTGCCTAATGGCCTCGAAATAATTGTGATCGGTTTTCATTCCTGGGTCAGATTTGGATTGGGAAGCCGATACTTTACCCAATTCACCTCGAAGGATTTTGGTTAATGGTTTAGCTATCTAGTTGCGTATGAAGCACCTATAGTAACCGGCCATGCCCACGAAGGACCGAACGCTTCTTAGAGTGATAGGTTTGCGGGAAATTTTGAATTGCCTCGATTTTTTGCGGGCAGGCTTTTATGCCATTTTCAGACACAGTGAAGCCAAAATACTCAATTTCTGTCTTAAAAAATTTCGATTTTACTACGGAAACTCTCATATTTACTTCAGATGTTCATTATATCTTTCGAAAAGATTATGACGTCGTCGATATAAGCAAAAGAGTATTCTCCTATATGTTTCTAAGAACATCATCTATGACCCGCTGGAAGATACTGGGCGCATTCTTTAGGCCAAAGGGAAGACCACAAAATTCGTATTTCGCGTCGCATCCGCGAATGCAGTTTTCTCACGCTCTCGCTCTGTGAGCTCGACTTGGTGAAAACCAGATGTTAAGTCTAAGGTGGTGAAGAAGCGGGCTTTTCCCAGGTTTGATGGAATTACCCCGACATTAGGAATGGGAATCGAATCCTCCATTGTTTTATTGTTTAATTTTCGACAATCTACTACGAGTCTTTTCTTCTTGACTACATTTTCATTATAATCCTTTTGTGTCAACAACCCATATGGAGTAATTGTACGGCGACCTCGAAAGACGTATTATATAATTTTCTAAAATATTTTATATTTCTTATTTTACAAAATCAGCCACACCCAGTGGATATGTGTAGAATTTCGCATAAGTTCGTTTATTGTCCCTAGTGCGAATTGTAGCTACAACATTCGATTTGAAGGGTAATTTTTCATTCGGGTTTGCAAAGACTCCGGAAACGCGCTTTATCATATTTAAAATCTTTTCTTTTATGCTGGCCAGAACTGACTCTGTCTGCAACTGAAGATAGCTGACCTTTTGACTCTTGAGGAAATGAATTACTTCTTTGCCAGAGTCGTGTTCTATTAATCGCTTGTTGAGGTTAATATTTGCGTGTACACTATTTAGTCAAGACCCACAATCCCGTTAAACATTGTTATGTCTAGTAAAATGAAAAACTCTGAGATTACTCCGAATAGATGTACTTTGCACTTTTTTGTAACTTTTGTAATAACATGTATGGACGGTGAATATCTTGTTGACAGTCCTCACCCCTTTAAAACCCACTAGAGGCCTGATGTAGCTTTTGGAGGCTCCTGTGTCGACAAGAATTTTGATCTCCTCTTAGAAGGACTTTGTATTTTTTGTTGATTAACCAATTCAGAGAGTTAGCTTTTAGTCTCATTTGAGTTCTTTTCGCTTCTATGTGTTTCCTCCAAGTTACTCTACGGTCAAGATGGATTCCTAAATACTTCACTTCTGTTGCTTGCGGTATTTTTATGTCATTAAGTGACATAGTTGGACAGGTGCTGGTTCTGATTGAGATCGTTATGTGTGTACATTTCGCTTCTTTAACTTTAATACGCCAGCCAACTTTCTTTTGCCAGCCAACTTTCTACATCTTTAAGATGTTCGTTCGAGAGGCGATATGCGGATTTTGATGGGTACTTAAAATACCTGTGTCGTCAGCAAATGTGGAAGTAACTAGGCTGTTATTCATTGGTAGGTCAGACGTATATATAAGGTAGAGAATAGGACCAAGCACACTCCCTTGTGGTACTCCAGCCAATATATGAAGTTCGGGGGTTACAAATTGCTTGTATTTCACTTTATACTTCCGATTCGCTAAATAAGATTCCAGCACTCTGTATGTGTTGTATGGCAGAAACTTTTTAATCTTGTACACTAGCCCCTCATGCCAGACTTTTTCGAAGGCTTGGGCAATGTCTAGAAATATTGCAGTATTTCTTCTGTTCGGAAGCTCCTCTTATTTCGCTTGTTATACGGTACACCTGCTCTATTGTACCGTTATCTTTTCTGAATCCGAATTGATGACTAGGAATGTTAATATTTTGATTTAGGTAGGGCATAATTTTCCCAAGTAACACTTTTTCAAATATTTTTGAAAGGGTGGGTAGAAGGCTTATGGACCGATATGAGGACACCTGTGTTGGATCTTTTCTTGGTTTAGGAATCATCGTAATTTGCGATATCTTCCATATATGGGAAATGACCCAAGCGAAGGATAGCATTGAACAATTTCGTTTGGTGTATAAACGCTATGTGTGATAATTCCATGACCATTTGATTTGCGATTAAGTCATATCCAGGGGACTTTTTCGCATTAAGACCTGTTTTAATGACACACGATAAGTCTTTGATGTTTAGTTGAAGCGGCTGAGTCACTTTGGTTCTAGGTAAAGTAGGGACCTCGAAGTTATTGCACGGAGCATTAGGACAAAAAACTGTTTGTAGATGTGCAGCAAACGCTGCTCCTTTTTCTTTGTCGCTTTTGGCCCAACTTCCATTTCCAAGCCTGGTGGCTCACTTTCCTTTGGGCTTTTTGCAACCTTTGTAGTTCTCCAAAGTGAGTAGTTGGTGTATTTAAGCGGGCCCAGGTCTTTAATATAGTTCTCAATACTTGCTTCAGCTTCCTTTTGAAGTACATCTCTAAGGTGATTTTGTGACAATTTTAATTTACTCTTTAGGGCAGGTGACCTATATTTCTGCCATTCTCGTCTTAGGCGTCTTTTCTCCTTAACGAGGCACTGCACATGGGTTGAAGCTATATAACGGGTAGCAACCAGCATCGTTTTTTCTGTTGGTGTTGCGCACGCAGCCGCTGATGCTAACAAGGAATTAAACTCGTGGAGCGCTCTCTCTAAGTCATCTTTGTTTTTAGGAGGAGATTCCAGGCAAATATGTGTACTCACGTATTTCCGATACATGAGCCAGTTCGTTTTGTTGGTGGTCAATTTGGGCACTTTATGTACAAGTTCAGGAGTTTTGTTAAAGTATATGATGACAGGTGAGTGATCGGAGGACAAGTCGAAAATTGCTTCAGAGGCAAACAGTGCCCTGTTTATATTTTTGATCACAGCGAAATCAATAAGATCAAAGATTTTACGCTGGTCCGCTGGCCAGTACGTGGATTGGCCACTTGAGACAAAATCTAGATTATTTCGATGACCAATTAACACATCGTACAACTGTTTGCCTCTAGAGATTACCAGACGAGAGCCCCGTAGGTAAGCTTAGAATTATAGTCTCCAGCTGCTATAAATTTTCTTCCGAGTGTTTGAAAAATTGTTATACTTTCGCTCCAACACTGAAGGGAGATTGAAGTGGCTTCAATGTGTCTTTCGGCATATTTGTCACGCAGGAAATATTCTATTCGGGCATTCATGAGAATTCCTGCGCCTCCCTACGCTTTATCGTTTGGACCGGCAATACTGAAGTTGTACTTATCTGTTAAATGGGTTTCTGAGATAAGCATTATGTCAATTACTCTGTTGTACAAAAAATTCTTGATTTCTTTTTTGTGTTGGATAATACCGTTTTTATTCCAGTAGCATAACTATAATTGATTCATTTATTTTTGGGAGAACAGTGTTTTCATCAGTAGATTCTGATTTTGTATAAGTTCATGAATCATTGTTTGCATGGTTGACATAAATTGGGTCATACAATGCGTTAGGTTACAAATCATTGCTTCTACATTTTGAACGGGTGGAGAACTAGCTACACTTTCAGTAGATGTTTTCTTTAATACGTTTGCGTACGTCATTGAGGAGGACGAGGGCGCAGAATTGGCTGGATTTGTGCTAGGATAGTTAGGTGCAATATTGCTATGTTCACAGCGAACTATCTTTTGTGTTGTACGCGCCTTCAGCTTCAGTTCTGTGTAAACTGGACACCCTCTATAGTGGGCCATGTGGTTACCACCGCAGTTGCTGCATTTTTTTACATTTTTATAAAATTTGTCAAATTTACATTCAACGGAGGGGTGAAAATTGCCGCAAGCGACACATATTGTGCGTAGAGTGCAGTAGGATTTCGTGTGCCCATATTAATGGAAATTTGAGCATTGTACCGGACCTTTGCGCTTGTGGGGATCCTCAATTGAAATTCTACGATGTAATAGGTAGCGTAGGCTATAAACTGGGTGGGTTTCGTTTTTTTCTTTTTTGTCAAAAATAATTTGGATTTTTATAATTGCCAGAGATTTCCCTATTGTTGTTTCACTGACTACAGTTTCGGTTTCTTGCGGCTTCGACCGATCTATTTGCGAAACTTGCAGCCAATATGTAGAGCTCATGATACCTCCTGTGCAAGTGCCAGCGCGGATGGTAAGTCATTTAGTTGTGATGCAAAAGGAATGTCACATAATGAGCCCGGAAGTAAAAACTCGAAGTGCATCAGCTCTGTATTTGTCATTAATTGTATCTGCAATGTTTGCCTCAGTGGACATTTTTGTTTTGTTTGCAAGTGAAGATATCTTTCTCTCCACTTCGTCATAGAACTCCGGTATGCTGGAGGAGCGCTGTCTCAGCGTCGATAGCTCTTGCTTTACCAATTAGATGGGCCGGTTATCTGAAAACGCGAAGTCTAGCGGGGCTATGATAGCTTCAAAATTCAGCACGGTGCTAAAGGAAGAAAAAAGCTCGGCAGCGGCACCTCAAATTTAATATCTTATTGTTGTTACCGCCTGATAATGCTTTGAGCTGCCATCATAGGCTTTGAATATTTCATAAACATTATGAGCGGCTTCCCACCACTCCACTTCCGACACTTGCTGACCCGAAAACTCTGGGGAAGTCTTTACTTCATCAAGGGATTCTACACATATCATGCCCGGGACAATCCTAACTCTCTCATACCTGGCAACTACCGGCTTCTCAGACAGACTAACATGTGACCCATTTAGTTTTTTTTTTCAAATTCCTCTCTCTGAATTGTAAGAGCTGCAGACACTGCATCGTTTGTAACCTGCGTAAGCTGTGATTCATTCATGTTTATTTTGTTCTATTGGCTGTTCAGAAAAACCAAGATTCTCAAAGCCGACAATTAAGTCGGAAAGGTCTAAATTTGGGTTTTTAAAACTATCCATACACCAGGACACCAATATTTCAATCCCAACTATCACTTAGCACAATGTCTTCTTATTTATAATTTTAATTTTAATATTTTAGATGCAATAATTTTCCCCAAAAGAAACACGAGTCTATCAACTTACATTAATGTAGTGTTGTTGCTGCTATCGATGTTCCCTGGCTTTGTTCTTGGAAAAATGTATCAGCTAGCAGAGCAGTCGCTGTTTTTGTATTCTTAGGTGTTCTTGCTGTTGCTGTACTGCACTTTTCTTTGCTGCTTTTCCTTGAATTAACTTCGGCTATGGTTTTTTTTGCTTTTTTGCTGTTTTATTGTCAGCTTCACTGTTAATTTGTATGAACTTTCTCACTTCGAGTCACACGCTGGACGCATATTAATATTTTTTTGTTTGTTTCTTCTTTTTGTATAAAAGCAATTCTCAATCACGTTAAAGTTTCAGTAGGTTCAAATGATTGAGAATCTTTCATGGTGTGGGATAACTAGCGTTCAAAGTGAACAACTAGCGTTCAAAGTTGGAAACAAGTATTCGAAGTTTGTTAAGGAACATAAATTATTTCGGACGTATTAAGCTCAGCCGAGATATCGACGGCATAGGCAACATTCGAAACTTGGACTACATCAGCGACTACTGGATCAACTGATAGGCAGAGGCATCATAAGGATCATCAAGCGGACCACAATTTGTTTGGAAATTCAAATAACCAATTTGTGTTGGATCATCGGGGAAAATACGAAACAAGGATAATTAAATATATAATTAAAGAAACCCAAAAACTATTATGAACCAGGAAGTTTTATTCAGTTGACGAACCCTGGAGTAGCTGAGTGTTACCCCGGCACGGAAAAGTTCGTTACAGTGCGCCCGAGGAGGAACTTAATTTAAAAAATGAAACTGAAACAAGAAAAGTTCGTCCAAGAAAATCGTACGTCGAACTTCGTGGACTATCAATCTATCCTTCAACCATGGTATACACAGTGTGGGTGTACAGCTTACGGAAGCCATCACTGATGAATTCAGTCGATGGCACAGGTTCGGTGGACGACCAGCACAGCTGAACAGTTACGACTAGGTCTAGCAACGCCATTTAGTCAATCATCTGTGCCCCCAATGAACGCGGCGGCAGAAACAAAATTTTCACAAATGTGGGAAGCCTGCACATCATCATATCCAGCCGTCATATACAAGGTGCGGAAATTGTCTGTCCGCTTCAACGGTGGAAAAGAACCACTCTCATTCATCGGACAGCTGGAGGAACTGGCAAAGGCATATACACTGCCAATCAATTTTCATCCCCTAACGATGCCTGAGTTGTTGCACGAAAAGGCGGTGATGTGTTTCCACAACAATAACAATCACTCGGAAAGATGGGTGGCATTGATGCAGGATTTAATCTTTTTCCTCCTGCCATCTGCGACGGCAAAATTGAACCGAAACTTTCGAACAATATGCCGCCGAAATACAAAACTTTATGCGTCATGCGAATTATTCTGAGGAACACAAATTGGAACGTATCTTTCAGAACAGCCTGGAAGAATATCAGTGGTATGAACGCCGGAAGGATTTTTCGACATTAGAAGAACTGATGGAAATGGCAGACGACCTTTAGGACATGCGGAGTGTCAGGACACAGCGCTGGCCTTTCCAGCACGAACCAGATCTGATCACACACCACCACAACTAAGGCATGAACGTACATCTCCACTAGAGGCTCGAAACAGACAGATAGCACCAGCAACGACGATAATGTCTGAAGTACCAATTGACACACGCACTGCCGATAATGCCGTAACGCACAAATTCTATTTTGCTAAGAGTGCGGTAAGAGAGGAGTACGCACAGTGGAGTGTTGCATGACTAAGATGGGAAACGGACAAGACTGTCATCAGTATCGAGGCGTGACACAGTCTACCAACAACAGGCCTCGACAACATTTAGTGCGTTACGTTGTGAAGGACAACGCATTTGTACCACTGTTACCCTAGGCACATGCAGTACCATAGCCACCATTGACACATGAGCGTCCCGAAATTTCATCAATAAAGGACTCGCCCGTCAGATATGTACAACCACTGGTAGAATAGTTCATACATTCTTTCGAACGCGTATGGCGGACGGCAATCGTGATGGATATATAACTTGGGAACAACACGTGCAATTTAGAACTTCTCAAGATGCCTAACTCCACAAACAATCTACACCTCGGACTGGACTCTTTGATGAAACAAGGAGCCACTATTCTATACGGAGATCAAGAAGTCACATTAGGACTAAAGACCGGCGGCATGCAAACCCGAAATTTCACATTCTGCACGACCATCCGTGAAGAGGAGGCAAATCGCTCACGGGTGAGGCAAGGACTGACACGATCCTGGCTGCCGAGCTGAGCAAACTCATCTAGGAACCAGGTGTGTCCAACGTAACCATTCACAAAATCGTGATGCGAGATGACAGGCCTATTAAATAATGGTACTATCCAAGAAACCCGGCCCAGCAAGAAATTATCAACACGGAAGTTAATGACCTACTAACGAAAGCTTGCATAGAGTCTTCTCACAGCCCTCATAGTGCTCCAATTGTACTAGTTCGCAAGAAAGACGGAATGTGGAGATTGTGTATCGACTATCGCCAATTGAATGCAAAATCCATTCCCGATGTATACCCGCTACCCCATATACATCACATCCTGGACCGTTTGCGCGAAGCAAAATATATCAGCAGCCTCGACCTAAAAAACGGTTACTGGCAAATACCCACGGACGAAGAGAGTAAACAATTCACGGCCTTCACTGTATCAGGAAGGGGACTCTTCCAATGGAAGGTCCTGCCCTTTCGCAAAGAACTCCGATATCTAGTACACATGGTCAGCGAAAAGGGAATTCATACGGACACTGATAAGGAGCGGCCATCCGGGAACTAGAACCCCCACGGTATATACGAGAGCTGGGAAAATGCTACCTGATGAAACATGGACCTTTTTGTTTGCCGGCTTTGTGGGACCCTTACCCCACTATACAAATGAAAAAACTATGTTAGTAGTATTCCATGACAAGTTTTCGAAGTGGACCTAGATGGCGCCTCTTCGGAAAGCCACCACCGAGACCCTACAACGGGCTTGCCGAGAACAGTTCTTAGCTCGATTCTGGGTCCTAAAAATCGTGATAACAAACAACGGACCTCAATTTTGCAGTACAGCATTTTGACGTTTTACCAAGGACTACGGAATTAGCCACCAGGATACTGCGCCATACTCTCCGCAAGAAAAAGCAGTCGAGCGCACAAATCGTACTATCAAAACTATGGTGGCATAGTTGACGGATTAATCCCAACGCAAGTGGTACGACGTACTCCCGGAATTGACACTAGTTCTCAACACCAGTTTCTCAGAGACATCGGGGTACATTCCTGCAGTTCAAGGGCGTGAACAACGACTACCTAGAGCCTTATTTGATGAAGCCACGTTAGGCACTGGACAACACCCACAACAGCCGAATGAACGAGCTGCGAAATTACTTGAATCTGTAATCTCGAGCGTGCAAAGAGAAGGTTTTATAATTTATGTCGTAGATACTGGAACGCAACTGTTGGGCAATTGGTTATGGTCAAATAGCATCACCTGTCTAAAGCTGGTGACCATCCCGCCACAAAATAAGCATCACAATACGACGGACCATTTCAATTATTAAATTTCGTTTCACCAGTTATTGTGGAATTGAGTCGCAAAGATGATCAACGGGAAAGAACAGCTCATCTCAGTAACCTAAAAGAATATTTTGCCCCTATTACCAGTGACTAAATGCACATCGTAAAAAGCACGCGGGCACACCCACATGCGAGGAGCTGTCACAAAGAGGGCGAATCTGATTCTACCGGACGACATATACAGTTACATGCTGGCAAAAATGTTTGAGAATCTTTCAGGGTGTGGGATAACAAGCGTCTAAAGTGGAATAATACACGTTCAAAGTCGAAAACAATTATTCAAAGTTTGTTAAGGAATATAAATAATTTCCGTCGTATTAAGCACAGGCGAGATATCGACAACATAAGGACCAGACGCAACTTGGACTACATCAGCGACTACTGGATCAACTGACAGGCAGAGACATCATAAGGATCATCAAGCGGACCACATTTTTTTTAGAAGTTCAAATAATCCAATTTTTCTTGGATCATCGGGGAAAATACGAAACAAGGATAATTAAATATATAAAATATAATAATATAATTAATAAAAACTATTGTGATCCAGGAAGTTTTATTCTGTTGACGAACCCTGGAGTAGTTGACTTTTACCCCGCTTCTGAAAAGTTTATTACAGCGCAAAGTGGGGCGCATGCAGGGCGAAAATCTTAGCAGTGCACGTATGCTTCTGTATCCTTAGAAACTTTTCAGATAGTATGAAGATGGAATGCATTTATGTTAATAGACGTACGTTCGTACTTTGTATATGATATAAATATGGACAAAATATATCCCAATAGGAAATATTGGAATGAATGTATGGGCATGTATTCTAATATGTAAGTATGATATTAAGTATATATTTTTTTTCAAAAACTTGACTGGGTTTAATGTACTTTAGCAAAAATAGACTTTAGAAAAAAGTGTAGGAGTAGACAACTTTAAGTAAGAATTTAGAGCACACTAATTAGGAATAAAAAAAATTTTCAATCATGCAAAATAAAAATTTCATATAATAAAAAAAATAAAAAAGCAGGTATCTGTGCCAGCTAGAATGGACAGATATAAACAAACACCAAGGGCAGACTGTGGGAAGGTACATTATGGATTAGCAGTATAGTAACACATAGAACAAAAGAAAATCGAACTGAATGAGCCAAACAAAAATAAGTATAACATGACACTAGGAATAGGAAAATAAATGTTTCTTTATTGTTTATTATTATTTATAATTTATTTATAAAATTCCGCTACGAATCCGGGGAAAAGCGGAGTATAATGATAAATATCAGACAAATGAGATAAGAAAAAACGGTGAATTTGTTCTAATTATACCACAGAAACAAATGCATTTACGCAAGCGATTTCGGAAGTAAAGCCTAAGTAAAACTCAAATTTGAGCATTCAGATGTGAGCATTTCAGATGAGCATAATAGAAAATATACAAATTTACAGAATCAGAAATAGTACCTATAATACAGGGCATTTACAAAACGAGTGTATCACACGGTTTAAAGATTTCACCAACGTATATTACTAATTGAAAGGGAAAGACGAGACAAACTCATTAAAACATAACTATATCTCAAAACTAAATCCATGTATATATGTTGTAACATAAAAAATAATGCATTTCAGCTTAGACAATACGATTATAGCACTACTAATATGCACCACGGTAATTACCGGAGCGTCAGAGGTACTGATTGAGCAACCGGAGGAATGGAAGGTGATGCTGGAGTCCCTAAATGAAGCGTGGTTCTCTAAGGATGCATTGATAGTCGTGTCACAATTTCGCAGGACTAAGATAGAGCCTATACTGGAGCAACTCGAATTGATACAATTGAAAACTAACGAGTTATGCGGGTTACAAGGGAACCCGGTCGACCGAGATGCTCAAAGACAAAGGTGTAAAATGTATGCAAAAGAAGAAGAGTCGTACTTAACAAAAATGCGAATGTCATCACCACAAATCAACACTCACCGAAGGAAAAGATCACTAATGGATGTTGGTGGGGAAATGTTAAAATGAGCGATGGGAACGAGAGACCACAAGGATGCCGATGAAATATATATGACCACTTGCGTGAATTTGGAGCGAACCCGACTACAACCATAACGGTCTCAACTAAAAACATCACTGTTCTAGGCGCAACTTATACAGGTCTGAATAATACTGTAAATGAAACATTCTCACACATTGAGCATTTACAGTCTGCAATCAGAACGGTAAAGAGGACTCCAGCTAGAGGTTAACGCGAATCCATCACATCTCATTGGCTTGGAAAATATCACCACGGAACACCTAATGGACCTGCAAAGCCAACAAAATTTGGAAATGGCCATCGAAAGATGATTTATTGCATGGGAAATTACATCCCCTGTTCATACCAGCACAAGAATTATTCGATGTGGCACCAAAAACACTTGACGAAATAAGCTGGGATGCTAGGCAACCCGAGAAAATATACGAACTAGCGACGGAGCGAGCGGCACCCTCAGCTCAAGGATTCACAGTAGTGATGCGAATACCGTTCCCAATAACGAAAGCTTACACTCTGTACAGAACATACCCCATTCCCACACAATTAAAAGAAAATTGATGTATAGTACTAAAATTAGAGTACGATTATATAGCGAAAAGCTATGCACATGATTCCTACATTGGTCTATCTACAATGGAAAAGGAAGAGTGCAAGGTGCTGGGACCAACAGAACGCATGTGTACGCATCCAGGAAGAATACTTGCAAGAGATAGTAGTATCTGTGAAATTGAAGTCCTGAAACACGAACAGGATATATGCGAACATATTGTATTTCCAGCAATAGGAGGGATGCTAATAGATTCCGAGTCACTAAATCGTTCGTTTTTTCATTTCAACGTACAAGCAAACGTGACGGCCGTGTGCCAAGACAAGGCAGTCCGTCTTGAACTTAGACGAAGAGGATTCAAAGATATGGGTGAGAAGTGTAGAGTATTAAATAAACATACTATAATACTACATAAGAAGCATAACATTATCAGAAATGGGGAACTCCACTTCCAACAATACACAAGATCCCTCAGCAATACACTTTAACCATCACTTAGTGTTTAGGCAACTGCTAAAGTGAAACAGAAATCGCAGTAATGATCTATCTAGCGATAAGAAAACAGAAAATCAATTTTTCCTTACCGGTGAAACTTTTGACTTTCAATATTTATGATCAAAATTATGTTTATGATAATTATTTACATTTACATTTATAATACTATTACTAATATATGTAGTCTGGATTTCCTAGTTCATTAGGTCGTATGGTCGAGTTCTCTTTAAACGGCGCATGGTGGTTTCTTCTAGATGTAGCAACTCGTTTATTTCTTCGTTATTATGCCCATGCAGATTATCCTAGTGTTTTGTGGATATCTTTTTTATTTCTTCATCAATTCTTGTCATATTTAGTTTGCGGTGTATATCATTTGTTGTGTACCAACCAGACTTTATGATAACTCTTAATATTCTAGATTGCTGTTTTTGAATTTTTTGTATGTGTGACCGCTTTGCCGTTCCCCATACTTGGAGTCCGTACGTCCAAATTGGATTTACAGCACACTTGTATAACAGCAACTTGTTGTTAATTGTGAGTTTAGATTGCTTACCCATTAACCAATATAGTTGCCTAAATTTTTCTTTTATTTGTTTCGTTTTTTGTTTGATGTGGTAGTGCCAATTTAGATTTGAATCCATGTGTATACCGAGGTATTTAGTAGTTTTTAATAGGTATTGGGTTAAATTTTGTTTTAGTTGTAAAAATTATTTGTACAGTCTTATCTTCATTAATTTTCAAGCATCATATATCAAACCATTCCTTTACATTATCTGTGTATATCTGCAGATTTGCAGTCGCAGTATTTAGATTTTTGTCAGATGTTAAGAGGATTGTGTCGTCAGCAAAGGTAGCAATTGTGGTATTCAGTTCTTTTGGAAGTGGTATATCTGAGGTAAATATGACATATAGCAGTGGTCCTAAAACACTCCCTTGGGGAACTCCAGCTGTGTAAGACTAATAGACGAACATTCTTCATTATATTTGACGTAAAAGTAACGAACACTAAGATAACTTTCAACAATCAAATAGTAGTGAAGTGGCAGCATCGTCTTTAGTTTATGCAGCAGTCCTTTATGAAAATACTTTGTCAAATGCTTTTGCAACGTCCAAGAATACAGCAACGAGTACCGCTAATATTGTATATACTTTTCAATTTTGTTTGTTATACGGTGTATCTGTTGAATTGTTGAATGTCGTTTTCTGAAGCCGAATTGATGATTTGGTATAATGTTTTTATTTTTACTTTAGAGATTATGGGAAGTAGTAGAGTAGTTGAGTTGAAACAGTTGAGGCACAGACTTTGTTTTTGAACCCAATTCACCCTTTCTGTTGGTGGCAATTGTAAGAAATGCTTATAATAGTATAACGAATATTTTCCGCTCTTCCATAGTCTGCAGGCACTGCCGTTCCTGTCGGTTGCTCCAACTGACGAAACCGTTCTGGATACAAAGTATGCGCCTGCAGACTTGTCCGTCTAAGCAATTGCTTTCATTAACTGGAATTGACCTTCCAGGAATGCCAAAAAATCCCCTATTTTCTGTAACTCTTTTGTTTTTGCTAGTGACTGTTCAAACTTAATGTGTGTATTTCGATCTAGCTTTTTATGAATAATTAAGGGAGAAGTAGATCCCATGAGGCTGTTTCAATTCCGATATTATGCATTTCCATGTTGTAACATGCAGGCCTTTAATTGCAGCGTTTTTTGACGTGCCAGAAGGCTGATTTACTAGTTTTTCTAACAAAGTAGCCACCAGTATTCTTTTGTTGGTGTACCGTTCCTGCAACAGTCTCCAGGCGGCATGATAATTTTCTTTAGTTAACGTCAGTTTCTCGGCCTCTCCAGATACATTACCCATTAGGTACCACATTTTGTGTACCCCTGGTAATGATTGTTTTTCCAGCATTTCGGGAAACAAATAAAAAAATTGATGCCACTTCAAATAGTCGCCATTAAAATGGCGAATCGTCACGTTTGGCAGTGGTAACGAATTCCATATAATAGATTCTCCCACTATTGATGGAACTGCTGCACTACTGTTTTGAAGTAGATACTCCCTGATGGACAAGTTTACTAATTTTTGCTGCACAATGTCCTCTTTTTGATCATACACATCCTGATCGAAGCCAGAAGCCGCTGGATTTTCGAAATGCTACCATGCAGGCATTCAATTTGATTCCACAGCTGTTTGATGGAGTCAATCTTGATTTGATAGTATTGAAGTGGGTGGGATTCATGAGCGTCCAACAATCCACTAATCTGTCACCTTATCTGCATGCACTACTCTTGCCCTGTTCGACAGTTGTTGCTTTGAGACGTGGAGCTTCGCTTTTGAAGATGTTTATGTGAGTGTTGGCTACAGCACTGACTCTATCGTAGTAGCCCGATGTGTTATAATCATTGGCTGATCACTGAGCGTTCGAAACTTGGTGTCCATCTTTTCGAACTGCTCCCAAGCTTCGCTGAGACCTCGAAATCGGTCATTGATGTAGTTAGCAACGTTTTTACTTTCTGTGGGATGCATTTGGTAGTTTTTGATAATCCGCTGGATGTGCTCACCTGTTTTTCTCTGGTATTCAGCTAGCTCATTAAATGTGGGTTTTTCGTTGAATATAATGGCTGATGAGTGTTGATAACTTCACTGGAATATAGCTGGTCAATTAGAAACTTATTGTTAGCTGATGTATAGTTAGGTCAACGTACAGTTAGTTCGACGTACTTGATGGTGCGTCGCTTAGTCCTACTCTGGACAGATCGAATTACTGAATGATGAGTAACTGATTGCTACTGCTGGATAGTTGGAAGTACTGGATGATGAGTAGATTGGTGCTACTCCTGGAAAGCTCGAAGTTCTGATTGTTGAATAGCTGGATGCTTCTGCTGGATAGCTCAAAAAACTGGACGATGAGTAGCTGGGTGCTACTCCAAGATACCCCAAAGTACTGGATGATGAGTAGCTGGATGCTACTACTGGATATCTCGAAAAGCTGTATGATGAGTGGCTGGGAGCAACTGCTGGAGTATTGGATGGAGAATAGCTGTCATTTGATTTGAAGGTTATATATCTTAATCTCAGGATCACCAAAATATTAATATCCTTAGTATTGGCGCAAACAAAAGTACTTGAACTTGGATTGCAGCTACGGTCACTAATTTCTTACAAGCACTTGAAATTGAAGAATTGTGAAATGAAAACCCACTCGATTGTGGTCTTGAATTCATTGACGCAATTTTGCAAAAAATTATGGCATTTATTGATTTTTAATAGCAAAACCAATAAAATATTAACAATAAGCATATATAATAATATATAATGTAAAAAATAATAACCTTCACAATGCATTGATGCGTTAATATATTGAGATAGTGCATGTTACTTCATTCTATCAAACAAGAGTGCCATGTAATTTTGCTTAAAATGCATTGTTGGGATATTGCAGTGCCAATGAGTTCATTAGCCGGCAAGAGTAGTCAAGGTTAATTTAAAATAATTAAGAAGCAAACGAGACTAACAAATAATATTGGTAAAAAACGCAATGATTTTGTATAAAAGCTTCAACTGTATTGTAGTGTACCACACAAATGTACACTAACGACCACACATCGTCATAAGCACAGCAACAAGTAGCATATGCAAACATACTGACAATAGCGCAGCGTGTGCAATTGCACTCAATACCAAATACGCTAGACAAGCATTTTGGTGGTGCGTTAACACACGCTTCCTATATTGCAGCGTCGTATGCATATTGGACAGTGCAGTGACTTTAGCCCTGAACAGGCACTCAAAATTATTAATATAAACAAATACGATGATTCGTCAATGAATAATATCGGTAATCCGATACTTGAGTCTAATTTCGGGAATATGATTTGTAACTAGTAGAAATAAGATAGATATATTTTATGTTAGTTAAAATAAGAAAACAATAAGAATTAAATGATATAAAAGAGCCAGCGAGCCACCAAATAAACCAGAGTTAATCTGAAGACAACTAAAACTGCTACTCGCATTAGTTTATTATTTTATCTCTCGTGCTCTAAGTCAGGAAAGACCTAGAACAGCACAAACAATAGGTTGGCCAACCGCACACTCTGCCGGTCAAAACCTTTACTGAGGGCGTCTTTCCGCTTCGTGTGAGGCATTTCTTCTTTATAGTATTCTTTTGCATCTATACTTTTTATAGAATCTGCAATTGAATTGAATGCCGATCCTGCATGACCAAAAATCAACATACCCTACATGGCGATCCAGCAACTGACCTAGGACCTGAAAAGCAGTCAACCGATACAGCAGCCGATAAAGCAACCGATCCTGCAACCGATACAACAACCGATACAGCAACCGATCCTGCAACCGATACAGCAACCAGCAGAAACTATAGCCCAATTAATGGAAGAATACGTGCCAGAATAGTTATCGATACCAACCGCTCCAGCGATTCACAGCAAAACCAGCAATAAAGGTCGGACTACTGCCACTCACGATTGAGGAATATAAGAAACGGCAAGAAAAAAGAAAGGACCTAGAATAAACAACAATACCACAAATTAAAAGCAATAAGAAAAAACGAGGAGGGCTGTTAACCAAACAGAATCGCCAAATATCCCACCTCAATCGTTAGAGACGAAATCAACCCACCTCCGTGGAATGAGGCCACACGAATCTGGGATGAAATTAAAAAGCTCAAAGTCCAAATTAAAAATAGAAGAAAGTGACCAGATCGCATGCATGCGAATAACTTGGCGTATGATCGGAAAAATTGGCACGCCAACTATCGAAGATTATAACAACAAAACAACAATCGAAGACCAGACAATACGGATGATCGAGGCGGTCGAAAAATGGGAAAAAGCCAGAGCAAGCCGCAGCACCAAGATGCAACAGTAAATAACAAACAGCTATCAACAGAGATCACCTACCTATCGGTACCAGAATCCTACGTAGTTATATTTTTAGTCATAATTGTTATCATAATAGCTTAAAAGTTAGACAAATATTTTAAAAACTATGTTCACAAATACAAAAATGACGCTAATGGGAACGCTATTACAGCAGTCTAATGAACAAAAATTCATATATTAAACATTTAAATAAAAATGTCAAATTTTATATAGTATAAAAATAAATAAAATTTCTTAAAACAAATTTCTTACTTTAATCCTAAATGGATATAAAATTAAATGCCTTAAAAGATGTACTAGCTACACTTAGGAAAAATCCCAGCAGAATACACACAAACAAAACAGTGACAACAAAACTGAGACAAATAGACACATTAAGAGAAGAATTTAATAATATAATAGAGACCGACACCGACAATAAAGATCTAACTGGAATAAAAATTAACTTCGCCAATACTTATTCCACAATAAAAACTATTTTTTTGAAACAATAAACAGAAGAGACTGAACCAATAGACAACAGGGCATCTTTTAGCATAGAAACGGCATCAAAATCTCTACCCACAATTACGGGCAACTTCAGAGAATTAGATAGTTTCATAATCACCGCTGAGCTGATAAACAAATCACTCAACGAGTCAGGACAGACAGACTTACTAGAGTATATCTACCATGCCAAATTATCTGCCAATATAAGAACAGCAATAGGAGGTTACACAAAACCAGAAGACTTAAATACACTTGCCACTCTACTACAACAGAGGTACAAAGACGCGACAACGATACCACAGCTACAAGCTAGACTAACTAATCTACAAGAAAGGAATTCAGGAATAACCTCTTACAAAGAAAAAATTCTGACAATAATAGAAGGTTTAAACAGACTTAACATATACAATTTAGGAGAGACAGCTACACAAGCAGAAAAGAACGTAATAACAAAAACAAACAACAAGTTAGCATTGGACACTTTCAAGAAAGGACTGAATGAGAATTACAAAGCGACAACTTTTCTGCAAGACCGAAAGATCTTGCAGAAAACAGAATTGGCACTTGAACTTGAGAGCGAATCTAGAATAATGCCCAACACATCACAGCTGATGCAAGTAAGACATAATTCATTCAACTCACAAGGTACAAAGTCTAATTTAAACGCTTCGCGCAAATATAATTCATTCAACCCTTCTCCACAGTACACAAACAACACACAAGAAAATTTCAGCACACGCTATGACAAAAATAACTACAACAAAACTAACCATGCAAACAACAGAAACAATAACCGTAGCAATGCAAATTACAGTCAAAGGAACAATAACTACAACAACACATATCCCAATAATCAAAATAACAACAACTTCAGACACAACAACAACTACAACTCACAAGGCAGACAGCAGAACAACAACAACAATTATAACTCAAACAGAAACCGCCGCATAATTAGGATATACGTTGCGGGAAACGAACAACGCCCAGAATGCATAACCATTCTGGACAGCTAAAATTAAATGTGTATAAAATCTCGGATAACCACACAAATTTCGTCACGCTGACGCACAAAAAGCAAAAAATAACATTTTTGATAGACACAGGTGCAGACATCTCATTGTGCAAAACAAGTAGCAACTTAGAAAACCATGAATACTCTCCTGATGACAAATGCAAATTAACTGGCATAACAAATGAAGAGGTATATTCTGAAGGTCAAATAGAAATACAATTAGATATTGGAGAAGAATCTTGTAACCACCCTTTCCGATTAGTAAACAAAACATTTCCAATAGAAACAGATGGTATTCTAGGTAGGGATTTTTTTGAAAAATATATATGTAAAATCGATTATGAAACGTTTACAATTTCCGCGTACGTAAACAAACAAACATTCATTATACCCATGCATACTAAATCTCACGATACTCAAAAAATAAAAATACCAGAAAGAACAGAAATAATACAAGCCTTAAAATTAAACATAAATGAAGAAAAAATAATTCTAAATAAAGAATTAAAAGAAGGCATATTTCTAAGCAACTCAATAGCACCCAACAGTGGTATAGCCCACATAAAAATTCTAAATAAAACAAACAAAGAGGTAATTTTAGACGGCATACAATTTGAAACTGACTCACTAAAAAATTATGACATGCTAAAGTACAGTACGCAAGATAATTACAATGAAAATAGACTACAGAAAATCATTGAAACTTTAAATTTTAACTGCACAGACGAAATGACAAAAACCCAACTCATACACATCCTAAGACAATACCAAGAAGTTTTTCATCTTGAAGACGAACCACTTTCGACAAACAATTTTTACACACAAAACATAACGACACATGACAACACACCCGTTTACATTAAAAACTACAGACTGCCACACACACACAAAAATTGTTAATGAACAGGTACAGAAAATGCTACAGGAGGATATCATTGAACCTTCAGTCAGCCCATACAATGCTCCACTCCTTTTGGTTCCTAAAAAGAACACTATTGACAAAAAGAAATGGAGACTTGTAGTCGTCTTAAGAAAACTGAATGACAAAATTGTAAATGATAAATTCCCGCTAACTCGCCTAGAAGACATTCTAGACAAGTTAGGCAGAGCAAAATGGTTTTCAACCTTAGACATGACCAGTTCATTTCATCAAATAAAATTAGAAAAACAATCACGACCATTAACAGCTTTTTCCACATCCAATGGACATTATCAATTTAAAAGACTACCTTTCGGACTCAAAATTTTATCCAACAGCTTTCAGAGAATGTTAACAATAGCACTCTCAGGACTTGACTCAGAAGCATTCCTTTATGTAGATGACATAATCATCTATGGATGCAGTCTAAATCACCATAATCAAAATCAGAATCTGAGTACTAGACAGACTAAAACAACATAACTTAAAATTAAACGCAGCAAAATACAACTTTCTGAGACCAGAAGTCGTATATTTAGGACATTTGATTACACAAGACGGAGTTAAAACTGACCCAGCAAAATACGAGACTGTTAAAAATTACCCACAACCGAAAAACGCAGACGAAGTAAGAAGATTCATTGCATTCTGCAACTACTATAGAAAATTCATACCAGAATTTGCAGATATTGCAAAATGTTTTAACTCCTTACTAAAAAAATCAGCCAAATTTGTATGGACAGATGAAGGCCAAAAATCTTTTGAAACTCTTAAACTAAAATTAATAAACCCAACACTGTTGCAATACCCAAATGTTGATAAACCCTTCATATTAACTACATATGCATAGAATTATGCACTAGACGCCGTACTATCACAAGGCGAAATAGGACAAGATTTACCCATATCATATGCTAGCAAATCATTATAAAAACACGATTTGAATAAGCCAGTAATAGAAAAAGAGCTACTAGCAGTACATTGGGGTATTAAATTCTTCAAACCCTATCTATATGGTCAAAAGTTCACGGTAGTAACTGACCATCGACCACTGATATCACTATTCTCTCATATAAACCCTTCATCTAAAATGATCAGAATGAGTGACTATGATTTCAACATAGTATATAAAACAGGAAAGATGAATACAAATGCAGATGCATTGTCAAGAATACAAATTGACTCGGACATTCTAGAAGAAATGATACCGAAAGAAATTGATGAAAAAGCCAAAAGAACCCTAGTAATCACGAGAGGGATGGCAAATAAAAATAAAACAAATAATGAGGCAAATAAAAATGAAATAAATGAAGAGGCAAATAAAAATGAAAATGAGAAATTGAGAAACTGCATATCTCAGGAGACTGATCACCTTCAAATATGGGAATGTACATCAATAAATGACGTCAAAAATATTAAAAAATTTGAATTCAATGTCGACATGAAAAATCAAAGCTTTGAAAAAAATGTATTTATATATATAAAAAATGATATTGTGCACATAGGCGAAAGCGATAATTCACCGAATCAAGATTCGACTCTGAAGAAGCTCCGACCTAGAAATAAAAATATAAATGAAAATATAAAGCATGCAGGAATCAATGATAAACCAGCGAGACTAGACACGATTCTGAGGAAATTGATATCCAAAACGAAGAAAGAAAATATTAAAGAATTAGCAATTGCAATTAACGATGAAATATTCAAAACTATATACAAAAGAAGAATTTAAAGAAGCGTACGCAAAAATAAAAATGAATAGCAAAAGTCCTCAGCTAAAAATACTAATATGCATACCTCCAAAGAGAATAACGGAAGATATTTTAAAATACAAACTAATAGATGAATGTCACAAAACAGGACATCCCGGAGTAAGCAAAACTCTACTCAAATTAAAACAAAGATACATTTGGAAGAATATGAACCAAATGGTAAAGAAGTTCGTATCCAACTCCAGAAGTCATATCAATTGACACCGTAGGACCACTCAAAATTTCAAACGAATACCGCTACATACCGACCATGCAGTGCGAGCTGACAAAGTTTGTAATCGCACACCCAATGATAACAAAAGACGCACACACAACAGCCAAAACGTTAGTTGAACAATTTATACTCAAATACGGACACTTCAAAATTCTTAAATCTGACAACGGGACAGAATTTACAAACGAGCTAATGGCAAACATATGTGCACTGCTCAAAATACAACAAACATTTTCGACACCGTACCACCACCAAACGATAGGCTCACTAGAACGCAACCACAGAGTTTTGAATGAATTCCTACTGACATCGACAAACGACGACGAATGGGATAAGTGGATTGCCTACTTCACTTTCACTTACAATACAATGCCACATGTTGACACGGGCTACACGTCATATGAATTAATATATGGGAAACTCCCAGGTTTACCCAATGAAGTAATAGAAAGCAACACAAACACTTACAACTTTTAAAATTACCCAAACGAGCTAAGAGCGAGATTACGCTATGCTCACGAAAAGGCAAAACAAATGTTAATGAAAGCAAAACAAAAACGTACACTAACTGACTTAAAAACTAATACGAACACACTTAAGGTAGAAATAGGAGGTTTGGTTCTATTAAAAGTAGAAAATAGGAAAAAGAATATGAATCCATATAAAGGACCATATAAAATACTAGATAAGTTAGGAGTAAATTGATTAATATAATATAATGGTACATCTAAGAAAGTATATAATAATCAATTAAAGCCATACAATGTAATTTAAATTTGTAAACCATAAAAAGTAAATTCAACAATACGATTTATAATTAGAACTATCACACAATGTAATCAAAACAATATAATTAGTAATCAGAGGTATATGTAATTATATCAAAACATCATATATATAATAATAATTTGTAATTCTAACTATATAATTAAAAACACTACCATGTAATTATAATAATAAGAAACAATTTATAAACAAATAATACCAATTATTAGAAAATATGAAAATCATGTAACAAATCCATAACATAAGACAATTGTAATACAATACAAACCATATTTCTAGGAAAAACTATTCGCTAACACCCCTAATTTTTCTCTTAAGGGTGAGGGTGTAGTGTACCACACAAGTGTACACTGACGACCACACATCGTCATAAGCACAGCAACAAGTCGCATATGCAAACAAACTGACAATAGCGCAACGTGTGCAATTGCACTCAATACCAAATACGCTAGACAAGCATTTTGGTGGTGCGTTAACACACGCTGCCTATATTGCAGCGTCGTATGCATATTGGACAGTGCAGTGACTTTAGCCCTGAACTTGCACTCAAAATGATTAATATAAACAAAGACGATGATTCGTCAATGAATAATATCGGTAATCCGATACTTGAGTCTAATTTCGGGAATATGATTTGTAACTAGTAGAAATAAGATAGATATATTTTATGTTAGTTAAAATAAGAAAACAATAAGAATTAAATGATATAAAAGAGCCAGCGAGCCACCAAATAAACCAGAGTTAATCTGAAGACAACTAAAACTGCTACTCGCAATAGTTTATTCTTTTATCTCTTGTGCTCTAAGTCAGGAAAGCCCTAGAACAGCACAAACAATAGCTTATCCAACGGCACACTCTGCCGGTCAAAACCTTTACTGAGGGCGTCTTTCCGCTTCGTGTCAGGCATTTCTTCTTTATAGTACTCTTTTGCATCTATACTTTGTATAGAATCTGCAATCGATCCTGCGTGACCAACAATCAACATACCCTACAGTATAGAAAGTTGAGAAATAAGAACCAAATCTATACCCGGTCCCAGAGTGGGAGAAAGTTCAAGGAGGGGGAAGATTTTTACTGCATGCGAACTCTACATACTATCGGAGATACGACCCCTTTGACGATGCGGTAGGCATTTTGTTATCCCCTTACCCCACAAAAAAAAAAAATATAGGTGTATAAATATATTTATATAAATGTTAACAATGTATAGATAAGTTCCCATTATTGATATAAAAATGTGTTGCCGAATAGAATAAACATTTATTCATGGTTATTTTCAGATATTATTTGACATTTTTGACAGTATGTACGTTCCCAATGACAGCAAACGATACTCTTGAAGTGAGGGTAGAGCAGTTGGCAAGGACGGACATCCTATTAAAATCCCGCAACAATGTTTGGTTCTCTAAGGGTGAATGGTGAATGGATAGTGATAACAGAACTTCGTAAAACTGATTTGGAACTGGTGCTAATGAAGATTGAAGCTGTGTAGAAAAGGGCTAGCGAATTATGTGAAGGACAAACGAAAACAGCAGGGCAACATTAGAAGAAGAGACGGTGCGATATGTCTGAAAAAGAGGTACAGGGTGGGCCAAATGAGACCTAGTGATGTTAAACACGTGTAACTCTTGTAATAACGGGTTTTTTTAAATGATTTATTTTAATATGTTAAATACATTTTATGGAAATTTAACGTGACTATGTGTGAAATATGACATCAGACAAACGACCACCATTTTGCTCGATACAGGCATTGGCTCTTTTTAGCGCATTTTGCATTACACGGCGTAATGTTTCTGGTTGCAGGCGCCGTATTTCGTCTCGAATATTCTGCTTGAGCTGTCCAAGTGCCTGTGGTTTGTTAACATACACTTTGTCTTTTAAATATCCCCATAAAAAAAAATCGGGCGCAGTTAAATCTGGTGAACGAGGAGGCCAAGGGAAGTCTGAATTTCTTGAAATTTATGCATTCACCAAAAATTTCACGCAGCATGTCAATAGTTTGCTTAGCAGTATGCGCAGTGGCTCCATCTTGTTGAAACCACAAATTAGGATGTTGCTCCACCATTGGCCGCAAAAAGTTGTCGATCATTGTTCTGTAAGAAGCCCCGGAGACCGTTTCTGGCGTTTTATCCTCATTCTCAAAGAAATATGGGCCGATGATTTTTGTGGCAACAACACCGTACCAAACAGTGCATCTGATTGGGTGTGACTGATGCTGATGTATTGCCCTTGGATTTTCGGAGCCCCACAACCTACAGTTTTGTTTATTCACATAACCACTTAAATGGAAATTTAAAAATGGATAATTTCGATGCGTCAGAACAATTGATCGTTGAGAAGAATAATAAAATTCGATAATTTTAATGCGTTGTTGTGGACTGTACGTATTCATTTTAAATTTCCAAGAGTTCAGTTATAATCTGCAAAAAGAAAAAATAAATTATGTTAAAAAATAAAAAAGTTATTTGTGTTTCACATCAGCTGGTCTTATTTGGGCCACCCTGTAGAAGCAATTATCACCGGGCTCAGAAGAAAGAAGAGGGTGATGTCTTTGCGGGGCCATCCATGAAGGATACCGTGGTCACTAATACAAATCCTTAAATGGGACATTGGAACAATGGATCACCACGACGCAAGCATAATATACTGTGATTGAAGAAAGTTGAATTTACAGCAAACAAAAATAATGATGATCACCGAACACCAGAGCACAGAGCTTCCGATCAGTCGACCGATTTGTCAGAACTCATTAGCATAGAAAGCTTCATCACAGAAGAGCTATCTAATATGCAAGGGCGACAACAAACAAAAATGGTGATAATTGACGACCATTTACAATGAAAATGCAATCCGATGTTCATTCCTTCAAAAGAAAATAAAAATACTTAAGTAAAATAAAAAAATATTTGCTAAAAGGTAGTTGTAGTAGAAAGATCGTAGTCAAAACCTAGATACCTGCGAGCACTTGACCCACGACACAAATCCTTATAGGGACTACACTGTTTGTGTATTTAAGATTTGACATTCATTATGCACATGCTTTCAGGATGAGAATATTACAAGCATCAATGTTAAACGCTGTGTATAAGCTTTTAATGTGCTTAGTTACAATTGTGCAGAAATGTGTGGTCAACATTTCCCTAAAAGCAGGAAATGAATAAATAAGTAGGGTTGCTGAACTAGGATTCCGCTTAGCAAGCAACTGCAGCACTTACTCAACTGAGGCAACCGTAGAAGTAATACAGCGCAAGTAGGAAGTATGTTAAAAAAATTGTACTCTAGAAATAAATATATATAAAATAGTAAAAAGTCAACAAAGAGACGATTGTATATTCCAAGGTATACGGGAGCTGCCTTTTATTTCGAAGCAAATTAACGGTTTTGTTTCAGTCGCGGATATTTCACACATCTACGGGAACTGCGGAAAGTGCATCATAAAATGTCTTTAGCAAGTCGCTTACCACAAGTATCCTTGGCATGTTCTACGACTACGAAGTATCAACGGCATAATATGGTGCTAAGATGTTGGTAACATAAAAAAGAGCATTTGCAGGAAGGTCTATAATTATTAAAATCGGGGCACTGACATTTGCGTGAGTTTACATCAGCCACTATTTGTTTTTACGAATTTTTTATTGCAGGTTGACGGAGTTTAAAATTATTAAAACTTGGTTTGGATCACACACAAAGACGCCAGCCAGATGTTGAGCAAAGGAGCTCCATATTTCATTCGGAAGTATTCTCATATCGTAGAAACTTCCGAATTCAATTTTCAATTTCAATTTATTGTTTAAAGTTATAACATAAGACAAAGTCTTTTAATATATAACTATATATCAGTTATTAATATATATATATATATATATATATATATATATATATATATATATATATATATATATATATATATATATATATATATATATATATATATATATATATATATATATATATATATATATATATATATATATATATATATATATATATATATATATATATATATATATATATATATATATATATATATATATTAAATTAAATTAGCAACTAATTAAATAGATAAAAAAATAAAAAAATGAATAAGTAAATAAGTAATAAATAATAAATAATAAATACATAAATAAATAAATTAATACAATAATAAATAACAGAATACAGACAGAAATGAATAATAAAAGAGATATTTGGTTATTTTCAAGGGTAAAAATTTAGAGAGCTCTATGGTAGCTCTCGACAAAAGTACTGGAACACTAAATGCTTAAACTCACTAATCCCTGCCACGCCTTTCACAGCTGAAGGCAGCGAATTCCAGACCCTGATGGCATTAATCAAAAAGTTTCGAGTTGAATTAGAATAGGCAAACTTAGGCATTATCATGCACCGACTTCTTTTTGATTGGCTCTGCTGAAGTTTCTCAAAGAGATAATTAGGAGGTCTCGTGATAATCAGCTTGTGAAGAAAAATACATTTTCTGATCCGCAAGTAGTTCTCAATACTGCATCCAAGAACACTTGTCTTCCAGGAAGTTATATGGTCAAACCTACGTAATCCAAACACATATCGTGTGGCATAGTTAAACACAACTTGTATTTTATGTAGGGAGTTCGAATCCAACTTACTATATACAAGCTCTGAATAGCAAATTATCGGTACAACCAGCTGCTTAACCAACATTCTCCAAGTCTCGACAGGGGTAATCTCTGCTGACATCCTTAACTGTCTCAGCACAAAAAAAACTTTTTTCACAATACTATTTACTTGATCAGTGAAAGTGAAAGAAGAATTAATATGAAAGCCCAAACTACATGATCTCTCAACGAATTTCAGCTGAGCGCCACCAATATATATCAAAGGAAGTTTGTCCAATTCTACTTTCTTCTTCGAGATTGGTAAAACATAGGATTTTAACGCATTTAGGAAGAGTCCATTTCTTTTTGACCAATCAAATATAGAATGTAGATATTCATTACTTTTAAGACTCAAGTCATCAATATACTCCATGCGCCGAGAAAGATAAATCTGTAGGTCATCAGCATATGCATGTATATTTACGTATTTACACACCGAGAATATGTCATTTGAAAATATAGTAAACAGGAATGGGCCAAGAATCGATCCCTGTGGAGCACCCGAAAAAACATGCCTATAATCAGAATAGATATTGCCCACCTTTACTCGATGCATTCTCATTGTTAAATAACTATTTATAAGGCCAACTGCACTGTCACAAAACTCATAGTACCGCTTTAATTTTAAACAAAGCAACGAATGATTAACGCTATCAAAAGCCTTGGAGAAATCCAGGAGACATAGAAAAGTAAGAAGAGTTTGGTCATACATTCCCCGAACATCATCCATAACCTTTAGCATAGCAGTCGCACAACTGTGCCCCGATCTAAAACCAGACTGCAAAGGAGAGAAAAGATTGTTTTGATGAAAGTAACCTGAAATTTGCTCAGTCATTAGTGTTACATTAGTTCACAAACCTTATATAGAGAAGGTCAAATACTATTAGGTCTAAAATCACCTGGCTCCAATGCAGAGGATTTCTGAGCTACTGGAATAACGATACCAACTTTCCAAGCACTAGGAAAGCACGAAGTCGTAAAGCAATGATTAATAATGTGGGTCTAGGGACTAAGAATAAATGGTAATATAATCTTAAGAAACTTAACCGGCAAGCCATCCTCACCAATTGCATTTGACTTAACCCTCATCAGACATCGCCCCACATCAGCCTCACGGACACAGCAGAACTGAAAAGTAGACGTGGTAGAACAAAATATTCCAAGAGCAGGCTGAGAAACCGAGCCACATGATCCCGGAGAAGCAAAGGCATCACACATAATGCTGGGATCCAACTTGCAGATAGTATTATCACTACTACGCACTCCAAGGTTCCTCAAATTCCTCCAAAGTAGCTTGGTAGGAAGGCAAATTTTCAACTTGGAATAGTTTTATTTCGAGCAATCCTAAATCGATTCCAATTATCCACAGTAGGCTTATTTTTCCATTTAGCATGCAATTTATTATCCTAATGGCCAATTTAACTTGCTTAGAGTACCATGGACAAGAAACATTCTGAATTGCCACTGAACGATTGGGGACATATTGATTAAAAATCCTGTCAATGCAACCTACAAACAAGTCCAACTTATCATCCACAGAGGTTTGACACCAGCATTCATCCCAATGCACCCGACTCATCTCACAGAATAGTGAATCGTAATCAATAGCATTAAAGTCACGATATAAAAAAAAAACCGGCAGAGCATCACGGCACAGTGTTATGTTTAAGGTACAAAAAATTAAATCATGATCGGAAATAAAAGAGATTTGATCAAAAAAACTAATCAATGAGACATCAGATACCAGAAAGAAATCAAGCAAACTAGGGTTGACATTATTTCCATAACGAGTAGGTACACCCGAGTTTACTACAGATAATCCAGCAGTTGCTACAAGCTCATATAATTTATTCCTAGCACTACTATCACACAGCAGATTCACATTGAAATCGCCACAAATCACAAAGCGATCATAATCAGCCAAATTATTGGACAGCTCAGAAAAATAAGGTTCAAGTTGATATGCTCTATTAGGGTTATATACACAAGATAGAAACATTTTTGTACCTCCATCATAAATTTTAACATTCAAAAATTCAATGTCACACCCATTAGACAAGCTTAACAACTCAATATTTAGGTAAGTTTTGGAATATATTGCTACACCACCCCCTCTTTTATTCAGCCTATCACTCCTTACTAACTTGTAGTCCTTAATGCCATAATGGGCATCCAAAACATCATCCTGAAACCATGTTTCCGAGACACATATAACATCCACTAAAGAGCCCTCAAAAATATATCTCACCATCCGCACTGTCACCGATACCACCCACAACAAGTGAAAGCCAGGCTTAGGACTGCAAGTTCAAACATTAAATAGTAAACCATAGCGATAAGGTTTATAAAAAAAAATTATAAAAATTAACCAATAACCATATACCTTTACAAAATACATAATACACATAAAAATAATAGAAAGAGGAGCTAAGAAAGAATGAGAGACAGCATACAAAAAGAATAAAAGAAAAAAGAAAAAACAAAACAAACAAAATGTATAAAAAGAAGTGGAAGAATAGATATACCTATCTGAAATGTAAAGAGTTAAAAATATATAAAAGAATAAAGTAATAACAAGAAGAAAACTTATAGCTAAGTTTGAAATAAAAATAAGGAATGACGGAAAAGACAACATTATTGTAATTTCGTAGCTGCTGGTGCGCCAACGAGCGAATCCACGGCCTCTTTGCTCGTAACCAGTTTCGCTTCAGAATCTCCGTTCACTCGAACATATACCATGCCTCGCATGGAGAATGCAGAAGTCAACAGCCGCTGCCGCCTAAGCTTCGATGCATACTGCATAATTACCCGATTGCTCTTAGTTAGGCTCTCATGTACAAATACGAGAGTTTGTCCGCCGACACCGATATCAGAGAGTAAGATGGATCTCTTCTTCTCCTTGCAGAACCCAGCAATAGCCCGAAAGAGATTACTCCTTTCTTGTGCCATTTGCAGTCTCACCAAAACCGCCGCAGCCCCATTTTGAGATTGGCTACGGTTCGAGCGCAGACGGAATACTTCCCGAACCCGCGGCGAGTCACATTTGTCCGATTGACAGATTTTATTAAATGTATCACCCAATCTCTCACTCTCGGTCTCAGGTATTCCATTAATTAATATATCCGTTGAGGCAGCATCACCTTCAAATTTTTCCACTTAGGATTGCAGAGAGTGCACATTTGACTTCAGTGTTTCAACCTCCGTGATGGATTGCTCAATTGCCGACACTCTAGACTCAATTTGCCTAAAATCTCTCTTGATATTAGACAACTCACCGGCCAACTCAATCATTTTCTGCATAACACGATCCTCAAGCAGCTTCACAGACCCGTTAAGCTTTGTGACAATGCTCTCTTCGAGCTTAACCAACCGCTCATCCCATGCAGCCAGCAAACCAGAGTCAGAGAGCCTATCTGCAGTTGCTTTGTTCGCATTTGGTGTTGAGTGCAAACTTGGCGCCAAATTTTGTTTCTCTCTTCTTTGCGCTGCCTGTCTTGTTGCCAATGACATTTTTGCAAAAACAGGTTTCTTTATTTAATATCGACTATACAGAAAGAAAAAACTCAACACAAACACCGACACAACTTCAAGCTTTAGTAGGCGAATTAACAGATCAATATATCTGGCAAATATTGTAAAAACCGCTCTCTACTCGTTAGCACCAAAAACACGTCTACTCACTATGACTCATTAAAATTCAATTAAAATTCCTACACATAGAAATTGATTGCTTGTGTGCAGTCTAAATTTTAGACAAATAGGTCGATTTCCTTTCGTTTCTTCTCCCAGTGAATTTTTAAGAACATTATCTGGTGCTTTCAATTCTTTTTTGAGATTTGAAGACCTGTATTTTTGTCGTTCGCGTGTCACCAATCTTTTCTATTTCAGAAGTCGGAATTCGAACTGTTGTCTTAACTGTGTCTTTGGATTGCGTCATTCAATATTGTAGGGGCTGCGTTTAATGCTGTCTGACACAAATTTAAGTTGAACTCAAGAAGCTTATCTTCAATCTTTTCTTCAGTTTTGGGATACAGTTTCAGGGGAAGCTGACTGCGCAATTATTTCATAAATGCAAACCCATTTGTTTTATTATTCGTCAAATTTGGATTGGTTTTTATATTATAATGACTACAAAATATGTTTATTATTACGGGAGAATAATCAGAAGCCAAATCAAAACATGGTTTCTCTGTTATGTCAACTCTTTTAATGAAAATAACTTTATCTGTTGAACCGTTGTGTAAATAAGGCATCCTCTCTAGATAGCAATATGATTTCCACGGCAATTGGTTTTTTATCCTGGTTTACTTCCGATTTGGGACAGGTCATACAAACGCAGCGCAGGGCAGATAGTTATATGTATGTCCAAACTTTTGACAATTGTTACATTGTACAGGACTATTACGTGTTCTCAGTTCTTCTATATGTATACCTCAATATACTTCATATTATGAAAATAACGAGTCTGTAATTTTTTTAAATTTTCGAGATCAATAAAATAGGTTGAGGTAGAAGTTCATCTTTCTAATGTTATTAACAGATTTCACTTGAAGCTTTTCCTCTTCAATTGCTTCTTTTTTCACAAATGACGACAATGTATGTGGTAAGCATTTTTATTATTATCAACAAATTTACAATTGCACGAACATTTTTCTCGGTGTTTTCTTGTATTTTTCTTTCTTGTATTGTTCTTGTCGAAAGTCGCACAACATGAAAATTATTAATTTCAATTAAATTTGTAAAAATGTTTTTGTAGAAAATGTTACTTTGCACATCTATTTGGAGTGGGGCTTGGGTGTAACAGGAGATAGGTGGGTAGGTAAAGCAGTCGCCAGAAGGGACTTAAGCCATCACTGACCCCTTGTGAACCGCATGAGCCACAGGTTCCATCCCTTTCAAAGGTCCAGCTTTTGGAGCTTTTAATGAAGCAGTTGATGAAGCAGGAGATACTTGTTTTGAGTCGCGTGCTACAGTCGAATTAAATTCGGCGTGTCAATCATGTAAAAATTCTACTGCTGATGGGCCGTTTTGCAATTGAACGATTACGTTTGTTTTTAGTGTGAGTATTCTTACATTTTTCTACATAATTGAAGATTTTAAGCATGCGTTTATTTCATCGGCAGCGGTAGATTTCAGAATGACAGGTAACGTTTGTCTAAAGTCTCCAGCCAACAGTATCAAAGCACCGCCAAACAAATCTTGATTTCCTCGTAGTTCTTTCATTGTTCTATCCAATGGTTCTTATGATGTTTTATTAGCCAATAGACATTGATCCCAAACGATTATCGCACATTGTTGCAAGATTTTTGCCATTCTGGATGTTTTATTTATGTTACATGTAGGATTATCATTTGCCTGCATATTCAACGGCAGCTTAAGTGCAGAATGTGCTGTTCGACCTTCATCCAATAAAGTAGCAGCAATCCCAGAAGAAGCCAATGCCAGTGCTACATTAAAACCGTACTTCAAAGTTGAATGCTACACCGTTCCAGTTAGGTTCACTCGTCTTACCCTCCTACATTATGAGATTTATTACTCCGTTAATATATAACAGAGGGGAAGAGGAATGAACCATTGATTGACTTTATCGACGTATAGGGCTCAGACTGATAAAACAAAAACTTTTATTATTATTTTTTTTTATTCTGAGCAAATTTATTTACCTCTCTGACATAAGCAAGAATATGTGAGATAAACCCGTTTATGTGGAAACATTATCAATTGTATGAGAAAATTTTTCATTGCAGTTAATGTTTTTAAAATTATACGAGTATATCGCCTGGTATGTATATACCAGTATATTATATACATGTATATAAACGAGTGTATCCTCTCACACCCTGTAACTTACTCGTATATGACCACATACATACTCGTACATTCCAGGCACTTTTTCTTGTTTCGAATTTAATTTTGTTTTACTCAACCTTAAAGTACAAAAGATTTTACTTAATATTAATATATTAATATGCATTGGGAAAGAGGAGTGAAAATTTAACCGTCTAATACTCTTTTTTTTGTACAAGAATAATAAAGAATAATAAATATTTGCAAATGAATAATAAAAGTAATGACCTTACTTAATATTTTTCAACCATTCTCTCTCTTCTTATTCTTGTTCTTACTGCATTTTAGCTAGAGTATTTGCTTGCATATTCACATTATATAATTTATGAATGATTATGTTATTATTTAGGATTTCACGCTGGCCTTGACTTTGAAAATGGAACTGACGCACAATGGCCCAAACAGGCAATCTAGTGGGATTTAATTAATAACTCGAGTAAATGAAGAGATATTTTAATGAAAATTTAAATTTAAGGTTTTTAACGCATTCATCACTTATTCTCTAAATTTCAGTTTTCTAGGTCAACTATATATCATTGCTCCCATACAACTGATTAACACACATTTTTGAGCTTTTAACATTTTACATTTATAAGTAATTTATTTGAAGTATACGAAGAAAAAAAAACATTTATATATGTGTTAACAACTAAGTTATTATTCGGAATCTGATGAATCCGAATCAATCGAAATGTTTTTAAAATTAGTGAGAAACCCAGCTACGACACTATCTAACATTATGTATTTTCTGGAAATATTAGATGGTTTTGATAAAGATGTTATAAGCGGATCTGATGAAATAAGTAACCCATTCATGACATCTTGCATTGTATTAGTTCTATAGTCTTTACGGGAATGGTTTTGACGTAAATCCCGGAATTCCTCGCTTCAAGGGCTTCTTCGGACATCATACCAATAGGTAGTGCTACTTGGAATATAATGTCTGCACCATGTATTAGTATTCTGTGCACAGAAGACGGCATTTAATACCAAGGATATCTGTCGACAAATATTTCAGCTGTTTCCAGGGCATATGAGCGGAATGCATCTGTATTGACTTCATATCCACTAGCCAAAACACGTAAAATTACACTAAACTTGTATATTAGCGTTTCGCAAACTCCTGTAATGCGGGCTGCCAAATCTGGTTCGCTAAAAAATGTCTGGCAGTATTACCATTGTTAGTATTACCACTACCAGCCATAGGAATATCCACCAATAAGCCCATGTGTTTCCTGAGTTGCAGTTGAATTTCGGATTTTCTTGCTTCAACCTCCGGCTTATCTTCCCCGCGAATTTGCCATTTTTTAATTGAAATTCTGTACGATATATGCAAGATACATTCAAAAAAGCGTATCCATGCATGAAGAGTTGATAAGCCATATTTAAAAAGATCTACATCAACTGGATAACTTTGCACCAAACTTAAATTGTTCATATTTTTTGGCACAGCTCTACAAATTCCACATGTCTGTGTAGAGGCTTCTGCAAGGACGCTTACTGTTTTGCCATCCAGCATGGTACAATGAAATACATGGTCAATTGTTAATGAGTTGAAGATTGTTGGCTTAATTCAAAGTATTTGGCTATTTACACTATCAGTCTCTGCACGAATTAATTCACTCGATTCTTTTTGGCAAATTAGTTTTATGGGCCGACAATAGCGAGTTGAAGAAAGTCGCGTGTTTTTCCACAAAATTGTCGATCCAAGCTGAACTTGTAAGGGAACAAGGCAAACTGCAAACAGGTGCTGATCGACCATACTAGTTTCACCATCTTGAAACTTTTGGCGATAGGTTGCGTGTCCACTGCTTCCATCGCAGCCCCATTTATGTATTGCAGTTAAGCTTATACTGTTGCTGGTGACTGAAATTTCATTTTCAAAAATTTGCGAGTGTGCTTGTAGAATTCGGCTAACAGTATGATCTACTAAGCTCTGCAATGTTGTTTCATCGGAATAATCTGTAAAGATCAATTCCTTTGGATAGTACATAAGCTTCGTTGAATGCAGCTTATGATAACTGGGATATATGTCAGCATTTTTTTCCTTGGCACTACATCGCGTTAGTTTGTACGTATGTTTTGTGTGGCCGACATCTATATACAGAGCAAGTGCTTCTTCAGGTGAATAAGGAATAATTAGCTGGACTTGTGTCTCCAACGACCTTTTCATTTTTTGTCCGGCTGTCTCATCTTTACTCAATGTACTGACAATTTTTATGCGCTTCGCAGTCCGGATTTATACAAGGTGGAGCTTGTTGCCACCATCAACTCTTCACATGTTGTTTGTTGAACAAGACTAGGCACTTTTCGCATCTGTGTCTTGGGGCAGAAGTCACCAAAATCTTTACTGGGACGACCCATGTGTGATCCATTCTGTTGAAAGAGCGGCATATCAAGCCATTTTTGATTTTTTTTCTCAAAGAAATTCTTATTGTAACGGCATGCCTTCCATTTTTCTGTAAGCCTGCTTACGAAATTGGTCAATTTTTTGTTTATTTCTTCCAATTTATTTTTAGATAGCTTTTTGTTCTTATAAATTGTACCAAATACAAATTCTTGTAGAGCCAACATTTTCTTCTTGGCGCCTTTTTCGCTAAGCCAAATGGAATAAAGTGAGCGCTTGGGGACTGACATTTCACCTAAAAAGCGCAGAAGAGTTAAGAGTTGGTCGTAGTTGGTTATCATTTTGGATATTTTTACACCACAAGGACTCACACTTTACATACATGCTATAATTAGCTTGAATACGATTGAATGACATTAGTTATAGTCCAAAGATATCAGTATTTGCTCTAAAACCATATATGATAAAATACCTTACTTCTACCACATTTTTTTCCTACACATGAAAAGACGGGTCACAAACATATAATTTTTATTTAGTACATACCTTATCTCAATGAGAAAAAAAGATATTGACTCAATAAAATATAAGTTGTTTGTAATTTGGCTCAACCAACAGAAGTCAATAAAAGTTTGCCAAATCTTTCAAGCCACGTGCTAAATATATGTTCACTTTGAAAGCTTGCAGCAGATCAGGAATGCACCTAAAAGATAATGCAAAAGTTTTTATAAGCTTTAAAAAGTGTTGTCAATTAAAAGAAAACAAAAAAAATCGGAATTTTGAAAAATTGAAATTCGACTTAAATCCCACTAGATTGCCTGTTTGAGCCACTGTGTGACGCTGTCTTATACTTGTTAATGAAATGCCGAAATCAGTCCCTAAGTGAGTGTCTACAAGTGCAGTACACTACAAACACATGTTATTTCGATGTGAGTTCGCGAATGGACTAACTTGTTATTGTGAAGTTGTTTGGGTTTGCCTTTAATCGTTACCACGGTGGTAACTGGGCAGCGGATTTCTGTCACCGTCACCCTAACCACATTTTTCTTAGTTTGGTTCTTCATTAGTACTCGGTCACCCACATGAGAGACTACTGGGCTTCGAGCCTTGTTGTAGGCTTCTCTGGCTACTCATTTAGCACAATCTCGGTTTTCTATAACCAAGTGGTGCGCTCGCTTTAGCTGATATTTTCACACTTTATTTGGGTCATTAGCATTGTATACTGGCGCACATTTGCTCTTGAAATTTGCTGGTGTATTGAAATCAAACCCGTAGAATATTCTAAACGAAGTTTGCTTGGTTGATACATGTACAGTATTATTGTGTACACGCATGGCCGTACTTAACCACTGATCCCAGTTAGAACCATCCTCATTGACGAAGCTATGCAAGTATTGTGTCAGAGGTCTATGACTTCGTTCTAGCGGACCGTTCGCTTGCGGATGATAAGGAGTAATGTGTAATTGCTTGATCCCTAGCATTTTACACGTCTGAGAGAATAATTTTGACATGAAACTCGAACCGTTGTCGGTCACCAACACATTCGGTATGTTGTAACGCGCTATAATTTCGTCAGCATGTGCTGTATTCGCTTCTTCATCAGGTATGGCTACGCATGCCATATACTTTGACAAATCATCTTGTAACGTCAAGATGTATATATTTTTCGAAACTGTCTCAAGTAAAATGCCTACAATATCCATGTGAACTTTATCAAATGGTTGTTTCGGTGTGTCAGTTAACACCATTGTCATCGTTGTTAGCCTCGAACTCTTGTTGGCCTGACATTTTCGGGAACTCTACAAATTTTATTATATCTCTGAGCATTATTTTCCACGCGTATACCCGTTTGATTCTCTCTTAGGTTCTCCAAGATCCCTGGTGTCCACCTAGGCAGGTGCTCCGGCCTGTGAACAACGATGGCCTAGATAAACCACCTCTCTTCGCAAAAATTGGCACTTCTCCGTGTTCAATTTCAAATTATTTTCTCGCACCTTGCACAAGCGTTGCGAATGCTGCTGCAAGTTATTCCCATAGATTAGAATATCATCTAGATACACAAAATAATCTAACCCTTGCAAGCCTGTTGTCACATGTTTCAGTAGCCGTTGGAAGGTAGCCGGTGCTCCTGTTAATCCAAACGGCATCTTATTGAACTCATAGTGACCCAAACCGGTACTGAACGCGGTTTTCTGCTTGTCTTGGGGATCCACCAGAACCTGATGGAAGCGACTTGCTAAATCAAGCGTGGAAAAATAACTACTGTGTCCAATTGATCCATGAGATATTCTATCCTTGGTATCGGGAAGACCTGCTTGATATTGGTGTCGTTGAATTTCCTTAAATCGACGACCATTCTCCACTTCTTCTCACCCTGAGTACCTTCCTTCTTTGGTACCCAAATTATTGGTGAGTTCCAAGGCGAGATACTCGGTGAAATTATGTTAACATTATTTTCACTTGCCTGTTAACCTCATCTTTGTGAGCTTGTGGCAGTCTATACTACTTTTGGTTAATTGGCGGCTGATCCGTTAGCTGGTCTCCATCCAACAGAAATTTGCCATAGAATGCCGTACAAATGGCTTCTGTAGAATCCTTCTCTTTTGAGTTTACACTCTTTTAATCCATTTTCTGCTTAATCTGGTTAACCGATCCATAATTCGGTTCCTTAAAATTACCGTAACTAGGAAACTTAGGCCTAAAATTCTTATCCATATAATAGTCCTCTTCTGATGCATTTAGTACGCAAGCGTACCTTACCCTTGTCAACGTGCTATGGTCTCTCCCATATATTCGCCGTCCGCTAGCTGCTGCTTGTGCAAAAAAACCGTCCGAATTGTCGTGTTGACGCGGATAGTAATTATTCTCGTTGTCCTCGCGCCTACGATTTCCTGACTACTCTTCTTAACCTTATTCACGGTTGCTTCCCGCATAACGTTGGTGGAATGACTTAGAAGAGTGAGAATCCTATTCGTATTCTTACCGAAAAGTGATAGCTCTTTAGTTACTGCATCCAGAATGCTGTGGCCCAAAATGTATCCAGCCCAATTATCCCATCTGCCGGGATACCTTCCCTATCTAGTTCTACTTCGTGCTTTCTAAAACTCATACCCATAACAGTGATTTACCCTAACTGAACCTAGTGTCCTGATGCATCCACCAAACTTTCCGTTAAGCGTTCTTACGTCCTGATTTATCCCCAGCCTTTTCCGTAAAACACTAGATTTTACGAGGACGACCAAAAGCACTAGCTTTCCCCAAGCTGCCTCCTTGCAGGGTATATCTATGAATGCATCTCCCGGTCTGCTTACAGACCCCATGTTGGGAGCAACGTCCTTTTGCTCCCAACATGGACGCGTATATACTTCCAAACTCTTCAAGTTTTTTCCTCCATGCACCGCAGTTGTCCTTTACGATCCTATATTCCCTAAAAATTATCATGATTATCTTAACTATATACTCTCGTACCGCTTTCACTGCGATTGGCCGATATTTTCTAACCTTATTAAAATTTAACCTAAGTGCTAGAATCGTCACAGTTAACCAAACCAAAACGCAAAAACTTTTTTCTCGGAGAAACTCTTGTTTCTCCGTATCTTGAACCATAGCTCGGTACTTGGAGTTGGAAAGCCTCTTGCTCCTCCTTCACCTGGCATGTGGTTCTTACATTACTGGTCATACATACTTCTGGCCTAATTCTTTCTTCCTTTATTTTGGCTTTCCAATCTACTGGCCTCGACTGGGCCGCTGAAAGTTTCCCTGGTTCCTTTGTTGGGATTGTCTATCCTTGCATTCCGCTGCCCGATGTCCCATTCGTCCACATGAGAAGCATCTCAACCCCTGTATGGTGATGCTCATCCTCGCTTCACTTCTGGAGTTCAAATTTGGTCGGTGCTGACCACTCCCAGCGTTGAACGGATTTTGAATTAACTCGGGGACTACTGAAGTTAACCCTGCTGTCCCTTCTTGGTGAATCCGGGCGCCTCGTCACTAGTCTCCTACTCTGATCCCATTCTGTGCACCCTAGGGACTGTAGACTTGCTTCATGACCATATGCTTCGCATTTCATGTAGTAGAGCGTGTTTTTGCGTGTAATGCACTCATCCCTTGTATGACCTGGCTTACGGCAGAACGAACATGTGGGTGCCCTCTGTACAAACTGCCTGTGAGGATTTCTAGGATTTACGGCTCTGTTGTCGGAGACACCGGGATTATACGCTCCTCTGTATATGTTTGGGCCGCAATTGCTTCCCACTCTATCCACGACAGCGGCAGTGAACATGTCCTGTCTGTTTTCCAACATATGTACCTCGCCTAACCCAGCCATACTCTGCTCCACCAGGACTTCTGCTCTAATCGCTCCTTCAACTAACTCCTACAGATTTCCTCTACTGCTATTTAGCATATGAATCTTTAGAGCGGAGTTGCGGAGACCAACCACGAAAGTTGTTAACACCGACTTGTCAATTTCGCATATTAAGGATGTACTCGTATATCCAGTGCCATTGTACTTATTTCTTATTATTTCCTGGGTCATCATCTGTAGTGACCCAAAACGCCTGGCAAAGGTGCGATTATCTTCACTGGCCATCTGCTTCCCGATTCTGAGTTCGTGAGTTACTTCTTCCAGAGTTCTCTCCTTGAAATAAGTTCTCCTTAGGAGCCCGTAAAGCTCGTCCGCACAGGCGAATTGCTTTGCCAGCACAAGGTTGTATGCGTCTGCAAACAACATATGCTTTACACAGTCAAAGAAATCCTGCAACTCATCAGGGCTGATCCTTCTCCGTGCAAGTTCACAACCTTGAATGAACCTGTTGACTTCTGACCTCAATTTTTTTGACGCAGCGCCAGTAAACACAGATTGAGATCTCCTCCATACCTATTTTACTTATTTTTGTTTTACTTATGGCTGATAAAACTGGAGCGTTATCTACCTTTTGGGTGGTTTCCAAATTCACCTCTCCCGAATCTGAGAGTTACGTGACCAGTGACGGACTAAAACTAATTTGTTTTTGTCCGTCAGCTCGCGCCGGCGAATTACTGTCCACAATATTGGGGCTTTGCTGTTTTGTTGCTGGCTTTTTTGGCGGATATACGAGGTTTTTATTATATACCGGACTTCCCGGCAAAAAAGGCTCGACACCGATCTCAGATGCGCCAAACAAAAATTGCGCTTGCGTATCTTCACTAAATAATAATATTGCCTTTACCACGCGACTTATCCCTTCCGGTGTTAAATATTCCGGCCAGCGAACTTCCGGAGGTAATGTCAATACTGACTGTGTATATTATCCAGCCGATGCTGATTTTGATCTCTCTCGCTATTCGTGGAGGTATTATTGGTCGCCCTTCCTCTAAATTCTACACACTCCTTCTCTAACAGTGATGCTGTTTCCTCTGTTTCTGCCAACCTTTGAGAAAGTTCCTTCACCTTATTCTCAAGGTACTCCTTCTGTGCTCTCAAATCTTCCGTTTCTTTATGAAATTTAAACAATTTCTCCTCCTTGCTTGATCCGGTACCTCTAATGGCGACACAGCTCTTCCGGCGTTTGCCTGCTTCCACAATTCCTGAGCTTCTTCCCTGCTCGTACTTGCTTCGAACTGATCAACTTTTTTCCCAGTAAACAGTTCTACCTCTGACTGTACCGATTTTAATTTGTTTCTTATTTCCTTGTCCGGCGAAACTGAACTCATAGTTTGCAGTACTTGACTGCGTGAGGCAACAACAACTCGTGGTTCCTGTCGAACTCTCTCCACAGATTTTGCAACTGTGCCATCCGATTGTGGTAATATGCGTTGTCCTTACTTAACTTGCCGTTTTTCCTAAAGTTACGAACCAACTTTTGGATCGCCCCGCCAATTTGTTCTTGTATCACCAGTAACCCCTGCGCTTCCTCTTTCATTTCCAAAAGACAGAATAGATGGTGTATTCTCAAAAATGATTTACAAATGAAACCCAATTAAATTTAAAACTAGTTTTATTGATTGTAATCTTATCCCATTACTTCTACCAAGATTGTACTACATTAAGCCATATTTTACTTATTTTCAGAATTTTTATTAATTAACGATTTACGTAAATTTTATTTTAAATTAAAAATAGTCTCATTTTGAGGCTACCGGCCGTTGTTCCTCCAAAGATCCTCAGGGAATCCAATCCAATATTACATTCATACTTTAATTATCAATAATTAATTAACCCCTTATAAGCCAAATAAATTAATAAGCTCCAATAGTCTAGATTAAAAATTCAACATACCCCGACAACATCTCTGCACCAATCTCAGTTTGCATATAATAGGGGGAAATCCACGGAGGGAGCGCTCCATTACTTTGTAACAAAGATAGAGAAAGGAAATTGATTTATGTGCATTCTTAGATGTCGACGGCGCCTGCGATAATACCGGTTACGGCTCTATAGAGGGGGTTATGCTCTGCAAAAATATCGATAAACCGACTGTTAAAAAGTAGAGAAATTAGCTCATCTCTGGGAGACCAGGCCGTATCAGTCAAGGTAATGAAAGGCTGTCCTCAAGGCGGTGTTTTGTCACCCCTTCTATGGTCTTTAGTTATTAACGATCTCTTAGTCAAACTACAAGGGTTAGGCTTCGAGGCAATTGGATATGCTGACGATCTTGCTGTCATTATAAGTGGCAAATTTTAAAGAACTGTATCCGACATTACGAATCAGGCTCTAGCCTTCATCTCAGAATGGTGTCGCGCAGAGGGGTTATGCATGAATCCTAGCAAAACCATTCTCGCTCCTTTTACAAACAGATTAAAATTGAACCCAGTCACCGACTGACACTCGTGCCTACTAGTCGTGTTTTCTTTGATTTTTTGCTATAGTCGCAAAGTGTTTATTTTTTTCATTATTTTTCTGTGCTTTTCTTTTTTATTTCGGTTTTCTCCAAAATAAGTGCTTCAATTCGACACATATACTGAGAGTATTTACCCCTCGAGAATGGCCACCCGCCCCTGACCTCAGCAATAACCGGTTCGCCGACCTTGCTGAAGTAACGAATAAAAGAAAACACAAACTTGCACAAAATGCAAAAATTGACATCTACCCAGACCTTCCGCAAATTAAGCAACCAATCCAAAATTTATTGTAGTCAATATCAGCCAAATACCACGAAAATCTAAATTCAACAAAAGGCACAATTTATGCGCCATTCCTTAATAATATTATTGAGGTAGAAATAATTGAAGAACTGAGCTCTAAAGGTATTTCAAATGTCTTTAAATTCAAAAAAAATATTAATGGTGAAATGGTTCCAAGTGGTGTAGTTCTATTAACATTCGATCTCTACAATTTACCAGAAAAAATAGATATTGCTTGGAGGAGAATGGTGATTAGACCTTATATTCCCGGTCCCATGCGTTGTAAGCATTGTCAATTGCTTGGCCGTACAGCTAAATTTTGCAAACGGTCCCCTTCATGTGTACAATGCAACTTGCCCCCTCATTCCCCATTACCATGCACACGCACCTACTGTGCAAATTGCGCAGCTGAGCATCCGGCTTCTTCATTTGAATGCACTAAATTCATACAAGCTAAAGAAATTTTAAAATTAAAAATGAACAACAAATGTTCAATGCGTGAAGCATTACAAAAATACAAAGAAACACCAACGACTACTACCGCTTCATCAGAAACATCATACTCTGCAGTTGCTGCCCAAGCTGTTAAAAACAATAATAATAGTAAACCTCCAACCACTCAAACCAACTCAACTTTTTCAATAAACGATTCGCGCAATAGCCCAAGCACAGTAATCAACCAACCCTCTCCCCCCTCTACTCTTTCACCTGAAAGAAACTATTTAAATCAACCGTTATTAAAATCTACTCCGAATACTTCCTCATTTACTCTTGCACACAAAAACAAATCCAACAACCAACCAACTCTTAACCCCTTCAAATATTTCCACTACTTCTCAATCAACCAACACTCTCCCTCACTCTGAATTACCCATCTCAAACCACACCGGTGACCTTCACTTATTTCACCCTACAGTCAACATTTCAGATGATGAAGAATCAAGCAACATAAACCAAACTAACAACAGTAACACTAACTCTGAATCAGATTCTTAATACATTTAAATCAAGCACATATTAAAAACAAATAATAAGAATTCTTAATATTTTTAATTTTGAAACTATTACAATGGAATATAAAAGGATATTACAACAATTTTTTTAACGAATTACAAATACTTATCAAAGAAAAAAACCCATGCTTTATATCTCGTCAAAAAACACACATATCAGCAAACAAATCAGCAGCAGTCCCAAAACAATATACCAGTTACATTTACAATTTGCCGATAAATTCCACCTCTAAACATGGAATCGCAGTACTTGTAAAAAAGGACATTTCAATACTCGAATAAATGTCCAATCAAATATTGCCAATATTGCCATAGAAATTTACATAGGCTTTATTTATTTATTTATTTATTCATACTTGTGTTAAAATTAAAATTTTAATACAATAAGACTTACAGCTATGACATCTATGGTCTTAAGCTAGTTAATTTTATATATATGTTAGATTTCTTTATAGGTGTTAGAGTACTTAAGGTAATTTATCAGCATCTTTAAGTCTTTATCGGTAGGGTTGTTAAGTAGGGTTGTTGGTTTGATGTTTGGAAGTGATTTTCTGTAGATGTTAAAGTATGTACAATTGTTTAATATGTGTTTGACGTTCATGTTGGGTAGGTTGCAGAATTTGCATATGTTGTTTGTTTTATTGATAATGTATTCATTGGTCAATTTTGTGTGTCCAAGTCGGAGTCGTACGAGTTTTATTGAGTCTTGTCTGTTTATGTTGGTGTTATTAACGGTTTTAAAATGTTCATAGGTAGGTACTTTTGATTTATTAATTTTTTTGTACCAGTCATTAGTAGTTTGGAATAGATCTTTGGCTTTTTTCCGGTGAATGGTTTTTATGAATTTTAGGATGTCTGATGATAATATATTTTGTGTAGTCGTTAGTGGGGCACATGTGGCATTTTTGGCAATTTTGTCCGCTAATTCGTTGCCCTTTATATTGACATGTCCGGGGATCCAAATGAGTCTGATTGTGGATTTATGCTTGATTAATATGTTTTTTATATCGTCTATGTAATGGTTGCTGTTTACTGGGTGAGTAATTGCGTCTAAGACTGAGAGAGAATCTGTGCAGATCGCGATTTTCCTTCTCTTTGTGTTTGCGTATTTAGTCGCTTCGTGAATGGCTATTAGCTCAGCTCCAAAACTTGTGCTGTAATGTGGTAGGTGTGCTGTTTGAATGGTTTTGTTTTCTTCCACGATACTATAGCCTGTAAGGTCGTTTTGTTTTGAACCATCAGTGTATATAAACTTAAAGGAGTATAGCTCTGCTTTTAATTTAAAAAGTTCTGTATATAGATTTCATTTGGTGTATTATTGTTTTTATGTTGTCGTAGGTCAGTATTGACTGAGTTATGAGGAAGTTGCCAGCTAGGAAATACTAAATATTTCTTGTGTACTTTTGTGATTGTTGGTACTTCGATGTTTTGGGCGGTCTTAATCACATTATTTATTGTGGATGGTATTTGTTGGAGTTTTTTAGATTTAAGGATTTGGGCACATAGGGTTGGGAGTGGGGAGTGGTCGTTGATTATAACTGATTTAATAAGTTTAGAGGTGATTAGGTTCCGGGCAAAGGATATTGGTGTAATTTTAGCTTCATACAGGAGGTTGGGAACAGGGGTTGTTCTGAATGCACCTAGTGCAATCCTCGTAGCGGAATTTATGGTAGTGTTTAATTTATTTATGGTTGATTTTGGTGCATACCCAAATAAATAAAGACCATAGTTAATTTTAGATAAGAGGAGGGATTTTGTTATTGAAATTACTGATGCTATATTGCAGTTGAATTTTTTGCTTGAAAGGCATTTGATTATATTGAGTGGTTTGATTAATGAGTCTATTAATTGATTAATATGTGTTTCCCATCGATATCTTTTGTTCAGTGTAATCCCAAGTATCTTTAAATTGTCAACTTTGATTATATTTATGTTGTTGCATATGATGTTTGAGGAGCAATTGTGTTTTCTACAGATGTGAATTTGCTTGTATTTTTGTAGCGATAATGCAGTTCCTGAATATGCGCACCAATCCGAAATTTTGTTGTAGATGGGATCGAAATTGTAGGGGGTGTTTTTGTTTCTATTTAGTTTTTTAATTAGTAAGTAGTCATCAGCGAATGCGAGAAAGTCAATTTCTTTGTGGAGTGATAAGGTGTTGCTTAGCTTGTTATAGGCTATCAGAAATAGGATTACGGAGAAGGGGGAACCTTGGGGAATGCCATTTTGGAGAGAAAAGCTTTGAGAAAATTGGGATTCGATTTTTACTTTGATGTTCCTATTTGTCATATAGTTTTTTATATAATTATAAATGTTGGGGCCGATTTTCCACAAGTTAAGTTGATCTAAAATAGCATGTACTCCAATTTTATCAAATGCTTTAGCAAAATCCAGTGAGATGAGGGATATGTGTTTTTTGTAAGAGAGGGAATGGGTGATCTGATGATCAAGGTAAACCAGAAAATCAGACATTGATTTCCCTTTTTTGAATCCTAATTGATGGCTATTGAGAAGTTTGTTATTTGATACAAACCACCAAAGCCTGTTGGCAATGATTTTATCTAGTACTTTGGAGCAGCAAGGGTTAAGTGAGATTGGACGATATGATGTTAACATGGTTTTGTCTGAGTTAGGTTTAGGTATAGGGATAATGAGACTATTTTTATACATTTGAGGGATAAAACAAGAAAATATGTTATTATATAAGTCAGTAAGTCGACTTTTTACTGCAAAAGTTAGGTGTTTAATCATTGGGTAGGATATTCGATCTATTCCGGGAGTTTTGCCTTTTAGTTGGTTTATTGCCATGTTTAGTTCGATTAGATTGATTTTATCGTCAATAATTAAGGCTGATTTGCTCGGACTATGTAACCTACTTCTGGATAGGGAGTTTTGTTTGTTTAAAAGGAAGGTAGGAGAGAATGAATTATCGTGTGCTTCTTTGGACCATGTTTCTGCAAGTGTATTGGCTATTATGGAGTTATTTGTGATCGAATTTTGGTTAGGTTGGGGTAAGCTAATTGAATGGATTGGGGTATAGGTTTTAAGCCCACAGAATGTGCGAATTGTTGACCAAATTTTTCCTGAAGGTGTAAAAGGATTGATGTTTGAGGTGAAGTTAAGTATTGAGGTTGATTTAGATAATTTTATTTCGCGCTTAAGTATCGCGTTTGCTTTCTTGAATTTTATGATATTATCTAGTGATATGGTTAGGCTATTCGAAGTTTGTTTCTTTCTTTTTTTAAGTCTTCTAATTTATTGTTCCACCAGGGGACTGTTGTTCTTCGCTTAGGTCTAGATTGAGAAATGGATTCGTTAGCGCTTTGAATTATTATTTTTTGAATATTAGCAGTTTCTTTGTTTATGTTTATACTAACATCTCTTTTTTCAGATAAGTGATTAGCTAGTATGCTGAATTTGTCCCAATTCGCTTTGCCTAAATTGAATCTAGGTCTACTTGTAGTTGGAATTGTTGTGAGATTGGGGAAGAGGGATATGAGGATAGGAAAGTGATCACTACCGCATAGATCGGATTCTATTTGCCAGTTGGTTTCTATTGCTAGGATAGGAGATGCAAGTGTAAGATCAATATGAGTTAGAGTTTTATGCGTTGTGAAGTGGGTTGGGGAGCCGTTGTTTAGGAGAGTCAGTGCCGATTGTGTGATAAATTTATCAATTTTTTTGCCTCTAGCATTGTTGTAATTAGAACTGGTGTGCCAACTATTGAAGTCACCTGTGATCAAGTGTGGTGATTGTGAGTTGTCAAAAAGATCGTGAAGATCTTTGACTTTGAAAGATTTTGTGGGTGGTAGGTATATTGAGGTAAGTAGGAATTTTTGTTTTGAAAAAATAAAAATATTTACTATGTCAAAATTGTTTGTAGGAAAGTTGGTTGTGCTGTGTTGTATTGAATTATGTATGAGTATGGCTGCGCCGCCAAATGAATTTTGTGGGTGTAGAGATGTGTATTATTGGTAGTTAATGGGAGTAGGTATTATTTTGTCGTCTTTTAGGTGTGTTTCTTGTAGGGTAATGATTTGTGGTTTATGTTTTTTTAATAATGTTTCTAGTTCATTATAATTGTTTTTGTAGCCTTTGATATTCTATTGAATAATTTTTAAAGACGCTGTCATTACTGTCAGATTTACAGAGTTTTTGCAGATATTTATATATGTTAAATTATTTAAACAAATGGAAGAGTATTAAGTTGTATCCATGTCAGGCTCAGAGTTGATTTCTTGTGTGTTGCGTTTATTGATTTGTTGTTGTCTGGACTGTTTCAGTTTTTCAAGGTTTTTAAGGTGTGTGAGTGTAAATTGAGAGAGTTCTGGTGAAGAAGTTTTATGAGTTTCTGGAGAGAGATTGTTTTGGGGAGAGTTTGGTTTGGTGTGAGCGGAATTGTTGTTTGTAAGAGAGCTTGTTGTTGGTATATTGTGTTTTTGAGTGTTTTCTATGTTGTTAGATTTGGGTGAATTGTATTTTTGCGTTATATATGTTTGAGGAGTGTCAGTTTTGTTGTTGGTTTGATTTTTTTCGAGTGTGGAAATTACTGTATTCTTGTCAATGATAGTGTTGTTGTTGTAGTTGTTTGTATTGCTTTGTTTTCTCTATTGAAGCTTTTGTTTTTAATGGCAACTGCTTCTTCTAATTTTTCGGTTAATGTATGATTCGTATTAATGTTTGTGTTGGATTCGTTAACTGAATGTAATGCTTCTCGGAAAGTGCATTTCTTAATTGTTTTTACTTTGAGAATTTCTTGTCGTTTTTTGAAAGTTGGGCAGTTTTTATTGTTTGAACGATGCTCTTGTTCGACTTTTGTGCAGGGAATTGGATCGTGTTCAACTGTTGAACACACGAAACATTTCTTTTCATTTTTGCAGTGTTTTTTTGTATGCCCAATTAAGAAAGAGTTTTTACATTGCATTGGTGATGGAATGTAAGGTTCGACCTTGACTTTGACCCACGCAACCTCTACTTCGTGTGGAATATCGTAGGTGTTGAAGGAGAGAATTTGGAGGAGGGTGTTTACTATTTTCCCGTCTTTTAATTTAGTTATTTTTTTGCATTCCGTCACTTGTTGTGTTTTTAAACCTTGGACAATTTCCATTTCAGTTAAATGTACAAGACGCCCAGAATATATGACTCCTTTCGATATATTTAAGGTCGGGTGCAGTGAAACTTCAATGTTACATAGGTTTGAGAGCTTGTTTGCTGTTAGGAAGCGATTTGCTTGTTGTTCATTTTTTTGTCAGAATTAATAGGTGTCCTTCTCTTGTAAAATTTGTTTGTAAAGGTTGTACAGTAGTTATAATTTCTAATGCTTTGGCCACTGTAAAAATGTTAAACGACCGAATAGGTTTTACTTCGTCAGTGTTTTTTAGTAAAATGAATTTAGGGCAAACTTTATTTGTCACTTTTTTACTGTTTTAATGATTGGAAAGTCATGATTATTGTTTAGGTTAAATTTTCTTTTTTTTGGACTTTCGTCTAGAATCGAGAAGTAGTTTTGGTCTCCTCCACCAGGATCGGATGCCATCATGGCTCGGTGCACGTTCAAATTTTAGTTGTGAGAACAAGTTTTCTGCTGAGTATATTTGGATACTGTTAAAAAAAAAAATTAATTAGCACTTGCACGAGAAATAAGTCGACCGTACTCTAAGAGAGATGGTTGGTAACTGATAGGCTTTAAATTTACCATATTATCCCTATACATTCCACCACAACAACATTTTAGTTTGAAAGAATTACTGGACATAACTAGCCAATTTTCATCACCAATAATCATTATTGGAGATTTTAATTCCTGGAGCCCACTTTGGGGTTCCCACACAGCTAACCACAGGAGAAAAATTTTAGAAGATCTGATTTTATCTGAAAATCTTATCGTACTGAATGATGGCTCACCTACACATTTCTCAACACACCAAACATTTACCCACATAGATTTGACTATTTGTACCGCCAATATTGCCTTAAATCTATCAAGCTCCACTCTCCCGTATTTACATGGTAGTGATCACTTCCCTATTATAACAAATTTAATAGCACCCCTATTAAATAAAGGGAAACCCAAGCCAAAATTTTTAACAGACCAAGCTAACTGGAATAAATACGAAATGCTAGCTAAACAACTTACGACAAATACTATACCACCTAATAACATAAATAAGGAAACTGCCTCCATTGTAAAATTGATAAGAACTGCTGCTAATTATGCAATTCCTCAAACTAAAAATAAACTACATAAGTTAATTGTCCCCTACTGGTCATGCGAGCTGACATACTTTCGAAAGGAAAAACAGAATCTATGGATCGAATATAGGAGAATGCGTTCAAGCATAAACTTATTGAAGTATAAGAAAGCTAACGCTATATTTAGGAAAACACTTAAGGAAACTAAAAGAAAAAGTATTGAGACTTTAACAGCTTCAATAACTCCCCAAACCAATCCAAAAAAACTTTGGTCTGACTTGAAAATGCTTGCAGGGTCACATTCTCAATAATCAATCAAGTTTATTGAAACGCCTCATGGTCCTCGTTACAATGCAAAAGATATTTGCGAGTTTTTTTGCTTCTACGTGGTCTTTGTATTCCCATAATTCAAACTTCCACAGATCTTTCATTACTAATAAAAACCTAATTCTAAATCATGATTACAAAAACGATTATCCCTCTCCACAAGCTTAATATAATTAAATATTTATCTTCAAAACATTGTTTGATTCACTCAGCTACATTAATTAATATAACCAATTCCTTAATTATATCAAAATTAGCATATGGATTAGAAATATATGGATACTGGGCTAAAAGTAATTTAAAAGTTATTACACCCGCATATCACACCGATGCTCGAAGCTACGAGCATATCCAACATCACCTATTCATTGTATTCTAACCGAAGCTGGCTTACCAAGTATTGATGAAATGGTCACACGCAATTCCTTAAAACTTATTCCTAAGCTCTTCTGCTGCAATAATATAATTTTGCACAAAAAAGTGAAGAGAGCTTTACAGTACAAACGCAGCCTTAGAAGAAACTCTACCATCATAAAGTGTATTAAGTATGTGAAAGAATTGGGATTTTCCATGCTGAAAAAACATGATAATTCATCACCTTGGCGACACTTCAAATCCTCGTTCCTTCTCGACCTAAAACCATATTCGAAAAGCAATACAAGCACTCAAACGTATCAATGCTTATTCCGAGAATTAACTCAACCCTTTCTAGAAAAATCTTGGAAATGTCTCTTCACAGAGGCCTCCTCTATGGATAGCAACACCTCCTTTGCTGTAGTGGACGAGCTCGGAAACACCGTTAGTACTGGCCTTCTACAACCACATTGTGCTGTATATACTGCTGAGTCTATAGCAATCCTTCAAGCAGCTCTTCACGCTTCCAAATCAAATACTTGATTTGCACTGATAGCCTATCGACAATATCTGCTCTGATGAACTATGCGAACAAAAGTAGCCTTATAATAAACATTCGCAACATTTTAGATCAATATAGAACTAAAATCAAAATTATGTGGTTGCCAGGTCATGCGGGTATCATTGGGAAAGAAATTGCTGACGAAAGGGCAAAATTAGCTACAAAGCAGCCTCTACATCTCATTTATTATATTACAGAAAAGAAAGATTCACTCAGAGCAATAGATTATTATCTAAATAGATTAAGAATGGACAAATGGTGAAACATTACCCACCACTATGCCAATATGAACGTAGGTGGTACGAAGCCAATGTACCCTCCGAACAGTCGTTGCGACCACTTACAAGCTTTCACCCGCCTTCGAATCGGACACACAAACCTCACACATATACACTTACTAAAATGCTCTAGAATACAATCATGTCCATATTGCAATTCAACTCCTCTGACAGTAACTCATATTCTCGATGAATGCACACAATTTTCCGTAATACGACTTAAGATTTTTCAAGATCAATCCCCATCAAACTTTTTAAAAACAATAAATAATGTGATCATTTTAAAAATTAACAATTTCTTAATTCAATCAAACATTTAATATAATTATTTATAACTTTAGCTTTGCTCCATTTTTAAATTTTATGTAAGTATTTTATATTTAGTAAAATAACATTTCATAATGCCTATATGTACCAGAGAGCCAAAAGCCTTGGCAGCTAGTGCTCCTTTATTATGTATTCTAATTATTAATAATTATTGTACATATAATAATAAATAAATAAAATAAAATTGAACCTTGGTACAATAGCTGTTGAGGGAATTAATATAGAATATTCCGATGAGGTCAAATATCTAGGTGTAGTTCTCGATAAGCGACTGAATTGGAACTCTCACCTACACTCGGTGATAAACAAAGCCACAAGAACAATGTGGGCATGTCGAAGTCTCTTTGGTAGAACATGGAGTCTAGACTCAAAAATGATACACTGAATGTATGTAATGATGGTTAGACCAATCATTACCTATGCATCCCTTGTGTGGTGGCCCAAGACAACACAAGAATCTGGTAAGAAAATACTTACAAGATTTCAAAGGCAGGCTTGCGTGGCAATCACCGGTGCCATGCAAAACTGCCCACCCGCTGCTATTGAGGCCATAATAGGACTATCCCCACTACATGCATTCGTGAAAAAATGTGCTGCTCGAAGGGCATTAAAGATGAAGATCTTGTCTAGACAAGAACCTCATGACTATGGTCATTTCAATATTTTAAATAACATACCAGATCAAAACATAATCTGCTCAATAACTGACTATATGATTCCAAAATGACAGTTTGATCGCAATTTTGAGAATATTATCTCAGACCGTGATGAATGGGACATAGGAGGACCTTGGGTCGACCCTAGAGGTCTAGAATGGTTCACATACGGTTCAAAAACAAACACCGGAGTCGGTGCAGGGGTCCATGGACCAAATACCAAAATCTCAGAACCAATGGGCAGGTGGCCTAGCGTCTTCCAGGCTGAAATTCAAGCAATCTCAATCTGTGCGAGGACAAATCTGAAAACGGGTATCAAGGGCGCACACATAGCTATCTAATCAGATAGTCAAGCTGCATAACAGGCATTAGCTTCATATTCTTTAGAATCGAAACTGGTGGAAGAATGCTTCAACAACCTACAATCTCTAGGGGCAACAAATAAGGTTGCAATTTGCTGGGTCCCGGGTCACTCGAGGATTGAAGCCAATGAAATTGCAGACGAGCTGGCTAGAGCCGGTTCCCCAGCAAGCCTCATAGGTCCCGAGCCATATTGTGGTATCAACTGGGCGGAGGCTAAATCCAGGGTAGATAACTGGGAACATAGTCTCAGAATGTCACACTGGGAAAGTATAGAGGGGCTTCGCCAAGCCAAAAGACTGGTAAGGCCATTCATCTACAATAAAGAATTGCGCAATATGTGCAAAGCAGACATAGGAAAAATAGTAGGTTTTCTATCAGGTCATTATTACCTGAAATATCACCTGACTAGAATCCACATTCTTGATGATACGGAGTGCCGGCTCTGTCTAGAAGAAGAGGAAACCACGGAACACATACTGTGCGACTGCATTGCGTTGGCCAGAATGAATGAATATATTCCACCGCAACCAGCTGGCTCTGGAAGAAATAAAGAATGCTCCTGTTATTGACATTTTCAAATTCATCCATAAAGCGGAAAAGATAATGAAGGAACATGACTTTCAGTTACTTCCTTTCTCTAGAATAGGCACATCTAGGTAGAAAAGAACCTGATCAATTATTGTGACGATTTGATATCACCAAACGGACGAAATGCTATGGCATTACGGAAGAAACGCCGGTACTAAACCTATAGGTCATAGTATATCGGACAATTGTGATCATATGGATCATTAATGACAAATGTAGTAAGACACAAAAAATCTGTTAGGTCGCAGTGTCGGCCATTGGGTTAACTACTAAAGCTAAATTATTATTAACATACCCGTTTGATCCTTAAATTTCACTATAAATAAAACTAGCCTCATTAATTTTAAAATTAATTTTTCTTCCCAAACTTCAACGCGCAATTTTCTTTCTACAGAAAATATAAAGCAATAATCTCAAAATCCAAAATCCATAATTCAATCCCTTTAATTTGAATCCATTAACCCGACACGTATGCGCAGTGTAATAAGATATTTTTAAATTATCCTAATACCCTAAGCTCATGGTATTTAATTGTGTGTAATTAAATATATAAAATGTGTATTTAAAAATATCCCTAACGACAATCAAACACAAATCTTTCACCAAAAAAATCTTCACAGGTAAGACGTCATACATACACAGTCCGACGGTTTATGTTTGCACATACAAAGCTGCCTGCAACAGCACAATCGCGCCTGTATGTTCCAACTTCACCAGCGCTACGAAAACTTCAGGGTTGCAGAAGTATCTACTTCTAATATGCTAGTTAAATTTGCACTCACCATTGCCCTATTTGGTGGCATCTCCTCTGTTGCAAGATGTCTCGCTTGCTTCAGGGTTCGCTGCCCAGGGTTATCTCCAGATTTGTTGCAGGATGCTTTACTTGCTTCAGGGTTCTTTGCCTTGGGCTTCCTCGAGATTTGTTGCAGGATGCTGTGGCTGCTTCTGGATTCCTTGTAATGGGTTTCCTCTTGTAGACCGTTACGACTAGCTGCGTTATGTTGGCAACCTTGCGGTCACAAATACTGGCTCCGCCAAAGTGTTGGTGTCCGCGCATTTCGTCGCTAGGGGTGAGCGCCCATTTGTTGCCGGCAATAGGCGTGGGCATGGACGAAGATCTGGTGATTCCTAACAAGGCACCAGGTAAAACACCGTGTTGTTTTGTTTTTCATTATAAGACAAGATGCTTTATTGCTTAAAATCATATGTCTTATATACTATTCTACACATTTTTATTACAGTCTAGGTAAGCAGCTTTCTTGTGTTCCAGTTACGCAATTGTTGATTATACTCGATATAAAAATGTTGATGATGCATTATAAATTCCAATGTCCGCCGTCAACTCGATTGCGGAACTTTGACATCCTAAAAATTCACATAATGATTACTATTTATTTATAGTATTTGAACTAATATAATAAATATAATAAATATGTGCTTGCTTAATTAGTTGATAGATAGACAGATATATTTAAGGGTGTTATACACTGCAACTATTTATTTGAAAGATGAGGATAGTCTCATCTATTAATCTTCTGTCAGGTTAATTTTCGACAGGAATTCATATATTTTGGAGGAATCAAGATGAGCGATCTTGCTCATATCTAAGATATATTCTCCAAAACACCTGAGTCTTTTGTGGGCCAATGGTCCGCAGTCTGTGATCAGGTGCAATGAGGTTTTGTCACTTTCTCCACAGAATCGACAGATGGCATATGAAGATATACCCAGCTTGTTCAAATGGTAGTTGAGTCGACAATGTCCGCTTAAAATGCCTGTGATGATTCTTAACTTACTCCGAGGCATATTTACTCCTTAGCTCTTTTAGGATTATAATCTCCCAGAAGAGTTTTGGACTGTCTTAATCCGGAAGATTCTTCAAAGATTGACTTCTTTTTTCATAGGTGTATCTCTTCAGCAGTCCTCAAATAGTGTTAGATGATAGTCCACAGAAGGGTTCTTGTCCTTTGAAATAAGCAGAAAAAGCTTTCCTTGCCAAGCCATAACCTTTCTCATTTTCTTCTACTCCTATGTGTTCCACGGTAGAGGTAACTTGTTAATACTCCCTAGGAAGTTCCGTTTCCCTATACAGTCCCTTAATAGTTTTACCCTCACTAAAGCTGCGGGTAGTTTTTTCACTGATACTCCTGTCGTTATTAAACTGGACACATATTTCAGTAACGTAAGTTTACTCTGGAAAAATGCTTGAAAAGGAACCAATTGATCCCCAAAAGTTGGTTCTAGGCCGAAGCACTCCTGTTCCAGTTCCATCTATGGTCTGAGAACCGTCTGTATATATCTCATTTGATACCTTCGGTAAGACTTTTCTATTCTATTTGGTTACTTAATTTTGTGAGATTTTAGTACCATATATGTATATATTATGAGACTTTAGTACCATATATTCTTGAGATGAATTGTTATCCCATATATTTTTGGTATTGTTCGATTCCTTCGGAATACTGTGAGGATGAAAATTATAAATGCACATTCTTCTTATATACTGACTATAAACTACACATACCGACAAATTCTGGACCAATATACGAGGTGTACAAACACATCATACACGGCCAATGAACGAAAGTACTTTATAAAAACAAGGTAACAGCATTAGAATGCACACATGCCGATCCCTTCAACAGAAAACAACATAATGTACTTAAAAAGTTAACGATAGAAAACACTCGCACCCACATGCGACATTATGCAAGCTGCTACGATTGATTCTTGTTAGCGCACAAATTTTGTCAACACGTTTCACAACAACAAACATAAGCACAATGAAAAAAGACCCTCTTGTATAAAATTCCATCAAATCATAGCGGAATTCCCTGAGAACATTAAATCGGACAGCAATACAAAATCAACTATGATAAACGAATGCGGGAGCTAATATGCAGTCGATAGATCTGAACAGGAGGACAAAACAAAATCAATTGCGGGAGAATGATTACATGAATAAAACATACGCTAAAAAATTCCACGAACAACACACTGTTGTTACAAGATAACATAGTAGACAACGTAGAACTACAGGTCAACCGTCCCAACGCATATTACAACAACACCACCAAGCATTATATCAACAGTGTTACATGGTTTCCAACACTTCTACAATCCGACACTGACCCTCTTTTCTTCCTCGGCTACATCAGGAGCAGCCGCAGTATCTTCTTCTTCGACCACATCAGGAGCAGTATTCGAGGCTGACGCCGAGACACATAGGCAACACAATTTTCTTGAGAGTCAGTAGACGTTACATCGACACAATCCTACCCACTCTACGGTATCTGCGTGTTCCACGGAACTTGTGGTTTTCAACCGACTTTCGTGGATAATCGGAACCTGGTCTCTTACAAGTTGAAACGTGATTTGAGTTTTTCTATGAATGTTTTGCAAAAAATATTGTGTTTTTCAATCGATTTTCGCTGCAATTTAAAACTATCATTTTGTTGATTTTAAAAATAAAACTATAACTATGTTGAAGTCCTGTGGTATTATTAATTTTTCTCCGATTCCTGGCAAGTTGAGTATTACCCCGGCGAAAATAAATCGTTACGATCTTCCGCAAAGAAATTTCCTAACAGAGTCTTGTATTAATAAATGCGAGGGTGTTAGATCTAGTATAAATTCCATTGCTGTCGTTGGACAGGTGGATATTGCTCCAGTGATAACAACGCAAGCAAGGCGTTGTACTTAGGATAGATTTCACTTAAGTCTGCTTCGACTGGACCAAGCTACAAAACCATGAGTGATGATAAGTTAGACCATCTTGGTGTACACCCAGAAAACGATATTAGAGTTACATTCCCAAGATTTACCGGCAAACCTTCTGCATATAATTAAGGTAGCTGATTCGATGCGACTGGCTGGGCGGCGCAGGGGTGGAAGACCACAGTTAGAATGGAAGGACCAAGTTCAGGAAGACATGGCTGGACTTGATGTTTCCACTGGCATCAGCGTGCGCTTAGCAGAGACAGCTGGCGAAGGCTAAAAACTCAACAATGGTCGTCTGCCAATGATGATGGAGTGTAGCTTTCTTGGTAGTTGCACCTAAGTGAGGCTTCCACAATAGTTTCGCAATAGCTTCGAGATATTTGTTCTTTCAGCTAATATTAGTCTGCGTACAATTTAGAAGATAAGGTAATTATTCTATGCTAGTAATCTAAACCGTGGTTATTTTAGAAGCATTGATTTTCTATCTTGTTCCTCTGCACCATTAAAAATTTGCTGCTCCAAGAAGTAAAATTTGATTTAAATAAAATAATTTGTTTTATATATCAACAACAATAAGAAGAATATTGGAATAAAATCAAGTGTCACCCATGCAACGGCTTTGGTCATATATCGTGGAATTGTCCAAACAAAAATTAACGCAACAACAACGTTATCAAAAATTCTAGGAAAAGTAGCGGCGTTTTACTTTTTGCAAAAACAATTCCTGTTGTTAATAACTACAAAAAAAAAACAGCGAGCAAAACAGCGCTTTGACCTGTGTCACTTGTATTGCTGTCAATTTTTCCCCCACTGGATGTAAACAAACCAATTTTTCATTCCCCACTGGATGTAAGCAAACTGGAGAGTTTCGGAAAAAGCACTATTTGGGGTTGTCGTTCGTTAATATTTTAATACTATTCTCATTCAAAAAAATACCAAACTCAAATTAGTGAATACTATTTCTGATCATTACTAATATTCGGTACACTACTCAATATGCTAAAATAAATTTATTAAAACTATTATTTAATTCTTATATTAATTTGAAATTTTTTTGCTTGTTTATTCTTTTTAATGAACATAATGCCAACAAAAGTACAAAAAATTAAAGAAAATATTTATCTATTATCATTAAAGTATGTTGTTAAACTTACTTATATGTTTAGTAATAAATATAAGAGAAAAAAGCAATACAAGTCTGTACGTATATTTAATTAAATAAATGTTATATACGATACTTTGTTTTTGTTTTGAAATAACTATTTTTGAGGGCATTTTAATTTCAATTCATAGCTAAAAATCTAATGAATACAAAATATATTCCAGGCTATCTGCAATGTATTAGTCAAATTATAAAATTCCAATGCAAAAGCAGTATTTAAATATATGAACTCTGCGGAATTTTGTAAATGAAACTATATATATAATGCTTCTGCGAAAGCATGTTTAAATTTAACAGTATTATTTCAATTACTAATTTTCATATAAATAGATTTGATAGTTTATATAATTACGTTATTTTATTTATTATTATTGAGAATTCATTTCACAAACACCCAATTAGCTAAATTACAAATAACAAAAAACAAATACCATGTAGCGTACAAAATCTTATGTACATGGAATTACTCAACACGTTGTCAAAATTCATACAATTTAATGAATCGCTCAGTGCCGTGTATGAAAGCAATACTATAATATAGTGTAATTTTATTACTATAGTCTCGCAAGAAACATTTAATTAAATACGTTGACTTATTTAAGTTAAATATTGCTTCAGAATTGATCAAAAAACTATATTGAATATCACAATAAAAATAAAAAATACTTAACAACCAATTACTCAAAATTTGTGTACTTTTATTACAATTTTATAAGATATTTAATTAGCACGATACTGTATAAAAACATTAAATTTAACACGAAATTGAATATCAACAATGCATATTTACTAAAATCAACGGATTTATTTTGAGATATGTAATGTATAAAAAAAGCTAACTTTGCATTAATATACTCGTATATATGGAACTGGATAAAAAAATAATTTAAATATTGTTGCATACGAATTTTTTCTTATTATTATTCTGTATTATATTTTTATTCCGTTTTACTAATCAAAAATACTATAAAGTGATAAACTCTTTTATTCTGATTGTTCCTTTTTTTCTTTTCCTACTACAATTTCGTAATATGAATTTTTTAGTACAATGGCACCCGTTTTTTCGAGGTGAACTCACATATACTGTATATGTTTTCATACGGTAAAAAATTTGACGTTTAAGTTACAGACGTATGGTGCCAAGGGAACAGTGAAGGAATGGAAACATTTAAACTCAACTAACAATGGATCGGTCGTGTGGTATGCATGTTGATTCAGGAGCGGACCGACACTTTGTCAGCGACAAGACTCTATTAAATAATGCTCACGACACTGACAGTAAGAACAACATTGTTGCGGATAAGAGCGAAATGACTGTATAGTTTGCCGACGTTTTACATTTATTTATTCAAACTACGAAAGCAAGTGTAAAAGCGACAGTTCAAAATGTTGAATTTGTGCCTGGCTTATGTGCGAAACTCCTTTCTATGCGTCAAATGGCAAAAATCGCCAATAATAATATTCGAGGGTGATTATTGGAAAATTTTTCACAAAAAAGGAAAACTTATAACAGTTGCGACAGTTCAGAATGATGTCTATCGGTTAGTGTGCACTATTGACCCAAGAAACCAAAAAAAGGCACTCATAGTAAATGAAAAATTTAATTTATGGCATCGTCGCTTTGTGCTAGGTTAGGTTAGGTTAATGTGGCAGCCAGTTCAAGGACCAGCTCACTCAGACCACCATGGGTCCATTGTGATACCACCGCGCCACAACGCACCTCCGATTCACTCGTCGAACCATTTTGAAGCCCTAATAAAGCGCAGGATTTGTTTGATCTTCGCGCTAGACACCTCTGTAAGAGAGCTAAAAGCGAATTTGCCTAAAGAGCCCGCTCTGCTTCTGTCCAGAGCGGGGCAACTACAGAAGAGATGCTCCACAGTCTCCTCCTCCTCCTCATCCCCACAGCTTCTGCAGTATTCATGAGAGAATACTCCCAGTGACCAGTAATACATGCCACGACCTTAGAGATATTCTCTCTCGGCAGGGCAAGCAAGTCTCTAGTTTTCCTACTATTAAGTTCCGGCCACATTAGCCTAGTCGTTAAGCAAGTGCCCTCTTGTGCCCAAGACCCATTGGTCTCACGCACGACCCTATCCTTCAGCATCAGTTTACAGGTGGCAATAGGTATTCCAATTTCACATCTGTTCATGCCTAAAGGAAGGTTGGTACCCCGTCTGGCTAAGTCATCAGCCCTACAGTTTCCCGCAATATCTCTATGCCCCGGAACCCATATAAGGCGTACCTTGAAAGCGGTACTGATATCATTTAGGGCTGCTCGGCAGTCCTGAGCAACCTTTGATTTCAGTGTCACCGAATTCATTGACAAGATGGCCGCCTGGCTATCCGAGTAGATATTTATAATATTTCTTGTTACGGCATGTCTATTTAAGTAGACGGCTACCTCCTTTATGGCTAGGACCTCTGCTTGATAAACACTGCAGTGGTCGGGGAGACGGAAAGAAAGTTCCAGTCCCAATTCTTGTGAGAAAACTCCAAAACCGACTCTATCGTCAAGTTTGGATCCGTCAGTGTAGAAATTAAGTTCCCCCTTCTCCATGGCATTGGTGTTTGCCACTCTCTTCTAGACGGAATATATGTCTGGAAGTGTCTATCGAAGTTGAGATGCGGTATAGAGGGGTCAATGTGTTGGACAGAACTACTCCAGGTATGCGCAATAGTCGAGTGACCAATCTGCCGATCATGCCATAACGCCGCACATTTCAGCCTTAGTGCTGATGTGGCGGCCACTTGTTTCCCTACCAGCTCTAATGTAGGTAGGTTGAGAATTACTTCTAAATTTTAGTAGGCGTGGTCCTTACGGCACCAGAGATACATAAAAAAGCCGTTCTTTGGACCTTGCTCAGAAGCTTCAAATAGCTTTGTTTCTGAGTGGCTGGCCACCATACCAGTATTCCATATAGCAATATGGGTCTGACCACCGAATTGTATAGCCAGTGCATTATTCGTGGGGATAGCCCCCACCTGATTCCGACCGCTTTTTCACATGTGTACAAAGCAATATTGGCCTTCCTGACTCTTTCTTCAATATTGGGTTTCCAGGTAAGTTTTCTATCTAGTACTAGTCCCAAATATCTAACTGTCTCCTTCATCGGAATTTCCACACCTTTGTGTATTAGCGGGGAGACCTCAGGAGATCTATTTTTCTTAGAAAAGAGGATTAATTCCATTTTCTCAGGGTTTAACCCTAATCCCCTTCTTCCCGTCCAACCAGTAAGCGTGGCCATGCTAGAGCGCAAAATATCCATAAGAGTGTTTGGATATTTCCCTCTGATCACAATTGCCAAGTCATCAGCGTAGGCGAAGACATGGCAACCCTCCCTCTCTAAGGCTAGCAGTAATGAATTTACCGCCAAATTCCAGAGCAGGGGGGAGAGGAATCCTCCCTGAGGAGTGCCTCTGCAGACCTGTCTGCTTAAGATGTGGGAACCTAAGCTGGCAGTTACCCTTCTACTGACGAGTATCATTTCTACCATCGCTACCATATTAGGATCGACGCCCAGAGCTTCTAACGCTCCCGTAATGGCGTTCGCATTTATGTTGTTGAAAGCGCCTTCTATGTCAATGAACGCCGCTAGTGCGAAATCTTTCTGCTGGATGGCTTTTTCCACTATACCAATAAGTACGTGTAACGCCGTCTCTGTCGATTTGCCCTTCGTGAATGCATGTTGTGCCGAGGAGATTCTACCAGTTGGTATAGCTTCCCGTAAGTGTGCATCCATCACTCTCTCCAGTGTTTTTAGGAGGAAAGACGTGAGACTGATTGGTCTGAAGTCTTTAGGATTTACATGAGAGGACCTGCCTGCCTTGGGTATGAAGGAAACCTTCGTTTCTCTCCATCTCAGCGGAATATAGCCCATGTTTAGACAGCTTCTAATTGCAGTCACAACCCAGGGCGTAATTATGTCCCGTGATTGTTGCAGTTCAGCTGGATAGATTCCATCCGGACCCGGAGATTTATAACGATCAAAGGAGTTAATGGCCCACTGAACTTTCTCGACTGTAACTATCGCATTCCCTATCTTAGACTGCCTGCCCCTAGGTGTCGGGTTATCGCCCTCCACTGTGCTACTGCCTGGAAAATGCGTATCTAAGAAAAGAGCCAAAGACTCCTCGCTCGATTCACTCCACACATCACCCGGACCTTTAAGGTAGCCCAGGTTGTGTGGTGTCCTCGCTAGGATTCTTCTTAGTCTAGCTGCTTCCGATGTTTCTTCCACATCCCTACAATATTTTTGCCAGGACTGTCGCTGCGCAATTCTGATTGCTTTCTTGTATATTTTTAGCTCAGCCTTGTAGGCTTCCCAGTCCGCGGGCAGACCCGAAGTTTTAGCCCTGTTAAATAGCCGCCTGTTGGACTTCCGGAGAAGGCCTAGATCCATTGACCACCAAGGTGGTTTGTCCTTGCCTCTCAGTTTTACAACCGGGCACCCGGCTGTCAGTGAACTATTCAGAGCCGTGGTTACCTGATTGATCAGCCCGTCTAATTCCACAGGGTCTGTGGGATCAGACGGGGGATTTATTGGCAGCGAGGCCCTGAGAGTTTTCCTATACTTCCCCCAGTCCGTTCTCCGTATATTTCTAAAGGTCTTAACTGGAGCTCGTGGGAAGTTCACTTCGTATTCTATATAGCGATGGTCAGAGTAGGAATTTTCATTCGACACTCTCCATCTTTTTATATTGTTAGCGAAGTTATCGAAGGTCAGGGTAATATCTAACACTTCCCTTCTATTTTGTGTTATAAACGTCGACTCTGAGCCTAAATTTACCACACTAAGCTTATTCTCTATAATGAAGTCTAAAACTGACTCACCTCTTGCGTTAGTGTTTGAGCTTCCCCACAAAGTGTTGTGTGCGTTTACGTCACTGGAGACAACCAAGTTCCTTTTGGCTGCGGCTGCCTCCATGACCAATGTCCGAACCTCCTCTGGGGGAGCGACCTTGTCGTGAGGCATATATGCGGAGGCTACCCAGAGACTGCTATTTTGCAGCTCAATGCTTGCCGCCACCGTATCGCCATTACTTAACTGTGGGAGCAAAAAGATGTTAATGTTATCCTTTGCAACTATACAAGCACGAGGCTTACCTGTGCTCTGAGCGGCTATCATCTTGAAGCCTCTCATCTTCAAACCGCAGATTTTGTTGCCGCATATCCACGGCTGTTGGATGAGGGCCACGTCAAAACCACCGGAACCCAGGCGGACCATCAAGTTCGCAGAGGCGAGTTTACAATGGTGGAGGTTGATTTGGATCAGCTTCATAAGAATATATCCTTCTTGCCTCCACCATCGTAACGTCCGCGTCCTCCTCTTCTTCGGTGTAGTCAAGCAGGTCGTCCTCCTCAAAGAGCTGCCCGACCCCGGTCAGCTGCTCTGAGTCGGTCGACCTTTGGCTGCTGGACAACCCTTCTTCACCACCGCCAGCCTCGCTAGCCTTGTCACCCTCTATCTCCTCCGGCTCCAACACTTGCTCGTCACTGCGGTAGATCCGGACGGTCGCGTCAACGAACCCGAACCTGACTACCCCGTTTCTCTCTGCCAGTGGGGCAAGGGACTCAGCGTTGAGTATCAGCAACACCTGCCTCCTTCCTTCCACTGGCTCCTCGAGCTTCGCTACCTTCCAGTTATGGGTTGGCAGCTCCCTGTTGCACGATCTAAAGATCGCCTCTATTCTATCCGGTTCAGCTGGCTTAGCCGGGATCCAGACCCGGGCTCTGGGTCTGCTGGGAACTTCTTCCCTGCTGACGGCTTCTAGCTTGGCTCCTTGGCTCTCGCCAACCTTGCTTACCGCGATCTTGTAAAGGTTGGCTGACCTGCTGTCATCGCATGCGATAAGTTTGGCCATGCCCTGATACCAGCCCGCATCATGACAGAAAGGGGGTTTTCCTCTAAGACTTGGAGGTAGACTTCGGCAATCGCTTGCTCCACCCACCTCCACTTCTCTTTGGGTATGACCCCTTCCTCCTCCTTCCGGTCGATGATGGCCAGCATCTCACCCCCACCTTTGACAACGTCGCTGTAGGATGGGTATTTCTGGCCGCCGACTTTTTGTCTTTTAGCGACCTCACCCGCCTCTTCAGCCGAGCTTTGTCTCCTTGGGGCTGTACCCGCCGGTTTGCCCAAGCCGGATAGCACCCCCCTTGCCCACTCTACCGATTTGGCCTGCTCCTCAGTGAGCTGGTCTGTGGGTAGAGCCTCATCTTTGGCCATGACTCTCATGGCCGCCTTCCTATCATAATAGGCCTGCTTAGACGGACGGACGGGTTTAAACGCCCCCCCCCCCCCCCTGGCCTACCCCAGCAACCTTCTTTGAGCTGCTGGGCCCCTCTACTATCTGCTGCCGAACGATCCCCGGGGTAGCCCCCCGCCGCTTGATCGCAGTCAGCGTTTGGGTTTTTACCATCTCCTCCGGGTTTCTTCCTTCAGCACCCCTTTGAAAGAGACGAGAGACCGGTTTTCCCAAGCCTCCCCGTCCCCTACTACCAGCACTCGTGCTAGGACCAGCCCTAACGCTTAAGCCCCTTCTGCCTCCTGCTGCTATCGATCTGTCTGCCACCCTTATATTAGCGGTAGACAGGATCGCCTCAGTCGGTTTTTTGGGAGGACCGCCCTCCTTTGGTTTTGGATTTGGTTTTAGATTTAAAGACATATGTGGTCCCACGAGTATCGGACAAGAGAAGTCCGCTCGCGCAGAGGTCCGTGTGCGCGAGTAAGGCTAGATAGAACCGGAGGACGCCAAGTATCCGGAGCACTCCGTTAGAGACTGGGCTATTTTTTTTTTTTGACTGGGCCCCCAGCCAGGCTGAGCATCGACACGGGTCGTATGACATCTTACTCCAACCCAGAGGTTTTTTATAGAGGTTTGCTCCTCCACACCCTGTATCCGGGGAGGTGTTTCTTGACTCCTCAGTCTAGATCCGTAGTGTTCTGTTATAAATAGCAGGGTTACCTCGGGCAGGATGTGACTCTTCGCCACGCACTATCGGTCTAGATGGAATAGAGGCTAATGTTCCTAGAACTATAATCGCATATTCCCATCCTGCGAAAACTGACGCTTCAACCCCTCGCCTTTTTTTTCGCTTTGTGCTAAAAATTTACCTGTTTTGAAAAATTCAAATTAGGTCATTTATTTAAAGAAATACAATAAAAGCAATTATATTGACTGCATAAAAGGAAATCAAATGCGAAATACAAATAGAGAGGATAAAGTCTAGTAACGAAATACATACAATCTCTTAATAACTAACAATGCTTGGCTAGGGCAATTTATCCAATATGTGTTGTGCACATTCTTGTGCTGAGATATGTCATGTTTGTGTTAGTTAGTTTTATTATGTTGTTTGGTTAGGTGGGTTTGTCGGTTGATAACGTTGTTTGGTTAGGTTAATTTGTCGGTTTATAACGTTGTTTGGTTAGGTGAGTTTGTCGGTTGATAACGTTGTTTGGTTAGGTGAGTTTGTCGGTTGATAACGTTGTTTGGTTAGGTGAATTTGTCGAAAGATAACGTTGTTTGGTTAGGTTAGTGAGATTATATTCTTTAACTGACGCGTGTAATGAAAGTTCTGGAATTAGTACACTCAGATGTTCTTAGGCCGCTGAGAACATAATCATTTTCGGGTGCCAGATTTTTGGTGACATTTGTGGAAGATTTTTCCCGCAAAGAGTTTGTTTACCAGTGAAGCAGAAGCCCGTTGTAGTTGGCAAATTTGAAGTGCTTAAAAGCATGTTTGAAATGTAAAGTGAATGTTCAATAAAAATTCTGTGTACTGATAATGGAAAGAGAGTATGTCAACGAAAATTTTAAGCCTTTTTTTTGGCAGGAAATGGAATTGTTCATACAAAAACAGCGCCACACACCTCAGAGCAGAAAGGTATGGCAGAGAGAAAAAACCGTCATTTGGTAGATATAAATCGACATCAGTCTGGACCATCGTTTTTGGGTAGAAGCTGCATCTACAGCTGCATTTCTAATGAATCTACTGCCATGTCGAAGTAGTGGTCGCAGTCCGGAAGAAGTGTGAACCTGGAGGCAACTCAATATAAAATGACTCCGCATTTTTGGTTGCAGTGCAATGGTTCATGTGACAAATGAAAAACGTCGCAAATTGGACGTGAAGTCAGTAGTATGCATCATGAAGGGATACAGCACGGAGAGCAATGCATATCAGCTGTGTGAACCAAACCGCAAGGAAGTTATCATCAGCAGGGATATCAGGAATATTTTGTCCCTTAAAAGATTAGGAAGATTGTGTTACTTAGAGAAAATGTTAAAGAAAAACAAATTAATAACATTTTTCCAGATTTGCTGGAAGCTAATGATTCCTCTTCCATAGACACGGTGATCGTGACGACACTGAAGAGAATGGCGATTCTGAGGGGAGTGTGAGTTCTGATGATTCGCCATCTCAATCACCTTAATCAAATGGTGATGACATGACGGATAACTATGAATTTCAAGACAGCATTGAAAGTGTGCTCCCTGCTGAGATGCCTGAGCGATTACCAGGCTCGTCGGTCTGAGAGAATTGCCAAGAAACTGACGACAGAATATAATTTATATGCAATGCAGTTCGTTTCAAGCGATCCAAAGTCAGTCGATGAAGCAATTACATCGAGCTATGCTGATAAGTGGCAGGCCGCCAGGACTCGCTGTCATTGGATGCCATATGGACCCTGACTGAACTACCAAAAGGGGAGAATGCTAAACATTCAAAATGGGTCTTCAAAATAAACTATGGCACTACAAGATATTCGCTGCAGTAGTGGGATATGAGTCTTATCAGGTTCCTGTTGGCGCAGGCTCAAAATATGACATGGTAGTGCATCAAATGGATGCTGTGTGTGCATTTCTAAATAGAATGCTGAAAGAGGAAGTGTATATGTTAGCCTAAAGTCTTCGAGAACGGTTCGGGCAAGGTATGCAAATTACCGAAATCTACATACGGGCTAAACCAATCTGACCGTGTTTAGAATTAGACCCTCAATGATGCGCAACTAAACATTGGCCTTAGCAGAAGCGAGGACGATATACTTGAAAATATCAAACGAATGTATGCTGTTAGTTGCAATTTACGTTGACGATGTTTTGATATTTTGTAGCTGATTAGCCGATATTATGACTGTGAAGAAAAAGTTCTCCAAAAGTTTAAGTTAGGTTAAAGTGAAGGACATGAGTGAGGCGTCATTCCATTCTTAGCATCAGCGGTACCCTCCGAATGATGCCATACAAACTGACTAGGAACAGTATATCCTGGATGTATTTAGCCGTTTCCGAATGAACGACTGTAACCCGGTAATTACGCCAGTTGACTGCAATGAGAAGCTGACTGCTAAATCGTCGCCAAAAGATGATGCAGACACGCTGCTTACTATATGCTGCATAAATTATAAAACGGTACGCAGCAAACGGTACTGAGCAGATTCTCTTCAAATCCAGGGAAGGATCACTGAAAAGTTGTCAATCGAGTCATGAGATATCTTAAGGGCTGCAGTGATAAAAGCATCACTTATAAGAAAGCTGCCGACAGTGATTTAATTGATTATTGTTAAGCTGACTGGCTAGCAACGTAGATGATCGCCGTTCTACACCTAGATACGTTTTTGAACTTCAACATGGCGCAGTTTCATTGCCAACTAAGATGCAGGAGACCATCGCTTTGTTATCGACCGAAACAGAATATATGTGGTTGGTCGCAGCAGTACAAGAATCCGCATAAATATTTTCATTGCGTTGATGTTTTTTGGTAAGCAGTACAAAGTTAAATTAATTATATTTATATAAGACAGTGTGTAAAGTTGAAATATACTGAACTAATTAAGTAGTCTATTTACAGTGTCAGTCGCCGAATCAATATGCGTTTATAACTTTATTTTGTTTTCTTATAACCTTATTTTGGTTTATTTATATATAACTTTAAATGGAATAAATCTAGTCTTAGCAAATCTGCTACTAAATTCCTTATATTTGGGGCTCAATCGTGCCATAATAAGATGAAAAGGGGAAAATGAAATAAGTATATTTCTAAAAAAAATCCGTAAATGATTCGATGTCAGGACAAAAGATCAAAAATATAATACATTGTAAAAATAAGAAGAAAAATGGGAAAAAGTGGAGAAGAGTGTGCGCTCCCTAGAGCAAAAAAATCAGAAATCGATAAAACCGAAAAATTACTGTGAATAAGTGGAACAAAGTGGAATTTCTGAAGAACTAAAAAACAAGTCGTTGATGAATATTAAAAGTAATAAAAACGACTCGAACAAAGAAAATTTTTCATCCAACTTCTTAAGTTGAAGTTCGAAATAGGGAAGAACAACAACAAGCACAACAAGCAGCCATATAAACAGAAAGCGTTGACAATGTCATCGCCTATTTAAAACTAAAACTAAACATTGGCCTTAGCAGAAGCGAGGACGATATACTTGAAAATATCAAACGAATGTATGCTGTTAGTTGCAATTTACGTTGACGATGTTTTGATATTTTGTAGCTGATTAGCCGATATTATGACTGTGAAGAAAAAGTTCTCCAAAAGTTTAAGTTAGGTTAAAGTGAAGGACATGAGTGAGGCGTCATTCCATTCTTAGCATCAGCGGTACCCTCCGAATGATGCCATACAAACTGACTAGGAACAGTATATCCTGGATGTATTTAGCCGTTTCCGAATGAACGACTGTAACCCGGTAATTACGCCAGTTGACTGCAATGAGAAGCTGACTGCTAAATCGTCGCCAAAAGATGATGCAGACACGCTGCTTACTATATGCTGCATAAATTATAAAACGGTACGCAGCAAACGGTACTGAGCAGATTCTCTTCAAATCCAGGGAAGGATCACTGAAAAGTTGTCAATCGAGTCATGAGATATCTTAAGGGCTGCAGTGATAAAAGCATCACTTATAAGAAAGCTGCCGACAGTGATTTAATTGATTATTGTTAAGCTGACTGGCTAGCAACGTAGATGATCGCCGTTCTACACCTAGATACGTTTTTGAACTTCAACATGGCGCAGTTTCATTGCCAACTAAGATGCAGGAGACCATCGCTTTGTTATCGACCGAAACAGAATATATGTGGTTGGTCGCAGCAGTACAAGAATCCGCATAAATATTTTCATTGCGTTGATGTTTTTTGGTAAGCAGTACAAAGTTAAATTAATTATATTTATATAAGACAGTGTGTAAAGTTGAAATATACTGAACTAATTAAGTAGTCTATTTACAGTGTCAGTCGCCGAATCAATATGCGTTTATAACTTTATTTTGTTTTCTTATAACCTTATTTTGGTTTATTTATATATAACTTTAAATGGAATAAATCTAGTCTTAGCAAATCTGCTACTAAATTCCTTATATTTGGGGCTCAATCGTGCCATAATAAGATGAAAAGGGGAAAATGAAATAAGTATATTTCTAAAAAAAATCCGTAAATGATTCGATGTCAGGACAAAAGATCAAAAATATAATACATTGTAAAAATAAGAAGAAAAATGGGAAAAAGTGGAGAAGAGTGTGCGCTCCCTAGAGCAAAAAAATCAGAAATCGATAAAACCGAAAAATTACTGTGAATAAGTGGAACAAAGTGGAATTTCTGAAGAACTAAAAAACAAGTCGTTGATGAATATTAAAAGTAATAAAAACGACTCGAACAAAGAAAATTTTTCATCCAACTTCTTAAGTTGAAGTTCGAAATAGGGAAGAACAACAACAAGCACAACAAGCAGCCATATAAACAGAAAGCGTTGACAATGTCATCGCCTATTTCGATTGACAATTGCCTGTACACATAGAAGATTGGTTCATAAACTGGCAACGGCTTACAGCTGTTGTGGTACCCAAATATATGTGGCCTCGAGAAGAAAAATGACAATCACGGCTAAACTATTTTTTGACTATGTATGTGTATGAGTATGATTATGCAAATGAAAAACGTCGCAAGTTGGACGTGAAGTCAGTAGTATGCATCATGAAGGGATACAGCACGGAGAGCAATGCATATCAGCTGTGTGAACCAAACCGCAAGGAAGTTATCATCAGCAGGGATATCAGGAATATTTTGTCCCTTAAAAGATTAGGAAGATTGTGTTACTTAGAGAAAATGTTAAAGAAAAACAAATTAATAACATTTTTCCAGATTTGCTGGAAGCTAATGATTCCTCTTCCATAGACACGGTGATCGTGACGACACTGAAGAGAATGGCGACTCTGAAGGGAGTGTGAGTTCTGATGATTCGCCATCTCAATCACCTTAATCAAATGGTGATGACATGACGGATAACTATGAATTTCAAGACAGCATTGAAAGTGTGCTCCCTGCTGAGATGCCTGAGCGATTACCAGGCTCGTCGGTCTGAGAGAATTGCCAAGAAACTGACGACAGAATATAATTTCTATGCAATGCAGTTCGTTTCAAGCGATCCAAAGTCAGTCGATGAAGCAATTACATCGAGCTATGCTGATAAGTGGCAGGCCGCCAGGACTCGCTGTCATTGGATGCCATATGGACCCTGACTGAACTACCAAAAGGGGAGAATGCTAAACATTCAAAATGGGTCTTCAAAATAAACTATGGCACTACAAGATATTCGCTGCAGTAGTGGGATATGAGTCTTATCAGGTTCCTGTTGGCGCAGGCTCAAAATATGACATGGTAGTGCATCAAATGGATGCTGTGTGTGCATTTCTAAATAGAATGCTGAAAGAGGAAGTGTATATGTTAGCCTAAAGTCTTCGAGAACGGTTCGGGCAAGGTATGCAAATTACCGAAATCTACATACGGGCTAAACCAATCTGACCGTGTTTAGAATTAGACCCTCAATGATGCGCAACTAAACATTGGCCTTAGCAGAAGCGAGGACGATATACTTGAAAATATCAAACGAATGTATGCTGTTAGTTGCAATTTACGTTGACGATGTTTTGATATTTTGTAGCTGATTAGCCGATATTATGACTGTGAAGAAAAAGTTCTCCAAAAGTTTAAGTTAGGTTAAAGTGAAGGACATGAGTGAGGCGTCATTCCATTCTTAGCATCAGCGGTACCCTCCGAATGATGCCATACAAACTGACTAGGAACAGTATATCCTGGATGTATTTAGCCGTTTCCGAATGAACGACTGTAACCCGGTAATTACGCCAGTTGACTGCAATGAGAAGCTGACTGCTAAATCGTCGCCAAAAGATGATGCAGACACGCTGCTTACTATATGCTGCATAAATTATAAAACGGTACGCAGCAAACGGTACTGAGCAGATTCTCTTCAAATCCAGGGAAGGATCACTGAAAAGTTGTCAATCGAGTCATGAGATATCTTAAGGGCTGCAGTGATAAAAGCATCACTTATAAGAAAGCTGCCGACAGTGATTTAATTGATTATTGTTAAGCTGACTGGCTAGCAACGTAGATGATCGCCGTTCTACACCTAGATACGTTTTTGAACTTCAACATGGCGCAGTTTCATTGCCAACTAAGATGCAGGAGACCATCGCTTTGTTATCGACCGAAACAGAATATATGTGGTTGGTCGCAGCAGTACAAGAATCCGCATAAATATTTTCATTGCGTTGATGTTTTTTGGTAAGCAGTACAAAGTTAAATTAATTATATTTATATAAGACAGTGTGTAAAGTTGAAATATACTGAACTAATTAAGTAGTCTATTTACAGTGTCAGTCGCCGAATCAATATGCGTTTATAACTTTATTTTGTTTTCTTATAACCTTATTTTGGTTTATTTATATATAACTTTAAATGGAATAAATCTAGTCTTAGCAAATCTGCTACTAAATTCCTTATATTTGGGGCTCAATCGTGCCATAATAAGATGAAAAGGGGAAAATGAAATAAGTATATTTCTAAAAAAAATCCGTAAATGATTCGATGTCAGGACAAAAGATCAAAAATATAATACATTGTAAAAATAAGAAGAAAAATGGGAAAAAGTGGAGAAGAGTGTGCGCTCCCTAGAGCAAAAAAATCAGAAATCGATAAAACCGAAAAATTACTGTGAATAAGTGGAACAAAGTGGAATTTCTGAAGAACTAAAAAACAAGTCGTTGATGAATATTAAAAGTAATAAAAACGACTCGAACAAAGAAAATTTTTCATCCAACTTCTTAAGTTGAAGTTCGAAATAGGGAAGAACAACAACAAGCACAACAAGCAGCCATATAAACAGAAAGCGTTGACAATGTCATCGCCTATTTCGATTGACAATTGCCTGTACACATAGAAGATTGGTTCATAAACTGGCAACGGCTTACAGCTGTTGTGGTACCCAAATATATGTGTCCTCGAGAAGAAAAATGACAATCACGGCTAAACTATTTTTTGACTATGTATGTGTATGAGTATGATTATGCAAATGAAAAACGTCGCAAGTTGGACGTGAAGTCAGTAGTATGCATCATGAAGGGATACAGCACGGAGAGCAATGCATATCAGCTGTGTGAACCAAACCGCAAGGAAGTTATCATCAGCAGGGATATCAGGAATATTTTGTCCCTTAAAAGATTAGGAAGATTGTGTTACTTAGAGAAAATGTTAAAGAAAAACAAATTAATAACATTTTTCCAGATTTGCTGGAAGCTAATGATTCCTCTTCCATAGACACGGTGATCGTGACGACACTGAAGAGAATGGCGACTCTGAAGGGAGTGTGAGTTCTGATGATTCGCCATCTCAATCACCTTAATCAAATGGTGATGACATGACGGATAACTATGAATTTCAAGACAGCATTGAAAGTGTGCTCCCTGCTGAGATGCCTGAGCGATTACCAGGCTCGTCGGTCTGAGAGAATTGCCAAGAAACTGACGACAGAATATAATTTCTATGCAATGCAGTTCGTTTCAAGCGATCCAAAGTCAGTCGATGAAGCAATTACATCGGGCTATGCTGATAAGTGGCAGGCCGCCAGGACTCGCTGTCATTGGATGCCATATGGACCCTGACTGAACTACCAAAAGGGGAGAATGCTAAACATTCAAAATGAGTCTTCAAAATAAACTATGGCACTACAAGACATTCGCTCCAGTAGTGGGATATGAGTCTTATCAGGTTCCTGTTGGCGCAGGCTGAAAATATGACATGGTAGTGCATCAAATGGATGCTGTGTGTGCATTTCTAAATAGAACGCTGCAAGAGGAAGTGTATATGTTAGCCTAAAGTCTTCGAGAACGGTTCGGGCAAGGTATGCAAATTACCGAAATCTACATACGGGCTAAACCAATCTGACCGTGTTTAGAATTAGACCCTCAATGATGCGCAACTAAACATTGGCCTTAGCAGAAGCGAGGACGATATACTTGAAAATATCAAACGAATGTATGCTGTTAGTTGCAATTTACGTTGACGATGTTTTGATATTTTGTAGCTGATTAGCCGATATTATGACTGTGAAGAAAAAGTTCTCCAAAAGTTTAAGTTAGGTTAAAGTGAAGGACATGAGTGAGGCGTCATTCCATTCTTAGCATCAGCGGTACCCTCCGAATGATGCCATACAAACTGACTAGGAACAGTATATCCTGGATGTATTTAGCCGTTTCCGAATGAACGACTGTAACCCGGTAATTACGCCAGTTGACTGCAATGAGAAGCTGACTGCTAAATCGTCGCCAAAAGATGATGCAGACACGCTGCTTACTATATGCTGCATAAATTATAAAACGGTACGCAGCAAACGGTACTGAGCAGATTCTCTTCAAATCCAGGGAAGGATCACTGAAAAGTTGTCAATCGAGTCATGAGATATCTTAAGGGCTGCAGTGATAAAAGCATCACTTATAAGAAAGCTGCCGACAGTGATTTAATTGATTATTGTTAAGCTGACTGGCTAGCAACGTAGATGATCGCCGTTCTACACCTAGATACGTTTTTGAACTTCAACATGGCGCAGTTTCATTGCCAACTAAGATGCAGGAGACCATCGCTTTGTTATCGACCGAAACAGAATATATGTGGTTGGTCGCAGCAGTACAAGAATCCGCATAAATATTTTCATTGCGTTGATGTTTTTTGGTAAGCAGTACAAAGTTAAATTAATTATATTTATATAAGACAGTGTGTAAAGTTGAAATATACTGAACTAATTAAGTAGTCTATTTACAGTGTCAGTCGCCGAATCAATATGCGTTTATAACTTTATTTTGTTTTCTTATAACCTTATTTTGGTTTATTTATATATAACTTTAAATGGAATAAATCTAGTCTTAGCAAATCTGCTACTAAATTCCTTATATTTGGGGCTCAATCGTGCCATAATAAGATGAAAAGGGGAAAATGAAATAAGTATATTTCTAAAAAAAATCCGTAAATGATTCGATGTCAGGACAAAAGATCAAAAATATAATACTTTGTAAAAATAAGAAGAAAAACGGGAAAAAGTGGAGAAGAGCGTGCGCTCCCTAGAGCAAAAAAATCAGAAATCGATAAAACCGAAAATCTACTGTGAATAAGTGGAACAAAGTGGAATTTCTGAAGAACTAAAAAACAAGTCGTTGATGAATATAAAAATAATAAAAACGACTCGAACAAAGAAAATTTTCCATCCAACTCCTTAAGTTGAAGTTCGAAATAGGGAAGAACAACAACAAGCACAACAAGCAGCCATATAAACAGAAAGCGTTGACAATGTCATCGCCTATTTCGATTGACAATTGCCTGTACACATAGAAGATTGGTTCATAAACTGGCAACGGCTTACAGCTGTTGTGGTACCCAAATATATGTGTTCTCGAGAAGAAAAATGACAATCACGGCTAAACTATTTTTTGACTATGTATGTGTATGAGTATGATTATGCTCGGCTCAAACATGAAATTATGAAAAAATTTCGGCGCGTTTTTGTGAGTGAATTACAAGAAAGATGTAAAAAGAAAAATGTGCAGAGTAGGCTAGGCACGAATACATCTTACATATGAGACTGTTAGGCACGTTCGGCAAGCTAGGCGAAAAATCTATATAATTGATGGAATCGACGAGAAGCAAGAAAATACATTTTTCTTGAACGCCGCACAAAGTTTAACCGACTTAAAACCGGGCCTATGAAAAATGATGGAATCAAAGAAAAGTAGAAATACGAACAGAAGCCTAAGCGCAGATGCAAATTTTAATAATAATAAAAACAAAAAAGGAAAGCGCGAACATTATAATAATTTTGGCTCTGTGAATCATAAGAGAAATTAATGTAAAGAATAAAGTTTTTAAGTGTAACAAAACAGGGCATATTTCTAAGAACTGCTTGGTAAACGCGCAAAAAAGTAAACGATTGTTACGTAATTGGTACTTTTGGAGCAAACCTCAGTGTCGTCGATTTGGTGAGTAAACATACTTTTCTGGTCGTTGCGGACAATTTATCAAAACACGAAGTGATTTTGGATTTCGAGTTTATGTGGTTATACATTTATCTAATTTCTCGTTGAAAATTTTGAATATTCGGTGATGAACATTTGAATTGAAATTGAAATAATCGAAGCACCTTTAAAATACAAATCGAAATTGGAAACATTATAGAAGAATATAAACCAAAAAGTGGCGCGCTAAGCCCCATAAGCATGAAATTCACGAAGAACACTACAGTTGTCTGAGCAAAAAGTTGTTAGTGACCAGGTAGATGACTGGTTGGAAAAAGAAATCATACACACCCATCGAACTCATAACATTGCAGTCGTGTGGTTGTTGCAGATAAAAAAGATGGCAATAAGCGATTATGTATCTATTTTTTTGATATGAATAAAATCGTCCAAAAAGATGTTTTTCCAGTTCCACTAATGGAAGAAGTTATTGAAGAGCTGTAAGATTCACGTATATTTACAACGCTAGATCTGGAAATGCATTTTTTTTATATACCATTCGAGGGCACACGCTCACTATAGACATATATTTATAGCTTACGACCTATACAATATTTTTGGGCTCAATTTTATATTATAGTGGATTGTTGATTATTGGATGTAATCCGGTGGAGTAGCGTTGGCAAAAGTTGAACTTAAGACCTTCTCTAGTTAGTGCACAACCGCTTTTATAAAAACGATTTCTTGTCTTTACTAATTCGTTTCTGTAATGGATTTTATTAAAGCGAGCATAAGAAATATATATGCTTGCCGCATTTAAACCGCTTTTAAATTACTTTCATAGAATACTGTTCTAATAGTTCTAGAGTTACGCAATTTACGCTAACAGGAAATATATATAAAAAATGTCGACTGCTGCATCATCTTCTGCGTGTTCTCGGTTGGAAAGATTACACGGAATGGAAAATTTTGATGTTTGGATAAGGCAGGCCAAGTCGTGCCTTGTCATCAAAGAATCCTGGAAAGTGGTCGAGAGGGGTGTTACAGGTAACAAAGATCTAGACAGAAATGAGCGTGCGTTGGTAGAAATCACACTGATGGTAGATCCGAGCAATTAAGCGCATATTGCTACTGCCAAAATAGCTAAACAACCATGGGATGCAGTAATCTATTCTTATGAAGATACGGGACTTAAGAGGAATGTTTTGCTGCTGAAGCAGCTTGTTCACATCAAGTTACAGAACTGTAACAACATTCAGGAGTACATCAATGTGTTGGTTATAACTACGTTAAAGGTTAATAATGCAGGTCTGAATATAAACGATGATCTAACTTCGTCGTAACTCGCTAGGCTACCTTGACGATTACAAGCCGATGGAAATGGCAGTTGAAAACTCTAAAGAAAAGTTAAGCGTTCGTGGACTATTTCTCTCGCAAAGTGTGTATATATCTTATGAAGCAGAAATCCAAGGTGTTTAAAGCGTTTAAAAGTATGGTCGAAAAACAGTGTGAATACTCAATAAAAATCTTGCGCATTGATTATGACCGAGAGTATGTAAACGATATGTTCAAAATTTGTTTGTCTCAAAATGAAATTATTCACGCACGCTTGAGCAGAATGGTGTTACAGAGATAATAAAGATAACCTAGGTTAAGCGTGTGCGCTGCATTTTAATCGACAACAATCTGGATCATCGTTTTTGGACAGAAGCCGCGTCAACAGCTACATTTCTAACGAATCGAGTGCCATGTCGAGGAGAAGTGTGGATCGAACAGAAAACCAATTTGATATTTCTCCGTGTTTTTGGTTGCACTGCAATTGTGCATGTGGCAAAGGAAAAGCGTCACAAGTTAGACGCAATATCATAATAATATATTATGGTGGAATATAGCTCTGAGAGCAAGGCGTATCGACTTTTTGATCCATGACGCAATAAAATTATCTTCAGCAGGGATGTTGTGTTCCTTGATCAAAATATTACAGAATAGAGCTAATAGTTTTTTTTCAGATTTCCTGGACTCTAATCATCCCTATTCCATAGATATGGCGAACCGTGACAACACTAATGAGAATAGCGACCCAGAGGGGAGAGTTAGTTATAGGTGATGAGTCGACATCTCAATCGTTACCCCAAATAAAATGACGTCACAAGCGTTGATGAGGAATTTCAAGACAACATTGACAGTGCGCTGCTCGCCGAGAGCCGAGCTGAACCTGACTACAACGAAATTCGTCATTTTGGCAGAATTGCTAATAGGCAAACGAAGGCGTATAATCTTCAAGCCATACAGCTTGTTTCAAACGATCCGACAACAGAAGCCGAAGGAACTGCGTCAAGCAATACTGATGAAGCAGGTAGCTATGCAAAGTAAGATGGGCTCACTATTGTTGAATTTCACTTGGATTCCAAACAGACTTCCACATGGAAAGAGAGCCATACAATTGAAATAGGTTTTCCAAGCCAAGGACGATACTGAGGGTGTTCCTATTCATCGTAAGGCCAAGATGGTGGCAAAAGGTTTCTGTTTAAGTGTATATGCGTCAATCTGAAGGCTTTGATAATGGCTCAGGCAAGGTATGCGGGCTGTTGAGATCTATATACGGACAGAAGCAATCTGGCCCCTGATGGAATGAGACTCTTAATGTCGAGTTTCTAAATTTTGGGCTCACCAGAAGCAAGGTCGGCCAGTGCATATATTTCAAAATATCAAACGAGTGTATGTTGTTTGTCGCGATTTCCATTGACGATGTTCTGATATTTGGTAGTCGATTGGCTGATAGCATGACTGTGATGAAGATACTCCCCAAAAGGTTTAAAATGAAGGACATGGGTTAGACATCATCAGTCCTTGGCAGCAGAATCACTCGTTCGAAAGATGCCATACAAATTGATTAGGAGTAGTCTATCCTCCACGTATTAACTCGGTTTCGAATGTACGATTGTAACCTGGTATAAACACCTATTGATTGCAAACAGAAGTTAACTACAGAAATGTCATCAATAGATGATGCAGGGAAGCAACATGTATGGCTGGAGTTCCATACATGCAAGCGATCGGCTCTGTGCACCATATATCACTAGACTTGATATATGTTACGCCTTCAATTTGCTGAGCAGATTCGCATCAAATCCAGGGAAGACTCATTGGGAAGTTGTCAAGCACATCATGAGATATCTCAAAGGTAGCATTAACAAGGGCATCACTTATAATAAAGCTGCAGACGGTGAATTGATTTGGTTTTTCTGATGCTGACTGGGCTGGTAACATAGATGATCGACGCTCAACGATTGGATATACGAGTATGTTTGTGCTTCAACATGGCGCAATATCATAGTCAACTAAAAGGCAGAAGACCATCGTATTGTCATCGACCGAGGCAGAATATATGTCGCTAGTAGCAGCAATACAAGTTCTGACATTATTTACGCGTATTTCCCCATCGTCACTAAGATAGGTACTTCTTATCCTTCCTAGTGACTATTTAAGCACTGGAAGATTCTCTTCCTTAATGCTATTGTGGTACTGTGTCCACTTTGTTTTAATCTGTAGTTTTTAAATAATCCTTTATGTGGGATACGAGTTTTCACCTGGTTAGTAGATTTGAAGTTTATGTGCATTATGTGGTTCTACTATAGGGAAGTCGCCTGGAGTTAGGGCATCATTGACATCGGACATGTCGGTCCTTTATTAGTGCTTGATCGAAGTCGATGGGTGTTTGCGCTGTATTAGTTTTCCGTGCATCTTTGCTGCATCTGGTGTTGTTTATGAACTGACAAACATATCCTATGATGCGTTCAATAGTCTCGAAATAGTTTCCATGGTGGATTGTTATTATATATTTGGTTCAAACACTTTCAGTAGTTGTCATCGACTACCTTTATTCACAGTGTTAAAGCCTTTTTTTTACCTAAAATAGAGAATGTAGGTATATACTTAACTAATTATTGTTATTTATTTGTCAATTTCTATATTTTATTTCAGGTAATAATAGGATTCCTTTCCGGCGACCTCAATCTCTTCTTTATTTGTATTCATGCATAAGTAATGGGCTCTAATTATTAACATTGGATTTTCTTAATTGATTGATATGAGTATGTTGAGCGATCCAAAAATTATCACCATATATCTTAAATTACTTATTTTTCTTATTTTACCTGCTATCCAATTCACATAATTCGAGGAAAAATTTCAATACAAAATAACTTCGTCTGTTTTCAAGGTCATCGCTTATTTTAATTTCCCTATTTATTGGCGCTGCTGCATACTTCCTTCCATTTCCCTTTCCTTCGACCAAAACAGCTAGTAGTGTTGTTGGTTTATATCTGAATATTAAACTTGCCGGTGTCTTCCTTGTAACTGCTGTTGGAGTGTTTCTGTATTTAAGTAGAAATTTTTTAAGTCTTTGTTCAAATGGTACCCTTTGTTGTTTTGTCGTTCAAGGTTTTCTTTAACGCTTTCTTCACAATGTGTATTGCCCTCTCTTCGCTATCGCCTCAATATGCCTCAACACCATACTGTTAACAAAATTCTAGGATGTGCCTGGAAATAAATAGAGGTCTATTTTCACTGACTAAGGTATCAGGTAAACCGAAATTAGTAAAAATTGTCCACAATACTTCAACAACTTCTTTCGCATCTGTTCTTTCCATGGGTATAGCCTCAATCCATTTCGAGTGTACTTCAAATAATACCAAAATATTTTTATTTTCCAATGAGCAAAAGTCAATTTGGATTCTTTCAAAAGCGTAACTTGTCGATGGCTAATGCAAAAATATCCGATTCGGTTGGTTTTGGGCTACCTTACAAGCCTCACACTGATTTGCAAAATCTTCTATTTCCCTATCAATTTGAGGCCATCAAACCGACTTCATCCGCACTGTTCCCACATGCCCATCATGAATTAAATCTAACATCTGTCTTATAAAGCGTTCGGAATTATTATTCTGTCCCCATAGAAGAGGCACCTATCTTCTGTACCCAGCGAGTATCTCTTTGTGTAATATGGTTTCAAATCTATGTGTATAATTGCCGGCCACGTTCCTTGACTTACAATTTTTTATACCTGCCTCAAAGTATTGTCTAAATTGGTGGCTCGTTTTACATCCTCTAACCTTAATGAATCTATTTATTTTTATGTTATTAAAACTTAATTCTTCAACTTCTGTCTCCTCTGTGAGTGGCAATCGAGATAGTCCATCTGCAATTTCCATAACTGATCCCTTCTTATATCTAATTTAGAGTTCGTACATTGATAAAAATATGGCCCAATGCTGTAACCCAATTGCAGCTTCAGCTGTTATTTGTGCCGAAAATGGCCCTGAGTGATTGATGGTCTCTATAAATGGTGAATGCCTGACCATATACAAACTTATGGAATTTATTTACAGTGAAAATTATTGCCAAGGCTTCTCTGTGAAGTTGGGTATATTTTTGCTCCGCAACTGATATTGTGCTCTACACAAATATATCGGGCTTCTCTTTGCCATCTACTATGTGTGGCAGTACTCCCCCACTCCATATGGACTGGCGTCAAAGGTTAAAATAATTGGTTTTAAGGATCATACTATGTTAGCAAATCAATATTTGCTAATAATTGTTTGCTCCTTTAAAAGTGCAAGCTATATTCCGCATTCCATTTCCTTGTCAATCATTATAATTAATCGGCTAAGAATTTTTTTTGTCGTACCGATTACATAAATCTAATGTTCCGATTTTTTTGAAATTTGCATCATCTTATAGCATTTTTGCCGCAGATGTGCAAAACATATAATTTTTTCCTTATATTTAATTTGTTCATAATCACATCGAGAAAATAAAAAATATATTGTTACGTAATTGCCTTTCTGACAATTTTTAGCAAGCTCTATACTTGGATTCGTATCGCTGGATTGTGTAATAAGCAAACAATTCCCTCTTCAGTTAGAACAATTGGCTTTATTAGTATTCGTCCAACTTACTATTGGCTTTAAAAGTTTGCTCGTTTCTCACACTCCGTCTTAGCTTATAGTTTGCTTCAGTTAGCCAGTTGTTGCACCACAATGTTTTATTTACATCTGCTTCAACTGCCCGTTGCTAACACATCGTCCGCTCTGCGACGATCACTGCTCAACTTCCCGTTGCTAACACGATGTCCGCTCTGCGACGCTAATTGTTAACTCTCGTTGCTAACACGACGTCCGCTCTACGATGATCACTGTCAACTTCCCGTTGCTAACACGATATCCGCTCTGCGAAGATCACTTGTTAACTCTCGTTGCTAACACGACGCTCACTCTGCTTGCTGCCACTCTCAGGATTCGGCAATGATGACTTGCACTGCTTACTGCCAATGATGTCCACTTTGGCACTGTCACTGGTCAACTGATCTGCTGCTAAGATGTTCACTCTCGGCTATGCTCACTGTTTCACTGCTTCTGCTACTACGACGTTCACTTGATCACTTTCACTTGTTCACTCATCACGAATTGTGCAGTCGCTTAAATACTTCTTGTATACCAGAACTTGCACAAGCCTTTGATCGCAGTGACGCATGCCTTCTCGCGTGTGTATTTTTTGGGGTTGAAATTGACGCTTACCCTAAAACTATCAACCAATCAGATGGCGTGTTGATTTCATTACAATATGCATATAACAGACTTATATACATATATATCCGCCACACAGCCGCTGTTTGCGTTTATGTTATGTGTAAAAACAGCAAACAGGTGGCGCTGTGCCTAAAAGTTTAGTACATTTTTCACTCAAATTATAATAATTGTCCGAATTTTTGGGAATTATGAAAAACTTTCGTCAGAACGGAAACAAAGCCAATTTCTTCCTAATAATGATGTAAAATTATCTGTTGTATTTAAAATAGTTAATTCCAATTTATATGTGTATGAATTTACAAAAATATTAACATAGAATTTGTTTACAGTAGTAATATATTCACCCGAAATTAATTTCGTTTGCCGACATTCTTCCTTCAGTGTACTCGTTGCAAACCGTTGTAAATACAAATTTGGACTTATGAACGTGTCGCATTGTTAAGAAGTTAACTTGCAGTGAGAATAATAAAAGCGTGTATTTAATTCAACGACAATTGCGGAACAGGATTCTTTATTAATTCATTATAGTTGACATTCGTGTATATGAAAGAGAGTAAAATATATAAAGGCTGTGTTTAAGAGTTGTTCGTTTTCAACACAATTCCTGAAAAACTATAAAATTTTATAGATTTAATGCATTTAAATACATTAAATTCAAAGGTAATTAGATTTAAATTAAATAATAATCATTATGCTAATCCAAATCCATTCGTGAATGAAGTGTGTTTAGAAGCACTCCCTTTGTTAAAACATCGGCAACTGTTTGATCGGTGGCTAGGTAACTCAATTTTGTTTGTTCTGAATTTTTTCACGAATGAACTTGGCCTTAATATCCACATGTTTGATTCGTGGTGAATACGAATTTTTTGTTTCCATATGGATCGCGCTCTTGTTGTCAGAATTCAGCACCTTTTCTTTCGATGCTTTCGGAACAAGTTCGCATTCTAAGCGTTTGAGCCACACATACTCTTGATTCGCAGCGACGACCTACATAAGTTCGGCTTCTGTCGACAAAACTGTATGCTGCCGCCTCGAAGACCATGAAATAGCAGTATTCTGGAAAGTAATCAAGTCAGCTATTGAACGCCTATCATCGACGTCACCGGCCCAGTCAGCGTCACAGTAGCCAGTAATATTAGCAGACTTTTTTTAATAAACAAGGCCTTTAATTATGGACCCTTTAAGGTACCGCAATACACGTTTCACAGCGGCTCAATGTGCTTTGCCGGGATTTATGCCGAATCGACTTAGCATGTGTACAGCGAACTATATGTCGGGACGTGTAATTTGCGAAGAAAAAAGTAAACATCCTATAACTTCCATATAGGGAACTTCAGACATTTCTTGTCGTCATTGCTGGTTGGTTAGTTTTCGACTTTAACTTTTGATTGATGTCGACTGGCGTAGAGATCGGATTGCATTCGTGCATTTGGAAGCGATCTAAAACATCGGCGGCATATTGTGATTGATCAATGGTTATTGAGTCGTTCGCATTTTTCATGTAATGCGAATGCCCAATATCGACGACGCCTCTCCCATGTCTTTCATTTTCAATTTGCTTGACAACTGTTGCTTCATGCGAGTAACCAACTCTATGTCGTTTGAGAATAATTACACATCGTCCACATAAGTTGCGACAAAAAGCAATTGTAAATGCACTAGTCTAAATCACAAACCCAGACCAATGAGAACTTCGTTTAGTTTTTCGGTCCATACGTTGCTAGACTGTTTCAGTCCATATAATGACTTTTGTAGTTTACATACACGCCCAGAGCCATAATCGAAACCACTATGTTGAGACATGAAAATTTCTTCTTTAAACTCGCCATTTTTGTACTTTGTATAAATTTAATGAGATTTCCAGTCATGTAGATTTCCAAAGATTTAAAAAAATGGTGGCACTTTATCAAAAGCTTTACTGGGTAATACACACAAAAAAGAAAAAAGTAAGTTTTCTCTACCAATTTCTCAATTAAACAATTCGACATCCCTGTAGGGCAAAAGTAAGTGATTCGAGAAGTAAGCGATGAATATACATAAGTATATGTATAAAATATACTTGCTAAGACGCATAATTTAAACAAGCATTCCAGTATATCGTTATTGATTTCATTCTATTAAACTTCAAGAAAAATTAATTATAATTAACAACTATTTAACAATTACTATTATTATTACCTCTACGCGCCATGTTAGCTGTGTAAAATGCGCAGCCTATCATTTGAAGAATCGCAATTCTTTTTATCGAAATTATCCTCCAACTGCAATTATTTCTTAACTAATATATGATTGCGAACTTTGATATTGCCTCGCTATGGCCATAGCATAAATTCAACTTTTACCTACAAATTTGAACTATCATTCCCAAATTATCATCGCCACACAATTACTGAACCAAGTTTTAATGTAGAAAAGCTTATTTCACTATTAAAAAATGCGTAAACCAGTTACCAATTGCATAAAAACGATAGAGCCTATTATGGGAGATATACAAAAAATATTCCCTTTACACTTTAAAAAATATCGTGTCAAATTTACTAGTTTTAGTTGAAAGGAGAGGTCGCAGCCTTCCTTGCTTCTCATTTCCCTCTACTCCTATGTGGCCCGGTACCCACATTAGAAATAACCTGTTCATACTGCCTAGGGAGTTTAGCTTCCCAATACCATCCCATACAAGTTTAGACCTCACCAAGGGTGAGCTCAAACTATTGAGTGCTGCTTGACTATCAGATAGTATCAAGATGTTTTCCCCCCGATATTTCCTGTCAAGGTGCAATGGGTACATCTTTCAATAGCGTGAATTTCCGCTTGAAAAATACTTGGGATAGCACCCAGTGGTTCCCAGTAGTTGGCCCAAATACTCTTGCCCCAGTTCCGTCCATTGTCTTAGAACCGTCAGTATACCATAAGAGGGAATTTTCTCTAATTTTATACGTCTCAGTTAGACCTTCCCATTCTTTTTTGCAACTCATCATTGTACTGTATTTGTGTGCAAAATTGAATTTTCTAGGCATAAAATTCTTGTGAGATTTTAGTATACCGTATTCTTGAGTAAAATTTTTACCCCATATATTTTGGGTGTAATTTGATTCTCACGATTTTTTTTCTGGTAAGAGATTTCCTAGATGTAAGGGTGTTAGATCTAGTATCTATAACTTCTATTGCAGCCGTTGGACAGGTGCGCATAGCTCCAGTGATAACAAGGCAGGCAAGGCGTTGTACTTAATGCAAATTTCGCTGTCTTAAGTCTGACTCTATTTGACAAAGCTACAGAACCATAGGTGATGATTGATCTGACCATCATGGTATACATCCAGCGAATGATTTTTAGGTTACATGCCCAAGATTTACCAGCAAGCCGTCTACATATCATTAAGGAAGCTGTAGCCCTCTTGATGGTTGCTGTCAGGTGAGTCTTCCACAATAACTTTTTGTCGAAAACAACTCCGAGGTATTTGGTCTCAGAGCTAATATCGACCTGTGTACCATTTAGAAGAATAGGTTTCATATATGGTAGATATCTTTTTCTAGTGAAAGGCATACTGGTGGTCTTTGAGGCATTGGTTTTCAATCCTGTTTCCCTGCACCATTCACTACCTGCTAATAAGCCCCTCAGGATAATATCACAAAGAGTGGATTCGGATTTTCCTCTAGCTATTATCGAATTAGTTGATACTTGTAATACTTTTAAATGCTAACTACACCAAATGTGTAGTGTTTATTAGGAGTTGGTGCTTTGAGACAACTACATACAGGTAGCTTGATTCTGACCCACAACACGTCCAAACAATTCATTCCACCACTTTCATCGTTTACAACATCTATAGTCGATTTGTATGCATGCTTTTGATCATTGTTCAATTTTGGAATATTTGTTTGAGCAAATGCATCCAATACGTTGCAATCGTAATCTAGTTCACGCTGCAAATCTCGGTTAAACAGTTCATACATTGAGCGCTTTGATGACACTTTGCCAAGCTGTGCCAATGCCTTGTTTGCAATTGTTAAGCAAATGTCTTTAATCCTGATCAATGATTCATTATGCCGGTGTGAAACATGATGATAGAATTACTGCAAATAGTGTTCTTATTTGGTGAGGAGTAGATGAAACTGCAGCATCGACAAAGGTAGCCTCCATAGTGTGCATCATCTTTCAGTAAAACCAATCGTTCATACGCCTCACGACATGTTGCACACTATAGGCTATCGACTGTTTTAAGAATTTGAAATGATGTTGGATCACGAACGTTAACCAACAATAAACGCTAATAAAAATCTCAGCATTGTTGGTGTAGACTGTGTAAATACGTTCCAAAGCATCTGTCGAGAACACATTTGGGTAGCCATCGATTGGTTTTCCTAGCTTACGCCCGTGGAAACATTTTTCTCGATTTATCCCAAGTATAATATTGCAGTACTTCTGAGTATAACAACATGCTGGCGAATGTATTTGATGCATACAATTTAAAAGGTTCGGTTACTGTTGTTGATGGTGGTGACACTGCTATTTGTTGTGCGTTTTCAGCTGTAAAATAAACGCGTTGACCAATTTCAAGATGGAGAGCTAAATTGATGGATGTCTCTCATGATTTGGGAATATAAAAATCCCCCACACCGTCACATTATTGCTGAAATAACGCGCTAAATAAAATTAAGTGAATTCGTCGTTTCAATTTCAAACACAGCCATATTGCTATCTCTATATACATATTTACAGATGTACTTTATGGACTTCACCAAATTACAATACTCCTCGTTAATGTGGGCTTTGTACGTTTTGGACAAAATCGGTGAATACGGCACGATACAAAGATTATCAATTTCAATGTATTGATCTCTTATTTTGGTTTTTTTTGATTTTCCGTTATCTACCGACGACGATATAACGGGTATCCGTAGCTGCCTTTAACTTTGTCTGAAATCAATGCTGTAGTATAACGTTTCGAATATTTACCATCAATCTTGCATGGTGAGCTCACGGACTATGGATCCTGTTCTTTCTGATCACTTCAAATAATTCTGGATCGGTGGTTTCATCTGGGTCTTATTTTGTCAACCAGCCATATCAATATGTATGCGTGACGGAGTACCCTTTTTGCGATTCGACAGAATACATCCAGGATTGCGCAACGGTAAATACTTTGTGTTTGACTATGATTTCAGCTTTTGTTTAAATACACGAACCGTTATGTCGTGACGATCTGTTGGCGATTGCCCTGGTAATAAGTATTCTCGAAGCTCACTCCATTGTAGAATACAGATAAATGCGATAAACAGGTCTGGTCGACCATAAGAACGAACATATTACCATCACATCCTGTTCATACTCATGCATATGACGCGGGCTACCAGTGTTGGAAGATGGCAATATCGTCAATTGCTTATTTGGAATTAGACGCAGGTTGACATCATTTTTAATGGAATCACGTAGATGTATGTACTCTTCAGCGCTTAGCCTTTTCTGATGGAACCTAATGCAATTCAAACGTTCCGTTTCGATTTTCCAAATACATGTCCACAACATACTGGTGAAAGAGTCTTTGACATTTCAGAATATGATTGTCTTGATTTTGACGAATCATCAATTTGGTCGCATAATACTTTATTGCGCTGACCGTTTTATTTGGAATTTCCACCCCTGTAATTGAATTTTAAACTTTGGTAAAAATTGTGTTACCCATTTGTGAGAATAAATATCACTAATCAGTTGACGGATTGACCAACTAAATGTTAATTTAATAGCCGTCTTCCCCTTGCGAAAACCAAATCGGATATTGCAAAGCATCATAAGAGCGATGAAGTTGATCATTTCTATGATGAAAGACGATATCGCTTTAATTCAATTCTTCTGCAACGATAACCACTGCTACATCGTCTATTTTTGGTACATTGTATCCTCTGGAGCTGTCCAGGGGACGTTTCGTCAGCTCTTATGACAATTCTGTGATTAGCCGAAGGGATTCTGTCCAATGCCGTTTTAAACCAAGTCACCAATTCGTTGTGCTGATAAAAATAATGTTGTAAAACAGCAATTATGTCTCTTCGTACGTTCGGAGAAATATTTCATAATTGGAATTTCCAAGAAAATAAATTTGCAAAAACTGATGAGAGCTATCTGCAAATGGCACTAACGACCCAACTCTGTGGTACACCTGACCTTGAATCTTGATATCAAAATATGTCAAGCTAAAATTTTTGGACATCTGCATAAATAAGTATTCTAGGCCTAAATTTACAAACACAATAATTTAAAGGAACCGAACATGGGATCTGCTAATAAGGCTAATAAATTAGACGTAAGGTTCTTCTTGTGCTAATACCAAAGACATTCGTGGAACAAAAATAATAGTCATTAGTGTGATTTTTCTGTTGTGTCCAAAGCATTGGCGGTTTGATCAGCAAACACATTTCCTCGCCCATCGATCATGTGTATAACTCTGTTCTACACGCATTATAACATAGTTTAGGCGTCCACGGCTTCCCTAAATCTCCCACAGCGAAACCAAAGTAGTGCAGATCGCAGTTGGCAGCGAATCTGTTATAACTTTACCATTCTTTGCCAACTTTCTCTTGAAATCTGGGTACTTTAAAAACGGTACCTCCGTTAGCATTCTTTTAATTTTTTCAAAAGAGGCAATATAATTAGAATCCTTAGTATTAACATTTCTATCCTCTTTTAAAAATGAGGTCATTGATTGGGCCACCTTTGCGTAATCGTTTATAAATTTCCTATTATATTCAGTTGCCCCCCGAACGATTTTACCTGCTTTTGAGGAAGCTTTAGCTTCTATATGTTCTTTACCTTATTTGAGTTTGCCCTGTTACCTTCAGATGTGAATACGTGACCCAAGAACTTAGTCTCCCTTGCACAAATGTTGCAGTTATTCAACTGAATCTTAAAGTTATGTTTTCTTTAAGCTTCGGAAATTTTCTTAAGGTTCTCTATATGTTCCTCTAAAGCACTATTAAAGAACAAAATGTCGTCCATATACACAACGCAGATTTTATTTATATATTCTCGAGGAACGTAAGACATTATATATTGAAAGGTTACCGGGGTATTTTTCAAACCATACAGCATTCATCGTTTTCATACATCTCATTTATTTTGGACAATACATATCTTAATTTAATATAACATTCTCTTACATTATTATATCTTACCGAAAATATTCTGTAAGGGATATTGTCCCATTTCCTCGAAGTTCACGGATGAGCATCCTTCATCAAGCCCTACTACTATTATCAAAGTTTGCAAATTTCACAAGCTTGTAAGCTTTTACTGGAGCGTCGTAGAACTTTGAAATTTTCTAACAATAAAGTGCTCTGCCTCTTGTCAATTGGAGGTATCGATTCTAGCGCTACTGCCCTTGAGTCCAAAATGAAACATTGATAAAACTTCAAATGGCTCTGACTTCTATTCGGTGCGGCCTACATCAAAATTTGCAAATTTCGAATGCATGTAACTCTTTAATGCTGCGACATAAAACCTTGATGGTGCAAAAGCCATGGCTCAAATTTCTTCTATTCTGCCCTCAGTTTGCTATAGTGTAAATTTCCAAATTGTCGTCACTCTCCCTTCTTTGCATATAATAAAGGCTTTGTTGCACTTTTCCTTAATTATCTGTCTTTTCTTGTGATTTGAATTTAATAGTATATTTTATATAAACTTGCCACAGACATACAAGAAATCTGCATTTAATTGTTATTCTCCTGCAATTTCAATTTTAAATGTATCTTCCCCTTTTTACGATATACGAGTAAATGTTCACTTTCATATATCCTTTTTCACAGGATTGAAGTTCACTTTCAAAATTTTCAGACTTTGTTTTTCTGTATACTGTCTGTGACAATTTCGGTGAAATTAATAGACCTTGTTATCAGTTTGAAAGCATATTTATTAATGCTCTGTTTTCCATTCTAAAATCAACTTACAACTATTTTCATTTATTTACTTCTTGTTCTTACACATTCTTCTTCCCATTATGCGACTCATTCTCTCTGTTATTGTTGGAGTTTATCCATGTTATTGTATTGCAGAGCAATCGAATTGAAATTAATAGGCAATTATTGTGGAGCGATTTTGTTGCGCTGTTAGAAATCTGATACGTATAAATATATTAATAGGTCAGCTTGTAACAAAGTATGTAGAGCTCTATAGCAAAAGTATGTCAGTCAGCTAACATTAGTGGAGTCTCCGGCGTAACTCTCATGGATCCCAGCATATCCTGACGAAATATTGGCAGGTTCCAAAATATTGTACCTAAGAGGGGATTTCGGGCAGTAACCCTTATGGTGAACGCCGAATCTCTGGGGACTCTAGTCAAAGCCATTTGAGTCATGGACTATGGATTCTCATCCACAAGAATCAAGGTCTATAAGAAGCACGGGCAACCGTCCGGCATGGCTCAAGGGAGAGCGAGCCCTATAAGAAGAACACTCAGGTGGGAGGATGCGATTCTGGAATCAGACTCGAAGGAGTCTGATGCGGACGACACTGTGGTGGAGGTCACCAGCGTTGCAAGCAGCAGAGGTGCTATGAATAATGCAGATTAACGATCCATAACTCGAAAGCTGCTCTGCCAGTCTTCAGCTCCGTCTTGCAAAAGGCAGAGTTGACGTTCTCCTGATCCAAGAACCCTGGGCATACGGGGACTTGGTATGTAGCCTCAGGGCTAACAAAAAAAGATTGCTGTATGCCGTAATTGAAGGAAGATCCCGGTCTTTCATTCTCATAAAAAAATTGTTTCCTCATTTATTCTCACCAATTACAACAACAAGCATTTGACGGCGGTCTCTATGGAAACTGGCAAGAGACGATACTGGCTGGTCTCGGCCTATATGGCGCATGACCATGATATTCCTCCTGAAGCCAACCTTCTAAACCTTGTTGTGGATGCAAAGGCTCAACAGGTGGCTTCTATCATTTAATGCAATGCCAATGCATGCGGTGAGTCGTTATATGAATATATTGTAACGACTAACCTTCTTATCTGTAACAAGGGGTCACAACCCACTTTCATTACTGCTAACAAGCAAGAGTTCCTTGATATAACCCACGCCTCCAAATCAATATCTGACCGGATTTCAAATTAGAGAGTTGTAAGATATTTGTGCAGAAACTTTTGCGGTGATTTAGAAGACATATATTTAAAAGACCCTAGAGTATCTTTTAGAGACCCGCTCCAGCACCATTCTGCTGCGAACAATGTCCAGCGTGAATTTAGTCGATGTCAACTCAGATATTATTACAAAGACAAAATTAAATGAATTATCCATAGCTTCAAACTATATGAAGCATCTGCCCAGATGGCACAACTCCAATTGAGATTCTGCTGTCAGAGAATCTTATAAGCGAGTGACTGCACATGATCTACAAAAGTAATATTGAATTAACATATGCTCCTGACTCATGGAAGTATGTGAGGGTAATTTTTATACCCAAGACCGGCAAAAGCTGGAACACAACTCTGCCCTCCTTTTGTCTGAAAATTCTGGAAAGGTTGTTAGATATTCATTTGATGCTCATAATAGACAGACAGAAACTGTCCGTGCCTCACCATTCCTTCTTCAACGGTAAATCGGTAGAGACAGCACTACACTCTGTAGTCTCTAGAATTGAGTGATCCCTGCATAACAAGTCGTTCTCCCAAGTTGCTTTCTTGTATTTGAGGGAGCTTTTAACAACATCAAATCAGACGCAAAAACCGTTGCGCTGTGAGACTTGGAGGTGGACCCCGCCATTAGTAAGTGGATTGGAAATATGCTCAGGGGCAGGACAATCAATTCATAGCTGGGGACGGCGTCGGCCAAAAAGTCCGTGTGCAGAGGCACAAATCAATATGGAGTTCTTTCACTCCTACTCTGGTATCTTGAGGAAAATAAGCTGCTTGTTCGATTGGAGAGGGAACGGTGCAAGTTGGTTGCGTATGCGGACGATGTTCCTATTAGCATCTCGGGCAAATATACGAGTATATCTACTATCACAGACATGATGCAACGTATTTTAAACATTCTCTCCAAATATACTACAGACTGTGGGTTGGGAGTTAATCGGACCAAGACTAAAATGGCTTAACTGGAAGACTGATATAATTGAGATCATTAGGAAGGCTCAGGTAACTCTGTACTCTTGCAAAAGAGTTATGATTAAAAAAATGGGGGTTTCAGCCTAAAGTAGCCTATTGGATATTCACAACTGTGGTACGACCAGTGCTTTTTTATGGGGGGCGTGCGTGGTGGACTTTGCTCAGTAAGTCCACATACAATAGGCTGGTAACAAAGGTACAAAGAACGGCAGAGGTATTCAAAAGTACTGCCATCAGAACGACTCCAATGGCAGCTTTGGAGGGCATCTTTTTGGCGAAAAAATAGCTGCAAATTCAGCTATATGGTAAAAGCTACGCATCAATGGGATGCCAGGAACGAAGGTCATGCGGCTATCTTAAGACGTTTCCAGGGTATTCCTAACTCTTTCGATTGTATCACATCAATTTCCGCCTTCAATGGATGTGCAGTATCTCCATTTTCTCCAGGAAATAATGGAAGTACGGCATACCCCTCATGTAAAATGATCCAAGATTTTCACATTAACATGTCCTTTAGGCTTCCCGACCCCTGCAGTGATTTTCAGGCTGAGGTCGCGGTTATATAGGCATAAAGATAAGTGGACTTGATATTTGCATTCTATCTGACAGCCAAGATTTGCGCTCTCTGCATTCGCCTATTACCACCTCAAATGCCAGCAGGCCCGTCTGCATCTGTACTGGCTTCCCAGGGTTATTCCAGGGAACTGTGCAACGGATGAACTTGGTACTACTATACCGATTGAACTAGATAGATCAAACCTCGGTACTACTATTGCCACATGTAAGCTCTTAATAAGTACAATATGTATTACGTAGGCGTAGCGGACAGGCGCTGCTCTGAAAGTACAGGATCAAAATAGCTAGACAAACCTGGCCAAAAATAAATGTCAACCGCTGAAAAGATTTAGTATCTCTAAATACACTGAGTATAGGTTCCGTAGTAAAAGGCTGGGGATTACCTCCAATGATTTCTGCTGGAGTTGCATGGACGCGGAGGAGCAAGAGTCCATTGAACACCTTTTATGCATGCGTGGCATGACCATTGAAAGGAATGGGACCTGTGTCTCATGCGGTTTCAAGGGGATACCTACCGACCTAACGCTTGTTCAATATTTGTTGACGAAATATATTTTTTATTTAACATGTTTTCAATGACATCTATTTCTATATTTGATAATATGTAAGAGTTGACGAAGTTGGCTTTGGTCCAATGAACACTGAAGGCTTTAAATAATTTATTTTTATTATTATATATATATTTTTTTTACAACACATTCATTATATTTGTAAATCAATTAGTACTAAATATTATTAAATGCTTAAGTTCACATAAATTATAAAGTAATACAACTTCTTTAATATGCATTCTGAAAGCTATTATTTTGTACAAGATCGACTATGGATTTCCTAGTTATGGAGAACCTTCTAAGCGGAACTTGGGAAAATTGTTAGCTATATACCACGCCGCAGTTAGAATGGCATTGGGAGCTTTCCGTTCCACTCCAATTTTAAACATTTTAACAGAAGCAGGACTACCTTCTTTAGCAGATACAAAAGAGTGTGGTTGACACGTCGATTGATAGTTAAACTAGCTCACTCAGAAGGATCCATCATAAATAAACAACAAACAATACACTCAAAGGGAAGAAAAAACAAAGATTTCAATCCAAGATGCATAATATTTTTTTTTTTTTTTTTTTTTTTTATATCTTCCTCTATATATTACAATCTATAACAATAATATTAAGTAATATTTTGTGCCGGTTTGGATTGAATATGCTCTTTTTGCCAATGCCAAAAGAACTTCTTTTATTTATTTGTTTATTAAATTTTCTCTATTTATCCATCATTTTATTTATGTATATAATTAATTATTTATTTTGTTATTGTTATGTATTTATTTTTTTAAACCTTCCTGTAAGTTCTGCAGGGGTAATTCCCTTCAATCTTTTTGGAGTTGCACCCTCCGTGTGTGTTGCACTACGCAGTTCCAGGTTTTGATGGCCTCTCAGTCGGTGTATATGTTTGGTGCTGCATTTTGTGATTGTGTCCGTGATGGTTTCAATATGTAGGTCACTGTGTATAACCTCGTTCGGGATATACCATTCAGCATTTGTAATTGTTCGTAGTATTCTTGACTGCATTCGTTGTATTAAATTTAAGTTTGATATGCTAGCTGTGCCCCATATCTCGATTCCATATTTCCAGATAGGTGCTATTATTGTCTTGTATATTATTAGTTTTTTGTAGAGAGATAGTCTAGATGCTCGTCCAAGTAGCCAGCTTAATTGTCGGTACTTATTTTTTGCATCGTTTCGCTTGTTAATGATGTGCTGCTTCCAAGTCAATTTTTCGTCTATAGTTATTCCAAGATATTTTGGACCAGAGTGAGTTTTTATTTTTTTGCCCTTTATAGCAAGGCTGTATTTTGTCGATTTTCTGTTTGTATATACAACTTACAGTTTTGTCTTTATTTATCTACAGTTGTCTTTATTTATTTACGTACAGTTTTGTCTTTATTTATCTCTACTCCCCATAAGTCACACCATGCTACTACATTATCCAATATATGTTGGATTGCATTTGTTGCCTTTTTTTCGTCATTGTGTGATGCCATTAAAACTGTGTCGTCTGCGAATGTTGCTATCATCGCATTGCTTTTCGTTGGAATTGGTATATCTGCTGTGAATATTAAGTATAGTAGAGGTCCTAATACGCTGCCTTGTGGTACTCCAGCTGTCATTGGTAGGATATCTGAACAATCCTCGTCATATTTTATGTAGAATTGTCGTTCGCTTTTATAGCTCTTTAAAATGTCATAATCATTTTGTGGAAATATTCGCTTAAGTTTATATAGAAGTCCTTTGTGCCACACCTTGTCGAATGCTTTTGCAAAGTATACAGCTACGCACTTTTTTTTGTTGTCTATACTTTCAAGGATTTTGTTTACAACCCTGTGGACCTGTTGCACAGTTGAGTTTTGTCTTCTAAGTCCAAACTGATGTCTGGGTATTAAATTTTTTGTTGTTAAGATTGGCTCTAATCTGTCCTGTAGTATCCTTTCAAATACTTTCGATAGTATTGGCAATAGACTGATAGGTCGGTAAGAAGTTGTTTTGGTGGCATCTTTTCCTGACTTGCTGATGGCTGTTATCTGTGCAACTTTCCATAAGCGAGAGAAATACTTAGTTTCTAGCATGCAGTTAAATATATTTCGGATATATATTATAGCTATATCAGGCATTTCTTTTAGCATTTTCCCGCTTATCAGATCATATCCTGGCGCCTTTTTGTCTCTTAATTTTTTAATTTTGTTTTTGATTTCTGCTACTGATGTCTTTTTTGTTTTGGATTTCGGGATATTTATTACATTGTCAAGATGAGTGGTTTGATTGTCCATTTCGCTTGTAAATATTTCAAGGAAATGTTTGGCCAGTGTGTTGGCTTTGTCTTTACTTGTTTTCGGCCATGTACCGGTTTGTGTTTTGATAGGAGGTTTGTGTATTATTGCACCAGTCAGTTTTTTCGTAGCCATCCAAAAAGAGTAATTTGTTTATGTAGTCGTTCCCAAGTTCAGCTTATGTTTTTCTAGTTCCTTTTCTCTGTTTTTCTGAAGTTTAATTTTTAATTCATTTGTTGCTTTGTTTAGGTTGCGTTTATCTTCCGGATTCCTAGTGATTTGCCATGTTTTCCGGAGCTTCCTTTTCCATTTAATTTTTCCCTTGATGAACGCTGGTGTAGTGTCCGTATTTGCTAACGTTAGCTTTGGTGTTGAAGCTGTGATTGCTTCGATGACGCTATCATTGAAGTATGCGATTGCGGAATCGATTTCATTTTATGTTTTTAATCGTATATCTATTTTAAGTTGTTTTTCCAGTGCTAGACGAAAATTATTCCAGTCAGTTTTATTGTTATAGATGCCTGAGAAGAGTCTTGTCTCTATTGATCCTAGTAATGACATTAGGATTGGGGAGTGGTCTGAGGATAATTCTAAACATGATTTAATAGTTAGCTGTTTATGAAGAATATTTTTTGTGATGCAGAAGTCTATTAAATCTGGCTGTTTTTTTTGTATCTGTTGGCCAATATGATGGTTCACCAGTGCTAATGAATCGACCATTACTATATCGTATAGCTTTAAGTAACTCGCGTCCTTTGCGTTTGTCAACTTTGATCCCCATAAAACATTTTTAGCGTTATAGTCACCTCCGGCTCAATAGCGATTCCCTAGTTTTTTTAAATAGTCTAGATATTGTTCTTTTGTGTTGTTATATTTTGGTGGACAATAGACAGCAGATACTACGATTTGTCCTTTCGAGTCATTTAGTGCTATTGTGGTTGCTTGAAGGTTTTCTTTTTTATATGCGTCAAGTTCAATATAATTCATATTTTTTTTTATAATGATCGCCGTTCCACCGTGAGATTTGTTGTCAGGATGATTTGTGTAATGGATGTCAAAGTAAGGGAATTTAACATATGTTTTGTCTGTAGCATGTGTTTCCGAGAGAAACATCACATCTATTGAATTATTTATTAGGAAAGTCTCTAGTTCATGGCGCGACAGTCCATTTGCATTCCATATTGCCAAATTTATTTTATTTACTGCGCTCATCTATTTTGCATACAAGCATAGTTACTATGTTCATCATACTGGTCATTTGATTTATTAGTTGTTTCAACATTGTTTTTAATTCGGATCATTGTTTGATATTATTTCATATGTGCTGTTGCTTTTTATTTGATTTGGCTCCTGTGATATTGTTTCAATTTGTGCAGCTTGAGCGTATGAAATACCAGAGATGATTTTCTGACCATTTATTTTTGTATTGTGATTGTTTTGGTTTGTTTCAATATTGATTTGTTCATTTGTTTCTTTCTTGCGAAGAGTAGGGTATGTCTGGACTTGTAGAGCTTTATATATCGCACATCCTCTGTAGTTTGCCGTGTGATTTTCACCGCAATGTACGCATTTAATATTTACTCTTTCAGCGTCGATTTTAATTGTGCACATGTTTGGCTTGTGTTTTCCAGCACATTTGACACACACCGGGTCTATCTGGCAGTAGTTTCTTGTGTGGCCGTACTTTTGGCAATTTCTGCATTGGGGAATAGTTCTCTTTTGTCGGGGTAGCTCAAAGCTAATTTTGCAGTGTAGGAGGTGAGTAATGTAGTATATGCCTTTATTGTTATCTTTTATTTTCAATTCAATTGAAAATAGTGAAAGTTGTTGTTTTATTTTGGCACCATTAGCTATTTGGATGTTATGGATATTTGTCACTTCATGGCCTAGTTCGGCTAATTCGTTTTTAATGTCTTCTGTGTCGGTTGAATGGTGCATATTTCGTAATATTTCTAAAGCCTCGCTCATCTTTTGGTCGAAATGTGTAATACTTTGTCCCTTTTTGCTTTAATAATTCAATTACTTTTGTGTAGTGTGGATTCTTTTGGTTGAATTTTTATTTCGTTCTTGCTTAGAATTTTCATTTCGTACAATATATTTGGCATGGAATTTAGTGCTTCAGATAAGGCTTTTATATTTTCAACATTCTGAACATATATAGGATTGGTTTTTGTATATTAATGTTCGTATTTTTCCCACTGTTGTTTTGTTCTTCACTGTTGTCTTGAGAGTCCGTTTTGTCATTTACTGCTAACAGTTCGAATCTGTTTGTTGTGTTTGGAGGGATAGGCTTGCTCAGCCAATATTTTTGGAGTGATGTTTGTGTTGTGTTGAACATTTTATTTTTCGGTCTTTTGTTACTAGTATTTTGTTCATTTAACTTGTTCGGCGATTGTTTTTCGCGGTTTCGTTTTGTGTTTTTATTTTTGGTAATTTTGTTACTGGTTTTAATATTTATATTTTGTACTTGCGTGTTTGTTGTTGCTGATGAAATTGGTGTTGTTCCGATTGCCAATATTGGTGAGTTGCAGCTAATCGTTACCGTCGCAGTGACCGGTGTTACATTTGTGGTAGAGGAGCTTTGAGTTGTTATTGTGGTTGCTGAAGTAGTAACTGGTGGATAAAACTCCATAGTGGGAGTCGCGCATTGGACACTCCAAGGTAGGGAATTGCTGGCACCTAGTAGAGCGGGAGAGCAAGATCGTGCTCTGCTCTCTGTCATTTCGACCGGCAATTTGGAGTTGCCGTTGTTTTCGTTTGAGAAGAAAGAAAAATATGCGTTTTTTTTGTTGCAGTTTTTTGTTTAAGTGTATCAGCCACACTCATTATAAATTTGGTGATTTGTTCTTGTTTTATTCTATTTTAAAAGATGTGTCCCAGTAAGTGACCGGTAGATTCGTTCTACTCGATCACTGCACTATTGCAGTTTTTCTTTACAACTTAAGTTATTTTAACTTAATAAATTTGTATTGAAGAATTAATTTTTGCGGAGCGAGCTTAAACACGTCTGCACTGTTCAAAACTAAAATAATAAAAAATATAACTTATAATTAGGTAGCTCTACACATGAACCTTACATTAAAATCTGCAAAGAGACCAGAATGATAGACATTTCTCCAACGTATTACAAAAAAGAAAACACATTACCAGACATTTTTCGGAGACCCTTTTACGAGCTTCGTAGCAAGTACGCTAAATGGGGACTACTATTTACGATCCAAAGTAAAGAACATAGCAGCCTTTAGAAGCGGAAACAATTCTGTGCACGTGTTACAATCACACTAACAACAACAACAATATCAATACCAACAGCAGCAGCCACACCAGCATCAAATTCTTTGGAAAATCTTCCAATTCATATTCCCATTAAAAACATCACATTCAAATTCATTTTAAAATCATCCAGCATTAAATTTTTTGTAACATCATCCAGCATCAAATTCTTTCTAGAATCTCCAATTTAAATTCGCAATAATCATCCAACTAAAATTCAATGTAAGTTCATGAAATTAATTTCTTTAGAATAAGCATATTTTAGGATATAATTACTTGTACTTTTAAATAATTAATTCATTATAAAATTGATTGTGAAGTGGAAAGGTTGTTTTATTTATACATCGTAACTGGCGCAGTCTTCGGTCAACTGTGGTTCAAAGTATCCTTGAATTCCAGAGGTTCAGCTCTTTAAACAGTTGAGAATCAATCGCTTCCACAGCTGACTCATTGGAAATATATCCTGTCATCAGATCCTGAGATAAAAAACCGACAACAGATCCTGAGATAAAGAACCGACAACAGATCCGACAACAGATCCTGAAATCACAACCAGACATCCGATCCTGACATCAGATCCTGACACCAAATTTTGGGTACAAGCTCGATAAAAAAAAAGAAATCCTAATAACCTGGAGCAATCAGTCTACAGCGTTATAACTAGCCGGTAGCAGGAAATATAAATGAAAATAAATTATAACATTACTTCGACTAGTGACCGTGCCAGAACACCCTAGTACCCTATAATACAACTCAAGTTCGCAAGTCCCCTTGGTCCATACCAACTAAAAGAGTATATAAATAATATTAAAAGCACATTCATGAAAAACGTACTTAATTGGTGACCGCGCTAGAACGCCCCGATTCATAAGCACGTTAAACAAAATATATATAGCAAGTGCGCTTAAACTAAATGAATTTATAAGAAATTGTATTCAGTTAAGCCCATCCTATAAACAGGAGTACCGACAGAATATTGGTAAAGCGACATAGCCTGAAGACAATTCACTATAGAGCTTATAAAGCTGAAAATAATTAAATATTCTCCCATATATATACAAAACAAAAAAAATAATAATAAAAAAAAGGAAAATCTGTTAAAGGAATGTATATACGAGTATACTGGTATAAAAAGAAATTATATAAATTCATAATTATTCACAATATATTAATTCAAATTACCATTAATAAGATATTCGCCCAACAAAAAAACAAAAAAAAATTAAAAATTAAAAAAGCAAAATCTGTTAAAGGAATGTATATATACTGGTATAAAAAGGAATTATATAAATTCATAATTATTCACAATATATTAAATCAAATTACTATTAATAAGAGGTCCATAATTCATAATTGTCTATAAGAACAAACATTTAAAATTCTATACCCAAATTTGTTTGAATCCAGAATCCTAACTTCAATTCAAGAAGACTCTACACCATCACACTCCCTACATCCAGTAGATATTTTCAATTCATTTAGAATTCCCGATGCAATCAAAGATTTGCAAAAGTCGATGACATCCTTAGAACTCTATATGAGTTCATAACAAATGTAGAAACGATTCTTTTATATATATCCAGGGAACAGACAAACACTCCTTAAGGCAATGTTCTTTTAAGGGCAATAAGGCATAAAGTAGAAGGGTCAAGGCCAAGCGAATGAAACCCTCAACATGTTCGGCACACCTCTAATTTGGGATGAAATAAAGAAACACCTGATACTTAACTATTCAGACAAAAGAACGGAAACGTCACTTAAACGCGATTATATAACTTGAATCAGAATAGGTTGTCTGTCAAAAATTTTTATAATGAAGTAATAAAGTGTGATCAATGCGAAAAAAGACCTGTATACAGAGATGTGTTTGAATTCATTTTTAGTGGGATTAAGAGAACCTTAATGATCATGTATAAGGGCAATGGGACCAGATACAATAGCAACCGCACTGGCATTTTGTATCAAATAGCAAAATATTTTCTATAAAAAAACCGAGCCACGCAGATCCTATTTTAGTCCACAGCATTCACTATACCCAAGCCATAATATAATTAGCTACAGCGAAAATTACACTAGAACAAGATATCCCCACTTTAACCCGAATTTCCAAAGTCAAAATAATAATATGAAAAACCAAAAACCCTTCAATCCAAACCCTTTCAATAGAAATTACCAATCCAAACACGAACTAATGGATACCAGTTCTGGCTTCAGTAACTTCAGTCAAAAACGGATATCCGAACCCATGGATACTCTCACTGGATACACCAACATGAAAAACTCAACCATGTCGAGGAATATAAACCAGACTTCAGGATCGATTTATATAAAGACTAATACTGGAGAATAACACAATGTGAACTGCAAGGAAAACTTTGTAACTAAGACGGTAAAAATAGAAGTGGAAGAAGAAAATAACGACTACATTGACGATTGTCAAAATTTTCGAATGCCTGCCTCAAACCATCAACGGATTTTTTTTTTTTTTTTTGTCGGTACAATCTAGTAAGCGCAGCACTCAGGCAGACTATATATCCATTGTACTGCACTTAAGGTTCCCTTTTACTCTGCTTTAAATCTACCAGACCTCCGAGGAAATAGAAATAGATCCTGTGGTGCCAAGGAGCCACGTTGGTTACTCCTCAGCACATCAATGCCAAAGATCCCAAACCTGATTCGAGCAAAGGCAGGTCAGACGCAAAGAAAATGGTCCGCCGTCTCGTCTTCTTCTCCACAGGCTGGGCACAGCGCACTGTCTGATATGCCAATCCTTTCCATGTGCCTAGCCCTTAGAAAGTGCCCCGTCGTCACGCCAACCAACAGCCTGCAGTCCCTCCTACCTAAATATAGAAGGAACCGTGACCATCGGTCAGAGATAGCAGGTAGCATAATTTTCGTCCATCCGCAGCCTCTCTCAGCCCGCCATGCTCGCTTGTGGGTCAAAACAATCCAGTTATTTGCAGTGGCTTTGATGACAGCCTACGTTGGGTAGTCACCTTGTTGCAGTGTAGCGGCTTACTGTATGCTGGAACATGGCACATGAAAGACGGTGACATGGTCCAGTTACGCAAACTAAGAACTACCTTCAACGCACAGGTTGAAAGTAGTTTTCTGCGATTCCTGCTCAGTCGTAGAGGCCTAGTTAGTAGTCGTACTGGCCAATATTGAACGTCTCATTGATACCGCCGGATCGCCTAGACACTAACAATTGGTCAGCCCTTCGGGGAAGTGCGGCAATTCCTTTACAGACCAATGGCCCACTTTCAGTACGGTCATGTCTCTGCTGGACTTGGGTCGCCGATTGCCGGGCGGGGGAGAGGGAAAACTCCCTGGGGCAGGGCTCACCAGAACTATTGACCCAAAAAAAACACCGCAAATTCACGGTGGAACAGCTATGCCAGTGAGCTTGCTTGACGGGGTAGAGTCCAGCTTAATAGTGAACTCCGTACGAGGTACGGTGAACCTACGGTTTTAATTAGTCTTACCACGGGGTCGCCCATGGGTGACCAAAACGCAAAAAAAATTATAGAAAAATATATGGAAAACTTAAACCTATATGAGACAAAAATGGACTGAACACCTTCAAATATGCATAGTGTGGCTACAATGAGCCAACAGCCATCGTTGGCCGAGGGGGCATCTGGTCCCATCGACAATGAAAGCATGGAGCACGACCTGTTGGGGGGGCACCCAGTGCCTTACCCAACAGACCGGATCAGATGGATATCCCACTTAGCCAAGAATCGGCTGGGACGTCTATCTCCTCGGAACAGGAGAGAAATCTTCTTGAAACTGCTCCAGAGAAGATTCCAAAACTTAGGGTGAAGCTGTCCGGCGCTGGACGTAAACGTTTGAAGGCTTTGCTTTCCAGGGGCATATCGCTGGAAACAGCTCGGTCCTTGGCGCAAATCCAGACATCGTGTCTGCGCCATGGACCTCTAAAAGATCCCGTTCAGATAGCTCCACGCCGACATCGAGCTCCAGGCCGACAAAGCGGCTTGCACAGGAGGGCAACAAAAACATTGATCAAATGTCAATAGGGCCCCCAGCTGACCCGCCGGTTTGTGGTGAGATGAAGGAGATGGAGACCTTACTTGGGGGCGAACCTGGTCACAGAAAGAAGGTGGCGAGTGTCTCTGAAAGACATGGCGTGCAGGGCGCCTCCTTGGGGTTCCCTGTTCAAAGCCTACTCTAGCGGAGACAGACCGCTCCAAAGAGATAGGGGTTATACCTAGCAATTTCCCGGAGGGCATATGGTCCACTGAAGAAATTGGGAAGGTACAACGGTGTATTCTCGACAAGATGTTCGAGACTCGTGGGGGCCCAGTGAAGCCACACTTTGCAGGCTGTAGTTTCAAGCCTGGATGGTTGACGATCAACTGTCTGGACGACGAAACCGTAGCCTGGGCTGAAGAATGGATACCAGCCATGAAGCCATGGGAGGGGGCTGAGTTGAACGTGGTGGACGCGGCAAAAGTGCCAAAGGCCAAGATCTTCGTTGGCTACTTTCCCGGCTCGGTATCTTGGCAAAATGACCGAATTTTGGGGCAAGTGGAGTCGCAGAATTAGGGCATTAGTATCAGCGAGTGGCGGGTGCTCCATCGCCTACAAAAAGGTGACCAGGTCGAGCTGGCAATTGCTCTGGACCCCATCTCGTCTGAAAGGGTTGACACACTGGGTAACAAGGTCTACTATGGCTTTGGCAGTGCCCAGCTCCGACCTGGACTGAAGGGGAACAGGGCAAAATCTGCTGTTGGTGTTGAAGAGCAACCAACAACATCTGTTGCAGCGCGGGCAAAGCAGAGTAGCCAGAAGCCGAAAACGGGGCCCATTTTCACAAAGCCAGTACCGAGAGCGGAGAGAGGCAACACACGTGTCCAACGTCCAAAACCATCTGCTCTCTCTGGTAGGCTCAGGAAATGGGAGAGAAAAGATCCGGAGGCTGCGGAAACTTTGCGGAGCACAAAGGGTGGTAAGATCCTCAAGGATCGGTCTGGGAAATAATGTCCCAGGCCCCATCACGAACGCAAAACTCTTGGAAGCAACTTCACTGTCTCCAAATAAATCTCCACAGGGCTATAGCAGCCTCTTACAGGCTCAGTGCCTTGGTGGAACACCAGAGTCTGGACTTCGTAGCCATTCAAGAACCATGGGCCACAAATGGGCGCATAAATGGTCTGCAGACAAAAACATGTAAGTTGATCTATGATAATAATGTTGACCGACCGAGGGCAGCGATCATGATCATCAAAAATATTAAATTCCTCACAATTTCAGAGCTTCTACAACGCGATCTGGTGGCAGTAAAGGCAGAAGTGCCTAGTGCCAAAGGGAGGAGAACGGTAGTCCTGGCCTCCATGTACTTACCTGGCGACACAGAGGACGCGGTATCGCGCGAGCTCCAGCAGCTTACGGAGTACTGTCGCACTAGCAGTCTACAGTGGGTGGTGTGCTGCGACGCAAACGCGCACCACACGGTATGGGGAAGCACGGACACGAACGGGCGAGGTGAGTCACTTCTTGATTTTATTACGACAAACAATCTGGTGGTGGTAAATAGGGGTGATGAGCCTACCTTTATGAATGCGATAAGGGGGGAGGTGTTAGATCTCACCCTAACTAGCGCATTCATATCAAATAACATTTCTAATTGGAGGGTGCTTAATGAGGTCTCCTTGTCGGACCATAGGTACATTTGCTTTGATCTGGGGGGGAGATTGGAGGCACCTTCGAAATGAGATATGTTAGGAAGACCAACTGGTCGATATATAACTTTTACTTAGAGCAAAATATTGCGTGCCTTAGTGAAAAAATAAGTAACTCTCAGGAACTAGATCTTGAAGTTAACAAATTAAATAATATAATAATCGAGGCTTTTGAAAGTAGCTGCAATTTAGTTGTGAAGAAACGTTCTAGGAACGTACCCTGGTGGAGCGGGGAGCTAAATGTTTTGCGCAAAAAAGCCCGTCAACTCTTTAATAGCGCCAAGTCTAATGGTGACTGGGCATCTTATAGAAGTGCCTTAACGGCCTATAATAATGAGTTGAGAAGACCTAAGAGAGACTCATGGAAAAAGTACTGTGAGGAGATTGAAACCCTTCCAGCAGCTACCCGACTCCAGAAATCACTCAATAAAGATCACTCAAACGGACTTTCTACACTCAAGAAGCCTGACGGAAATTTTACGGAGAGCCTGGAAGAGACGGGACAGCTTTTGTTGGACACTCACTTTCCAGGCTGTCCCACTAGCGGAGAGGATAGTGAAATCATCGAGAATACTCGTTTCTTGATGCCTACAAGGAGGGAACTCTCACTGGCTCGCAGAATCTTCACCGTCAATAAAACCAAATGGGCTATCTCCACTTTTAGACCATTCAAACCCCCAGGTGTCGATAATATACAACCGTGCCTACTTCGGCAAGGTGTTGATGTATTGGCACCTGTGCTAACAAACATTTTCAGGATAAGCCTGGAACTAGGCATAGTGCCTAAACCTTGGACGAAGGCTAATGTGGCTTTCATACCGAAAGCAGGCAAAAAGGGGGACCACACGCCAAAAGCCTATCGGCACATTAGCCAAATGTCATTCCTACGACCAATATAGCAGGGAAACTTATCTTAAAGATTCTCCTCTTCATATTGAACAATATGCTTACCAATCAGGCAAATCGACTGAGACAGCCATACATAGCTTAACGAGCAAAATTGAAAAGGCGTTTGAGGGTAAAGAAATAGCTCTCTGTACATCGGTTGACATTACGGGGGCTTTTGACAATGCTACTTTCAGATCAATCGAGGAGGGGATGAACAGGAAAGGTATACAAAGACTGATCATGGGTTCTCAATATGCTGAAAAACAGAACAACAATCTTTGAAACAGGGACAGCAAAGCTAATTGTCAGGTCAACGAAAGGATGTCCCCAGGGGGCGTCCTATCGCCACTCCTATGGTTATTGGTTATCGACGGGCTCTTACAAACTCTCAATGACCTCGCATACGAAGTTCAGGGCTTTGCGGATGATTTGGTAATTATGGTCAGAGGCAAGTTTGACTCTACCATAACAGATCGCATGCAACTAGCTCTTGACATCACTCAAAACTGGTGTCAGGAGTAAGGACTATCGGTAAATCCGAAGAAAACAAATGTGGTACCCTTCACCAAAAGAAGGAAACTGAATCTGGGGACCTTAAGTTTAGGGACCACGAACTTAACAATGTCCAATGAAATGAAATATCTGGGAGTAATCCTAGACAAAACTCTAGCTTGGAAAAACCACTTACCATACATAACTAGTAAAGCCTTAAGAGCAACCTATGCTTGCCAGAGGTTGTACGGTAAAATATGGGGACTACGGCCAAAAATGATGGCGTGGTCATATAAAACAATAATAGTACAAACTATTACATACACGTTGTTGGTATGGTGGCCAAAAGTAAACCAAACAAGAGCTGAGATGACTCTTAACAAGATTCACCGTATAGCCTGTTTGAGTCTGACGGGAGCAATGATAACGTGCCCCACACTAGCTTTAATAATAATCACTGGACTAACTCCTCTACACCTTGTATTTAAAGGGATGGCGGCCAGCGCGGCCCTAAGACTACCTAATCTAGCCCATCTTAAAGAAGGCAACCTTTCGGGGCACGCAAAGATTCTGGACACTGTCTGGAATTCTCCGTGCCTCATGGTCTTCGACAAAATGGACAGAAAATTAGACTTCTCAAAGCAATTCAAAGTGGTCATCAGTGACTGTTCAGCTTGGAGAAACAAGGAAATAATAATAAAACAGGACTCACAGTTGTGGTATACAGATGGGTCCAAAATGGAAGATGGCAGTGCAGGAGCTGGAATTGTAGGGCCAAATTTCCAAAAAGCAATTGCAATGGGAAAAACAGCTTCCATTTTTCAGGCGGAGGTCCACGCTTTAGAGTTATGTGCTAGAGAATGCCAACGCTCAATCGATCTTTTAGGTCGCGGTGTTCTTTTTTCCTGTTAATAATAATAATAATAATAATAATAATAATAATAATAATAATAATAATGACAGCAGAAGGGAGTGGCAGAACAGGCTCAGGGCCATTAAAAACAGCCTCGGAGCCCATCCTGGCCAAGGAGTCTGAGGTCTCGTTACCCGCAATGCCAGCGTGTCCCGGGACCCAAGTCAGCGTCAGACTATTATGTTTTCCAACATAATTTAGCCTGGATTTGCAGGACCTGACTATCGTGGAAGTGGTGGTCGGACTATCCAAGGCTATGAGCGCAGCTTGGCTGTCACTGCAGACACAAATAGATTTGCCTTTCCACCTGTTTTCCACAACAAAGTCCATTGCCTCAAGTATCGCATGCACCTCCGCCTGAAACACAGACGCATGCAGACCAAGGGCAAAGAACCGACGGGTCCCACAAGCTTCCACGAAGACACCAGAACCTGAACCTTCTTCAGTCCTGGAACCATCAGTGAAAATACGGCAGCAGTGTCGTTCTCGGGATCTAACCATGAACGAGCCTCTGGCAGCAACACATTGTACCGCCTCTCTAGTATGACGGTTGACGACATGGAGTCCGGGGGCATAGACAGGATTGCAGAATCGATGTCAGTGCCTGCGCCGTCGTCCAATATCAAGTAAAGCCCATACCAGTGGCCGCTATGTTTCACTCTGCCTCTCCGCGGATGAAGACATCTAGTGGCGGGAGATTCACCAAAGCATCAAGTGCCGGGCCTGGAGTAGTCGAAAATGCTCCGGTACAACATATGGCCACAGCACGTTGTAGTTTTGATAGAGCTTTTTTGACCCCTACAAGAGAGAGTCTCCTCATCCAAACCATCGATGCATAGGTGATAATAGGTCTTACCATAGCTGTATAGATCCATAGAACCTTACTAGGGGAAAGACCCGATGTCTTACCAAAAATACCCTCACACTGCCAGAAAACTGACAGTGCTTTGGATGTCTTCAGTTCGACATGCGACTTTCAAAGAAGTTTTTTTATCAAGGATGAATCCAAGATATTTGACTTCCTTGGATAGCTGGATAGTGACTCCTTTTGGTGTAGGCAAAATAAGTCCATCAAGCTTTCTCCTTCTGGTAAAGAGGACAATACCAGTCTTGACAGGATTAGCCGGTAGCCCATTCGCACTGCACCAAGTGTCAATCATATCCAGAGTTCTCTGCACCCTTTTGCAGACAATCATAAGGGATGGACCTGTCACAAGACAGCCAACATCATCCGTATATGCCTGCCTGTATACACCCGAGTCATTAATGGCGTTAAGCAGGGGATCGATTACCATGCACCAGAGCAATGGAGACAGTACGCCACCTTGGGGACAACCTCTATTAACCCCAGACGACACTAGCAAATCTTCCTCCGCCCGCACCGTTATGATTCTCTGGGACATTAAACGTATCCAATTTACTAGAGTCCGGTCTACGCCATGCCGCCTAGCAGAGCCGCACATACTGTCGAAAGTAGCATTGTCAAACGCACCCTCTATGTCCACAAAGACGCCCATTGCGTATTCTTTCCTGTCGATGGCTCGCTCTATCTTTCAAACAAGGTTGTTCCGCATTGATAGTCATGCTGAAATGGAGAGAGTGGATGCGTCTTCAGAGACTCCCTACGCATGCGAATCTCCACCAGCCGTTCTAAACTCTTTAATATGAACGAGGTCATGCTAATAGGTCTTAAGCTCTTGGGATTGGTGTAGTCGTCTCTTCCAACCTTAGGAATGAAAGCAACCCTCACCATCCTCCAAGAGCGTGGTACACAGGCCAGCGCGAGACATGCAGTGAAGATCTTCTTCAGTGCTGCCAACACTAATTCAATGTCTTCCTTCAACTTAATCATATATATGCCATCCAGTCCGGGCGATTTGAAGCTGTCAAAGGATTTGATAGCAAATCTAATGGCAGCCTCATTCGCCACAGTTCTGGCGACATACCAACCTTGTCGTGAGGGTGTAGCTGCCCTGACAACAGTTCTAACCAAAGTTGGTTGTTGACGGGCTATGCTTACCTGATTTCCTGGAAAGTGTGACTCCAACAGCAAGCTGAGTGTCTCACTTTGCCTCTCCGTATAGTAGCCATCAGGTTTCCTGAGCGACCCCATCTTAGCGTTTTGGTCCTTTTTCAGGACTTTGACCAGTTTTGCCGTGACACTCAGGGATTCGATATCACTGCAGAAATCTCTAAAGGAAGCCCTTTTCGAGTCCCGAATTAGCTTCTTGTAGTCCCTCGGAACACGTCGATATCGTTCCCAGTCCTCATCAAGATTCGGCTAGACTCACGCCTCAGTACCTGATGCTCTCGATTCCACCATGGAACAGGAGTCCGGCTAAGAGGAGGTCTAGTTGGACAGGCTAGCTCGAAGCTGTTTGTTAGAGCGGTGTTCAGATGTTCAACAGCCGCCTCAATGTTCTGCTCTTTGCGAAGTTTCAGTGGCGTCACGTGATTGCTACGCAGTGCCTCCCTGAATTTTGGCCAGTCTGTTTTTCTTGGGTTTCTGGTGGGCAATGGCATCTGCGTCCGCTCGCCACACTGAAACTCACTGTACCTGTGGTCCGAGCACGAGTCTTCGGCGAGGACCCTCCAGTTGTTGATCGACCACCCTAGTCTTGGATTTCACAGGGTGACGTCAATTACCTCCTGCCTTCTCGTAGTCACAAAAGTAGGCTGCCTGCCTACATTGTGGATGTTCAGGCTGGAGGAGGCAATATACTCGAAAAGTCAAGAGCCCCGCTCATTGCACTTGCTGCTGCCCCAGACCGTATGCTGGGCATTAGCATCGCAACAAAGAACGAGACCAAGATTGCGCCGCTCACAGAACCCTACGAGAGTAGCGACCTTCCCAGGTGGTGGCGCCTCCAAAGCATCGTAAGGAAAGTAAGCACATGCAATCACGAACCTCGACCATCCGTGCATACTCTTAAAACTAATCTCTGCCGCAACCAGATCCTGACAACAAAATGCGTCAAGGCAGGTCGCTGCGAGATGGGATGATATTATAAGACCGTCTCTAGGTCTAATCGAGTTTCTGTTATATAATATCGTGGCCCCTTTCAACGAGCCAAGGCCACAGAGGCGACCCCTAAAGACCCAGGGCTCTTGTAATTTTGTTATGTGGGGTGATGTGAGCAGCTGGGTGAGTCGTCTACTTAGGAGTACAGTAGCGGCTTTAGAATGCTGCAAGTTGATCTGCGTTACCGTCAAAGGACGATAGCTACGAGAATCGTCCGAGCCACTCATCTGGGAAAGACATGAAAAGTTACAGTCCCAAAGAAGAGACTCAGACGGCTCCGGTACCGAGAAACCATGACATCAACAGAGGCATCCACTCGCACCACAAGACCAGCACCTTCTTTACCATCCAGGTTGCTACCCTTGGTGTGCGAAAGAACTTTGGGGTCGTGGCGCCACCGCGAGCGAGCTTTCGGAGCGGTCAATCCCTCCGCAGGCTCGGTGGCTTCCGTGGGTGTCACTTCCGCCGACCTGGGCCTTTTGGAGGGAGTCGACACAGAAGGGCTGGCAGAGCTACGTGAGGATTTTTCCTGCAAAAGCCTAGCAAGCCGCTTCTATCTCTTTCTCCTCGCTTGAGTTCGCGTTGCCCCAGAATCACTGGTTGGTCGTTCCGCCACTGTGGTGACTTCCCGACGCAGGCCCTCTGGATCCAGGGTACGTTCCTCCGTCTCTGAAGAAGAAGAGATTGCGGTAACAACCCCCGTCTCCTCCAGGGTGCGCTCTCGCTGATAAAGGCGAGAGACTTTAGCGATGGTTGGGGCTTCCAGAATCCGTGCCCCTGCCGACGAAGCGGGTGGCTTTCCACATGCGTGGGTTCCACCTGGAGTAATAAATCGAGTGTTGTCCATCGCCAGACAGTGGTTTTTGTTCGGGACTCCTCCCTAGCCAGTTTGGTCCACGGATGGTACCCATTCTCTATACCATCATTGTGATAGACAGACATTGTGAATCACTTACTCTCTATTGCAGTGTGGTTTTAGATCGGGGCACAGTTGTGCGAATGCTAGGCTTAAGGTTATTTTTGATATTCGGTTAATGAATGACCAAAGTTTTGTCACTTTTCTAGGTCTCCTAGATTTCTCTAAAGCTGAATTGAATCGGTATTATGGGTTTTGTGACAGTGCAGTTGGTCTTATAAATAGTTATCTAACAATGAGAATGCAGCCAGTAAAGGTGGACAATATCTATTCTGATTAGAAGCATGTTTTTTTGGATGTTCCACAGGGATCGATTCTTGGCCCACTTCTCTTTACTATATTTACAAATGACATTTTCTTTGTGTGTAAATATCTTTCTCGGCGCATGGAATTTATTGATGACTTGAGTCTTATAATGAATGAAGACATAAATTCTATATTTGATTAGTCAAAAAGAAATAGACTTATCCAAATCTCTAAGAAGAAAATTGAAGTGGACAAATTTTCTTTGTGGCGCACAGCTGAAGTACGTTGAAAGATCATGTAGTTTGGGCTTCCATATTAATTCTTCTTTTACTTGCACTGATCAAGTAAATAGTATAGTGAAAAAAGTATTTTTGTGCTGAGACTGTTACAATTGTCTGAGAATGCACCAGTCGAGACCAGGAAATTTGCAATTCAGAGTTTGTTTATAATAAGTTGGATTCAATCTCCCTACATAAAATACAAGTTGTATTTAATTATTCTACACGACTTGTGTTTGGATTGTGTAGGTTTGACCATATAACTTCCTGGAAGACAAGTGTTTTTAGATGCAGTATTGAGAACTACTTACGGATCAGAAATTGTAAATTTCTACACCAGCTGATTATCCTGAGAACACCTAATTAGATTTTTGAAAAAAATTCAGCAGAGCCCTTTAACTTTAAAAGAGGTAAATAGGGTATACTAATTTTGTACTTTTGAGAGGGGTTGCACCTTCAAGAAGGAGGCGTGTTAGGTATGGACATATATATACAGATATGATCAGAATCACTTTCTAAGCAATTTTTATTTTGTCCGTCCGTCTGCCCATCGGTCCATCCGTCCGTCTGTGGACACTTTTTTCTACACCGTTAGAGCTATCTTAATGAAATTTTACCAAAGTATAGTCTGGACAAAGATACAGAACCAGATTGCTATATGGATCGATTTGGGCAAAGACCACGCCTACCTCCTATATAATGAAATTTGCTTACCTTTTTCAAAATGACTATAACTTCGGTCCAATTGATGGAATGGTTACGCAATTTGGCAGTTATGTAGATGTGGGTCCTAGTAATCACAATGATCCTTTGGTGTTTCGTCAAGACTCTCAGCATCCAACATTGGAAGTGTCAGTTAGATTGCCTTTCTTTAGGTCAAGTTGTTTAGATCATTTACATGTCAGATCTTATGATTATAAGTGGGCTGATTTGATTAAATTGAAAGAGTTGTTCAATAATATATACTATTCAGCTCTATTGGATATAGCTTCTTCTTAGTGTTGTGAGTTATAATCAAGCTACCTACGCGTAGTTGACTCACAGCAACGGCTCCTATTAAATTCATTAAGAGAGCACATATTTTTAGGGTGCAAAATATTGTAAATAGTAGTATTTATGCATTAATTATGATGTAAACTTTTAGGGTGTCACAGTTCCGCAGTCAAGCTGACGAGGGGCATTTAGAATGCACCGACGACACTTTTACTTCCAGTAGGTCAGTGGGCTTGAGCCACTGACACCAAATAACAATTGCGTAACCGGAACACCAGAAAAGTCAAAACGTAGACTGTAATGTTTATTTGTAAATAGTATATAAGAACTAGTATTTTAAGAATAAAGCTTCTTGTTGTTTTAAACCCAAAAGAATATTTAAGAAAGTGGTTTAGTGTTTTCAGGGACGCGCCCAGCGAACCGAGACAGGACGTCTCTCGTCGACAAGCAAGGACACCACCCCAAAATTTTGGCGCAGCCGGTCTAAAGGACCTATTGGAGGAATCCCAGTGCAAGGAACCCTGAAGCAGTGAGGCATCCTGCAACGAATTCGAAGGACCTCACCCTGCAACGAATTCGAAGGACCCTAAGGAAAAAGATGTCATCGAAAAAAATTATGGTGAGTAGAGTGTATATTAGCGTAAATTAAGTAGATACTTCTGCGACCCTGAAGGCGCCGTAGCTCTGGTCAAAGAAGTCGCAACATACAGGCGCATTTGCGCTGTTGCACGCAGCTTTGAATGGCACATAAACCGTCAGTATGATCGGACGGTCTATGTATGTTCATCCTAGCTGTGAGAATTTTTTTTGTAGGGGTTTTGTGTTTGTTTGTTGGTAGGGATATATTTGGATACACATTTTTTCATTTTTTTTTCACAATTATTATCATTTAATCTACTATAATCAATTACAATTCTTTGTTATTATTTCCTCCATTACCACAGTCTCATTTTGCAATGACTTAAGTTTAATTGGTGGCCTTAAAAAATTCGTTTACACTTTTTTAAGTTTACAATATTCATGAGCGAAATTGAAGAACCTGAATCTATTAGGCATTTAGTTTTTTCGTTGTGAACAGTTAACAGTGCTGTCGTTAAATGTTTCGACTGTGGGCCATGTGAAAGTTTACTTCTTCTATGTGGTCAATGTTCATTGGCTCCACACGACTAGAGGCTAACCGTCGTGTATTCGACCTGTATGTATTGTTAGATAGTGTATTATCATTTAATCTTCTATAATCAATTACAACTCTCCATTTCTTTCTTTCGGAATTATCTGCTTTGTTTAAAACTATCCAGGGAGGACTATATTATACCTAATTACTCGCTACTTTAACATGTCCTCAATTTGTTTCGTTATTTCCTGTTCATGTACTTCAGGATATCTGTATATCCTTGAGTAAACTGGGTTATTTGTTTTCGTTATAGTTTCGTGTTGAATACTTTCTGTTGCTGTTAATTCGTCACCATCTCGGTAAAAGGAACTATCATATTTTCTTATTTTTCCTAAAATAGCATTCATTTCCTCTATATTCAAATTCTGCAAAAGTTTCCCAATATCATCCTTACTCAGCTCATAATATTCAAATTCACAGATATCGTTCTTGTCATATGGGCAAGCATATATACATTTAATTACTTTATTATTTATTGTAACGGTATTACATAATCCATATTTTGCCTTATAATTTCATCAAATTGCTTACCTTTACCTTGCTTAAGTTTAATTGACTGCCTCAACAAAATTCGTTTACACTTTTTTAGGTATACACTATTCATGAGCGAAATTCAAGAACCTGAATCTATTAAACATTTAATTTGTTCGTTGTTAACTGTTAACAGTGCTATCGGTAAATGTTTCGACTGTGGACCATGTGAAAATTTACTTCTTCAATGTGGTTATGTTCGACCTGTATGTATCGTTAGTCCGACCCGATTGTTGTCCGTAATTCCTTATTTGTCCAGAGCTTCGCCTGTTATCAAACAGCCTCTGACCTTGTGGCTGTTGTGAGTTTCTATTAGTTAGTGTAAGGTAAGGCTGTCGTTGTTGCTGATATTGCCTAAATGTTCGCTGTGTATTGTTACTTTGAGATCTTCTCATTTCTATTGATAACAACTGAAGCTAAATTGGCTTTAATGTTTTTAACTTTCTCATTATTTTGTGGTGTAAATTGTGTTACTTTTTGCACATCGTTTTCATATATCTCATTCATTTTGGACAATACATATCTTAATTTAATATAACATTCTCTTACATTATTATATCTTACCGAAAATATTCTGTAAGGGATACCATACAGCATTCATCGTTTTCATACATCTCCTTTATTTTGGACAATACATATCTTAATTTAATATAACATTCTCTTACATTATTATATCTTACCGAAAATATTCTGTAAGGGATATTGTCCCATTTCCTCGAAGTTCACGGTTGAGCATCCTTCATCAAGCCCTACTACTATTATCAAAGTTTGCAAATTTCACAAGCTTGTAAGCTTTTACTGGAGCGTCGTAGAACTTTGAAATTTTCTAACAATAAAGTGCTCTGCCTCTTGTCAATTGGAGGTATCGATTCTAGCGCCACTGCCCTTGAGTCCAAAATGAAACATTGATAAAACTTCAAATGGCTCTGACTTCTATTCGGTGCGGCCTACATCAAAATTTGCAAATTTCGAATGCATGTAACTCTTTAATGCTGCGACATAAAACCTTGATGGTGCAAAAGCCATGGCTCAAATTTCTTCTATTCTGCCCTCAGTTTGCTATAGTGTAAATTTCCAAATTGTCGTCACTCTCCCTTCTTTGCATATAATAAAGGCTTTGTTGCACTTTTCCTTAATTATCTGTCTTTTCTTGTGATTTGAATTTAATAGTCTATTTTATATAAACTTGCCACAGACATACAAGAAATCTGCATTTAATTGTTATTCTCCTGCAATTTCAATTTTAAATGTATCTTCCCCTTTTTACGATATACGAGTAAATGTTCACTTTCATATATCCTTTTTCACAGGATTGAAGTTCACTTTCAAAATTTTCAGACTTTGTTTTTCTGTATACTGTCTGTGACAATTTCGGTGAAATTAATAGACCTTGTTATCAGTTTGAAAGCATATTTATTAATGCTCTGTTTTCCATTCTAAAATCAACTTACAACTATTTTCATTTATTTACTTCTTGTTCTTACACATTCTTCTTCCCATTATGCGACTCATTCTCTCTGTTATTGTTGGAGTTTATCCATGTTATTGTATTGCAGAGCAATCGAATTGAAATTAATAGGCAATTATTGTGGAGCGATTTTGTTGCGCTGTTAGAAATCTGATACGTATAAATATATTAATAGGTCAGCTTGTAACAAAGTATGTAGAGCTCTATAGCAAAAGTATGTCAGTCAGCTAACATTAGTGGAGTCTCCGGCGTAACTCTCATGGATCCCAGCATATCCTGACGAAATATTGGCAGGTTCCAAAATATTGTACCTAAGAGGGGATTTCGGGCAGTAACCCTTATGGTGAACGCCGAATCTCTGGGGACTCTAGTCAAAGCCATTTGAGTCATGGACTATGGATTCTGATCCACAAGAATCAAGGTCTATAAGAAGCACGGGCAACCGTCCGGCATGGCTCAAGGGAGAGCGAACCCTATAAGAAGAACACTCAGGTGGGAGGATGCGATTCTGGAATCAGACTCGAAGGAGTCTGATGCGGATGACACTGTGGTGGAGGTCACCAGCGTTGCAAGCAGCAGAAGTGCTATGAATAGTGCAGATTAACGATCCATCACTCACGCGGAGTTGACGTTCTCCTGATCCAAGAATCCTGAACATACGGGGACTTGGTCTGTAGCCTCAGGGCTAACAAAAAAGATTGCTGTATGCCGTAATTGAAGGAAGATCCAGGTCTTGCATTCTCATAAAAAAATTGTTTCCTCATTTATTCTCACCAATTACAACAACAAGCATTTTACGGCGGTCTCTATGGAAACTGGCAAGAGACGATACTGGCTGGTATCGGCCTATATGGCGCATGACCATGATATTCCTCCTGAAGCCAACCTTCAAAACCTTGTTGTGGATGCAAAGGCTCAACAGGTGGCTTCTATCATTTAATGCAATGCCAATGCATGCGGTGAGTCGTTATATGAATATATTGTAACGACTAACCTTCTTATCTGTAACAAGGGGTCACAACCCACTTTCATTACTGCTAACAAGCAAGAGTTCCTTGATGTAACCCACGCCTCCAAATCAAGATCTGACCGGATTTCAAATTAGAGAGTTGTAAGATATTTGTGCAGAAACTTTTGCGGTGATGTAGAAGACATATATTAAAAAGACCCTAGAGTATCTTTTAGAGCCCCGCTCCAGCACCATTCCGCGGCGAACAATGTCCAGCGTGAATTTAGTCGATGTCAACTCAGATATTATTACAAAGATAAAATTTAAATGAATTATCCATAGCTTCAAACTAAATGAAGCATCTGCCCAGATGGCACAACTCCAATTGAGATTCTGCGGTCAGAGAATCTTATAATCGTGTGACTACACATGATCTACAAAAGTAATATTGAATTAACATATGCTCCTGACTCATGGAAGTATGTGAGGGTAATTTTTATACCCAAGACCGGCAAAAGCTGGAACACAACTCTGCCCTCCTTTTGTCTGAAAATTCTGGAAAGGTTGTTAGATATTCATTTGATGCTCATAATAGACAGACAGAAACTGTCCGTGCCTCACCATTCCTTCTTCAACGGTAAATCGGTAGAGACAGCACTACACTCTGTAGTCTCTAGAATTGAGTGATCCCTGCATAACAAGTCGTTCTCCCAAGTTGCTTTCTTGTATTTGAGGGAGCTTTTAACAACATCAAATCAGACGCAAAAACCGTTGCGCTGTGAGACTTGGAGGTGGACCCCGCCATTAGTAAGTGGATTGGAAATATGCTCAGGGGCAGGACAATCAATTCATAGCTGGGGACGGCGTCGGCCAAAAAGTCCGTGTGCAGAGGCACAAATCAAGATGGAGTTCTTTCACTCCTACTCTGGTATCTTGAGGAAAATGAGCTGCTTGTTCGATTGGAGAGGGAACGGTGCAAGGTGGTTGCGTATGCGGACGATGTTCCTATTAGCATCCCGGGCAAATATACGAGTATACTATCACAGACATGATGCAACGTATTTTAAACATTCTCTCCAAATATACTACAGACTGTGGGTTGGGAGTTAATCGGACCAAGACTAAAATGGCTTAACTGGAAGACTAATATAAGTGTGATCATTAGGAAGGCTCAGGTAACTCTGTACTCTTGCAAAAGAGTTATGATTAAAAAAATGGGGGTTTCAGCCTAAAGTAGCCTATTGGATATTCACAACTGTGGTACGACCAGTGCTTTTTTATGGGGGGCGTGCGTGGTGGACTTTGCTCAGTAAGTCCACATACAATAGGCTGGTAACAAAGGTACAAAGAACGGCAGAGGTATTCAAAAGTACTGCCATCAGAACGAATCCAATGGCAGCTTTGGAGGGCATCTTTTTGGCGAAAAAATAGCTGCAAATTCAGCTATATGGTAAAAGCTACGCATCAATGGGATGCCAGGAACGAAGGTCATGCGGCTATCTTAAGACGTTTCCAGGGTATTCCTAACTCTTTCGATTGTATCACGTCAATTTCCGCCTTCAATGGATGTGCAGTATCTCCATTTTCTCCAGGAAATAATGGAAGTACGGCATACCCCTCATGTAAAATGATCCAAGATTTTCACATTAACATGTCCTTTAGGCTTCCCGACCCCTGCAGTGATTTTCAGGCTGAGGTCGCGGTTATATAGGCATAAAGATACGTGGACAAGATATTTGCATTCTATCTGACAGCCAAGATTTGCGTTCTCTGCATTCGCCTATTACCACCTCAAATGCCAGCAGGCCCGTCTGCATCCGTACTGGCTTCCCAGGGTTATTCCACCGATTGAACTAGATAGATCAAACCTCGGTACTACTATTGCCACATGTATTGCTCTTAATAAATACAATATCCGTAGGCGTACTGGACAGGCGCTGCTCTGAAAGTACAGGATCAAAATAGCTGGACAAACCTGGCCAAAAATAAATGTCAACCGCTGAAAAGATTTAGTATCTCTACTACTCTCAGGGATACTGGACCCTGGGTACAAACGGTAAAAGGCTGGGGATTACCTCCAATGATTTCTGCTGGAGTTGCATGGACGCGGAGGAGCAAGAGTCCATTGAACACCTTTTATGCATGCGTGGCATGACCATTGAAAGGAATGGGAGCTGTGTCTCATGCGGTTTCACAAGGGGATACCTACCGACCTAACGCTTGTTCAATATTTGTTAATGAAATATATTTTTATTTAACATGTTTTCAATGACATCTATTTCTATATTTGATAATATGTAAGAGTTGACGAAGTTGGCTTTGGTCCAATGAACACCGAAGGCTTTAAATAATTTATTTTTATTATTATATATATATATTTTTTTACAACACATTCATTATATTTGTAAATCAATTAGTACTAAATATTATTAAATGCTTAAGTTCACATACGAGTAAATTATAAAGTAATACAACTTCTTTAATATGCATTCTGAAAGCTATTATTTTGTACAAGATCGACTATGGATTTCCTATTTATGGAGAACCTTCTAAGCGGAACTTGGGAAAATTGTTAGCTATATACCACGCCGCAGTTAGAATGGCATTGGGAGCTTTCCGTTCCACTCCAATTTTAAACATTTTAACAGAAGTAGGACTACCTTCTTTAGCAGATACAAAAGAGTGATTGACACGTCGATTAATAGTTAATCTAGCTCACTCAGAAGGATCCATCATAAGTAACCAACAAACAATACACTCAAAGGGAACAAAAAACAAAGATTTGAATCCAAGATGCATAACATAATTAATAATTTGGTAGCTCTACACATGAACATTTCGTTAAAACCTCCAAAGAGACCAAAATGATAGACATTTCTCTAACGTATCACAAAAAAGAAAACACATTACCAGACATTTTTCGGAGACTCTTTTACGAGATTCGTAGCAAGTACGCTAAATGGGATCTACTATTTACGATCAAAAGTAAAGGACATTGCAGCCTTTAGAAGCAGAAACAATTCTGTGCACGTGTTTCATTCTCACTAACAACAACAACAATATCAATACCAACAGCAGCAGCCACACCAGTAGCAAATTCTTTGGAAAATCTTCCAAATCATTTTCCCGACCGTGCCAGAACACCCTAGTACCCTATAATACAACTCAAGTTCGCAAGTCCCCTTGGTCCATACCAACTAAAAGAGTATATAAATAATATTAAAAGCACATTCATGAAAAACGTACTTAATTGGTGACCGCGCTAGAACGCCCCGATTCATAAGCACGTTAAACAAAATATATATAGCAAGTGCGCTTAAACTAAATGAATTTATAAGAAATTGTATTCAGTTAAGCCCATCCTATAAACAGGAGTACCGACAGAATATTGGTAAAGCGACATAGCCTGAAGACAATTCACTATAGAGCTTATAAAGCTGAAAATAATTAAATATTCTCCCATATATATACAAAACAAAAAAAATAATAATAAAAAAAAGGAAAATCTGTTAAAGGAATGTATATACGAGTATACTGGTATAAAAAGAAATTATATAAATTCATAATTATTCACAATATATTAATTCAAATTACCATTAATAAGATATTCGCCCAACAAAAAAACAAAAAAAAATTAAAAATTAAAAAAGCAAAATCTGTTAAAGGAATGTATATATACTGGTATAAAAAGGAATTATATAAATTCATAATTATTCACAATATATTAAATCAAATTACTATTAATAAGAGGTCCATAATTCATAATTGTCTATAAGAACAAACATTTAAAATTCTATACCCAAATTTGTTTGAATCCAGAATCCTAACTTCAATTCAAGAAGACTCTACACCATCACACTCCCTACATCCAGTAGATATTTTCAATTCATTTAGAATTCCCGATGCAATCAAAGATTTGCAAAAGTCGATGACATCCTTAGAACTCTATATGAGTTCATAACAAATGTAGAAACGATTCTTTTATATATATCCAGGGAACAGACAAACACTCCTTAAGGCAATGTTCTTTTAAGGGCAATAAGGCATAAAGTAGAAGGGTCAAGGCCAAGCGAATGAAACCCTCAACATGTTCGGCACACCTCTAATTTGGGATGAAATAAAGAAACACCTGATACTTAACTATTCAGACAAAAGAACGGAAACGTCACTTAAACGCGATTATATAACTTGAATCAGAATAGGTTGTCTGTCAAAAATTTTTATAATGAAGTAATAAAGTGTGATCAATGCGAAAAAAGACCTGTATACAGAGATGTGTTTGAATTCATTTTTAGTGGGATTAAGAGAACCTTAATGATCATGTATAAGGGCAATGGGACCAGATACAATAGCAACCGCACTGGCATTTTGTATCAAATAGCAAAATATTTTCTATAAAAAAAACCGAGCCACGCAGATCCTATTTTAGTCCACAGCATTCACTATACCCAAGCCATAATATAATTAGCTACAGCGAAAATTACACTAGAACAAGATATCCCCAATTTAACCCGAATTTCCAAAGTCAAAATAATAATATGAAAAACCAAAAACCCTTCAATCCAAACCCTTTCAATAGAAATTACCAATCCAAACACGAACTAATGGATACCAGTTCTGGCTTCAGTAACTTCAGTCAAAAATGGATATCCGAACCCATGGATACTCTCACTGGATACACCAACATGAAAAACTCAACCATGTCGAGGAATATAAACCAGACTTCAGGATCGATTTATATAGAGAAAAATACAGGAGAATAATACAATGTGAATTGCAAGGAAAACCTTGTTACTAAGACGGGAAAAATAAAAGAGGAAGAAGAAAATAACGACTACATTGACGATTGTCAAAATTTTCGAATGCCTGCCTCAAACTTCCAACGCGTTACTTAGACATAAATGCGCACGGATACACCCTACCATATATTAACATCTCATCCCCATTTGGGCGTCACCCAAGATTCTGAATATATACAGGCGCATCATCTTCTTTTATCAGCCCTGAATTCATTGAGTTACAATTTTAAAAGAATTGCAAACCAATTACAATCACCACAGTTCTGAATAGTTACCAAATAGACAAAACAATTCTGAAAACGAACATAAGAGAACCCAACTCAAAATTCATTCGATGGAGACTTAAGCTAGAAGAATACGATTATGAAATAGTTTACAAAGAAGGCAAAATAAACACTAATGCAGATTCATTAAGCAGAATAAAAATAGAAGCCACTATCAGCAACAAATGAATAGAAGCATACATTAACGACGTAACTTCAATTCAGGGAACTCAAGGCACCACCGTACATTCCTCAGACGAAAATCTCAACGACAGAATATTCATATCGGAAAAACCATTAAATGAATTTAATATACAAATAGTACTCGAAGAGAGCTTAATTGGTGCCTAAATGACTTTAGAAACAATATTCAAAAACAAACTAAGACGAATAATAAGACGAACAAACCGTAACCGATATTTTCAAAGCCTTCTGTCCACGCAATAGGGTATTTGGCATTTACACTAATGATAAAATGTTCCGCATAGTTCAAGGTACCTACTCAAAACATTTCTAACACAATAAACTTTTCGTATGTATTAAGGAGCACAGAAAAACTTAGGAACATAAGGCAAGATGATGAACAAGAAAAGTGTATCTGAGAGTACCATAAAACACAACCATAGAGGAATTAATGAAACTCTTTTGCATTTAAAAAGAAAATATTACTTTCCATTTGTGTGCTGAGGGTGCACAGATCATAGCATTTATTAGGCAATGCGCAGTATACATTTATATGTATAAACTACATACGTACACACTTGTGTGCTAAGCGGTGTGTGCATTGGTTTGACATAGCATTGCGCAGTATATTTGCGTACAATTGCATGCTGTGTATTGACGTAGACAACGGTCCGTACAAGACGCCGTATGATCACACCAACAATTGTGTATGTTCTTAGGATTATATTTGACAGATATAACATTCCGTTAAAGTGAATAGCTTAGGAGTCCGTAGTCGGCAGAGGGTTCGACTGCGAAGTTTGCATATTAAAACATCGCGCGTGCTGTACATATACACATAGGAATTTTATTCCAGCCCAAACCGTGTTTTTCGTCTTTTTTGGTTGTTGCTCCCTTCTCGAGGTGCTCGTATATTACGCTTGTCTGCGGTGGTGTATAGGTGTCTTGCCACCAAACTACCCTACAGCGGTTTTATTACCTTTCTTGATCAGGTAATTCGGGAGTCTGCAGTACGCGTGTGCGCAGTCGGTGTAGGTGTCTTACCACCAGACCACTCCACAGCAGCTCTGCTCCCTTCTCTAAGTGCTCGTGCATTACGCTTGTCTGCGGTGGTGTATTGTTACCTTATCATCTGACCCTCTATAACCAACCTAAACCGAACTGATAGACATCATTGAGCTCCGATCACGAACCACTAACCGCTCCATTATGCTGACCTCGTATATCGACGCGGCTGATCAAATGACGGCATTTATCAGCGCTTTTGAGCAGCTGCCTCCTAATAGCCACACTCTTGCCTCGCTCCGCCTCGATCAGACTGAATTAGATTCGCATTGGCATAAGCTCAAAGACACCCATTCCAGAGATTGTGGACCTACTCCCCTTGACTGATGATGGGTTCGATCAAGCGTGGAAAAACCTCATTGACCGATACGACAACCGACGAATCATGATCAACTGTCAGCTCAAATCCTTATTTCATCTACTCCCAATTTCAAAAGAAAGTAGCTCTGAAATTAAGAGGCTGCAACGTGATGTCGGCAACTGTATTACAGTATTTCAAAAACTAAACGTGGGCGTGTCCAGCTGGGATCCTATCCTTGTTTATTTATATTCAGTCCGTTTGCCTGAAAAAACCCTCTCCATGTGGGAACAGTCTATAACTAACTATTCCGATCCCCCACAGTGGAAGATAATGGATGAATTCCTCACCAAGCGTTTCCAAACGTTTGAAGCCGTCTCCGATCTATGGCAGCCGATCACGGCGCGGCCTACGGTGGGGATGCACCCAAATGCACAAATGTACAGACTCACCAAGTAAGGGTCAACCCAGAGGGGTGTCAGATCTGTGCGCAACAGCTTCATCGCGTTCAAAATTGCCCCTCCACGCCACTGTCACAGAGCGATGGGGATTGGTGCGAAGCCACAATCTGTGTGTTAACTGCCTGCTCGACCATCGCGCGGCGAATTGTGGAAGTCGACATTCATGTTTGTCATGTCGAGAACGGCATCACACCATGCTCCACAGGGAGTCGCGACCCGAACGAGGCGCTAATGCTCAAATACGACCGATACCTCCGCAAGGTAAAAGACAACCAAATACACCCAATACTACCACTGGGTATGCACAACCTGCTGCACCATCGTCGTCCCACGCTGCACAAGTGGTGCCCGCATCAGTCCAGGGATGATCCGGTCCATATCAATCCCGCGGTCGACTCCCGAACCGCGTTCTTCTGGGAACTGCCATCATCAATAATTGGCATCACGGAGTCAATTACATGGCCCGGGCTTTGATCGATCCTGGATCGGAAGGATCTTTTATTTCCGACAGACTACAACGACGCCTGCGCAACCCTACGCGTACCGTGCATGCACAGGTGTCAGGGGTGAGCAATGTGGTGGCAGCAAACGTAACAAAGGCGTGTGACTTGACTGTGGGTTCACCCCTCGACGCAAAGGGACGACTCCCTGTGTCAGCATTGGTACTGCCCACTTTAACTGGGGAATTGCCCCGGCTAGAGATGTCCACGCAGGACTACCCACAATTAACTGACATTCAGCTTGCCGACCCGACCTGTCCGGTTCATCACAGGTAGACGTACAAATAGGTGGGGTTCTGTACCCAATGGTGTTGCTTGATGGTCTGAGACGCGATGTCATAGGGTCATTGATTGCGCAGGAGATTTATTCGGTTGGATCCTAACTGGACCAATACCTGAAAGCAATGTACGATCTTTCTGTGCCAGGGTGACCATTGACTATCATTCAGTCGAGGAACTTCTACAGAAGTTCTGGGAGGTGGAAGAACCACCTAAGGAAAAGAGACTTTCCCCCAGTGATAAAGCATGTATCGATTTGTATACACGCACTACGTGTCGGGAATCTTCTGGGCAATATGTGGTGGAATTACCATTCAAGTCAACACACCGCCCTGAAGAAGCACTCGGATCATCCCGTCATATTGCACTCACATAATTTGAATGGAATGAAGCAAGACTGTTGCGGAACCCTGATCAGAAGCAGCAATACGACTCAGTAGTGCTAGAGTATTTGGAATTCGACCATATAATCCAAATCCCGACCCCACATCACTTCTCATCCGGACACTACTATCTCCCACATCATGCGGTGTTCAAGCCTGAAAGCAAGTCCACTAAATTTCGGGTGGTGTTTAATGCATCCCAGCCAACGACTAATACAGTCAGACTGAACGACGTGTTACATACAGGACCAACGCTGCAAGCTGCCTTGGCACAGTTGATCGTACGCTGGCGAATGTTTAAATTCGTGTTCAATGGGGATTTACAAAAAATGTATCAGCAAATCAAGGTGGCCCCTCATCAGACTCCTTATCAGCGTATAGTATTTCGGCACTCGCCGAATACCCCGGTATCTGACTACGAACTGCGAACGGTCACCTTTGGTGTTAATTGTGCACCCTACCTCGCAATTAGAACACTCCGACAACTAGCTACTGACGTAGAACAGGACCTGCCCTTAGCCGCGCAGGTGTTACGGGACTGCATGTATGTGGATGACGCATTGGTGGGCACTCACGATGTTGATTCGTGCTCTCGATTCAGCCGGTTTCTCTATGCGTAAATTGACCGCAAATACAGCGGCCATTTTAGAATCATTACCCACCGACCATTTATTGCGGGAAGACTTCTTAAAGCTTGATGAAGCCAGTCTGACAAAAACGTTAGGGGTTCGTTGAAATGCAAGGTCCGATCAGTTTTACTTTCACATTCACCCAATCTGTTACGAACCCCGAACCACCAAACGAAAGGTGCTGTCCATAATAGCTCAACTTTTCGATTCTGCCGGGTGGTTAGCTCCGGTTGTGAAAGCAAAGATATTAATGCCACAGATCTGGGTTGATCAGGTTGATTGGGATGACCCGTTAACTGACGCCTCCTCCAGACGATGGGAAGATTTTTTAACTGCATATGACGACATCTCTCAAATTCGTATCCCTTGCTGGGTGGATTCATCACTCGGGGGTAATATACAGTTCCAGGCATTTTCTGACGCATCTCAGGCGGCATATGCCGCAGCAATCTACGTCCGAAACCAGTCCGAGAACCAGATTTCATCGCACTTATTGGTGGCAAAACCTTATAAACCCAATCACTACCTCGATTGGAGCTTTTTGGGGCCGTTCTTTTGACAGAACTGATAACACCATTAATGACAATGGTTGGCATCTCCCGTGACAATCTATTCTGTTGGACCGACTCGACCATCGTGTTGGCCTGGCTCCGTAAATCCCCGAACACGTGGATGACTTTCGTTGCTAATCGTGTCACCTCTGTGTCTGAAAAAGTTGGAGTGGCCTGATGGAGGCACGTGAAATCAGAAGATGATCCCGCGGGCCTCGCTAGCCGAGGAGTGGCGCCTGCAGCATTGCGTCAAAGCTCCTTATGGTGGAACGGCCCGAAGTGGCTGTGTCTCCAACAGCAGTTATGGCCACAAACTTCAGATACGACCAATGCGGTCACGATGGAGGAGCAGCGAGTCGTATCTACTCACTCCATACAAGTTCTGCAACACGCCGACTTGGTATTACCTTTTTCTTCGCTTTCATGCGCGCTGCGGGTAATCTGCTACGTCAAGCGATTCCAGATGTATACCATGCGAGAGTCACGCCACTCCGCCCCACCACGAGGTTCGCCGCTCTCCGCTAAAGAAATACGTGCTGTTTCCCAGCTTTTAATTAGGTTGACTCAACAACTCTATTATCCGAAGGAGTACACCGCCCTACGGGACAACCAGCCGGTACCGAACTCGAGCTCCTTAATCACTCTGAACCCGTTTTTGCACTCGGATGCGTCGATCCGAGTGAACGGACGTCTGGCGCATTCCAACCAGATCCCGGAACGACATCCACAAATTCTCCCATATCACGGTCATTTTACCCGCCTATTTATCGAATTCATCCATTAAATATCAGTTCATTGGGGTAATCAACTGATGCTACGGTTGCTTAGGACTCAATACTGGGTTCCGCGATCTAAGGTCCTGATCAAGGGTACCATTCTGCGATGCAAAACCTGTCTAATCGAAAAACAGCGCCGCCTATCCCAGATAATGGCTCCCCTACCACCAGAGCGAACTACTCTATCTCGTCCATTTACTACCGTCGGGGTAGATTTTGCTGGCTCATTTGACATTAAAACATTTCAAGGTCGGGGTGCAGACTGACAAAGGGATATGTTTGCGATTTTGTATGCTTCGCCACTAAGGCCGTACATCTGGAACCAACTACCGATTTGAGTTCGCCTGCCTTTTTAGCGGCATTGTCTCGATTTATAGGACGCCGGGGGTGTCCCGCCCACATTCATTCCGATAACGGTAGGAATTTTGTAGGTGCAGAAAAGGCAATCCTTATCCTTGCTCGAGTGCTCCGAGAAGTTACAGAACAGAGCACCTCCCAATACCTGTACCACAAGTTATAATGGCACTTCATTCCGCCGAACGCTCCACACATGGGGGGCTTGTGGGAAGCTGCGGTAAAGAGATTTAAACTACACTTCAAGCGAATGGGAAGCCAACTGAAATACACTTTTGAAGAGTTTGCCACCGTATTAGCTCGTATCGAAGCATGTCTTAACTAGCGTCCGATCAGCGCACTAGCCACTGATCCTACAGATCTGCAACCACTCACCCCGGGACACTTCTTAGTGGGGGGCCCACTTTGATCACTAGCGGCTCCAGAAGAGACGACTCACTACCTCTCCGTACTCAATCGATGGAGGAGACTCGAAGCATTCTCCCAGCAGTTAGCGGCTCGATGGAAGACTGAGTATCTGTTGGAATGCCAGCGAAGATCTAAATGGCAGACCGTCGAAGAAAACGTCGAAACCGGAGACTTGGTTGTACTACAGGAGGATCAGCTCCCACCAAATGAATGGCGTTTGGTGAGAATCATTGAAGTGCACGATGCGAACGGTAAGGTGCGAAGTGTGAAAGTGCGGACCGCACGCGGAATCCTCACGCGACCCATAGTCAAGTTGGTATTGCTCCCTAGAGCAGCCCGCTTCGACGCCGGAACGAAACTGTCCATCGCCACCATTCTCCGTGCCGCATCGACCGCGGCGTAACCTGATGACGCTAGACATGGATCAGTCACCGCCCCCATTCTCCGTGCCGCATCCACCGCGGCACCACCTGATGACGCTAGACGTGGATCAGCCAGCGCCCCTATTCTCCGGGTCGCAGCCACCGCGGCGACACCTAACACCAATCCAGACAGGCACGATCGAGCCGAGACCACGGGTAGTGGCATTTTCTTTGCTGCAAGCGACCCCCAAAGCGGTTTGCCCGCAGCCAAAGCCAAGGAACCCGCCGATGAAGCGACCAGCTCTACCCCCACCGGTCCTCAATCAACGGTGGAAGATGTGCCGGAGGTGGGGTCATGTAATGGAAGTGTGTGGAGCCTTCCTCGCCCTCTCCGCTATGAAGAGACGGGTCCAGGTAGTGGCACGGATCTTGTGCTTCAAGTGCCTGGAGCCCAAGCATATGGCCTCCCGATGCCAGAAGCCGCCGTGTGCCATATGCCGGTGTGATCACCACACCACCCTCCTCGTGTGAGGGGTAACTGGGTGGGGCTCGGCGTGATCATACCGTTTCTCTTGCAATACTGCAAGGGGGCGGCATGTTCGTGCCGAGCAACCTCTCTAGATTGCTGTGACCTGAAGCGATATCACCATGCTGCTGCTCTCGGTTAAGGGCAGCGTGACGTCGAGAGAATTGCCGACGTCACGTCGTCTAAGGCAGAGAGCAGCAGTATCGGATGATCTTTTTTAGCCAGTTACAGCCGTCTTTGTCACTTTCGTTTTCGGATGTTACGAGATCTCGCGCAGCAGCGTGGGCAGAAGCTCGCACTTCAGTGGAGCATCTCGAAGAAGCAACTTCATAACATTAAAGTGTACACAATTAATAAGCCTAAAATCATAGGATCCATCTTGATCAATAAAACAATAACCATACGTTTAAAAGTTATATCGTTTTTACTGAAAATTAGTTCTGCTGCTACTTCAACAACTGCGACGCCTCAACTACACACTAAAAAGCTTCCATTTAATAACGAACACAAATATCTGAAAAATCTAAACGAATACCAAGAGATTCTATATCCCATAGTGAAAGAAAAGTTAGAAACAGAAACCTGTAAAAGTATAGAAAAACTTGACAAGAATAGAACAAACCCGCAAATTTTGAACCCAATGACGAGATTTTCAGAAAGGAATGCACAAGAAACAAAATCACTCCTAGATACACTAAACATAAAATCAAACAAAGCAACAAACTAAATCTTATAACAAAAACAAAAAAAAAATTATATAAAGCAAAAATACCAAAAAAGAAAAAAATATTTGAAAATAGGAAACAAGGAATAGTCTTGGTAGAACTAAATATTAATTCAAAACTAAGTCCAAAAGAGTTCAATTAAATACATAGACAATCGAACCCACAAGACACCCATTTAAACCTCAAAGCCTATTATATTTTTACAAAAATAATATTTATACCAATAGTAGAAACGAAAATTTATCAAATACTTCCCAGAATTACACAACCTATTAATGACACAACACCATATATATTATATAATATATCCAATATTCGAACCAAACTTACCCTAGATTAGAAAACACCGATTACTGCACGATTTCCATAAAACAAGAAGAAACCAAAAAATCAACATGAATCAGCAGCCTACTCTCAAATGAAGACACTAGGAGATGCACCTCCAACGACATGAGCAGAATCGAAACAATATTCCAACAAGAACCTTGTATCGCTCGGACCACATCAAGCTCTATCTGGTCATAGCGCTACTCTAAGGGGGGAGGAGTTACATTCGCACTAACAACAACAACATTATAAATACCAACAGCAGTAGCCACATCAGCATAAAAGTCTTTGTAAAATCATCCAATTCATATACCTATTAAAAACATCAGATGGAAATTCACTTTAAAATCATCCAGCATCAAAATCTTTGTAACATCATCCAGCATCAAATTCTTTGTAAAATCATCCAATTCATTTTCCCATTAAAAACATCAGATTCAAATTCAATATAAAATCATCCAGCATCAAATTCTTTCTAGATCTCCAATTTAAATTCGCAATAATCATCCAACTAAAATTCAATGTAAATTCATGAAAGTAATTTCTTTAGAATAAGCATATTCTACGATATAAATACTTGTACTTTAAAATATTATATTCATTATAGAATTGATTGTGAAGTGGAAAGGTTGTTTTATATAAACATTGTAACTCGCGTACCAGATAGAAATAAATTGAAAGAGAAAAACTCTAATTTGCTCAGATGCCATAGAAAATATTAGTAAAACAAATTGCATTATGTATGATAAGTGGTTTTTCCAAGTTAGAGTTTTGTCCAGGATTACTCCCTGATATTTCATTTCATTGGATATTGTTAAGTTTGTGGTCCCTAAACTTAAGGTCCCCAGATTCAGTTTCCTTCTTTTGGTGAAGGGTACCACGTTTGTTTTATTCGGATTTATCGATAGGTCTTTCTCCTGACACCAGTTTTGAGTGATGTCAAGAGCCAGTTGCATGCGATCTGTTATGGAAGAGTCAAACTTGCCTCTGACCATAATTACCAAATCATCCGCATAGCCCTGAACTTCGTATCCGAGGTCATTGAGAGTTTGTAAGAGCTCGTCGATAACCAATAACCATAGGAGTGGCGATAGGACGCCCCCTGGGGACATCCTTTGGTTGACCTGACAATTTGCTTTGCTGTCCCTGTTTCAAAGATTGTCGTTCTGTGTTTCAGCATATTGAGAACCCATGTTATGATCAGTCTTTGTATACCTTTCCTGTTCATCCCCTCCTCAATTGATCTGAAAGTAGCATTGTCAAAAGCCCCCGTAATGTACAGAGAGCTATTTCTTTACCCTCAAACGCCTTTTCAATTTTGCTCGTTAAGCTATGTATGGCTCTCTCAGTCGATTTGCCTGATTGGTAAGCGTATTGTTCAATATGAAGAGGAGAATCTTTAAGATAAGTTTCCCTGATATATTGGTCCAGAATTTTTTCCATAACTTTTAGCAGGAATGACGTCAGGCTAATGGGCCGATAGGCTTTTGGCGTGTGGTCCGCCTTTTTGCCTGCTTTCGGCATGAAAGCCACCCTAGCCTTCGTCCAAGGTTTAGGCACTATGCCTAGTTCCAGGCTTATCCTGAAAATATTTGTTAGCACAGGTGCTAATACATCAACACCTTGCCGAAGTAGGCACGGTTGTATATTATCGACACCTGGCGATTTGAATGGTCTAAAAGTGGAGATAGCCCATTTGGTTTTATTGACGGTGAAGATTCTGCGAGCCAGTGAGAGTTCCCTCCTTGTAGGCATCAAGAAACGAGTATTCTCGATGATTTCACTATCCTCTCCGCTAGTGGGACAGCCTGGAAAGTGAGTGTCCAACAAAAGCTGTCCCGTCTCTTCCAGGCTCTCCGTAAAATTTCCGTCAGGCTTCTTGAGTGTAGAAAGTCCGTTTGAGTGATCTTTATTGAGTGATTTCTGGAGTCGGGTAGCTGCTGGAAGGGTTTCAATCTCCTCACAGTACTTTTTCCATGAGTCTCTCTTAGATCTTCTCAACTCATTATTATAGGCCGTTAAGGCACTTCTATAAGATGCCCAGTCACCATTAGACTTGGCGCTATTAAAGAGTTGACGGGCTTTTTTGCGCAAAACATTTAGCTCCCCGCTCCACCAGGGTACGTTCCTAGAACGTTTCTTCACAACTAAATTGCAGCTACTTTCAAAAGCCTCGATTATTATATTATTTAATTTGTTAACTTCAAGATCTAGTTCCTGAGAGTTACTTATTTTTTCACTAAGGCACGCAATATTTTGCTCTAAGTAAAAGTTATATATCGACCAGTTGGTCTTCCTAACATATCTCATTTCGAAGGTGCCTCCAATCTCCCCCCCAGATCAAAGCAAATGTACCTATGGTCCGACAAGGAGACCTCATTAAGCACCCTCCAATTAGAAATGTTATTTGATATGAATGCGCTAGTTAGGGTGAGATCTAACACCTCCCCCCTTATCGCATTCATAAAGGTAGGCTCATCACCCCTATTTACCACCACCAGATTGTTTGTCGTAATAAAATCAAGAAGTGACTCACCTCGCCCGTTCGTGTCCGTGCTTCCCCATACCGTGTGGTGCGCGTTTGCGTCGCAGCACACCACCCACTGTAGACTGCTAGTGCGACAGTACTCCGTAAGCTGCTGGAGCTCGCGCGATACCGCGTCCTCTGTGTCGCCAGGTAAGTACATGGAGGCCAGGACTACCGTTCTCCTCCCTTTGGCACTAGGCACTTCTGCCTTTACTGCCACCAGATCGCGTTGTAGAAGCTCTGAAATTGTGAGGAATTTAATATTTTTGATGATCATGATCGCTGCCCTCGGTCGGTCAACATTATTATCATAGATCAACTTACATGTTTTTGTCTGCAGACCATTTATGCGCCCATTTGTGGCCCATGGTTCTTGAATGGCTACGAAGTCCAGACTCTGGTGTTCCACCAAGGCACTGAGCCTGTAAGAGGCTGCTATAGCCCTGTGGAGATTTATTTGGAGACAGTGAAGTTGCTTCCAAGAGTTTTGCGTTCGTGATGGGGCCTGGGACATTATTTCCCAGACCGATCCTTGAGGATCTTACCACCCTTTGTGCTCCGCAAAGTTTCTGCAGCCTCCGGATCTTTTCTCTCCCATTTCCTGAGCCTACCAGAGAGAGCAGATGGTTTTGGACGTTGGACACGTGTGTTGCCTCTCTCCGCTCTCGGTACTGGCTTTGTGAAAATGGGCCCCGTTTTCGGCTTCTGGCTACTCTGCTTTGCCCGCGCTGCAACAGATGTTGTTGGTTGCTCTTCAACACCAACAGCAGATTTTGCCCTGTTCCCCTTCAGTCCAGGTCGGAGCTGGGCACTGCCAAAGCCATAGTAGACCTTGTTACCCAGTGTGTCAACCCTTTCAGACGAGATGGGGTCCAGAGCAATTGCCAGCTCGACCTGGTCACCTTTTTGTAGGCGATGGAGCACCCGCCACTCGCTGATACTAATGCCCTAATTCTGCGACTCCACTTGCCCCAAAATTCGGTCATTTTGCCAAGATACCGAGCCGGGAAAGTAGCCAACGAAGATCTTGGCCTTTGGCACTTTTGCCGCGTCCACCACGTTCAACTCAGCCCCCTCCCATGGCTTCATGGCTGGTATCCATTCTTCAGCCCAGGCTACGGTTTCGTCGTCCAGACAGTTGATCGTCAACCATCCAGGCTTGAAACTACAGCCTGCAAAGTGTGGCTTCACTGGGCCCCCACGAGTCTCGAACATCTTGTCGAGAATACACCGTTGTACCTTCCCAATTTCTTCAGTGGACCATATGCCCTCCGGGAAATTGCTAGGTATAACCCCTATCTTTTTGGAGCGGACTGTCTCCGCTAGAGTAGGCTTTGAACAGGGAACCCCAAGGAGGCGCCCTGCACGCCATGTCTTTCAGAGACACTCGCCACCTTCTTTCTGTGACCAGGTTCGCCCCCAAGTAAGGTCTCCATCTCCTTCATCTCACCACAAACCGGCGGATCAGCTGGGGGCCCTATTGACATTTGATCAATGTTTTTATTGCCCTCCTGTGCAAGCCGCTTTGCCGGCCTGGAGCTCGATGTCGGCGTTGAGGTATCTGAACGGGATCTTTTATAGGTCCATCGCGCAGACAAGATGGCTGGATTTGCGCCAAGGACCGAGCTGTTTCCAGCGATATGCCCCTGGAAAGCAAAGCCTTCAAACGTTTACGTCCAGCGCCGGACAGCTTCACCCTAAGTTTCGGAATCTTCTCTGGAGCAGTTTCAAGAAGATTTCTCTCCTGTTCCGAGGAGATAGACGTCCCAGCCGATTCTTGGCTAAGTGGGATATCCATCTGATCCGGTCTGTCGGGTAAGGCACTGGGTGCCCCCCCAACAGGTCGTGCTCCATGCTTTCATTGTCGATGGGACCAGATGCCCCCTCGGCCAACGATGGCTGTTGGCTCATTGTAGCCACACTATGCATATTTGAAGGTGTTCAGTCCATTTTTGTCTCATATAGGTTTAAGTTTTCCATATATTTTTCTATAATTTTTTTTGCGTTTTGGTCACCTATGGGCGCCCCCGTGGTAAGACTAATTAAAACCGTAGGTTCACCGTACCTCGTACGGAGTTCACTATTAAGCTGGACTCTACCCCGTCAAGCAAGCTCACTGGCATAGCTGTTCCACCGTGAATTTGCGGTGTTTTTTTTTGGTCAATAGTTCTGGTGAGCCCTGCCCCAGGAAGTTTTCCCTCTCCCCCGCCCGGCAATCGGCGACCCAAGTCCAGCAGAGACGTGACCGTACTGAAAGTGGGCTATTGGTCTGTAAAGGAATTGCCGCACTTCCCCGAAGGGCTGACCAATTGTTAGTGTCTAGGCGATCCGGCGGTCTCAGTGAGACGTTCGATATTGGCCAGTACGACTACTAACTAGCCTTAACGACTGAGCAGGAATCGTAGAAAACTGCTTTCAACCTGTGCGTTGAAGGTAGTTCTAAGTTTGCGTAACTGGACCATGTCACCGTCTTTCATGTGCTAAGTTCCAGCACACAGTAAGCCCCTACACCGCAACAAGGTGACTACCCAACGTAGGGGAAGTGGTCGTAACAACGAAAAGTGAAGCATGGCAGAGAACGCAAATGCTCTACTAGCCCATTAATAAATTTACGTCAACAAATTCTTTAGAATTTTGTTGTAACGCCGAAGAGCTATGCATAACAAAGAATGTGAATGGTCCACTGGCTCATTAATTAATTCATTACTTCATATTCCTCGAATTACTTTTGTAGTGAAAGAGCGGAAGAACAAGCAATTGGAATAGTGTAATTAAACTGATTGTAACAATGTATCGATCACTTTAGGAGGGTTGATCAGAATATATTACACCTCCCCTTTTCGGAGAATGATCCTACATATAGTGGAGGATCATTCGATTAAATGTGAATTCAATGACAAACTTCCATTACATAGGTATATCTTCCTTTCGCTTTTGTGCTCTTGTCAATGCTAAAATATTATGTAATTTGTCAATTTCCTTGAGTTGACCTATATCTATACGCGACAGTGCATCAGCTCCACAATTTTCTTTGCCTTTTATATATTCCACCGTGAAGTCATATTCTTCCAAGTCTAAACGGGTTCTGTTGAGCTTCGCTGATGGATTTTTCAATGAAAATAAATATGTAAGTGGTTTATGGTCACTGCGAACTAAAAATGTTCTACCATAGAGTTGGGTGCTATCTTTAATCCGAAAGGAAGTCTCTTGAATCTATATGAACCTTGATTTGTTGAGAATGAAGTGATATCTCTAGATACCTCTGAAAGTTCAATCTGATGAAAACCTGACATCAAATCCAAACACGAAAAATACTTAGCGCGACCTAGTTGACCCCATATATCATCTATACGTGGGAGAGGAAACTTATCTGCTTTCTTATCTGTTTCTTGTATACCTGATTATAATCAATCAGCAAACGCCATTTTTTTAGCAGTTTCACCTGGCAATGATTTTTTGGGTACCAGTAGCAGAGGGCTATTATATTCTGATACCGATGGTTCTATAATTTCATCATTTTTTAGTTTTTCCACTTGTCTATTGATTTCAGTTTTTTGAGTTTCTGGAATTCTATAATTTTTAATATATACCGGGCTATTATCACTTAGTCTCAGTTTTTGTTTGTAAAAGTTATTCGTTGTTATTTTATCGGAATCCAACGCTAAAATGTCACTAAATTCTTTACATAATTTAGTTAGATCCTTTTTTACAAAGTTGGGAAAATTTGTAGATAATTTATTAAGGATAAGATTTTTCTTTCATTATTGAGTTCTGTATTTTTGCAATTTTTGAGATTGATTATATCATAATATCATATCTTTTAATTTTGATGGATTTATTTTCCAGCATAACATTATTTTCAGTCGTGTTTACTATTCTTACATGGCTATAAGATTTAGTAAGTATGGAATTTGCTATAAAAATGCCATTTGAAAGTTCTTGAGTAGGTACAAACATATCTTCATTCAAGTTTTCAACGTCTATTTTTCTAATAACTTCTGCTCTGGCTGGCAATGAAAATGAATTTTTCATATGAGATGGTTTTAAAGCTACTGAAATTGTTTGAGATCCAACATTTAAGTGCAAAGAAGTGACACTTTGTGAAAAATCCAAAATACAATTATATTTTCGTATGATATCCAACCCCAAGATTCCGTCACAAGGTATTGGAAAATTGGACTCTACCGCTTGAAATATATGTATGCAGTTAAAATTTTTTACCAGTAAATTTCCGGTAACTGTTCCTATTGATTCAATTATACCCTCATTATAGCCTCTAATTTTGCAGCCATTATTCGATATTATTGGCAGAAAATACAAAACTGAGAATGATTAACAGGCTGCAGCTTATAACATGTGATCAGTGGGCGCACTACCTTAGAAATTGAAGGCTTAAAATAAATTAATACGGTACTCGGATATATAATATAATGGCATGGGTGCCGATGGACACATTAATAAACATTTTAATCGAGCACCGACAAGAAAGTTATAAGAAAACGGCCAGACTCATCGTTGTTGTGTCCGATTTGCACTCATTGTTTTGTTCTTAAATGAGTATTTAGTTAGACATTAGGTTAGACATTAGTGGACATTTTAGTTTAAGAAATTCAAAATTCAAAAATTACTTGAAAAGGCATTTATGGAAGGCAAGTGATTATTCATTAGTACAGTGAGAATTTGTTTTTAAGGTGTTTGTAATATGGTTGCCTCAAAAGTTACTGCATTTTTTGGCACCAGCAATGGGTCTCATGCAGAAAAACGAGTAAAAGCGCTGAGTTGAGTCAGGTGAGCAATTGCTCGTAAGTCGAGTTCGATCAAACAGCAACAGCTTTTGTTCAATTTCGTATGCATAAATGATGGGCTCAATGCCATTGTAATGATGGGCTCAATGGATTGTATAGCGGCGCGGGAGCTAGCGCACAATTTAAATCGGCGACTTCGAGAGTACAGCCAAATATTTTAATGAGAAGCGATATGTTTGGTTTCCAGATCGAATCTGATTTATTGAGGAAAGGAAAAGTCTCGCTCCGAAGTAGCGTGGATATTGTCCTTTGTTGATTAAAAACTTTCCACATTTCACTTTTACTACTCTTATTTGGCGCTAAATTGTAAATGTCTTTACACTCCACTGTAAATTTTCTCATTAAATAGCGTTGTTGCCAAGAATGATAAAGAATAGATTGCGACAAGTGCACAAAATTGTATCTGGCTGCGTATGTAAACCATACACGACATTGATTTATTTTTGTACATTATTTACGTAATGGTGATGGGACATAATTTGTTTCAGTTTTTTGTGTCTAACTTCGTAAACAATATATGATAAAGGATGTTTAAGAAAACTTCAATATCAATATATTTTTAATTGAACGAACTTCTTGGGCTATATTTCCACCCTATATTCTAAGTTAAATAAAAAAGTTTAAAGATTTGTTTATAATTTTATGTTCCATATATTTCAGTAGTGACGGATTTAAACTTTTGTTTCTTATTTACTTACATTTACCATTCCAAAGCTCTTATTTGAAGATTATAGACGTTATTAACAAAGTTTGTACAACAATTACGAATTAATATGTTATTCATCGTTGCAGAGTTGTGTTGAAACTTTCCTCTTGTAAAGGCTTTTTAACGCTTGGGACTGCTTTCCATTCTATGTAATGAATCTGCTTCTTTCGCAAAAGTCAATCCAACACTTCAATTACTCCGGCTTTGTCGGAAAACTGAAGTAATGTATTACTTTTTCAGAACCTGTTTTACCAATCAAGTAGAAATGATATTACAGACATTTCGTTTTAACCACAAAATATAATATAATCAAATGTGTACCCGAAAATGTTACTTTTTTGAGGCTGTGTTGTTCGCAACTGCCACCGTACATTTCGTTTTTTTTTAAACTTAGCAAACACTTAATGAGTTTTTAATTTGTTATATTTTGAAAATATTATTTTCCGGTTAAATTGCTCTCACATTGATTTTACTCAACCTCTCTCAAAATACGCAATGCAGAGTTGCCACAACTCAAAGTATTAATACATTTTCTGTAAGATCTGTCCAAAGCCAAGAACGTTTTATCTTTCTTAGTTCAAAGCAGCACATAAAATACATTATTTATTGTTTTACCTTTTTATTTGTTTAATCCTTTTTATTGTGTTTTTAAATTTTTTTCTTTTGTCCAACTGCACTCCTCGGCGTCGTGTTTTGCACTGACTGCCTTCTCTCCTTCGCTCTCCAAAATAAGCCCACCTCGCAAGCCGACATACTCTCAAGCAAGAGCCATATCGCACTCACTCTGTTGCATCTCTTCTGTGCTCCTCGTCCGTCACACATCTCTTTCCCGCGCGAAAACATCCTCCGGCCTTGAGACTCGATTCTACTCGAGGATCAACTGGTTCAATAGTTAATACGCAAAGTCCCTGAATCGGTCGGGTAAGGCTACCCGTCCCAGTCCAAAGTGTAACATTCCGTACCAGTCCATCGGAGCCCGGATGCAATTTCGATACTCGGCCCATTCGCCACAATGTTGGTGGAGTCGCTTCATTTTTGATAACGACCAGATCGCCTTCCTTTAGGTTACGCCTAGCTTCTCGCCATTTGGGCCGCTGCTGTAACTCATGCAGATAACTGTCACTCCATAATTTCCAGAATCTTAGTTTTATCTGCTGCCTAGCTTGCCAGAAATTTAAACGGTTCTCCTGCCGTTGGGATGACACTTGTTCTCTCAAAACTGGCGTTAAGGATTCCCCAATCAATAGATGACCTGGAGTTAACGGGCTCAAGTCTTGTGGGTCAGCACTTTGTGCACACAGCGGACGAGAGTTAAGGATTGCTCCGATTTCTGCCAGTAGTGTCTGCATTGCCTCAATCGTAAGTAGACGCGATCCCATAACTCGGCGTAAATGATGCTTGGTCGCCTTAACAGCGGCTTCCCATAAGCCCCCTTGATGAGGCGCAGCAGGGGTAATAAAGTGCCATTGTGTTTTTCGCGCTGCGAGTTGATCATAAAGGTCCAACTCCTGCCAGGTTCGAAGCATTCTACTGAGTTCACGTTCTGCTCCCACGATATTGGTCCCATTATCGCTCCAGAGATGTGAGCAGTAACCATAGCGAGATGTGAATCGAATAAAAGCCATATTAAATGTATTTGTGCTCAGGTCAGGCACAAATTCTAAATGGACTGCCTTCGAGACCATACATACGAATACAGCTATATATCCCTTAAGTAGGACCCTTCCTCTCCCGCGATCGGGTCGCACCTGTATTGGACCAGCATAGTCCACCCCTGCGTGAAAAAAATGGTCGGGCGCGGCGAACACGGCAGGACGGCAGGTCACCCATCATTTGTTCGCCCAATTTAGCTCTTAACCTCATGCACGTAATACAATCTTTTATTAGTGTTCGTGCCAATGCTCGTACCCCTATTATCCAATAACACTGTCTTAGTGTAGATGTACGTTGCTGTGCTCCACAATGCAATAATTTAAGATGCGTTTCTCGGGCTAATAACCAAACCAGACGACCCTTACCAGGTAATATAGCTGGATTACACTGCTCAAACGGTAAGTCCGCATTCTGCAATCTTCCGCGCATCCGTAATATGTCATCTCGCATAAAGGGAGCTAGCGTCGCTATTGGACTGGATATTCGGGGCTGATCATTGTCCCGGAGATGTTGAAGAGCTCGGATGTCACCTGTAAAGTATGTAAGTTGTTCCTGTTTGATCGTATGTAAGTTGTTCCTGGTTAACGCCGATTCGAGGTCTCTAATGCTTAGATGGTTTTGGAGTTTCTCATCTAACGACGCACGACAATTACGACTAAATCTGAAAATCCATGCCGTAACTCGCGTCAGACGCTCAATAGAAGAGTAACGATATAGAAGCGATTGATTACTTATGCTTATCGCATTGATGATTTTCTCATCTGTAGTGGCGATGGCTCGTCGATATTCCTTTTTTGCTTCGACTTCCAATTCTGAAGATAACCTCTCTGGTGACTGTGGCCATGTGGTCTTGGGCTGTCGAAGTAAGCATGGCCCATTCCACCACATCTTGGAATCAATCAGGTCGTTCATCGATATCCCTCTAGAGACAATATTAGTTGTATTTTGGTCAGTAGGAATGTAACGCCATTCGCACATAGATGTTCTTTCATGAATTTGACGTACTCGATTTGCCGTAAACTGTATGAGGGTGCCAATTTTGCGTTTTAACCACCATAAAACAATCATAGAGTCTTACCAACAAGTGATGTATAAAATTGATATTTGATGCTCAGATTTACAATCGGCTACCACGCGTTGCATGAGATCACTAAGCAGTAAAGCAGCACGCACTTCAAGGCGTGGTATAGACTCCGCTTTCAAGGGAGCGACCCTAGACTTAGCCAAGACTAGATTAGAATATGTCATTCCAGTCTCAATCAACATATATATCGCCGCGCCATAGGCCTGAATTGAAGCATCAGCAAAACCGTGCAGAGCTACACTATCTTGTCTCGTATAGCCCAGCCATCGTGGAATCCGAAGAAGCTTGAATTGGTGAATCTGCGAATATATATCTCGCCAAGCATTATTCAAAATACTTGGCAGCACAGCATCCCAAGCAATTTTCTCATTCCAAATCCTTTGAAGTAACACCTTTGCCTTTATTATAAATGGCGCCGCCAAATCATCTGGGTCATAAAGTCGGGCGGTAACAGATAAAACTTTACGTTTAGTCCAACCAAGGGCAGGTTCTGATGACAAAGATTCCACCTTGAAGATAAATTCATCTGAAGTTGTATTCCACCTAAGACCTAAAACTGACGTTTCTTCATTAGTGTTGAGTAGAGTTTCATTGTCAGTCGATGGCGGTTCCAAGACCGTTTGGATATGGGGAGAGTTAGATCGCCATTTTACAAGCTCGAAACCTCCCGCAGCCAAATTTTCCCGCATCTGTAAGCTTAAGTTCATTAATTCTGGTACCGTGTCTGCTCCTGCAAGACAGTCATCTATAGAAGTTCCGTAATACTGCTTGAGAGCCTAAAGGCCATTTCAATGCATTATCATAAGCACATTGTTGCATTGCCCTTTGTTGTGAGTCAGAATCAAGCTACTTACGCGCAGTTGACTCACAGCACCGGCTCCTATTAAACTCATTAATAATGCACATATTTTTAGGGTGCAAATATTGTAAATGAGTAGTATTTATGCACTAATTATGATGTAAACTTTTAGGGTGTCACAGTTCCACAGTCAAGCTGACGAGGGGCATTTAGAATGCACCGACGACACTTTTACCGAAGTAGGTCGGTTGGCTTGAGCAACTGACAAATAACAATTGCGAAACTGGAACACCAGAAAAGTCAAGACGTAGGCGGTAATGTTGATTTGTAAATAGAATATAAGAACTAGTATTTTAAGAATAAAGCTATTGTGATTTTGACTTCTAAACGAAAAGTGTCTGTGAGTTTTATTTGTAACAAAAGTGGTGTAGGTTTACAGGTTCCCGCGACAGGACATTCCAGAGGACGTCTCTCGCCGACAAGCAGACACGAGGACCCCAATATTTTGGCGCAGCCGGTTTTAAGGACCTATTGGAGTAATCCCAGGGCAAGGAACCCTGAAGCAGAGAGGCATCCTGCAACGAATTCGAAGGACCTCATCTAAGGACAATACCCCAGCATTAAGGACACTGAGGAATAAAGATGTCATCAGGAAAAATTATGGTGAGTAGAGTATATAGTAGCGTAGAATAAGTAGATACTTCTGCGACCCTGAAGGCGCCGTAGCGCTGGTCAAAGAAGTCGCAACCTATAGGCGCGTTTGCGCTGTTGCACGCAGCTTTGTATGGCAACCATAAACCGTCAGTATGATCGGAAGGTCTATGTGTGTTCATCCTAGCTGTGAGGATTTTTTTGGTAGGGGTTTTGAGTTTGTTTGTCGTGAGGGACATTTGTATTGTCTATTGAGCCATGCCATCTATTTTGGAAATAATTAAATTATTTTTATTGAAAATTTAGATTTTGTTAATTTATGATGGTTGAAAACGAACATATAAAATTTGATTTTAATATTTGGCATTTTGAGCTTAGGGTGTTAGGTAAAGATATTTCAAGAAATGTTTACAACACGTGTTGTACATCGAGTTTAAGTAGTTCGGAAACTACAATTTGCGTAGCGACGTTAAAATAATTTTACATACAGGAAATACGAAGCATGCAAACATATCATTGTGCGATAATGAAAATACGTATGATTCTACAGTAAAATTTCTTTCTTTGGGTATAAATATTTTTGGAAATAATTTTGCGAGACCAAAAACTTCTTCGAAATTAGGAGAAATATTTTTGAAAAAATTTTTTGTGTGTTATTAGTATTGTAAGTATAATTGCTATGCTAATGATAGTATAATTTTTGTACTAGAATAAGTATAATATCGATATATAGTTTATTTCCGCGGTATTACACTAGGGAAAAATGGAAACAAAATTTTGTTGAATAGGAATTTAAGCACTCACTATTGCTTTATTTTCCTGTTTGATTTTAAGAAAACGAAAGTTGGGAATGAAACTGGAAGCACTGAACGACAACTCAAGGACATAACTGGAAGCACTGAACGACAACTCAAGGACGTTACTGAAGGACGGAAAGCGGTTTGGGGCTAGAAAAAGAGGAGGAGAGCAAACTCGGGAACGGAAGAGGCTGGCGTATTTGAGGAAAATACTGGAGGAACAGCAAACAGTGGAGGTCCCTATGCCGTGGGAGCAAGCCAATGGATTATGGCAAGAGGTATGCGGATTGGAGGAACGACAATGCAGGAGACGTGGAACGCAATAAGAACAATATCCTTGTTATACATAATTTGTTAGTTTAATTACCTTTACTTGTTTATTTTTGTTGTTAAAAAAGGAAAAAAGAGAAAATTTTTCATTAATAAAATTTATGAATATAAAGAGAAAGAAAACTAGATTGTACCATTTATTACGGCGTCATAGATAAGAATTTGTTCGGTCTATGGAAACGCCAAGAGAAGCGATAAGATTGCTGGAAGCTCAAAAGCTACAGAGCGAGGCAATTCAGAAAAGAATCAGAAATTGTAGGAAGGATAGTAAAGCAAGGAAAAACAGCGCGTACTACCGCAAGCGCATAACGGAGTTAGAAGCCTTGTTGACTGTGTTTAATAGCAACAACGAGGAGTTGTTAAAGTTTAAGGACCGTTGTGGGGGCAAGGAGTACTTTACCAAGGATTACCCGTTCCACGTCAACGGTTTGACAAGGGACTGGTTGACCAAATTTAGACTGGATCTAGAAGAGCTGGAAGCACAGGGAGATAGTCCTAGTTCGCAGGAGGACAAGGCTCGAGACAAGCTTAGGTCTCTACAAACTGAGGTAAAATTGTTCGCAGAAAAATTGTTTGAACAATTGGAAGCGGCAACCAGCAAGAGTGAAGCCCAGGTACTCTGGAGATTAGCGAGAGACGTGGGAAACCTGTCAACTCTGGAGGCAGCAGACCAAGCGTTAGCCACTATTCAGAGTCGGACGGAAGAAAAATTTTTCCGAGTCTTCAAAGATACTGAAGAATTGAAGATAAATACGGAATTCCTGGAGAATAGAACTAGAATACTTTCTAGGCAACTCCGGGAAACTGAGGACGCCGCGTCGCATCTGGAGAAGGAAAACTTGGAGCTCAAGAGAATCGGGGCAACTACTAAGCCAGCGAGAGTGAGATCGGCTTCAACCTCTCAAATTCAAACGCAGACGGTACTAGCTCTGCCACCAGAAGTTCGCTGGCCGGAGTATTTAACTCCGGAAGGGATAGGTCGTGTGGTAAAGCCTAGATTAATATTGACTGGAGAAAGTGAAGCGGAGTTTGTATTTGACGCATCGGAAATCGGTGTCGAGCCATTTTCTCCAGGAAGTTCAGTAGATAATAAGAATCAGGTTTATCCGTCCAACGAGCCAGAATCAGAGCTGCAAAGTCCCAATACAGTGGATAATAGTTCGCCTGTACGAGCAAACGGTCGAAGAATAATAAGTTTGAGTCCGTCACTGGTTAAGTACCTCTCAGAGTCGGGAGAAGAAAATCTGGAAACCCCCACAGAGGTTAACGCTAGTTTATCATCGAAACTTAAACAAGCAAATAAAAGTAAAATGGGCATTCTGGAAGTAGCTCATGCGGTGGAGAGGCTGGTGTCCATGTTCTCAGGAGTCGAGTTGTATGATCTGAGAACTGAGATACGGCGCTTCAAAGAAGGTTGTGAGTTGGCGCAACAGAGTCTTCCGGAAGCAGAAGGGGAACACTTGATAAGATGTATAAGACAAAGGACCACAGGTGATGCGTTTGATTTACTAAAGCATAGCTCAGTAAGCACCCTGCCGGAGTTATACGCACTTTTAGATCGAACATATTTGAAACAAAAGTCGTACGACTATCTTGTACGGGAAATACAGGAATCAACTCAGAAACCAGGGGAGGAATTGAGAGCCTGGGGACGAAGGATCCAGTCTCTGGGGAACGCTGCTGAGACAGAAGCTAACAGGCAGTTTCCAGGAAATGTCGCAGCATACAAGGCTGTATCGGTCCTACCTCTGCAGGAGCATTATTCCAACATGTGGGGGGGTTTCCAGATTTTCTTCTCCCGACTCTGAGAGGTACTTAACCAGTGACGGACTCAAACTTATTATTCTTCGACCGTTTGCTCGTACAGGCGAACTATTATCCACTGTATTGGGACTTTGCAGCTCTGATTCTGGCTCGTTGGACGGATAAACCTGATTCTTATTATCTACTGAACTTCCTGGAGAAAATGGCTCGACACCGATTTCCGATGCGTCAAATACAAACTCCGCTTCACTTTCTCCAGTCAATATTAATCTAGGCTTTACCACACGACCTATCCCTTCCGGAGTTAAATACTCCGGCCAGCGAACTTCTGGTGGCAGAGCTAGTACCGTCTGCGTTTGAATTTGAGAGGTTGAAGCCGATCTCACTCTCGCTGGCTTAGTAGTTGCCCCGATTCTCTTGAGCTCCAAGTTTTCCTTCTCCAGATGCGACGCGGCGTCCTCAGTTTCCCGGAGTTGCCTAGAAAGTATTCTAGTTCTATTCTCCAGGAATTCCGTATTTATCTTCAATTCTTCAGTATCTTTGAAGACTCGGAAAAATTTTTCTTCCGTCCGACTCTGAATAGTGGCTAACGCTTGGTCTGCTGCCTCCAGAGTTGACAGGTTTCCCACGTCTCTCGCTAATCTCCAGAGTACCTGGGCTTCACTCTTGCTGGTTGCCGCTTCCAATTGTTCAAACAATTTTTCTGCGAACAATTTTACCTCAGTTTGTAGAGACCTAAGCTTGTCTCGAGCCTTGTCCTCCTGCGAACTAGGACTATCTCCCTGTGCTTCCAGCTCTTCTAGATCCAGTCTAAATTTGGTCAACCAGTCCCTTGTCAAACCGTTGACGTGGAACGGGTAATCCTTGGTAAAGTACTCCTTGCCCCCACAACGGTCCTTAAACTTTAACAACTCCTCGTTGTTGCTATTAAACACAGTCAACAAGGCTTCTAACTCCGTTATGCGCTTGCGGTAGTACGCGCTGTTTTTCCTTGCTTTACTATCCTTCCTACAATTTCTGATTCTTTTCTGAATTGCCTCGCTCTGTAGCTTTTGAGCTTCCAGCAATCTTATCGCTTCTCTTGGCGTTTCCATAGACCGAACAAATTCTTATCTATGACGCCGTAATAAATGGTACAATCTAGTTTTCTTTCTCTTTATATTCATAAATTTTATTAATGAAAAATTTTCTCTTTTTTCCTTTTTTAACAACAAAAATAAACAAGTAAAGGTAATTAAACTAACAAATTATGTATAACAAGGATATTGTTCTTATTGCGTTCCACGTCTCCTGCATTGTCGTTCCTCCAATCCGCATACCTCTTGCCATAATCCATTGGCTTGCTCCCACGGCATAGGGACCTCCACTGTTTGCTGTTCCTCCAGTATTTTCCTCAAATACGCCAGCCTCTTCCGTTCCCGAGTTTGCTCTCCTCCTCTTTTTCTAGCCCCAAACCGCTTTCCGTCCTTCAGTAACGTCCTTGAGTTGTCGTTCAGTGCTTCCAGTTATGTCCTTGAGTTGTCGTTCAGTGCTTCCAGTTTCATTCCCAACTTTCGTTTTCTTAAAATCAAACAGGAAAATAAAGCAATAGTGAGTGCTTAAATTCCTATTCAACAAAATTTTGTTTCCATTTTTCCCTAGTGTAATACCGCGGAAATAAACTATATATCGATATTATACTTATTCTAGTACAAAAATTATACTATCATTAGCATAGCAATTATACTTACAATACTAATAACACACAAAAATTTTTGTTCTAAAATATTTCTCCTAATTCCGAAGAAGTTTTTGGTCTCGTAAAATTATTTCCAAAAATATTTATACCCAAATAAAGAAATTTTACTGTAGAATCATACGCATTTTCATTATCGCACAATGATATGCTTGCATGCTTCGTATTTCCTGTATGTAAAATTATTTTAACGTCGCTACGCAAATTGTAGTTTACGAACTACTTAAACTCGATGTACAACACGTGTTGTAAACATTTCTTGAAATATCTTTACCTAACACCCTAAGCTCAAAATGCCAAATATTAAAATCAAATTTTATATGTTCGTTTTCAACCATCATAAATTAACAAAATCTAAATTTCCAATAAAAATAATTTAGTTATTTCCAAAATAGATGGCATGGCTCAATAGACAATACAAATGTCCCTCACGACAAACAAACTCAAAACCCCTACCAAAAAAATCCTCACAGCTAGGATGAACACACATAGACCTTCCGATCATACTGACGGTTTATGGTTGCCATACAAAGCTGCGTGCAACAGCGCAAACGCGCCTATAGGTTGCGACTTCTTTGACCAGCGCTACGGCGCCTTCAGGGTCGCAGAAGTATCTACTTATTCTACGCTACTATATACTCTACTCACCTTAATTTTTCCTGATGACATCTTTATTCCTCAGTGTCCTTAATGCTGGGGTATTGTCCTTAGATGAGGTCCTTCGAATTCGTTGCAGGATGCCTCTCTGCTTCAGGGTTCCTTGCCCTGGGATTACTCCAATAGGTCCTTAAGACCGGCTGCGCCAAAATGTTGGGGTCCTCGTGTCTGCTTGTCGGCGAGAGGCGTCCTCTGGAATGTCCTGTCGCGGGAACCTGTAAGCCTACACCACTTTTGTTACAAATAAAACTCACAGACACTTTTCGTTTAGAAGTCAAAATCACAAGAGCTTTATTCTTAAAATACTAGTTCTTATATACTATTTACAAATCAACATTACCGCCTACGTCTTGACTTTTCTGGTGTTCCAGTTTCGCAATTGTTATTTGTCAGTTGCTCAAGCCAACCGACCTACTTCGGTAAAAGTGTCGTCGGTGCATTCTAAATGCCCCTCGTCAGCTTGACTGTGGAACTGTGACACCCTAAAAGTTTACATCATAATTAGTGCATAAATACTACTCATTTACAATATTTGCACCCTAAAAATATGTGCATTATTAATGAGTTTAATAGGAGCCGGTGCTGTGAGTCAACTGCGCGTAAGTAGCTTGATTCTGACTCACAACAAAGGGCAATGCAACAATGTGCTTATGATAATGCATTGAAATGGCCTTTAGGCTCTCAAGCAGTATTACGGAACTTCTATAGATGACTGTCTTGCAGGAGCAGACACGGTACCAGAATTAATGAACTTAAGCTTACAGATGCGGGAAAATTTGGCTGCGGGAGGTTTCGAGCTTGTAAAATGGCGATCTAACTCTCCCCATATCCAAACGGTCTTGGAACCGCCATCGACTGACAATGAAACTCTACTCAACACTAATGAAGAAACGTCAGTTTTAGGTCTTAGGTGGAATACAACTTCAGATGAATTTATCTTCAAGGTGGAATCTTTGCCATCAGAACCTGCCCTTGGTTGGACTAAACGTAAAGTTTTATCTGTTACCGCCCGACTTTATGACCCAGATGATTTGGCGGCGCCATTTATAATAAAGGCAAAGGTGTTACTTCAAAGGATTTGGAATGAGAAAATTGCTTGGGATGCTGTGCTGCCAAGTATTTTGAATAATGCTTGGCGAGATATATATTCGCAGATTCACCAATTCAAGCTTCTTCGGATTCCACGATGGCTGGGCTATACGAGACAAGATAGTGTAGCTCTGCACGGTTTAGCTGATGTCTCAATTCAGGCCTATGGCGCGGCGATATATATGTTGATTGAGACTGGAATGACATATTCTAATCTAGTCTTGGCTAAGTCTAGGGTCGCTCCCTTGAAAGCGGAGTCTATACCACGCCTTGAAGTGCGTGCTGCTTTACTGCTTAGTGATCTCATGCAACGCGTGGTAGCCGATTGTAAATCTGAGCATCAAATATCAATTTTATACATCACTTGTTGGTAAGACTCTATGATTGTTTTATGGTGGTTAAAACGCAAAATTGGCACCCTCATACAGTTTACGGCAAATCGAGTACGTCAAATTCATGAAAGAACATCTATGTGCGAATGGCGTTACATTCCTACTGACCAAAATACAACTAATATTGTCTCTAGAGGGATATCGATGAACGACCTGATTGATTCCAAGATGTGGTGGAATGGGCCATGCTTACTTCGACAGCCCAAGTCCACATGGCCACAGTCACCAGAGAGGTTATCTTCAGAATTGGAAGTCGAAGCAAAAAAGGAATGTCGACGAGCCATCGCCAATACAGATGAGAAAATCATCAATGCGATAAGCATAAGTAATCAATCGCTTCTATATCGTTACTCTTCTATTGAGCGTCTGACGCGAGTTACGGCATGGATTTTCAGATTTAGTCGTAATTGTCGTGCGTCGTTAGATGAGAAACTCCAAAACCATCTAAGCATTAGAGACCTCGAATCGGCGTTAACCAGGAACAACTTACATACGATCAAACAGGAACAACTTACATACTTTACAGGTGACATCCGAGCTCTTCAACATCTCCGGGACAATGATCAGCCCCGAATATCCAGTCCAATAGCGACGCTAGCTCCCTTTATGCGAGATGACATATTACGGATGCGCGGAAGATTGCAGAATGCGGACTTACCGTTTGAGCAGTGTAATCCAGCTATATTACCTGGTAAGGGTCGTCTGGTTTGGTTATTAGCCCGAGAAACGCATCTTAAATTATTGCATTGTGGAGCACAGCAACGTACATCTACACTAAGACAGTGTTATTGGATAATAGGGGTACGAGCATTGGCACGAACACTAATAAAAGATTGTATTACGTGCATGAGGTTAAGAGCTAAATTGGGCGAACAAATGATGGGTGACCTGCCGTCCTGCCGTGTTCGCCGCGCCCGACCATTTTTTTCACGCAGGGGTGGACTATGCTGGTCCAATACAGGTGCGACCCGATCGCGGGAGAGGAAGGGTCCTACTTAAGGGATATATAGCTGTATTCGTATGTATGGTCTCGAAGGCATTCCATTTAGAATTTGTGCCTGACCTGAGCACAAATACATTTATTATGGCTTTTATTCGATTCACATCTCGCTATGGTTACTGCTCACATCTCTGGAGCGATAATGGGACCAATATCGTGGGAGCAGAACGTGAACTCAGTAGAATGCTTCGAACCTGGCAGGAGTTGGACCTTTATGATCAACTCGCAGCGCGAAAAACACAATGGCACTTTATTACCCCTGCTGCGCCTCATCAAGGGGGCTTATGGGAAGCCGCTGTTAAGGCGACCAAGCATCATTTACGCCGAGTTATGGGATCGCGTCTACTTACGATTGAGGCAATGCAGACACTACTGGCAGAAATCGGAGCAATCCTTAACTCTCGTCCGCTGTGTGCACAAAGTGCTGACCCACAAGACTTGAGCCCGTTAACTCCAGGTCATCTATTGATTGGGGAATCCTTAACGCCAGTTTTGAGAGAACAAGTGTCATCCCAACGGCAGGAGAACCGTTTAAATTTCTGGCAAGCTAGGCAGCAGATAAAACTAAGATTCTGGAAATTATGGAGTGACAGTTATCTGCATGAGTTACAGCAGCGGCCCAAATGGCGAGAAGCTAGGCGTAACCTAAAGGAAGGCGATCTGGTCGTTATCAAAAATGAAGCGACTCCACCAACATTGTGGCGAATGGGCCGAGTATCGAAATTGCATCCGGGCTCCGATGGACTGGTACGGAATGTTACACTTTGGACTGGGACGGGTAGCCTTACCCGACCGATTCAGGGACTTTGCGTATTAACTATTGAACCAGTTGATCCTCGAGTAGAATCGAGTCTCAAGGCCGGAGGATGTTTTCGCGCGGGAAAGAATTGTGTGACGGACGAGGAGCACAGAAGAGATGCAACAGAGTGAGTGCGATATTGCTCTTGCTTGAGAGTATGTCGGCTTGCGAGGTGGGCTTATTTTGGAGAGCGAAGGAGAGAAGGCAGTCAGTGCAAAACACGACGCCGAGGAGTGCAGTTGGACAAAAGAAAAAAATTTAAAAACACAATAAAAAGGATTAAACAAATAAAAAGGTAAAACAATAAATAATGTATTTTATGTGCTGCTTTGAACTAAGAAAGATAAAACGTTCTTGGCTTTGGACAGATCTTACAGAAAATGTATTAATACTTTGAGTTGTGGCAACTCTGCATTGCGTATTTTGAGAGAGGTTGAGTAAAATCAATGTGAGAGCAATTGAACCGGAAAATAATATTTTCAAAATATAACAAATTATAAACTCATTAAGTGTTTGCTAAGTTTAAAAAAAAACGAAATGTACAGTGGGCAGTTGCGAACAACACAGCCTCAAAAAAGTAACATTTTCGGGTACACATTTGATTATATTATATTTTGTGGTTAAAACGAAATGTCTGTAATATCATTTCTACTTGATTGGTAAAACAGGTTCTGAAAAAGTAATACATTACTTCAGTTTTCCGACAAAGCCGGAGTAATTGAAGTGTTGGATTGGCTTTAGCGAAAGAAGCAGATTCATTACATAGAATGGAAAGCAGTCCCAAGCGTTAAAAAGCCTTTACAAGAGGAAAGTTTCAACACAACTCTGCAACGATGAATAACATATTAATTCGTAATTGTTGTACAAACTTTGTTAATAACGTCTATAATCTTCAAATAAGAGCTTTGGAATGGTAAATGTAAGTAAATAAGAAACAAAAGTTTAAATCCGTCACTACTGAAATATATGGAACATAAAATTATAAACAAATCTTTAAACTTTTTTATTTAACTTAGAATATAGGGTGGAAATATAGCCCAAGAAGTTCGTTCAATTAAAAATATATTGATATTGAAGTTTTCTTAAACATCCTTTATCATATATTGTTTACGAAGTTAGACACAAAAAACTGAAACAAATTATGTCCCATCACCATTACGTAAATAATGTACAAAAATAAATCAATGTCGTGTATGGTTTACATACGCAGCCAGATACAATTTTGTGCACTTGTCGCAATCTATTCTTTATCATTCTTGGCAACAACGCTATTTAATGAGAAAATTTACAGTGGAGTGTAAAGACATTTACAATTTAGCGCCAAATAAGAGTAGTAAAAGTTTTTTTTTTTTTTTTATTACAAGAATTTATTATTTATTGAATTTGCTTAAATTAAGCCTAACAATAAGTATATCAAATCTTAAAACTAGTCACTAAAAAATAATTTTAACCCAAATTGTATTTGGCCATCAAAATTTCGGTTCTGCTTCGCTCTTCAAAAGGCCGGAAGGTCTCTTCTCTGCAGGCGGGATCGGCTTATCGGTTTTGCGAGGGATTTAGCTAGTGGATTCGGGTGATTTTTCAGTTTTGCTATGTATATCTGCTTTCTAGCATTTATTTCTGAGATAACTGTTGGTATTTTCAGGTCTTTGTGAATATTTTCGTTACGCATGTACCATGGAGCACCTGTTATTAACCTAAGTATCTTCGACTGAAACCTTTGGATTATGGCAATGTTAGAAGCGGATGCATTACCCCACAGTTGAATCCCGTACAACCATATCGGCTTAATAACTGCATTGTATAGGAGGCTTTTGTATTCTAGGCTTAAGTTAGATTTGTGGTTTATTAGCCAATGCAGCTTGGCGACTTTCAACTTCATATTTAAAATTTTAGTTGAAATGTGCGTACGCCAAGTTAAGCGCCTGTCTAAATGAATGCCGAGATAGGTGACTTCATTAGCTTGTGGAATCTCAATATTATTGAGCCGAATGGCTGGACACGTACCAGGCCTCAAAGAGAATGTTACGTTTTTGCTTTTTTGCTCACTGACTTTTATACGCCACATTCCTAACCATTCTTCTACCCTAACTAAGTGCTCTTGTAGAGCTCTCGACGCCTTTATCGGACATTTATTGCAACTGAGTATGGCGGTATCATCCGCAAATGTTGAAATTAGCGTGCTTTCACTTATAGGAGTATCAGATGTGAATATTACATATAATGTAGCGCCTAGAACGCTACCTTGGGGCACACCGGCTAAAATTGGAAAATCTTCGGAAATGAATTCGTTTACTTTTACCCTGAAACGTCTATTGGATAAATAAGACTCAAGAATTTTATGATAGCTTTTTGGAAGAAACTTTTTGATTTTGAACATCAGTCCTTGATGCCATACCTTATCAAATGCTTGAGCCACGTCAAGGAATATTGCAGAGCAAAACTCCCCGAGTTCAAATGCTTTTCTTATTTCATTTGAAATTCGATTGACTTGCTCAATAGTGCTGTGCTTTTCGCGAAAACCGAATTGGTGTTGCGGTATTACGCTATGTTCATGAAGAAAAGCAGATAGTTTATTTAATAGTAGTTTCTCAAACAATTTGGAAAGGCAAGGCAACAGGCTGATAGGTCTATATGATGACGGTAGCGTTGCGTCTTTTCCAGGTTTAGCTATCATACATATCTGAGACTTCTTCCATGCATTCGGATAGTAACCGATGCCCAAGATTGCGTTAAAAAGCTTACAGAGAAATGCTGATGCAGAATCTGGTAACTGTTTTAGCATTTTCGGGGTAATATTATCGAATCCAGGTGATTTTTTTGGATTCAGTTGTTTAATTTGTTTGGTTATTTCTGGAAGGGAAATTTTAATAGGCTGAGCAATCTCAGTACTGCAAGGTAAGGCAGGCAGTGCAAAGGAGTTTGTAGCCATATTCGGCTGGAACACGTTGCATAGATGTTGTGCAAAGCAGAGTGCTTTTTCTTGATCGCTTTGAGCCCACGCGCCGTTCGGGTTTCTTATAGGTTTTACACCTTCCATTGGAGGCTTAAAGTTTTTAGATGCCTTCCAAAGGGAATACCTTTTGGTAGAATTTGGGGTTACCTTCTTCAGGTACTCTTTTAGGTTTTTATCTTCCTCCTTTGTAAGAGCATCATTAAGCGCCCTTTCGGCTGCTTTAAGATTGTATTTAGAGATGGGTGAGCGATGTTTCTGCCATTCTCGGCGCAACCGTCGTTTCTGTGCTACAAGTTTTTCAATTTGGCTATTTGTACAGGTATACTTGCACTTTCTAGAAGTATTTTTTGGCGTTGCCACTACGGCTGCAGTCGCTAGCATGGAGTTGAAAATATCAATATTATTATCTATATCATCTGCATGTTTCACCTCAACTCTTGTAGAGATATGACTACTAATATACTTTTTGTATTTTAACCAATCGGTTTGGTTGGTCCCTAGGCGAAACTGTGGGCTTGTATATTCTGGTTTTTCATAAAGGTTGATTATTACAGGCGAGTGATCAGAGGACAGATCAGACAGGTTTCCGCTGATACTAAAGACGACTTATCTATATTTTTAGAAATAGCAAAATCAATAAGATCAGGAATTTTCTTTGGGTCTGTTGGCCAATAAGTGGGCTTTCCTGGTGAGACAAAATCGAATTTACTATGTCTGTTAGTTATTGCATTGTACAATTGTCGGCCTTTTGGATTAATTAGGCGAGAGCCTTAAATTCACCGCCAGCTAGAAATCGATCACCAAGGGAATCAAAAAGTTTTTTAAATTGAGTTTCTGTTACAGCAAAACGGGGTGGGCAGTATATATCTGAAAGCGTTAGGTCTTTGCCACGATTTTTAATAGATACTGATGTAGCTTGCATCCATTGCATCGAATGCGATTGCATAAGATGATGCTTAAGCCGATTTCTGATTAGAATAGCCGTACCGCCATGTGCCTTACCATCAGGATGATTTGTGTTATAAAATTTGAAGCCTGGGAGATGAAAGTTGTATTTGTTTGTGAGATGTATTTCAGACAAAAGCATAACATCAATTTCGTGGTCATGTAGAAACTTATTAAGGGCTCGTTTATGCTGGTTAACACAGTTTGCGTTCCATAAACATATTGTTAACAAACTCATTTTTTATTTACAAAAGTTTGGATCATCTGATTTTGAGCTTTAATTAAATCTTGTAGCATATTTTGCACTGTAGACATGAATTGAGTCATACACTGAGTAAGATTTAGGATCATGGCTTCTACTCCACTATTAGATGCATTGTTATTGTTAACTTGCCGTACGTTACCCTGCAGAACACTTGCGTAGGTTGCTTGACCAGAATTAGGTTTTTGCATAATAGGGTCACCTATCTGAGGATTTGAGGTGGCAGGCTGGATATAAATAGGATTTGGGGATAAGTTACGTTTTAATTGTATACTCTGCGACAGTTTTGATTTTAGATCTTTATATACAGGACAACCTTTGTAATTTGCCGTGTGGCTACCACCACAGTTACTACATTTCTTTGCGGATGTGTCAACTTTAGCTAAGGTGCAAGTACTTGTAGGGTGGAGATCACCGCAAACTACACAAACACTGCGCAGAGTGCAGTACGATTTAGAGTGGCCGAATTCTTGACTATTCACACATTGTATTGGGCCGTTACGTTTGTGCGGTTCTTCAACCGTAATTCTGCGGTGTAAAAGATATCTTAGGTTATATATTGGGTGCGTCTCGTTCTTTTTAAGCTGGGTTGAGTTGGGGAGCAGTTCAACTTTAAATATAGGTTGTGGAACCTTATTTCTATTCATTCTAGTAAAAGTGAAATGTGGAAAGTTTTTAATCAACAAAGGACAATATCCACGCTACTTCGGAGCGAGACTTTTCCTTTCCTCAATAAATCAGATTCGATCTGGAAACCAAACATATCGCTTCTCATTAAAATATTTGGCTGTACTCTCGAAGTCGCCGATTTAAATTGTGCGCTAGCTCCCGCGCCGCTATACAATCCATTGAGCCCATCATTACAATGGCATTGAGCCCATCATTTATGCATACGAAATTGAACAAAAGCTGTTGCTGTTTGATCGAACTCGACTTACGAGCAATTGCTCACCTGACTCAACTCAGCGCTTTTACTCGTTTTTCTGCATGAGACCCATTGCTGGTGCCAAAAAATGCAGTAACTTTTGAGGCAACCATATTACAAACACCTTAAAAACAAATTCTCACTGTACTAATGAATAATCACTTGCCTTCCATAAATGCTTTTTCAAGTAATTTTTGAATTTTGAATTTCTTAAACTAAAATGTCCACTAATGTCTAACCTAATGTCTAACTAAATACTCATTTAAGAACAAAACAATGAGTGCAAAGCGGACACAACAACGATGAGTCTGGCCGTTTTCTTATAACTTTCTTGTCGGTGCTCGATTAAAATGTTTATTAATGTGTCCATCGGCACCCATGCCATTATATTATATATCCGAGTACCGTATTAATTTATTTTAAGCCTTCAATTTCTAAGGTAGTGCGCCCACTGATCACATGTTATAAGCTGCAGCCTGTTAATCATTCTCAGTTTTGTATTTTCTGCCAATAATATCGAATAATGGCTGCAAAATTAGAGGCTATAATGAGGGTATAATTGAATCAATAGGAACAGTTACCGGAAATTTACTGGTAAAAAATTTTAACTGCATACATATATTTCAAGCGGTAGAGTCCAATTTTCCAATACCTTGTGACGGAATCTTGGGGTTGGATATCATACGAAAATATAATTGTATTTTGGATTTTTCACAGTGTCACTTCTTTGCACTTAAATGTTGGATCTCAAACAATTTCAGTAGCTTTAAAACCATCTCATATGAAAAATTCATTTTCATTGCCAGCCAGAGCAGAAGTTATTAGAAAAATAGACATTGAAAACTTGAATGAAGATATGTTTGTACCTACTCAAGAACTTTCAAATGGCATTTTTATAGCAAATTCCATACTTACTAAATCTTATAGCCATGTAAGAATAGTAAACACGACTGAAAATAATGTTATGCTGGAAAATAAATCCATCAAAATTGAAAGATATGATATTATGATATAATCAATCTCAAAAATTGCAAAAATACAGAACTCAATAATGAAAGAAAAATCTTATCCTTAATAAATTATCTACAAATTTTCCCAACTTTGTAAAGAAGGATCTAACTAAATTATGTAAATAATTTAGTGACATTTTAGCGTTGGATTCCGATAAAATAACAACGAATAACTTTTACAAACAAAAACTGAGACTAAGTGATAATAGCCCGGTATATATTAAAAATTATAGAATTCCAGAAATTCAAAAAACTGAAATCAATAGACAAGTGGAAAAACTAAAAAATGATGAAATTATAGAACCATCGGTATCAGAATATAATAGCCCTCTGCTACTGGTACCCAAAAAATCATTGCCAGGTGAAACTGCTAAAAAAATGGCGTTTGCTGATCAGGTATACAAGAAACAGATAAGAAAGCAGATAAGTTTCCTCTCCCACGTATAGATGATATATGGGGTCAACTAGGTCGCGCTAAGTATTTTTCGTGTTTGGATTTGATGTCAGGTTTTCATCAGATTGAACTTCCAGAGGAATCTAGAGATATCACTTCATTCTCAACAAATCAAGGTTCATATAGATTCAAGAGACTTCCTTTCGGATTAAAGATAGCACCCAACTCTATGGTAGAAAATTTTTAGTTCGCAGTGACCATAAACCACTTACATATTTATTTTCATTGAAAAATCCATCAGCGAAGCTCAACAGAACCCGTTTAGACTTGGAAGAATATGACTTCACGGTGGAATATATAAAAGGCAAAGAAAATTGTGGAGCTGATGCACTGTCGCGTATAGATATAGGTCAACTCAAGGAAATTGACAAATTACATAATATTTTAGCATTGACAAGAGCACAAAAGCGAAAGGAAGATATACCTATGTAATGGAAGTTTGTCATTGAATTCACATTTAATCGAATGATCCTCCACTATATGTAGGATCATTCTCCGAAAAGGGGAGGTGTAATATATTCTGATCAACCCTCCTAAAGTGATCGATACATTGTTACAATCAGTTTAATTACACTATTGCAATTGCTTGTTTTTCCGCTCTTTCACTACAAAAGTAATTCGAGGAATATGAAGTAATGAATTAATTAATGAGCCAGTGGAACATTCACATTCTTTGTTATGCATAGCTCTTCGGCGTTACAACAAAATTCTAAAGAATTTGTTGACGTAAATTTATTAATGGGCTAGTAGAGCATTTGCGTTCTCTGCCATGCTTCACTTTTCGTTGTTACGACCACTTCCCCTACGTTGGGTAGTCACCTTGTTGCGGTGTAGGGGCTTACTGTGTGCTGGAACTTAGCACATGAAAGACGGTGACAGGGTCCAGTTACGCAAACTTAGAACTACCTTCAACGCACAGGTTGAAAGCAGTTTTCTACGATTCCTGCTCAGTCGTTAAGGCTAGTTAGTAGTCGTACTGGCCAATATCGAACGTCTCACTGAGACCGCCGGATCGCCTAGACACTAACAATTGGTCAGCCCTTCGGGGAAGTGCGGCAATTCCTTTACAGACCAATAGCCCACTTTCAGTACGGTCATGTCTCTGCTGGACTTGGGTCGCCGATTGCCGGGCGGGGGAGAGGGAAAACTCCCTGGGGCAGGGCTCACCAGAACTATTGACCCAAAAAAAACACCGCAAATTCACGGTGGAACAGCTATGCCAGTGAGCTTGCTTGACGGGGTAGAGTCCAGCTTAATAGTGAACTCCGTACGAGGTACGGTGAACCTACGGTTTTAATTAGTCTTACCACGGGGTCGCCCATGGGTGACCAAAACGCAAAAAAAATTATAGAAAAATATATGGAAAACTTAAACCTATATGAGACAAAAATGGACTGAACACCTTCAAATATGCATAGTGTGGCTACAATGAGCCAACAGCCATCGTTGGCCGAGGGGGCATCTGGTCCCATCGACAATGAAAGCATGGAGCACGACCTGTTGGGGGGGCACCCAGTGCCTTACCCGACAGACCGGATCAGATGGATATCCCACTTAGCCAAGAATCGGCTGGGACGTCTATCTCCTTGGAACAGGAGAGAAATCTTCTTGAAACTGCTCCAGAGAAGATTCCAAAACTTAGGGTGAAGCTGTCCGGCGCTGGACGTAAACGTTTGAAGGCTTTGCTTTCCAGGGGAATATCGCTGGAAACAGCTCGGTCCTTGGCGCAAATCCAGACATCGTGTCTGCGCGATGGACCTCTAAAAGATCCCGTTCAGATAGCTCCACGCCGACATCGAGCTCCAGGCCGGCAAAGCGGCTTGCACAGGAGGGCAATAAAAACATTGATCAAATGTCAATAGGGCCCCCAGCTGACCCGCCGGTTTGTGGTGAGATGAAGGAGATGGAGACCTTACTTGGGGGCGAACCTGGTCACAGAAAGAAGGTGGCGAGTGTCTCTGAAAGACATGGCGTGCAGGGCGCCTCCTTGGGGTTCCCTGTTCAAAGCCTACTCTAGCGGAGACAGACCGCTCCAAAGAGATAGGGGTTATACCTAGCAATTTCCCGGAGGGCATATGGTCCACTGAAGAAATTGGGAAGGTACAACGGTGTATTCTCGACAAGATGTTCGAGACTCGTGGGGGCCCAGTGAAGCCACACTTTGCGGGCTGTAGTTTCAAGCCTGGATGGTTGACGATCAACTGTCTGGACGACGAAACCGTAGCCTGGGTTGAAGAAAGGATACCAGCCATGAAGCCATGGGATGGGGCTGAGTTGCAGGTAGTGGACGAGGGAAAAGTGCCAAAAGCCGAGATCTTCGTTGGCTACTTTCCCGGCTCGGTGTCTTGACACAATGACCGAATTTTGGGGCAAATGGAGTCGCAGAATTCGGGCATTAGTGTCAGTGAGTGGCGGGTTCGACCAGGTCGAACTGGCAATTGCTCTGGACCCCATCTCGTCTGAAAGGGTTGAGACACAGGGTAGCTAGGTCTACTATGGCTTTGGCAGTGCCCAGCTCCGACCTAGACTGAAGGGGAACAGCGCAAAATCTGCTGTTTGTGGTGAAGAGCAACGAACAACATCTGTTGCAGCGCGGGCAAAGCAGAGTAGCCAGAAGCCGAAAACAGGGGCCATTTTCATAAAGCCAAGTACCGAGAGCGGAGAGAGACAAGACTCGTGCCCAACGTCCAAAACCATCTGCTCTCTCTGGTAGGCTCACAAAATTGTAGAGAAAATACCCGGAGGCTGCGGAAACTTTGCAGAGCACAAAGGGTGGTAAGATCTGCAAGGATCGGTCTGGGAAATAATGTCCCAGGCCCCATCACGAACGCAAAACTCTTGGAAGCAGCTTCACTGTCTCCAAATAAATCTCCACAGTGCTATAGCAGCCTCTTACAGGCTCAGTGCCTTGGTGGAACACCAGTGTCTGGACTTCACAGCCCTTCAAGAACCATGGGCCACAAATGGTCGCATAATGGGGGAAGGGGGGGGGGGTGAATTGGAGGCACCTTCGAATATATAACTTTTACTTAGAGCAATAGGTCGATATATAACTTTTACTTAGAGCAAAATATTGCGTGCCGTAGTGAAAAAATAAGTAACTCTCAGGAACTAGATCTTGAAGTTAACAAATTAAATAATATAATAATTGAGGCCTTTGAAAGTAGTTGAAATTTAGTTGTGAAGAAACGTTCTAGGAACGTACCCTGGTGGAGTGGGGAGCTAAATATTTTGCGCAAAAAAGCCCGTCAACTCTTTAATAGAGCCTAATGGTGACTGGGCGTCCTATAGAAGTGCCTTAACGGCCTATAATAATGAGTTGAGAAGATCTAAGAGTAGAAGTACTGTGAGGAGATTGAAACCCTCCCAGCAGCTACCCGATTCCAGAAATCACTCAATAAAGATCACTCAAATGGCCTTCCTACACTCAAGAATTCTGACGGAAATATTACGGAGTGCCTGGAAGAGACGGTACTGCTTTTGTTGGACACTCAGTTTCCAGGCTGTGCCACTAGCGGAGAGGAGAGTGAAATCATCGAGAATACTCGTTTCTTGATGCCTACACGGAGGGAACTCTCACTGGCTCGCAGAATCTTCACCGTCAACAAAACCAAATGGGCTATCTCCACTTTTAGACCATTCAAACCCCCAGGTGTCGATAATATACAACCGTGCCTACTTCGGCAAGGTGTTGATGTATTGGCACCTGTGCTAACAAACATTTTCAGGATAAGCCTGGAACTAGGCATAGTGCCTAAACCTTGGACGAAGGCTAATGTGGCTTTCATACCGAAAGCAGGCAAAAAGGGGGACCACACGTCAAAAGCCTATCGGCACATTAGCCAAATGTCATTCCTACGACCAATATAGCAGGGAAACTTATCTTAAAGATTCATATTGAACAATATGCTTACCAATCAGGTAAATCGACTGAGACAGCCATACATAGCTTAACGAGCAAAATTGAAAAGGCGTTTGAGGGTAAAGAAATAGCTCTCTGTACATCGGTTGACATTACGGGGGCTTTTGACAATGCTACTTTCAGATCAATCGAGGAGGGGATGAACAGGAAAGGTATACAAAGACTGATCATGGGTTCTCAATATGCTGAAAAACAGAACAACAATCTTTGAAACAGGGACAGCAAAGCTAATTGTCAGGTCAACGAAAGGATGTCCCCAGGGGGCGTCCTATCGCCACTCCTATGGTTATGGGTTATCGACGGGCTCTTACAAACTCTCAATGACCTCGCATACGAAGTTCAGGGCTTTGCGGATGATTTGGTAATTATGGTCAGAGGCAAGTTTGACTCTACCATAACAGATCGCATGCAACTAGCTCTTGACATCACTCAAAACTGGTGTCAGGAGTAAGGACTATCGGTAAATCCGAAGAAAACAAATGTGGTACCCTTCACCAAAAGAAGGAAACTGAATCTGGGGACCTTAAGTTTAGGGACCACGAACTTAACAATGTCCAATGAAATGAAATATCTGGGAGTAATCCTAGACAAAACTCTAGCTTGGAAAAACCACTTATCATACATAACTAGTAAAGCCTTAAGAGCAAGCTATGCTTGCCAGAGGTTGTACGGTAAAACATGGGGACTACGGCCAAAAATGATGGCGTGGTCATATAAAACAATAATAGTACCAACTATTACATACACGTCGTTGGTATGGTGGCCAAAAGTAAACCAAACAAGAGCTGAGATGACTCTTAACAAGATTCACCGTATAGCCTGTTTGAGTCTGACGGGAGCAATGATAACGTGCCCCACACTAGCTTTAATAATAATCACTGGACTAACTCCTCTACACCTTGTATTTAAAGGGATGGCGGCCAGCGCGGCCCTAAGACTACCTAATCTAGCCCATCTTAAAGAAGGCAACCTTTCGGGGCACGCAAAGATTCTGGACACTGTCTGGAATTCTCCGTGCCTCATGGTCTTCGACAAAATGGACAGAAAATTAGACTTCTCAAAGCAATTCAAAGTGGTCATCAGTGACTGTTCAGCTTGGAGAAACAAGGAAATAATAATAAAACAGGACTCACAGTTGTGGTATACAGATGGGTCCAAAATGGAAGATGGCAGTGCAGGAGCTGGAATTGTAGGGCCAAATTTCCAAAAAGCAATTGCAATGGGAAAAACAGCTTCCATTTTTCAGGCGGAGGTCCACGCTTTAGAGTTATGTGCTAGAGAATGCCAACGCTCAATCGATCTTTTAGGTCGCGGTGTTCTTTTTTCCTGTTAATAATAATAATAATAATAATAATAATAATAATAATAATAATAATAATAATAATAATGACAGCAGAAGGGAGTGGCAGAACAGGCTCAGGGCCATTAAAAACAGCCTCGGAGCCCATCCTGGCCAAGGAGTCTGAGGTCTCGTTACCCGCAATGCCAGCGTGTCCCGGGACCCAAGTCTGCGTCAGACTATTATGTTTTCCAACATAATTTAGCCTGGATTTGCAGGACCTGACTATCGTGGAAGTGGTGGTCGGACTATCCAAGGCTATGAGCGCAGCTTGGCTGTCACTGCAGACACAAATAGATTTGCCTTTCCACCTGTTTTCCACAACAAAGTCCATTGCCTCAAGTATCGCATGCACCTCCGCCTGAAACACAGACGCATGCAGACCAAGGGCAAAGAACCGACGGGTCCCACAAGCTTCCACGAAGACACCAGAACCTGAACCTTCTTCAGTCCTGGAACCATCAGTGAAAATACGGCAGCAGTGTCGTTCTCGGGATCTAACCATGAACGAGCCTCTGGCAGCAACACATTGTACCGCCTCTCTAGTATGACGGTTGACGACATGGAGTCCGGGGGCATAGACAGGATTGCAGAATCGATGTCAGTGCCTGCGCCGTCGTCCAATATCAAGTAAAGCCCATACCAGTGGCCGCTATGTTTCACTCTGCCTCTCCGCGGATGAAGACATCTAGTGGCGGGAGATTCACCAAAGCATCAAGTGCCGGGCCTGGAGTAGTCGAAAATGCTCCGGTACAAAATATGGCCACAGCACGTTGTAGTTTTGATAGAGCTTTTTTGACCCCTACAAGAGAGAGTCTCCTCATCCAAACCATCGATGCATAGGTGATAATAGGTCTTACCATAGCTGTATAGATCCATAGAACCTTACTAGGGGAAAGACCCGATGTCTTACCAAAAATACCCTCACACTGCCAGAAAACTGACAGTGCTTTGGATGTCTTCAGTTCGACATGCGACTTTCAAAGAAGTTTTTTTATCAAGGATGAATCCAAGATATTTGACTTCCTTGGATAGCTGGATAGTGACTCCTTTTGGTGTAGGCAAAATAAGTCCATCAAGCTTTCTCCTTCTGGTAAAGAGGACAATACCAGTCTTGACAGGATTAGCCGGTAGCCCATTCGCACTGCACCAAGTGTCAATCATATCCAGAGTTCTCTGCACCCTTTTGCAGACAATCATAAGGGATGGACCTGTCACAAGACAGCCAACATCATCCGTATATGCCTGCGTGTATACACCCGAGTCATTAATGGCGTTAAGCAGGGGATCGATTACCATGCACCAGAGCAATGGAGACAGTACGCCACCTTGGGGACAACCTCTATTAACCCCAGACGACACTAGCAAATCTTCCTCCGCCCGCACCGTTATGATTCTCTGGGACATTAAACGTATCCAATTTACTAGAGTCCGGTCTACGCCATGCCGCCTAGCAGAGCCGCACATACTGTCGAAAGTAGCATTGTCAAACGCACCCTCTATGTCCACAAAGACGCCCATTGCGTATTCTTTCCTGTCGATGGCTCGCTCTATCTTTCAAACAAGGTTGTTCCGCATTGATAGTCATGCTGAAATGGAGAGAGTGGATGCGTCTTCAGAGACTCCCTACGCATGCGAATCTCCACCAGCCGTTCTAAACTCTTTAATATGAACGAGGTCATGCTAATAGGTCTTAAGCTCTTGGGATTGGTGTAGTCGTCTCTTCCAACCTTAGGAATGAAAGCAACCCTCACCATCCTCCAAGAGCGTGGTACACAGGCCAGCGCGAGACATGCAGTGAAGATCTTCTTCAGTGCTGCCAACACTAACTCAATGTCTTCCTTCAACTTAATCATATATATGCCATCCAGTCCGGGCGATTTGAAGCTGTCAAAGGATTTGATAGCAAATCTAATGGCAGCCTCATTCGCCACAGTTCTGGTGACATACCAATCTTGTCGTGAGGGTGTAGCTGCCCTGACAACAGTTCTAACCAAAGTTGGTTGTTGACGGGCTATGCTTACCTGATTTCCTGGAAAGTGTGACTCCAACAGCAAGCTGAGTGTCTCACTTTGCCTCTCCGTATAGTAGCCATCAGGTTTCCTGAGCGACCCCATTTTAGCGTTTTGGTCCTTTTTCAGGACTTTGACCAGTTTTGCCGTGACACTCAGGGATTCGATATCACTGCAGAAATCTCTAAAGGAAGCCCTTTTCGAGTCCCGAATTAGCTTCTTGTAGTCCCTCGGAACACGTCGATATCGTTCCCAGTCCTCATCAAGATTCGGCTAGACTCACGCCTCAGTACCTGATGCTCTCGATTCCACCATGGAACAGGAGTCCGGCTAAGAGGAGGTCTAGTTGGACAGGCTAGCTCGAAGCTGTTTGTTAGAGCGGTGTTCAGATGTTCAACAGCCGCCTCAATGTTCTGCTCTTTGCGAAGTTTCAGTGGCGTCACGTGATTGCTACGCAGTGCCTCCCTGAATTTTGGCCAGTCTGTTTTTCTTGGGTTTCTGGTGGGCAATGGCATCTGCGTCCGCTCGCCACACTGAAACTCAATGTACCTGTGGTCCGAGCACGAGTCTTCGGCGAGGACCCTCCAGTTGTTGATCGACCACCCTAGTCTTGGATTTCACAGGGTGACGTCAATTACCTCTTGCCTTCTCGTAGTCACAAAAGTAGGCTGCCTGCCTACATTGTGGATGTTCAGGCTGGAGGAGGCAATATACTCGAAAAGTCAAGAGCCCCGCTCATTGCACTTGCTGCTGCCCCAGACCGTATGCTGGGCATTAGCATCGCAACAAAGAACGAGACCAAGATTGCGCCGCTCACAGAACCCTACGAGAGTAGCGACCTTCCCAGGTGGTGGCGCCTCCAAAGCATCGTAAGGAAAGTAAGCACATGCAATCACGAACCTCGACCATCCGTGCATACTCTTAAAACTAATCTCTGCCGCAACCAGATCCTGACAACAAAATGCGTCAAGGCAGGTCGCTGCGAGATGGGATGATATTATAAGACCGTCTCTAGGTCTAATCGAGTTTCTGTTATATAATATCGTGGCCCCTTTCAACGAGCCAAGGCCACAGAGGCGACCCCTAAAGACCCAGGGCTCTTGTAATTTTGTTATGTGGGGTGATGTGAGCAGCTGGGTGAGTCGTCTACTTAGGAGTACAGTAGCGGCTTTAGAATGCTGCAAGTTGATCTGCGTTACCGTCAAAGGACGATAGCTACGAGAATCGTCCGAGCCACTCATCTGGGAAAGACATGAAAAGTTACAGTCCCAAAGAAGAGACTCAGACGGCTCCGGTACCGAGAAACCATGACATCAACAGAGGCATCCACTCGCACCACAAGACCAGCACCTTCTTTACCATCCAGGTAGCTACCCTTGGTGTGCGAAAGAACTTTGGGGTCGTGGCGCCACCGCGAGCGAGCTTTCGGAGCGGTCAATCCCTCCGCAGGCTCGGTGGCTTCCGTGGGTGTCACTTCCGCCGACCTGGGCCTTTTGGAGGGAGTCGACACAGAAGGGCTGGCAGAGCCACGTGAGGATTTTTCCTGCAAAAGCCTAGCAAGCCGCTTCTATCTCTTTCTCCTCGCTTGAGTTCGCGTTGCCCCAGAATCACTGGTTGGTCGTTCCGCCACTGTGGTGACTTCCCGACGCAGGCCCTCTGGATCCAGGGTACGTTCCTCCGTCTCTGAAGAAGAAGAGATTGCGGTAACAACCCCCGTCTCCTCTAGGGTGCGCTCTTGCTGATAAAGGCGAGAGACTTTAGCGATGGTTGGGGCTTCCAGAATCCGTGCCCCTGCCGACGAAGCGGGTGGCTTTCCACATGCGTGGGTTCCACCTGGAGTAATAAATCGAGTGTTGTCCATCGCCAGACAGTGGTTTTTGTTCGGGACTCCTCCCTAGCCAGTTTAGTCCACGGATGGTACCCATTCTCTATACCATCATTGTGATAGACAGACATTGTGAATCACTTACTCTCTATTGCAGTGTGGTTTTAGATCGGGGCACAGTTGTGCGAATGCTAGGCTTAAGGTTATTTTTTATATTCGGTTAATGAATGACCAAAGTTTTGTCACTTTTCTAGGTCTCCTAGATTTCTCTAAAGCTGAATTGAATCGGTATTATGGGTTTTGTGACAGTGCAGTTGGTCTTATAAATAGTTATCTAACAATGAGAATGCAGCCAGTAAAGGTGGACAATATCTATTCTGATTAGAAGCATGTTTTTTTGGATGTTCCACAGGGATCGATTCTTGGCCCACTTCTCTTTACTATATTTACAAATGACATTTTCTTTGTGTGTAAATATCTTTCTCGGCGCATGGAATTTATTGATGACTTGAGTCTTATAATGAATGAAGACATAAATTCTATATTTGATTAGTCAAAAAGAAATAGACTTATCCAAATCTCTAAGAAGAAAATTGAAGTGGACAAATTTCCTTTGTGGCGCACAGCTGAAGTACGTTGAAAGATCATGTAGTTTGGGCTTCCATATTAATTCTTCTTTTACTTGCACTGATCAAGTAAATAGTATAGTGAAAAAAGTATTTTTGTGCTGAGACTGTTACAATTGTCTGAGAATGCACCAGTCGAGACCAGGAAATTTGCAATTCAGAGTTTGTTTATAATAAGTTGGATTCAATCTCCCTACATAAAATACAAGTTGTATTTAATTATTCTACACGACTTGTGTTTGGATTGTGTAGGTTTGACCATATAACTTCCTGGAAGACAAGTGTTTTTAGATGCAGTATTGAGAACTACTTACGGATCAGAAATTGTAAATTTCTACACCAGCTGATTATCCTGAGAACACCTAATTAGATTTTTGAAAAAAATTCAGCAGAGCCCTTTAACTTTAAAAAAGGTAAATAGGGTATACTAATTTTGTACTTTTGAGAGGGGTTGCACCTTCAAGAAGGAGGCGTGTTAGGTATGGACATATATATACAGATATGATCAGAATCACTTTCTAAGCAATTTTTATTTTGTCCGTCCGTCTGCCCATCGGTCCATCCGTCCGTCTGTGGACACTTTTTTCTACACCGTTAGAGCTATCTTAATGAAATTTTACCAAAGTATAGTCTGGACAAAGATACAGAAACAGATTGCTATATGGATCGATTTGGGCAAAGACCACGCCTACCTCCTATATAATGAAATTTGCTTACCTTTTTCAAAATGACTATAACTTCGGTCCAATTGATGGAATGGTTACGCAATTTGGCAGTTATGTAGATGTGGGTCCTAGTAATCACAATGATCCTTTGGTGTTTCGTCAAGACTTTCAGCATCCAACATTGGAAGTGTCAGTTAGATTGCCTTTCTTTAGGTCAAGTTGTTTAGATCATTTACATGTCAGATCTTATGATTATAAGTGGGCTGATTTGATTAAATTGAAATAGTTGTTCAATAATATATACTATTCAGCTCTTTTGGATATAGCTTCTTCTTAGTGTTGTGAGTTATAATCAAGCTACCTACGCGTAGTTGACTCACAGCAACGGCTCCTATTAAATTCATTAAGAGAGCACATATTTTTAGGGTGCAAAATATTGTAAATAGTAGTATTTATGCATTAATTATGATGTAAACTTTTAGGGTGTCACAGTTCCGCAGTCAAGCTGACGAGGGGCATTTAGAATGCACCGACGACACTTTTACTTCCAGTAGGTCAGTGGGCTTGAGCCACTGACACCAAATAACAATTGCGTAACCGGAACACCAGAAAAGTCAAAACGTAGACTGTAATGTTTATTTGTAAATAGTATATAAGAACTAGTATTTTAAGAATAAAGCTTCTTGTTGTTTTAAACCCAAAAGAATATTTAAGAAAGTGGTTTAGTGTTTTCAGGGACGCGCCCAGCGAACCGAGACAGGACGTCTCTCGTCGACAAGCAAGGACACCACCCCAAAATTTTGGCGCAGCCGGTCTAAAGGACCTATTGGAGGAATCCCAGTGCAAGGAACCCTGAAGCAGTGAGGCATCCTGCAACGAATTCGAAGGACCTCACCCTGCAACGAATTCGAAGGACCCTAAGGAAAAAGATGTCATCGAAAAAAATTATGGTGAGTAGAGTGTATATTAGCGTAAATTAAGTAGATACTTCTGCGACCCTGAAGGCGCCGTAGCTCTGGTCAAAGAAGTCGCAACATACAGGCGCATTTGCGCTGTTGCACGCAGCTTTGAATGGCACATAAACCGTCAGTATGATCGGACGGTCTATGTATGTTCATCCTAGCTGTGAGAATTTTTTTTGTAGGGGTTTTGTGTTTGTTTGTTGGTAGGGATATATTTGGATACACATTTTTTCATTTTTTTTTTCACAATTATTATCATTTAATCTACTATAATCAATTACAATTCTTTGTTATTATTTCCTCCATTACCACAGTCTCATTTTGCAATGACTTAAGTTTAATTGGTGGCCTTAAAAAATTCGTTTACACTTTTTTAAGTTTACAATATTCATGAGCGAAATTGAAGAACCTGAATCTATTAGGCATTTAGTTTTTTCGTTGTGAATAGTTAACAGTGCTGTCGTTAAATGTTTCGACTGTGGGCCATGTGAAAGTTTACTTCTTCTATGTGGTCAATGTTCATTGGCTCCACACGACTAGAGGCTAACCGTCGTGTATTCGACCTGTATGTATTGTTAGATAGTGTATTATCATTTAATCTTCTATAATCAATTACAACTCTCCATTTCTTTCTTTCGGAATTATCTGCTTTGTTTAAAACTATCCAGGGAGGACTATATTATACCTAATTACTCGCTACTTTAACATGTCCTCAATTTGTTTCGTTATTTCCTGTTCATGTACTTCAGGATATCTGTATATCCTTGAGTAAACTGGGTTATTTGTTTTCGTTATAGTTTCGTGTTGAATACTTTCTGTTGCTGTTAATTCGTCACCATCTCGGTAAAAGGAACTATCATATTTTCTTATTTTTCCTAAAATAGCATTCATTTCCTCTATATTCAAATTCTGCAAAAGTTTCCCAATATCATCCTTACTCAGCTCATAATATTCAAATTCACAGATATCGTTCTTGTCATATGGGCAAGCATATATACATTTAATTACTTTATTATTTATTGTAACGGTATTACATAATCCATATTTTGCCTTATAATTTCATCAAATTGCTTACCTTTACCTTGCTTAAGTTTAATTGACTGCCTCAACAAAATTCGTTTACACTTTTTTAGGTATACACTATTCATGAGCGAAATTCAAGAACCTGAATCTATTAAACATTTAATTTGTTCGTTGTTAACTGTTAACAGTGCTATCGGTAAATGTTTCGACTGTGGACCATGTGAAAATTTACTTCTTCAATGTGGTTATGTTCGACCTGTATGTATCGTTAGTCCGACCCGATTGTTGTCCGTAATTCCTTATTTGTCCAGAGCTTCGCCTGTTATCAAACAGCCTCTGACCTTGTGGCTGTTGTGAGTTTCTATTAGTTAGTGTAAGGTAAGGCTGTCGTTGTTGCTGATATTGCCTAAATGTTCGCTGTGTATTGTTACTTTGAGATCTTCGCATTTCTATTGATAACAACTGAAGCTAAATTGGCTTTAATGTTTTTAACTTTCTCAATATTTTGTGGTGTAAATTGTGTTACTTTTTGCACATCGTTTTCATATATCTCATTTATTTTGGACAATACATATCTTAATTTAATATAACATTCTCTTACATTATTATATCTTACCGAAAATATTCTGTAAGGGATATTGTCCCATTTCCTCGAAGTTCACGGATGAGCATCCTTCATCAAGCCCTACTACTATTATCAAAGTTTGCAAATTTCACAAGCTTGTAAGTTTTTACTGGAGCGTCGTAGAACTTTGAAATTTTCTAACAATAAAGTGCTCTGCCTCTTGTCAATTGAAGGTATCGGTTCTAGCGCTACTGCCCTTGAGTCCAAAATGAAACGTTGATAAACTTCAAATGGCTCTGACTTCTATTCGGTGCGGCCTACATCAAAATTTGCAAATTTCGAATGCATGTAACTCTTTAATGCTGCGACATAAAACCTTGATGGTGCAAAAGCCAAGGCTCAAATTTCTTCTATTCTGCCCTCAATTTGCTATAGTGTAAATTTCCAGATTGTCGTCAATCTCCCTTCTTTGCATATAATAAAGGCTTTGTTGCACTTTTCCTTAATTATCTGTCTTTTCTTGTGATTTGAATTAATAGTCTATTTTATATAAACTTGCCACAGACATACAAGAAATCTGCATTTAATTGTTATTCTCCTGCAATTTCAATTTTAAATGTATCTTCCCCTTTTTACGATATACGAGTAAATGTTCACTTTCATATATCCTTTTTCACAGGATAGAAGTTCACTTTCAAAATTTTCAGACTTTGTTTTTCTGTATACTGTCTGCGACAATTTCGGTGAAATTAATAGACCTAGTTATCAGTTTGAAAGCATATTTATTAATACTCTGTTTTCCATTCTAAAATCAACTTACAACTAATTTCATTTATTTACTTCTTGTTCTTACACATTCTTCTTCCCATTATGCGACTCATTCTCTCTGTTATTGTTGGAGTTTATCCATGTTATTGTATTGCAGAGCAATCGAATTGAAATTAATAGGCAATTATTGTGGAGCGATTTTGTTGCGCTGTTAGAAATCTGATACGTATAAATATATTAATAGGTCAGCTTGTAACAAAGTATGTAGAGCTCTATAGCGAAAGTATGTCAGTCAGCTAACATTAGTGGAGTCTCCGACGTAACTCTCATGGATCCCAGCAGCTCCGGACGAAAGATTGGCAGGTTCCAAAATAGTGGAAGCAAGAGGGTATTTCGGGCAGTAACCCTTATGGTGAACGCCGAATCTCTGGGGACTCTAGTCAAAGCCATTTGAGTCATGGACTATGGATTCTCATCCACAAGAATCAAGGTCTATAAGAAGCACGGGCAACCGTCCGGCATGGCTCAAGGGAGAGCGAACCCTATAAGAAGAACACTCAGGTGGGAGGATGCGATTCTGGAATCAGACTCGAAGGAGTCTGATGCGGATGACACTGTGGTGGAGGTCACCAGCGTTGCAAGCAGCAGAAGTGCTATGAATAGTGCAGATTAACCATCACTCACGCGGAGTTGACGTTCTCCTGATCCAAGAATCCTGAACATACGGGGACTTGGTCTGTAGCCTCAGGGCTAACAAAAAAGATTGCTGTATGCCGTAATTGAAGGAAGATCCAGGTCTTGCATTCTCATAAAAAAATTGTTTCCTCATTTATTCTCACCAATTACAACAACAAGCATTTGACGGCGGTCTCTATGGAAACTGGCAAGAGACGATACTGGCTGGTCTCGGCCTATATGGCGCATGACCATGATATTCCTCCTGAAGCCAACCTTCAAAACCTTGTTGTGGATGCAAAGGCTCAACAGGTGGCTTCTATCATTTAATGCAATGCCAATGCATGCGGTGAGTCGTTATATGAATATATTGTAACGACTAACCTTCTTATCTGTAACAAGGGGTCACAACCCACTTTCATTACTGCTAACAAGCAAGAGTTCCTTGATGTAACCCACGCCTCCAAATCAAGATCTGACCGGATTTCAAATTAGAGAGTTGTAAGATATTTGTGCAGAAACTTTTGCGGTGATGTAGAAGACATATATTAAAAAGACCCTAGAGTATCTTTTAGAGCCCCGCTCCAGCACCATTCCGCGGCGAACAATGTCCAGCGTGAATTTAGTCGATGTCAACTCAGATATTATTACAAAGATAAAATTTAAATGAATTATCCATAGCTTCAAACTAAATGAAGCATCTGCCCAGATGGCACAACTCCAATTGAGATTCTGCAGTCAGAGAATCTTATAATCGTGTGACTACACATGATCTACAAAAGTAATATTGAATTAACATATGCTCCTGACTCATGGAAGTATGTGAGGGTAATTTTTATACCCAAGACCGGCAAAAGCTGGAACACAACTCTGCCCTCCTTTTGTCTGAAAATTCTGGAAAGGTTGTTAGATATTCATTTGATGCTCATAATAGACAGACAGAAACTGTCCGTGCCTCACCATTCCTTCTTCAACGGTAAATCGGTAGAGACAGCACTACACTCTGTAGTCTCTAGAATTGAGTGATCCCTGCATAACAAGTCGTTCTCCCAAGTTGCTTTCTTGTATTTGAGGGAGCTTTTAACAACATCAAATCAGACGCAAAAACCGTTGCGCTGTGAGACTTGGAGGTGGACCCCGCCATTAGTAAGTGGATTGGAAATATGCTTAGGGGCAGGACAATCAATTCATAGCTGGGGACGGCGTCGGCCAAAAAGTCCGTGTGCAGAGGCACAAATCAAGATGGAGTTCTTTCACTCCTTCTCTGGTATCTTGAGGAAAATGAGCTGCTTGTTCGATTGGAGAGGGAACGGTGCAAGGTGGTTGCGTATGCGGACGATGTTCCTATTAGCATCCCGGGCAAATATACGAGTATACTATCACAGACATGATGCAACGTATTTTAAACATTCTCTCCAAATATACTACAGACTGTGGGTTGGGAGTTAATCGGACCAAGACTAAAATGGCTTAACTGGAAGACTAATATAAGTGAGATCATTAGGAAGGCTCAGGTAACTCTGTACTCTTGCAAAAGAGTTATGATTAAAAAAATGGGGGTTTCAGCCTAAAGTAGCCTATTGGATATTCACAACTGTGGTACGACCAGTGCTTTTTTATGGGGGGCGTGCGTGGTGGACTTTGCTCAGTAAGTCCACATACAATAGGCTGGTAACAAAGGTACAAAGAACGGCAGAGGTATTCAAAAGTACTGCCATCAGAACGAATCCAATGGCAGCTTTGGAGGGCATCTTTTTGGCGAAAAAATAGCTGCAAATTCAGCTATATGGTAAAAGCTACGCATCAATGGGATGCCAGGAACGAAGGTCATGCGGCTATCTTAAGACGTTTCCAGGGTATTCCTAACTCTTTCGATTGTATCACGTCAATTTCCGCCTTCAATGGATGTGCAGTATCTCCATTTTCTCCAGGAAATAATGGAAGTACGGCATACCCCTCATGTAAAATGATCCAAGATTTTCACATTAACATGTCCTTTAGGCTTCCCGACCCCTGCAGTGATTTTCAGGCTGAGGTCGCGGTTATATAGGCATAAAGATACGTGGACAAGATATTTGCATTCTATCTGACAGCCAAGATTTGCGTTCTCTGCATTCGCCTATTACCACCTCAAATGCCAGCAGGCCCGTCTGCATCTGTACTGGCTTCCCAGGGTTATTCCACCGATTGAACTAGATAGATCAAACCTCGGTACTACTATTGCCACATGTATTGCTCTTAATAAATACAATATCCGTAGGCGTACTGGACAGGCGCTGCTCTGAAAGTACAGGATCAAAATAGCTGGACAAACCTGGCCAAAAATAAATGTCAACCGCTGAAAAGATTTAGTATCTCTACTACTCTCAGGGATACTGGACCCTGGGTACAAACGGTAAAAGGCTGGGGATTACCTCCAATGATTTCTGCTGGAGTTGCATGGACGCGGAGGAGCAAGAGTCCATTGAACACCTTTTATGCATGCGTGGCATGACCATTGAAAGGAATGGGACCTGTGTCTCATGCGGTTTCACAAGGGGATACCTACCGACCTAACGCTTGTTCAATATTTGTTAATGAAATATATTTTTATTTAACATGTTTTCAATGACATCTATTTCTATATTTGATAATATGTAAGAGTTGACGAAGTTGGCTTTGGTCCAATGAACACCGAAGGCTTTAAATAATTTATTTTTATTATTATATATATATATTTTTTTACAACACATTCATTATATTTGTAAATCAATTAGTACTAAATATTATTAAATGCTTAAGTTCACATACGAGTAAATTATAAAGTAATACAACTTCTTTAATATGCATTCTGAAAGCTATTATTTTGTACAAGATCGACTATGGATTTCCTATTTATGGAGAACCTTCTAAGCGGAACTTGGGAAAATTGTTAGCTATATACCACGCCGCAGTTAGAATGGCATTGGGAGCTTTCCGTTCCACTCCAATTTTAAACATTTTAACAGAAGTAGGACTACCTTCTTTAGCAGATACAAAAGAGTGATTGACACGTCGATTAATAGTTAATCTAGCTCACTCAGAAGGATCCATCATAAGTAACCAACAAACAATACACTCAAAGGGAACAAAAAACAAAGATTTGAATCCAAGATGCATAACATAATTAATAATTTGGTAGCTCTACACATGAACATTTCGTTAAAACCTCCAAAGAGACCAAAATGATAGACATTTCTCTAACGTATCACAAAAAAGAAAACACATTACCAGACATTTTTCGGAGACTCTTTTACGAGATTCGTAGCAAGTACGCTAAATGGGATCTACTATTTACGATCAAAAGTAAAGGACATTGCAGCCTTTAGAAGCAGAAACAATTCTGTGCACGTGTTTCATTCTCACTAACAACAACAACAATATCAATACCAACAGCAGCAGCCACACCAGCAGCAAATTCTTTGGAAAATCTTCCAATTCATTTTCCCGACCGTGCCAGAACACCCTAGTACCCTATAATACAACTCAAGTTCGCAAGTCCCCTTGGTCCATACCAACTAAAAGAGTATATAAATAATATTAAAAGCACATTCATGAAAAACGTACTTAATTGGTGACCGCGCTAGAACGCCCCGATTCATAAGCACGTTAAACAAAATATATATAGCAAGTGCGCTTAAACTAAATGAATTTATAAGAAATTGTATTCAGTTAAGCCCATCCTATAAACAGGAGTACCGACAGAATATTGGTAAAGCGACATAGCCTGAAGACAATTCACTATAGAGCTTATAAAGCTGAAAATAATTAAATATTCTCCCATATATATACAAAACAAAAAAAATAATAATAAAAAAAAGGAAAATCTGTTAAAGGAATGTATATACGAGTATACTGGTATAAAAAGAAATTATATAAATTCATAATTATTCACAATATATTAATTCAAATTACCATTAATAAGATATTCGCCCAACAAAAAAACAAAAAAAAATTAAAAATTAAAAAAGCAAAATCTGTTAAAGGAATGTATATATACTGGTATAAAAAGGAATTATATAAATTCATAATTATTCACAATATATTAAATCAAATTACTATTAATAAGAGGTCCATAATTCATAATTGTCTATAAGAACAAACATTTAAAATTCTATACCCAAATTTGTTTGAATCCAGAATCCTAACTTCAATTCAAGAAGACTCTACACCATCACACTCCCTACATCCAGTAGATATTTTCAATTCATTTAGAATTCCCGATGCAATCAAAGATTTGCAAAAGTCGATGACATCCTTAGAACTCTATATGAGTTCATAACAAATGTAGAAACGATTCTTTTATATATATCCAGGGAACAGATAAACACTCCTTAAGGCAATGTTCTTTTAAGGGCAATAAGGCATAAAGTAGAAGGGTCAAGGCCAAGCGAATGAAACCCTCAACATGTTCGGCACACCTCTAATTTGGGATGAAATAAAGAAACACCTGATACTTAACTATTCAGACAAAAGAACGGAAACCTCACTTAAACGCGATTATATAACTTGAATCAGAATAGGTTGTCTGTCAAAAATTTTTATAATGAAGTAATAAAGTGTGATCAATGCGAAAAAAGACCTGTATACAGAGATGTGTTTGAATTCATTTTTAGTGGGATTAAGAGAACCTTAATGATCATGTATAAGGGCAATGGGACCAGATACAATAGCAACCGCACTGGCATTTTGTATCAAATAGCAAAATATTTTCTATAAAAAAACCGAGCCACGCAGATCCTATTTTAGTCCACAGCATTCACTATACCCAAGCCATAATATAATTAGCTACAGCGAAAATTACACTAGAACAAGATATCCCCAATTTAACCCGAATTTCCAAAGTCAAAATAATAATATGAAAAACCAAAAACCCTTCAATCCAAACCCTTTCAATAGAAATTACCAATCCAAACACGAACTAATGGATACCAGTTCTGGCTTCAGTAACTTCAGTCAAAAACGGATATCCGAACCCATGGATACTCTCACTGGATACACCAACATGAAAAACTCAACCATGTCGAGGAATATAAACCAGACTTCAGGATCGATTTATATAGAGAAAAATACAGGAGAATAATACAATGTGAATTGCAAGGAAAACCTTGTTACTAAGACGGGAAAAATAAAAGAGGAAGAAGAAAATAACGACTACATTGACGATTGTCAAAATTTTCGAATGCCTGCCTCAAACTTCCAACGCGTTACTTAGACATAAATGCGCACGGATACACCCTACCATATATTAACATCTCATCCCCATTTGGGCGTCACCCAAGATTCTGAATATATACAGGCGCATCATCTTCTTTTATCAGCCCTGAATTCATTGAGTTACAATTTTAAAAGAATTGCAAACCAATTACAATCACCACAGTTCTGAATAGTTACCAAATAGACAAAACAATTCTGAAAACGAACATAAGAGAACCCAACTCAAAATTCATTCGATGGAGACTTAAGCTAGAAGAATACGATTATGAAATAGTTTACAAAGAAGGCAAAATAAACACTAATGCAGATTCATTAAGCAGAATAAAAATAGAAGCCACTATCAGCAACAAATGAATAGAAGCATACATTAACGACGTAACTTCAATTCAGGGAACTCAAGGCACCACCGTACATTCCTCAGACGAAAATCTCAACGACAGAATATTCATATCGGAAAAACCATTAAATGAATTTAATATACAAATAGTACTCGAAGAGAGCTTAATTGGTGCCTAGATGACTTTAGAAACAATATTCAAAAACAAACTAAGACGAATAATAAGACGAACAAACCGTAACCGATATTTTCAAAGCCTTCTGTCCACGCAATAGGGTATTTGGCATTTACACTAATGATAAAATGTTCCGCATAGTTCAAGGTACCTACTCAAAACATTTTTAACACAATAAACTTTTCGTATGTATTAAGGAGCACAGAAAAACTTAGGAACATAAGGCTTAAGATGATGAACAAGAAAAGTGTATCTGAGAGTACCATAAACCACAACCATAGAGGAATTAATGAAACTCTTTTGCATTTAAAAAGAAAATATTACTTTCCATTTGTGTGCTGAGGGTGCACAGATCATAGCATTTATTAGGCAATGCGCAGTATACATTTATATGTATAAACTACATACGTACACACTTGTGTGCTAAGCGGTGTGTGCATTGGTTTGACATAGCATTGCGCAGTATATTTGCGTACAATTGCATGCTGTGTATTGACGTAGACAACGGTCCGTACAAGACGCCGTATGATCACACCAACAATTGTGTATGTTCTTAGGATTATATTTGACAGATATAACATTCCGTTAAAGTGAATAGCTTAGGAGTCCGTAGTCGGCAGAGGGTTCGACTGCGAAGTTTGCATATTAAAACATCGCGCGTGCTGTACATATACACATAGGAATTTTATTCCAGCCCAAACCGTGTTTTTCGTCTTTTTTGGTTGTTGCTCCCTTCTCGAGGTGCTCGTATATTACGCTTGTCTGCGGTGGTGTATAGGTGTCTTGCCACCAAACTACCCTACAGCGGTTTTATTACCTTTCTTGATCAGGTAATTCGGGAGTCTGCAGTACGCATGTGCGCAGTCGGTGTAGGTGTCTTACCACCAGACCACTCCACAGCAGCTCTGCTCCCTTCTCTAAGTGCTCGTGCATTACGCTTGTCTGCGGTGGTGTATTGTTACCTTATCATCTGACCCTCTATAACCAACCTAAACCGAACTGATAGACATCATTGAGCTCCGATCACGAACCACTAACCGCTCCATTATGCTGACCTCGTATATCGACGCGGCTGATCAAATGACGGCATTTATCAGCGCTTTTGAGCAGCTGCCTCCTAATAGCCACACTCTTGCCTCGCTCCGCCTCGATCAGACTGAATTAGATTCGCATTGGCATAAGCTCAAAGACACCCATTCCAGAGATTGTGGACCTACTCCCCTTGACTGATGATGGGTTCGATCAAGCGTGGAAAAACCTCATTGACCGATACGACAACCGACGAATCATGATCAACTGTCAGCTCAAATCCTTATTTCATCTACTCCCAATTTCAAAAGAAAGTAGCTCTGAAATTAAGAGGCTGCAACGTGATGTCGGCAACTGTATTACAGTATTTCAAAAACTAAACGTGGGCGTGTCCAGCTGGGATCCTATCCTTGTTTATTTATATTCAGTCCGTTTGCCTGAAAAAACCCTCTCCATGTGGGAACAGTCTATAACTAACTATTCCGATCCCCCACAGTGGAAGATAATGGATGAATTCCTCACCAAGCGTTTCCAAACGTTTGAAGCCGTCTCCGATCTATGGCAGCCGATCACGGCGCGGCCTACGGTGGGGATGCACCCAAATGCACAAATGTACAGACTCACCAAGTAAGGGTCAACCCAGAGGGGTGTCAGATCTGTGCGCAACAGCTTCATCGCGTTCAAAATTGCCCCTCCACGCCACTGTCACAGAGCGATGGGGATTGGTGCGAAGCCACAATCTGTGTGTTTACTGCCTGCTCGACCATCGCGCGGCGAATTGTGGAAGTCGACATTCATGTTTGTCATGTCGAGAACGGCATCACACCATGCTCCACAGGGAGTCGCGACACGAACGAGGCGCTAATGCTCAAATACGACCGATACCTCCGCAAGGTAAAAGACGACCAAATACACCCAATACTACCACTGGGTATGCACAACCTGCTGCACCATCGTCGTCCCACGCTGCACAAGTGGTGCCCGCATCAGTCCAGGGATGATCCGGTCCATATCAATCCCGCGGTCGACTCCCGAACCGCGTTCTTCTGGGAACTGCCATCATCAATAATTGGCATCACGGAGTCAATTACATGGCCCGGGCTTTGATCGATCCTGGATCGGAAGGATCTTTTATTTCCGACAGACTACAACGACGCCTGCGCAACCCTACGCGTACCGTGCATGCACAGGTGTCAGGGGTGAGCAATGTGGTGGCAGCAAACGTAACAAAGGCGTGTGACTTGACTGTGGGTTCACCCCTCGACGCAAAGGGACGACTCCCTGTGTCAGCATTGGTACTGCCCACTTTAACTGGGGAATTGCCCCGGCTAGAGATGTCCACGCAGGACTACCCACAATTAACTGACATTCAGCTTGCCGACCCGACCTGTCCGGTTCATCACAGGTAGACGTACAAATAGGTGGGGTTCTGTACCCAATGGTGTTGCTTGATGGTCTGAGACGCGATGTCATAGGGTCATTGATTGCGCAGGAGATTTATTCGGTTGGATCCTAACTGGACCAATACCTGAAAGCAATGTACGATCTTTCTGTGCCAGGGTGACCCTTGACTATCATTCAGTCGAGGAACTTCTACAGAAGTTCTGGGAGGTGGAAGAACCACCTAAGGAAAAGAGACTTTCCCCCAGTGATAAAGCATGTATCGATTTGTATACACGCACTACGTATCGGGAATCTTCTGGGCAATATGTGGTGGAATTACCATTCAAGTCGACACAACGCCCTGAAGAAGCACTCGGATCATCCCGTCATATTGCACTCACATAATTTGAATGGAATGAAGCAATACTGTTGCGGAACCCTGATCAGAAGCAGCAATACGACTCAGTAGTGCTAGAGTATTTGGAATTCGACCATATAATCCAAATCCCGACCCCACATCACTTCTCATCCGGACACTACTATCTCCCACATCATGCGGTGTTCAAGCCTGAAAGCAAGTCCACTAAATTTCGGGTGGTGTTTAATGCATCCCAGCCAACGACTAATACAGTCAGACTGAACGACGTGTTACATACAGGACCAACGCTGCAAGCTGCCTTGGCACAGTTGATCGTACGCTGGCGAATGTTTAAATTCGTGTTCAATGGGGATTTACAAAAAATGTATCAGCAAATCAAGGTGGCCCCTCATCAGACTCCTTATCAGCGTATAGTATTTCGGCACTCGCCGAATACCCCGGTATCTGACTACGAACTGCGAAAGGTCACCTTTGGTGTTAATTGTGCACCCTACCTCGCAATTAGAACACTCCGACAACTAGCTACTGACGTAGAACAGGACCTGCCCTTAGCCGCACAGGTGTTACGGGACTGCATGTATGTGGATGACGCATTGGTGGGCACTCACGATGTTGATTCGTGCTCTCGATTCAGCCGGTTTCTCTATGCGTAAATTGACCGCAAATACAGCGGCCATTTTAGAATCATTACCCACCGACCATTTATTGCGGGAAGACTTCTTAAAGCTTGATGAAGCCAGTCTGACAAAAACGTTAGGGGTTCGTTGAAATGCAAGGTCCGATCATTTTACTTTCACATTCACCCAATCTGTTACGAACCCCGACCCACCAAACGAAAGGTGCTGTCCATAATAGCACAACTTTTCGATTCTGCCGGGTGGTTAGCTCCGGTTGTGAAAGCAAAGATATTAATGCCACAGATCTGGGTTGATCAGGTTGATTGGGATGACCCGTTAACTGACGCCTCCTCCAGACGATGGGAAGATTTTTTAACTGCATATGACGACATCTCTCAAATTCGTATCCCTTGCTGGGTGGATTCATCACTCGGGGGTAATATACAGTTCCAGGCATTTTCTGACGCATCTCAGGCGGCATATGCCGCAGCAATCTACGTCCGAAACCAGTCGGAGAACCAGATTTCATCGCACTTATTGGTGGCAAAACCTTATAAACCCAATCACTACCTCGATTGGAGCTTTTTGGGGCCGTTCTTTTGACAGAACTGATAACACCATTAATGACAATGGTTGGCATCTCCCGTGACAATCTATTCTGTTGGACCGACTCGACCATCGTGTTGGCCTGGCTCCGTAAATCCCCGAACACGTGGATGACTTTCGTTGCTAATCGTGTCACCTCTGTGTCTGAAAAAGTTGGAGTGGCCTGATGGAGGCACGTGAAATCAGAAGATGATCCCGCGGGCCTCGCTAGCCGAGGAGTGGCGCCTGCAGCATTGCGTCAAAGCTCCTTATGGTGGAACGGCCCGAAGTGGCTGTGTCTCCAACAGCAGTTATGGCCACAAACTTCAGATACGACCAATGCGGTCACGATGGAGGAGCAGCGAGTCGTATCTACTCAATCCATACAAGTTCTGCAACACGCCGACTTGGTATTACCTTTTTCTTCGCTTTCATGCGCGCTGCGGGTAATCTGCTACGTCAAGCGATTCCAGATGTATACCATGCGAGAGTCACACCACTCCGCCCCACCACGAGGTTCGCCACTCTCCGCTAAAGAAATACGTGCTGTTTCCCAGCTTTTAATTAGGTTGACTCAACAACTCTATTATCCGAAGGAGTACACCGCCCTACGGGACAACCAGCTGGTACCGAACTCGAGCTCCTTAATCACTCTGAACCCGTTTTTGCACTCGGATGCGTCGATCCGAGTGAACGGACGTCTGGCGCATTCCAACCAGATCCCGGAACGACATCCACAAATTCTCCCATATCACGGTCATTTTACCCGCCTATTTATCGAATTCATCCATTAAATATCAGTTCATTGGGGTAATCAACTGATGCTACGGTTGCTTAGGACTCAATACTGGGTTCCGCGATCTAAGGTCCTGATCAAGGGTACCATTCTGCGATGCAAAACCTGTCTAATCGAAAAACAGCGCCGCCTATCCCAGATAATGGCTCCCCTACCACCAGAGCGAACTACTCTATCTCGTCCATTTACTACCGTCGGGGTGGATTTTGCTGGCTCATTTGACATTAAAACATTTCAAGGTCGGGGTGCAGACTGACAAAGGGATATGTTTGCGATTTTGTATGCTTCGCCACTAAGGCCGTACATCTGGAACCAACTACCGATTTGAGTTCGCCTGCCTTTTTAGCGGCATTGTCTCGATTTATAGGACGCCGGGGGTGTCCCGCCCACATTCATTCCGATAATTCCGGAATGAATGTGGGCGGGACACCCCCGGCGTCCTATAAATCGAGACAATGCCGCTAAAAAGGCAGGCGGTACAGGTATTGGTACAGTTAGAATGGCACTTCATTCCGCCGAACGCTCCACACATGGGGGGCTTGTGGGAAGCTGCGGTAAAGAGATTTAAACTACACTTCAAGCGAATGGGAAGCCAACTGAAATACACTTTTGAAGAGTTTGCCACCGTATTAGCTCGTATCGAAGCATGTCTTAACTAGCGTCCGATCAGCGCACTAGCCACTTATCCTACAGATCTGCAACCACTCACCCCGGGACACTTCTTAGTGGGGGGCCCACTTTGATCACTAGCGGCTCCAGAAGAGACGACTCACTACCTCTCCGTACTCAATCGATGGAGGAGACTCGAAGCATTCTCCCAGCAGTTAGCGGCTCGATGGAAGACTGAGTATCTGTTGGAATGCCAGCGAAGATCTAAATGGCAGACTGTCGAAGAAAACGTCGAAACCGGAGACTTGGTTGTACTACAGGAGGATCAGCTCCCACCAAATGAATGGCGTTTGGTGAGAATCATTGAAGTGCACGATGCGAACGGTAAGGTGCGAAGTGTGAAAGTGCGGACCACACGCGGAATCCTCACGCGACCCATAGTCAAGTTGGTATTGCTCCCTAGAGCAGCCCGCTTCGACGCCGGAACGAAACTGTCCATCGCCACCATTCTCCGTGCCGCATCGACCGCGGCGTAACCTGATGACGCTAGACATGGATCAGTCACCGCCCCCATTCTCCGTGCCGCATCCACCGCGGCACCACCTGATGACGCTAGACGTGGATCAGCCAGCGCCCCTATTCTCCGGTTCGCAGCCACCGCGGCGACACCTAACACCAATCCAGACAGGCGCGATCGAGCCGAGACCACGGGTAGTGGCATTTTCTTTGCTGCAAGCGACCCCCAAAGCGGTTTGCCCGCAGCCAAAGCCAAGGAACCCGTCGATGAAGCGACCAGCTCTACCCCCACCGGTCCTCAATCAACGGTGTAAGATGTGCCGGAGGTGGGGTCATATAATGGAAGTGTGTGGAGCCTTCCTCGCCCTCTCCGCTATGAAGAGACGGGTCCAGGTAGTGGCACGGATCTTGTGCTTCAAGTGCCTGGAGCCCAAGCATATGGCCTCCCGATGCCAGAAGCCGCCGTGTGCCATATGCCGGTGTGATCACCACACCACCCTCCTCGTGTGAGGGGTCACTGGGTGGGGCTCGGCGTGATCATACCGTTTCTCTTGCAATACTGCAAGGGGGCGGCATGTTCGTGCCGAGCAACCTCTCTAGATTGCTGTGACCTGAAGCGATATCACCATGCTGCTGCTCTCGGTTAAGGGCAGCGTGACGTCGAGAGAATTCCCGACGCCACGTCGTCTAAGGCAGAGAGCAGCAGTATCGGATGATCTTTTTTAGCCAGTTACAGCCGTCTTTGTCACTTTCGTTTTCGGATGTTACGAGCTCTCGCGCAGCAGCGTGGGCAGAAGCTCGCACTTCAGTGGAGCATCTCGAAGAAGCGACTTCATAACATTAAAGTGTACACAATTAATAAGCCTAAAATCATAGGATCCATCTTGATCAATAAAACAATAACCATACGTTTAAAAGTTATATCGTTTTTACTGAAAATTAGTTCTGCTGCTACTTCAACAACTGCGACGCCTCAACTACACACTAAAAAGCTTCCATTTAATAACGAACACAAATATCTGAAAAATCTAAACGAATACCAAGAGATTCTATATCCCATAGTGAAAGAAAAGTTAGAAACAGAAACCTGTAAAAGTATAGAAAAACTTGACAAGAATAGAACAAACCCGCAAATTTTGAACCCAATGACGAGATTTTCAGAAAGGAATGCACAAGAAACAAAATCACTCCTAGATACACTAAACATAAAATCAAACAAAGCAACAAACTAAATCTTATAACAACAACAAAAAAAAATTATATAAAGCAAAAATACCAAAAAAGAAAAAAATATTTGAAAATAGGAAACAAGGAATAGTCTTGGTAGAACTAAATATTAATTCAAAACTAAGTCCAAAAGAGTTCAATTAAATACATAGACAATCGAACCCACAAGACACCCATTTAAACCTCAAAGCCTATTATATTTTTACAAAAATAATATTTATACCAATAGTAGAAACGAAAATTTATCAAATACTTCCCAGAATTACACAACCTATTAATGACACAACACCATATATATTATATAATATATCCAATATTCGAACCAAACTTACCCTAGATTAGAAAACACCGATTACTGCACGATTTCCATAAAACAAGAAGAAACCAAAAAATCAACATGAATCAGCAGCCTACTCTCAAATGAAGACACTAGGAGATGCACCTCCAACGACATGAGCAGAATCGAAACAATATTCCAACAAGAACCTTGTATCGCTCGGACCACATCAAGCTCTATCTGGTCATAGCGCTACTGTAAGGGGGGAGGAGTTACATTCGCACTAACAACAACAACATTATAAATACCAACAGCAGCAGCCACATCAGCATAAAAGTCTTTGTAAAATCATCCAATTCATATACCTATTAAAAACATCAGATGGAAATTCACTTTAAAATCATCCAGCATCAAAATCTTTGTAACATCATCCAGCATCAAATTCTTTGTAAAATCATCCAATTCATTTTCCCATTAAAAACATCAGATTCAAATTCAATATAAAATCATCCAGCATCAAATTCTTTCTAGATCTCCAATTTAAATTCGCAATAATCATCCAACTAAAATTCAATGTAAATTCATGAAAGTAATTTCTTTAGAATAAGCATATTCTACGATATAAATACTTGTACTTTAAAATAATATATTCATTATAGAATTGATTGTGAAGTGGAAAGGTTGTTTTATATAAACATTGTAACTCGCGTACCAGATAGAAATAAATTGAAAGAGAAAAACTCTAATTTGCTCAGATGCCATAGAAAATATTAGTAAAACAAATTGCATATCCGCTATTAAGCACCTGCTGATCTCTTCTTCCAGTAAAATAAAATTAATCTGAATACCTAGTCATGTGGGGATTGAGGAAAACACGCTCGCAGATAGCGCAGCCAAAAGTGCAACCAAAGCACCGCTGCTTCTTCATAACACAACTAATAAACTAGATTTGAAGAGATATGCGGATAAGTTTCTTTTTTTGTTTGATGAACTTTCGTCACTGTGTTGAGTTGCTGTGAGAGAATTTCTCCAGAATCTTTGCGTGCCCCGAAAGGTTGCCTTCTTTAAGATGGGCTAGATTAGGTAGCCTTAGGGCCGCGCTGGCCGCCATCCTTTTAACTACAAGGTGTAGAGGAGTCAGTCCAGTGATCACTCCCAAAGCTAGTGTGGGGCACGTTCTCATTGCTCCCGTCACACTCAAACAGGCTATACGGTGAATCTTGTTAAGAGTCATCTGAGCTCCTGTTTGGTTTACTTTTGGCCACCATACCAACGACGCATAAGTAATCATTGGTACTATTATTGTTTTATATGACCACGCCATAATTTTTGGCCGTAGTCCCCATGTTTTACCGTACAACCTCTGGCAAGCATAGGTTGCTCTTAAGGCTTTACTAGTTATGTATGATAAGTGGTTTTTCCAAGTTAGAGTTTTCTCCAGGATTACTCCCAGATATTTCATTTCATTGGACATTGTTAAGTTTGTGGTCCCTAAACTTAAGGTCCCCAGATTCAGTTTCCTTCTTTTGGTGAAGGGTACCACGTTTGTTTTATTCGGATTTATCGATAGGTCTTTCTCCTGACACCAGTTTTGAGTGATGTCAAGAGCCAGTTGCATGCGATCTGTTATGGAAGAGTCAAACTTGCCTCTGACCATAATTACCAAATCATCCGCAAAGCCCTGAACTTCGTATCCGAGGTCATTGAGAGTTTGTAAGAGCTCGTCGATAACCAATAACCATAGGAGTGGCGATAGGACGCCCCCTGGGGACATCCTTTGGTTGACCTGACAATTTGCTTTGCTGTCCCTGTTTCAAAGATTGTCGTTCTGTGTTTCAGCATATTGAGAACCCATGTTATGATCAGTCTTTGTATACCTTTCCTGTTCATCCCCTCCTCAATTGATCTGAAAGTAGCATTGTCAAAAGCCCCCGTAATGTACAGAGAGCTATTTCTTTACCCTCAAACGCCTTTTCAATTTTGCTCGTTAAGCTATGTATGGCTCTCTCAGTCGATTTGCCTGATTGGTAAGCGTATTGTTCAATATGAAGAGGAGAATCTTTAAGATAAGTTTCCCTGATATATTGGTCCAGAATTTTTTCCATAACTTTTAGCAGGAATGACGTCAGGCTAATGGGCCGATAGGCTTTTGGCGTGTGGTCCGCCTTTTTGCCTGCTTTCGGTATGAAAGCCACCCTAGCCTTCGTCCAAGGTTTAGGCACTATGCCTAGTTCCAGGCTTATCCTGAAAATATTTGTTAGCACAGGTGCTAATACATCAACACCTTGCCGAAGTAGGCACGGTTGTATATTATCGACACCTGGCGATTTGAATGGTCTAAAAGTGGAGATAGCCCATTTGGTTTTATTGACGGTGAAGATTCTGCGAGCCAGTGAGAGTTCCCTCCTTGTAGGCATCAAGAAACGAGTATTCTCGATGATTTCACTATCCTCTCCGCTAGTGGGACAGCCTGGAAAGTGAGTGTCCAACAAAAGCTGTCCCGTCTCTTCCAGGCTCTCCGTAAAATTTCCGTCAGGCTTCTTGAGTGTAGAAAGTCCGTTTGAGTGATCTTTATTGAGTGATTTCTGGAGTCGGGTAGCTGCTGGAAGGGTTTCAATCTCCTCACAGTACTTTTTCCATGAGTCTCTCTTAGATCTTCTCAACTCATTATTATAGGCCGTTAAGGCACTTCTATAAGATGCCCAGTCACCATTAGACTTGGCTCTATTAAAGAGTTGACGGGCTTTTTTGCGCAAAACATTTAGCTCCCCGCTCCACCAGGGTACGTTCCTAGAACGTTTCTTCACAACTAAATTGCAGCTACTTTCAAAAGCCTCGATTATTATATTATTTAATTTGTTAACTTCAAGATCTAGTTCCTGAGAGTTACTTATTTTTTCACTAAGGCACGCAATATTTTGCTCTAAGTAAAAGTTATATATCGACCAGTTGGTCTTCCTAACATATCTCATTTCGAAGGTGCCTCCAATCTCCCCCCCAGATCAAAGCAAATGTACCTATGGTCCGACAAGGAGACCTCATTAAGCACCCTCCAATTAGAAATGTTATTTGATATGAATGCGCTAGTTAGGGTGAGATCTAACACCTCCCCCCTTATCGCATTCATAAAGGTAGGCTCGTCACCCCTATTTACCACCACCAGATTGTTTGTCGTAATAAAATCAAGAAGTGACTCACCTCGCCCGTTCGTGTCCGTGCTTCCCCATACCGTGTGGTGCGCGTTTTCGTCGCAGCACACCACCCACTGTAGACTGCTAGTGCGATAGTACTCCGTAAGCTGCTGGAGCTCGCGCGATACCGCGTCCTCTGTGTCGCCAGGTAAGTACATGGAGGCCAGGACTACCGTTCGCCTCCCTTTGGCACTAGGCACTTCTGCCTGTACTGCCACCAGATCGCGTTGTAGAAGCTCTGAAATTGTGAGGAATTTAATATTTTTGTTGATCATGATCGCTGCCCTCGGTCGGTCAACATTATTATCATAGATCAACTGACATGTTTTTGTCTGCAGACCATTTATGCGCCCATTTGTGGCCCATGGTTCTTGAATGGCTACGAAGTCCAGACTCTGGTGTTCCACCAAGGCACTGAGCCTGTAAGAGGCTGCTATAGCCCTGTGGAGATTTATTTGGAGACAGTGAAGCTGCTTCCAAGAGTTTTGCGTTCGTGATGGGGCCTGGGATATTATTTCCCAGACCGATCCTTGAGGATCTTACCACCCTTTGTGCTCCGCAAAGTTTCCGCAGCCTCCGGATCTTTTCTCTCCCATTTCCTGAGCCTACCAGAGAGAGCAGATGGTTTTGGACGTTGGACACGTGTGCCTCTCTCCGCTCTCGGTACTGGCTTTGTGAAAATGGGCCCCGTTTTCGGCTTCTGGCTACTCTGCTTTGCCCGCGCTGCAACAGATGTTGTTGGTTGCTCTTCAACACCAACAGCAGATTTTGCCCTGTTCCCCTTCAGTCCAGGTCGGAGCTGGGCACTGCCAAAGCCATAGTAGACCTTGTTACCCAGTGTGTCAACCCTTTCAGACGAGATGGGGTCCAGAGCAATTGCCAGCTCGACCTGGTCACCTTTTTGTAGGCGATGGAGCACCCGCCACTCGCTGATACTAATGCCCTAATTCTGCGACTCCACTTGCCCCAAAATTCGGTCATTTTGCCAAGATACCGAGCCGGGAAAGTAGCCAACGAAGATCTTGGCCTTTGGCACTTTTGCCGCGTCCACCACGTTCAACTCAGCCCCCTCCCATGGCTTCATGGCTGGTATCCATTCTTCAGCCCAGGCTACGGTTTCGTCGTCCAGACAGTTGATCGTCAACCATCCAGGCTTGAAACTACAGCCTGCAAAGTGTGGCTTCACTGGGCCCCCACGAGTCTCGAACATCTTGTCGAGAATACACCGTTGTACCTTCCCAATTTCTTCAGTGGACCATATGCCCTCCGGGAAATTGCTAGGTATAACCCCTATCTTTTTGGAGCGGACTGTCTCCGCTAGAGTAGGCTTTGAACAGGGAACCCCAAGGAGGCGCCCTGCACGCCATGTCTTTCAGAGACACTCGCCACCTTCTTTCTGTGACCAGGTTCGCCCCCAAGTAAGGTCTCCATCTCCTTCATCTCACCACAAACCGGCGGATCAGCTGGGGGCCCTATTGACATTTGATCAATGTTTTTATTGCCCTCCTGTGCAAGCCGCTTTGCCGGCCTGGAGCTCGATGTCGGCGTTGAGGTATCTGAACGGGATCTTTTATAGGTCCATCGCGCAGACAAGATGGCTGGATTTGCGCCAAGGACCGAGCTGTTTCCAGCGATATGCCCCTGGAAAGCAAAGCCTTCAAACGTTTACGTCCAGCGCCGGACAGCTTCACCCTAAGTTTTGGAATCTTCTCTGGAGCAGTTTCAAGAAGATTTCTCTCCTGTTCCGAGGAGATAGACGTCCCAGCCGATTCTTGGCTAAGTGGGATATCCATCTGATCCGGTCTGTCGGGTAAGGCACTGGGTGCCCCCCCAACAGGTCGTGCTCCATGCTTTCATTGTCGATGGGACCAGATGCCCCCTCGGCCAACGATGGCTGTTGGCTCATTGTAGCCACACTATGCATATTTGAAGGTGTTCGGTCCATTTTTGTCTCATATAGGTTTAAGTTTTCCATATATTTTTCTATAATTTTTTTGCGTTTTGGTCACCCATGGGCGCCCCCGTGGTAAGACTAATTAAAACCGTAGGTTCACCGTACCTCGTACGGAGTTCACTATTAAGCTGGACTCTACCCCGTCAAGCAAGCTCACTGGCATAGCTGTTCCACCGTGAATTTACGGTGTTTTTTTTTGGTCAATAGTTCTGGTGAGCCCTGCCCCAGGGAGTTTTCCCTCTCCCCCGCCCGGCAATCGGCGACCCAAGTCCAGCAGAGACATGACCGTACTGAAAGTGGGCTATTGGTCTGTAAAGGAATTGCCGCACTTTCCCGAAGGGCTGACCAATTGTTAGTGTCTAGGCGATCCGGCGGTCTCAGTGAGACGTTCGATATTGGCCAGTACGACTACTAACTAGCCTTAACGACTGAGCAGGAATCGTAGAAAACTGCTTTCAACCTGTGCGTTGAAGGTAGTTCTAAGTTTGCGTAACTGGACCCTGTCACCGTCTTTCATGTGCTAAGTTCCAGCACACAGTAAGCCCCTACACCGCAACAAGGTGACTACCCAACGTAGGGGAAGTGGTCGTAACAACGAAAAGTGAAGCATGGCAGAGAACGCAAATGCTCTACTAGCCCATTAATAAATTTACGTCAACAAATTCTTTAGAATTTTGTTGTAACGCCGAAGAGCTATGCATAACAAAGAATGTGAATGTTCCACTGGCTCATTAATTAATTCATTACTTCATATTCCTCGAATTACTTTTGTAGTGAAAGAGCGGAAAAACAAGCAATTGGAATAGTGTAATTAAACTGATTGTAACAATGTATCGATCACTTTAGGAGGGTTGATCAGAATATATTACACCTCCCCTTTTCGGAGAATGATCCTACATATAGTGGAGGATCATTCGATTAAATGTGAATTCAATGACAAACTTCCATTACATAGGTATATCTTCCTTTCGCTTTTGTGCTCTTGTCAATGCTAAAATATTATGTAATTTGTCAATTTCCTTGAGTTGACCTATATCTATACGCGACAGTGCATCAGCTCCACAATTTTCTTTGCCTTTTATATATTCCACCGTGAAGTCATATTCTTCCAAGTCTAAACGGGTTCTGTTGAGCTTCGCTGATGGATTTTTCAATGAAAATAAATATGTAAGTGGTTTATGGTCACTGCGAACTAAAAATTTTCTACCATAGAGTTGGGTGCTATCTTTAATCCGAAAGGAAGTCTCTTGAATCTATATGAACCTTGATTTGTTGAGAATGACGTGATATCTCTAGATACCTCTGAAAGTTCAATCTGATGAAAACCTGACATCAAATCCAAACACGAAAAATACTTAGCGCGACCTAGTTGACCCCATATATCATCTATACGTGGGAGAGGAAACTTATCTGCTTTCTTATCTGTTTCTTGTATACCTGATTATAATCAATCAGCAAACGCCATTTTTTTAGCAGTTTCACCTGGCAATGATTTTTTGGGTACCAGTAGCAGAGGGCTATTATATTCTGATACCGATGGTTCTATAATTTCATCATTTTTTAGTTTTTCCACTTGTCTATTGATTTCAGTTTTTTGAGTTTCTGGAATTCTATAATTTTTAATATATACCGGGCTATTATCACTTAGTCTCAGTTTTTGTTTGTAAAAGTTATTCGTTGTTATTTTATCGGAATCCAACGCTAAAATGTCACTAAATTCTTTACATAATTTAGTTAGATCCTTCTTTACAAAGTTGGGAAAATTTGTAGATAATTTATTAAGGATAAGATTTTTCTTTCATTATTGAGTTCTGTATTTTTGCAATTTTTGAGATTGATTATATCATAATATCATATCTTTCAATTTTGATGGATTTATTTTCCAGCATAACATTATTTTCAGTCGTGTTTACTATTCTTACATGGCTATAAGATTTAGTAAGTATGGAATTTGCTATAAAAATGCCATTTGAAAGTTCTTGAGTAGGTACAAACATATCTTCATTCAAGTTTTCAATGTCTATTTTTCTAATAACTTCTGCTCTGGCTGGCAATGAAAATGAATTTTTCATATGAGATGGTTTTAAAGCTACTGAAATTGTTTGAGATCCAACATTTAAGTGCAAAGAAGTGACACTTTGTGAAAAATCCAAAATACAATTATATTTTCGTATGATATCCAACCCCAAGATTCCGTCACAAGGTATTGGAAAATTGGACTCTACCGCTTGAAATGTATGTATGCAGTTAAAATTTTTTACCAGTAAATTTCCGGTAACTGTTCCTATTGATTCAATTATACCCTCATTATAGCCTCTAATTTTGCAGCCATTATTCGATATTATTGGCAGAAAATACAAAACTGAGAATGATTAACAGGCTGCAGCTTATAACATGTGATCAGTGGGCGCACTACCTTAGAAATTGAAGGCTTAAAATAAATTAATACGGTACTCGGATATATAATATAATGGCATGGGTGCCGATGGACACATTAATAAACATTTTAATCGAGCACCGACAAGAAAGTTATAAGAAAACGGCCAGACTCATCGTTGTTGTGTCCGCTTTGCACTCATTGTTTTGTTCTTAAATGAGTATTTAGTTAGACATTAGGTTAGACATTAGTGGACATTTTAGTTTAAGAAATTCAAAATTCAAAAATTACTTGAAAAAGCATTTATGGAAGGCAAGTGATTATTCATTAGTACAGTGAGAATTTGTTTTTAAGGTGTTTGTAATATGGTTGCCTCAAAAGTTACTGCATTTTTTGGCACCAGCAATGGGTCTCATGCAGAAAAACGAGTAAAAGCGCTGAGTTGAGTCAGGTGAGCAATTGCTCGTAAGTCGAGTTCGATCAAACAGCAACAGCTTTTGTTCAATTTCGTATGCATAAATGATGGGCTCAATGCCATTGTAATGATGGGCTCAATGGATTGTATAGCGGCGCGGGAGCTAGCGCACAATTTAAATCGGCGACTTCGAGAGTACAGCCAAATATTTTAATGAGAAGCGATATGTTTGGTTTCCAGATCGAATCTGATTTATTGAGGAAAGGAAAAGTCTCGCTCCGAAGTAGCGTGGATATTGTCCTTTGTTGATTAAAAACTTTCCACATTTCACTTTTACTACTCTTATTTGGCGCTAAATTGTAAATGTCTTTACACTCCACTGTAAATTTTCTCATTAAATAGCGTTGTTGCCAAGAATGATAAAGAATAGATTGCGACAAGTGCACAAAATTGTATCTGGCTGCGTATGTAAACCATACACGACATTGATTTATTTTTGTACATTATTTACGTAATGGTGATGGGACATAATTTGTTTCAGTTTTTTGTGTCTAACTTCGTAAAGAATATATGTTAAAGGATGTTTAAGAAAACTTCAATATCAATATATTTTTAATTGAACGAACTTCTTGGGCTATATTTCCACCCTATATTCTAAGTTAAATAAAAAAGTTTAAAGATTTGTTTATAATTTTATGTTCCATATATTTCAGTAGTGACGGATTTAAACTTTTGTTTCTTATTTACTTACATTTACCATTCCAAAGCTCTTATTTGAAGATTATAGACGTTATTAACAAAGTTTGTACAACAATTACGAATTAATATGTTATTCATCGTTGCAGAGTTGTGTTGAAACTTTCCTCTTGTAAAGGCTTTTTAACGCTTGGGACTGCTTTCCATTCTATGTAATGAATCTGCTTCTTTCGCAAAAGTCAATCCAACACTTCAATTACTCCGGCTTTGTCGGAAAACTGAAGTAATGTATTACTTTTTCAGAACCTGTTTTACCAATCAAGTAGAAATGATATTACAGACATTTCGTTTTAACCACAAAATATAATATAATCAAATGTCTACCCGAAAATGTTACTTTTTTGAGGCTGTGTTGTTCGCAACTGCCCACTGTACATTTCGTTTTTTTTTAAACTTAGCAAACACTTAATGAGTTTATAATTTGTTATATTTTGAAAATATTATTTTCCGGTTAAATTGCTCTCACATTGATTTTACTCAACCTCTCTCAAAATACGCAATGCAGAGTTGCCACAACTCAAAGTATTAATACATTTTCTGTAAGATCTGTCCAAAGCCAAGAACGTTTTATCTTTCTTAGTTCAAAGCGGCACATAAAATACATTATTTATTGTTTTACCTTTTTATTTGTTTAATCCTTTTTATTGTGTTTTTAAATTTTTTTCTTTTGTCCAACTGCACTCCTCGGCGTCGTGTTTTGCACTGACTGCCTTCTCTCCTTCGCTCTCCAAAATAAACCCACCTCGCAAGCCGACATACTCTCAAGCAAGAGCAATATCGCACTCACTCTGTTGCACATCTTCTGTGCTCCTCGTCCGTCACACATCTCTTTCCCGCGCGAAAACATCCTCCGGCCTTGAGACTCGATTCTACTCGAGGATCAACTGGTTCAATAGTTAATACGCAAAGTCCCTGAATCGGTCGGGTAAGGCTACCCGTCCCAGTCCAAAGTGTAACATTCCGTACCAGTCCATCGGAGCCCGGATGCAATTTCGATACTCGGCCCATTCGCCACAATGTTGGTGGAGTCGCTTCATTTTTGATAACGACCAGATCGTCTTCCTTTAGGTTACGCCTAGCTTCTCGCCATTTGGGCCGCTGCTGTAATTCATGCGGATAACTGTCACTCCATAATTTCCAGAATCTTAGTTTTATCTGCTGCCTAGCTTGCCAGAAATTTAAACGGTTCTCCTGCCGTTGGGATGACACTTGTTCTCTCAAAACTGGCGTTAAGGATTCCCCAATCAATAGATGACCTGGAGTTAACGGGCTCAAGTCTTGTGGGTCAGCACTTTGTGCACACAGCGGACGAGAGTTAAGGATTGCTCCGATTTCTGCCAGTAGTGTCTGCATTGCCTCAATCGTAAGTAGACGCGATCCCATAACTCGGCGTAAATGATGCTTGGTCGCCGTAACAGCGGCTTCCCATAAGCCCCCTTGATGAGGCGCAGCAGGGGTAATAAAGTGCCATTGTGTTTTTCGCGCTGCGAGTTGATCATAAAGGTCCAACTCCTGCCAGGTTCGAAGCATTCTACTGAGTTCACGTTCTGCTCCCACGAAATTGGTCCCATTATCGCTCCAGAGATGTGAGCAGTAACCATAGCGAGATGTGAATCGAATAAAAGCCATAATAAATGTATTTGTGCTCAGGTCAGGCACAAATTCTAAATGGACTGCCTTCGAGACCACACATACGAATACAGCTATATATCCCTTAAGTAGGACCCTTCCTCTCCCGCGATCGGGTCGCACCTGTATTGGACCAGCATAGTCCACCCCTGCGTGAAGAAATGGTCGGGCGCGGCGAACACGGCAGGACGGCAGGTCACCCATCATTTGTTCGCCCAATTTAGCTCTTAACCTCATGCACGTAATACAATCTTTTATTAGTGTTCGTGCCAATGCTCGTACCCATATTATCCAATAACACTGTCTTAGTGTAGATGTACGTTGCTGTGCTCCACAATGCAATAATTTAAGATGCGTTTCTCGGGCTAATAACCAAACCAGACGACCCTTACCAGGTAATATAGCTGGATTACACTGCTCAAACGGTAAGTCCGCATTCTGCAATCTTCCGCGCATCCGTAATATGTCATCTCGCATAAAGGGAGCTAGCGTCGCTATTGGACTGGATATTCGGGGCTGATCATTGTCCCGGAGATGTTGAAGAGCTCGGATGTCACCTGTAAAGTATGTAAGTTGTTCCTGTTTGATCGTATGTAAGTTGTTCCTGGTTAACGCCGATTCGAGGTCTCTAATGCTTAGATGGTTTTGGAGTTTCTCATCTAACGACGCACGACAATTACGACTTAATCTGAAAATCCATGCCGTAACTCGCGTCAGACGCTCAATAGAAGAGTAACGATATAGAAGCGATTGATTACTTATGCTTATCGCATTGATGATTTTCTCATCTGTAGTGGCGATGGCTCGTCGACATTCCTTTTTTGCTTCGACTTCCAATTCTGAAGATAACCTCTCTGGTGACTGTGGCCATGTGGTCTTGGGCTGTCGAAGTAAGCATGGCCCATTCCACCACATCTTGGAATCAATCAGGTCGTTCATCGATATCCCTCTAGAGACAATATTAGTTGTATTTTGGTCAGTAGGAATGTAACGCCATTCGCACATAGATGTTCTTTCATGAATTTGACGTACTCGATTTGCCGTAAACTGTATGAGGGTGCCAATTTTGCGTTTTAACCACCATAAAACAATCATAGAGTCTTACCAACAAGTGATGTATAAAATTGATATTTGATGCTCAGATTTACAATCGGCTACCACGCGTTGCATGAGATCACTAAGCAGTAAAGCAGCACGCACTTCAAGGCGTGGTATAGACTCCGCTTTCAAGGGAGCGACCCTAGACTTAGCCAAGACTAGATTAGAATATGTCATTCCAGTCTCAATCAACATATATATCGCCGCGCCATAGGCCTGAATTGAGACATCAGCAAAACCGTGCAGAGCTACACTATCTTGTCTCGTATAGCCCAGCCATCGTGGAATCCGAAGAAGCTTGAATTGGTGAATCTGCGAATATATATCTCGCCAAGCATTATTCAAAATACTTGGCAGCACAGCATCCCAAGCAATTTTCTCATTCCAAATCCTTTGAAGTAACACCTTTGCCTTTATTATAAATGGCGCCGCCAAATCATCTGGGTCATAAAGTCGGGCGGTAACAGATAAAACTTTACGTTTAGTCCAACCAAGGGCAGGTTCTGATGGCAAAGATTCCACCTTGAAGATAAATTCATCTGAAGTTGTATTCCACCTAAGACCTAAAACTGACGTTTCTTCATTAGTGTTGAGTAGAGTTTCATTGACAGTCGATGGCGGTTCCAAGACCGTTTGGATATGGGGAGAGTTAGATCGCCATTTTACAAGCTCGAAACCTCCCGCAGCCAAATTTTCCCGCATCTGTAAGCTTAAGTTCATTAATTCTGGTACCGTGTCTGCTCCTGCAAGACAGTCATCTATAGAAGTTCCGTAATACTGCTTGAGAGCCTAAAGGCCATTTCAATGCATTATCATAAGCACATTGTTGCATTGCCCTTTGTTGTGAGTCAGAATCAAGCTACTTACGCGCAGTTGACTCACAGCACCGGCTCCTATTAAACTCATTAATAATGCACATATTTTTAGGGTGCAAATATTGTAAATGAGTAGTATTTATGCACTAATTATGATGTAAACTTTTAGGGTGTCACAGTTCCACAGTCAAGCTGACGAGGGGCATTTAGAATGCACCGACGACACTTTTACCGAAGTAGGTCGGTTGGCTTGAGCAACTGACAAATAACAATTGCGAAACTGGAACACCAGAAAAGTCAAGACGTAGGCGGTAATGTTGATTTGTAAATAGTATATAAGAACTAGTATTTTAAGAATAAAGCTCTTGTGATTTTGACTTCTAAACGAAAAGTGTCTGTGAGTTTTATTTGTAACAAAAGTGGTGTAGGTTTACAGGTTCCCGCGACAGGACATTCCAGAGGACGTCTCTCGCCGACAAGCAGACACGAGGACCCCAACATTTTGGCGCAGCCGGTCTTAAGGACCTATTGGAGTAATCCCAGGGCAAGGAACCCTGAAGCAGAGAGGCATCCTGCAACGAATTCGAAGGACCTCATCTAAGGACAATACCCCAGCATTAAGGACACTGAGGAATAAAGATGTCATCAGGAAAAATTATGGTGAGTAGAGTATATAGTAGCGTAGAATAAGTAGATACTTCTGCGACCCTGAAGGCGCCGTAGCGCTGGTCAAAGAAGTCGCAACCTATAGGCGCGTTTGCGCTGTTGCACGCAGCTTTGTATGGCAACCATAAACCGTCAGTATGATCGGAAGGTCTATGTGTGTTCATCCTAGCTGTGAGGATTTTTTTGGTAGGGGTTTTGAGTTTGTTTGTCGTGAGGGACATTTGTATTGTCTATTGAGCCATGCCATCTATTTTGGAAATAATTAAATTATTTTTATTGAAAATTTAGATTTTGTTAATTTATGATGGTTGAAAACGAACATATAAAATTTGATTTTAATATTTGGCATTTTGAGCTTAGGGTGTTAGGTAAAGATATTTCAAGAAATGTTTACAACACGTGTTGTACATCGAGTTTAAGTAGTTCGGAAACTACAATTTGCGTAGCGACGTTAAAATAATTTTACATACAGGAAATACGAAGCATGCAAGCATATCATTGTGCGATAATGAAAATGCGTATGATTCTACAGTAAAATTTCTTTATTTGGGTATAAATATTTTTGGAAATAATTTTACGAGACCAAAAACTTCTTCGGAATTAGGAGAAATATTTTAGAACAAAAATTTTTGTGTGTTATTAGTATTGTAAGTATAATTGCTATGCTAATGATAGTATAATTTTTGTACTAGAATAAGTATAATATCGATATATAGTTTATTTCCGCGGTATTACACTAGGGAAAAATGGAAACAAAATTTTGTTGAATAGGAATTTAAGCACTCACTATTGCTTTATTTTCCTGTTTGATTTTAAGAAAACGAAAGTTGGGAATGAAACTGGAAGCACTGAACGACAACTCAAGGACATAACTGGAAGCACCGAACGACAACTCAAGGACGTTACTGAAGGACGGAAAGCGGTTTGGGGCTAGAAAAAGAGGAGGAGAGCAAACTCGGGAACGGAAGAGGCTGGCGTATTTGAGGAAAATACTGGAGGAACAGCAAACAGTGGAGGTCCCTATGCCGTGGGAGCAAGCCAATGGATTATGGCAAGAGGTATGCGGATTGGAGGAACGACAATGCAGGAGACGTGGAACGCAATAAGAACAATATCCTTGTTATACATAATTTGTTAGTTTAATTACCTTTACTTGTTTATTTTTGTTGTTAAAAAAGGAAAAAAGAGAAAATTTTTCATTAATAAAATTTATGAATATAAAGAGAAAGAAAACTAGATTGTACCATTTATTACGGCGTCATAGATAAGAATTTGTTCGGTCTATGGAAACGCCAAGAGAAGCGATAAGATTGCTGGAAGCTCAAAAGCTACAGAGCGAGGCAATTCAGAAAAGAATCAGAAATTGTAGGAAGGATAGTAAAGCAAGGAAAAACAGCGCGTACTACCGCAAGCGCATAACGGAGTTAGAAGCCTTGTTGACTGTGTTTAATAGCAACAACGAGGAGTTGTTAAAGTTTAAGGACCGTTGTGGGGCAAGGAGTACTTTACCAAGGATTACCCGTTACACGTCAACGGTTTGACAAGGGACTGGTTGACCAAATTTAGACTGGATCTAGAAGAGCTGGAAGCACAGGGAGATTGTCCTAGTTCGCAGCAGGACAAGGCTCGAGACAAGCTTAGGTCTCTACAAACTGAGGTAAAATTGTTCGCAGAAAAATTGTTTGAACAATTGGAAGCGGCAACCAGCAAGAGTGAAGCCCAGGTACTCTGGAGATTAGCGAGAGACGGGGGAAACCTGTCAACTCTGGAGGCAGCAGACCAAGCGTTAGCCACTATTCAGAGTCGGACGGAAGAAAAATTTTTCCGAGTCTTCAAAGATACTGAAGAATTGAAGATAAATACGGAATTCCTGGAGAATAAAACTAGAGTACTTTCTAGGCAACTCCGGGAAACTGAGGAAGCCGCGTCGCATCTGGAGAAGGAAAACTTGGAGCTCAAGAGAATCGGGGCAACTACTAAGCCAGCGAGAGTGAGATCGGCTTCAACCTCTCAAATTCAAACGCAGACGGTACTAGCTCTGCCACCAGAAGTTCGCTGGCCGGAGTATTTAACTCCGGAAGGGATAGGTCGTGTGGTAAAGCCTAGATTAATATTGACTGGAGAAAGTGAAGCGGAGTTTGTATTTGACGCATCGGAAGTCGGTGTCGAGCGATTTTCTCCAGGAAGTTCAGTAGATAATAAGAATCAGGTTTATCCGTCCAACGAGCCAGAATCAGAGCTGCAAAGTCCCAATACAGTGGATAATAGTTCGCCTGTACGAGCAAACGGTCGAAGAATAATAAGTTTGAGTCCGTCACTGGTTAAGTACCTCTCAGAGTCGGGAGAAGAAAATCTGGAAACCCCCACAGAGGTTAACGCTAGTTTATCATCGAAACTTAAGCAAGCAAATAAAAGTAAAATGGGCATTCTGGAAGTAGCTCATGCGGTGGAGAGGCTGGTGCCCATGTTCTCAGGAGTCGAGTTGTATGATCTGAGAACTGAGATACGGCGCTTCAAAGAAGGTTGTGAGTTGGCGCAACAGAGTCTTCCGGAAGCAGAAGGGGAACACTTGATAAGATGTATAAGACAAAGGACCACAGGTGATGCGTTTGATTTACTAGCGCATAGCTCAGTAAGCACCCTGCCGGAGTTATACGCACTTTTAGATCGAACATATTTGAAACAAAAGTCGTACGACTGTCTTGTACGGGAAATACAGGAATCAACTCAGAAACCAGGGGAGGAATTGAGAGCCTGGGGACGAAGGATCCAGTCTCTGGGGAACGCTGCTGAGACAGAAGCTAACAGGCAGTTTCCAGGAAATGTCGCAGCATACAAGGCTCAAGTAGAACGAGCCATGATTTCTGTGTTTAAGGCAGGTCTGATAAATAGGGACTTGGCGAATTATACTCTTAATCTCACGCAGAGGAGTATGGCAGAATTAGTCGAAGCGGTTTCTTCCGCCGAAGAAGCAATCCAACAGCGAGCGACAGCAGGTGGAATCTGTTGGAATAATGCTCCTGCAGAGGTAGGACCGATACAGCAGCAGAACCCAAGGGGAGTCGGCAGAATGGTGGATCAAGGTGGACCAAGGTTTCCTAGTCGAGAAATTCCAGCCAAGGAAACCCATCTGTTCATTCTGCCATAGGCCAGGTCATACAAGGGATGAATGTATTTCACGCAAGAATACGCCCTATTGTATGGAGTGCCAAACATATGGTCATGAGGCAAGTAGACAGTGCCAATTAGACAATAAATGGGATCAAAGTGGAAGGCAACCAGCTACGAGGCGCCCGGATCCACCCTTAAGGGACAGCAGGGGCAGTAGCCCTAGGGTCAACTCAACAGAAGGGAACAACAAAGGAAGAAATACTTTCAGCACTGGGAATGGTCAACAGCGGCCAAATTGGAACACTAGAGGGGGACAAAGATTAGGCAACACCCAACAGGGGTTGAAATGCTTTTCATGTGGTCGGATGGGCCATCGAGCTGCGGAGTGCAGGGATAGGCAGTTCCAACAGAGGAACCAGGGAAACTTCCAGCGGCCCAGTCGAGGCCAATAGACTGGAAAGCCAAAAGAAAGGAAGCAACAGTTAGGCCGGAGGTTCGTGTGACTGGTAATGTAGGATGTACAGTCCAGGAAAAGGAGGAGCAAGAGGCTCTCCAATACCACGTACCAAGTAACGTAAGAACAATGGTTCAAGTTACGGAGGAGCAAGAGTCTCTCCGGGAGAAAATTTTTGATTGCGTATTGATTTGGGTAACTGTGATGATTCTAGCATTTAGATTGAGTTTTAATAAGATTAGAGAGTATAGGCCAATCGCCGCGTATGTGGTACGAGGATGTATAGTTAAGGTATTAGCGGTAATTTTGAGGGAGTATAGGGTTGTAAGGCATAACTGTGGTGCATGGAGGAGAAAATTGGAAGAGTTAGGAAGTAGATACGCGTCCATTTTGGAGTCAAAAGGGCGTTGTTTCTTTGTGAGCAGGGTAGGAGATGCTTTCATCGAGATACCCTGCAAGGAGGCAGCTAGTGGAAAGCTTTTGGTAGATTCAGGGGCGGATACTAGCCTCGTAAAATCTAGTGTTTTACGGAAAGGACTAGTTATTAACCCAAAAGATGTAAGAACGCTTAATGGAGCGTTCGGAGGTTGCATCAGAACACTGGGGTCACTTAAAATAGGGCACAGTAAAGTTAAGGGAATGAGTTTTAGAGTGCACGCAGTTGAATTGGATAGGGAAGGTATCCCGGCCGATGGGATAATTGGCCGCGATAATCTCTGGGGCCGCACCATACTGGTTGCGCTAGAAAAACAGTTATCATTTTATGATGATAATAAGAATAGAATCCTTACTCTCCCATTAAAGTCATGGCAGGAAGGAACCGTGAATAGGGTTAAGAATTGTATAGAGGTAGTGAACGCAAGGTCAACCAGAGTAGTTTCTATTCATGTAAACACGAAACTTAGGACTGTTGTTTTGCACAAGCAGCAACTAGCGGACGGCGTATAAATGGGAGAGACCATAACGCACGTTAATCAGGGTAGAGTGTACGCTTGCGTACTCAACGCATCGGAAAAGGACTACCTGATGGATAAGGATTTTAGGCCTAAGTTCACTAGTTATGATAATTTTAAGGAACCGAATTATGGAACGGTTAATCAGATTAAGCAGATAGATGTAAGGAAAAGAATGGAGAGAGTGCTAGAATCACTAAAGTTAGACCCAAGCGTAAATTCAGAAGAGAAGGCAGCAATAGAAGCCGTCTGTGTGTCATTCCATGACATATTTTTGCTGGAAGGAGACCAGTTAACGTATACACCAGAGGTAGAGCATGAAATACCTACTAGGGTGGATCAAGCACCGATTAACCAGAAGCAATACAGGTTGCCACAGGCTCACAAAGATGAGGTAAATGGGCAAGTGCAGGGAATGTTAAAAGATAACATAATTTAACCGAGTATCTCGCCTTGGAACTCACCAATAATTTTGGTACCAAAGAAGGGAGGTGAGCAGGGTCAGAAGAAGTGGAGAATGGTCGTCGATTTTAGGAAATTGAACGACGCCACTATCAAGCAGGTGTTCCCGATACCAAGGATAGAAGAGATTCTGGATCAATTGGGACACAGTAGATATTTTTCTACACTTGATTTAGCGAGTGGCTACCACCAGGTCCTGGTGGATACCCAAGATAAGCAGAAAACCGCGTTCAGCACCGGTTTAGGCCATTATGAGTTCAATAGAATGCCGTTTGGATTAACAGGGGCACCGGCTACCTTCCAACGGCTAATGAACCATGTGCTAACAGGCTTACAAGGGTTAGATTGTTTTGTGTATCTCGATGATATTGTAATTTATGGGAAGAACTTGCAGCAGCATTCGCAACGCTTGCGCAAGGTGCTCCAGAAATTGCGAGAACACAACTTGAAATTAAACACGGAGAAGTGTCAATTTTTGCGGAGAGAGGTGGTTTATTTAGGCCATCGTTGCTCAGCAGGAGGAGCACTGCCTGACCCGCAGAAGGTGGAATGCGTTAAAAATTTAGCGATTCCGAGAAACAGAAAAGAAGTGCAAGCATTCCTAGGACTAGTGAACTATTATAGAAAGTTCGTGGAAGGACCAGCCGGAATTGCGTTGCCAATTAACAAGTTGCTACGAAAAGAGGCAAAGTTCGAATGGACAGAGAGTTGTCGACAAGCATTCGAGAGGCTAAAAGTAATAATTAGCTCGCCACCAATTTTGGCGTACCCCGACTTTGAGCAAACTTTTTTGTTGACCACTGATGCTAGCAATGAAGCATTAGGGGCAGTATTGTCGCAAGGGGAAGTCGGTAATGACCGACCAATAGCATTCGCAATCAGAGCGCTTAGCGACACGGAAAAGAGATACTCCACAATAGAAAAGGAATTTCTAGCCATAGTGTGGGCTACAAAGAATTTTAGGGCATATCTGCTAGGACGCCCATTCAAGATATACACTGATCACCAGCCGTTGAGAGGCATAGCCAACTTGAAAGATCAAACGTCTAGGCTAGCCAGGTTCAGACACAAATTGTCTGAGTATGATTATGAAATCATATACAAACCTGGGAAAAAGAATCTAAATGCGGACGCACTCAGCAGAGTACCGCAGGCACAGAAAGTATCAGTAGTGCAAACGAGGGCCAAAGCACGGTCAGATAAGGCGAAGGCCGAGAGAATGCAAAGAGACAAAATTGATGCTACAAGAGATGTTACAACAAGCATCCAGTAATGTGGAATGGCTGGAGGATATAAAGGATATCCAGGCTGTGTTAAAGGGTTTTCATGATTCACCTCTAGGTGGACACCAGGGATTCTGGAAGACCCATAACAGAATTAGGCGAGTATACGGATGGAAAGGTATGCTCAAAGACATAAAAAAATATGTAAAGAGTTGCCCAAAGTGCCAGGCCAACAAGAGTTCAAGGCTAACAAAGATGCCCATGGTGTTAACTGACACACCAAAGCAACCATTTGATAAAGTTCATATGGATATTGTAGGTATTTTACCTGAGACTGTTTCGGGCAATAAATACATCTTGACGTTCCAAGCTGATTTCTCAAAGTATATGGCGTGCGTGGCTATACCTGATGCGGAAGCAGGTACGGTAGCCAAGGCATTCTTTGATGAAATTATAGCACGTTACAACATACCTAAGGTTTTGATAACCGACAATGGTTCAAATTTCGTATCAAAACTATTCTCAGAAACGTGTAAAATGCTGGGAATCAAGAAGTTGCACATAACACCATATCATCCACAGGCGAATGGCTCATTGGAACGTAGTCATCGACCTTTGGCCGAGTACTTGCGCAGTTTTGCCAAAGAAGACGGCTCGAATTGGGATCAATGGTTGACCACTGCAATGCATGTGAAATGCAATGGAAAGCAGCCGGACCACCCATCCTCGTACAGACCAATTTGCATGCTCGATACGCTGGGTAAAATCTTAGAGAGAATTATCTGCGATAGACTGCAAGAATCACTTGAAAAGCCAGGAGGATTGGCCGCAAATCAATTTGGATTTCGGAGATCGCGATCCACCGTGGATGCAGTCCAAGCAGTGATGGATATTGCAAGAGAAGTACTCAGCGGGAAGAGATGGGTAAATGGAAGCAAAAAATACTGCGCAGTGATCACATTGGATGTGAAGAACGCTTTCAACTCGGCGAGTTGGCCATTAATCATAAGCGCCCTCCGGAAATTCGCTGTCCCGGAGTACTTGTTGCGAATTTTAGCTAGTTATTTTGACAACCGAGTACTACTGTACGATACGGACGAAGGGGCAAAGCAATATAGGATCACGGGGGGAGTACCCCAGGGTTCTGTGCTCGGCCCTTCATTATGGAATGGTATGTACAATGACATACTCCAACTGGACCTACCGGAAGATACTACGGTGGTAGGCTATGCGGACGACATTGCTGTGGTAGCAGTAGCAAAACAGCTGGACATGCTCCAAACGATATGCAATGATGCGATCGTCAGAATAAGAAGCTGGCTTGATGACTCAAAACTGGAATTGGCGGCCCAGAAAACAGAGGTGGTCCTGCTGAGCTCCAGAAAAGTGCGAGAGCATATAACAATAACGGTGGGCGAACACGAAATTACATCGCAGCCGTATCTGCGGTACTTGGGAGTGATCATAGACGCGAAACTGACCTTCAAGGAACACCTTAGGACAGTATGCGAAAAGGCTGCCCGCGTCAACGGTGCGCTCACAAAGATGATGCCAAACTTGGGAGGGCCCAGATCAAGTCGAAGGAAGCTACTATCGAGGGTAACTACCTCGATCATCCTATATGCGGCTCCAATTTGGGCAGAAGTCGCGCGTACAGAGAGCGTCTCAAAAGGAATCCGATCTGTACATAGGCTCAGCGCGCTAAGGGTTGCTAGCGCCTTTCGGACAGTTTCGGATGATGCCATTTGTGTGTTATCAAGTAAGCCACCAATCGACCTGCTTGCATATGAAATGCAGGATTTGTATAGGAGAGGGACAAGACCAACGGCTGCAGATAAGCTTGAAATAAGACAGAAAACCATGCAACAATGGCAGCAAAGATGGGAGCAATCCAGCAAAGGCCGATGGACATTCCAACTGATACATAATATCAACGAATGGTACTCGCGCACACACGGCGAACTTAACTTCTATTTGACACAGATGCTTAGTGGCCACGGGTGCTTCAAGGAATACTTGCACAAATACAAATACGATGTTGACCCGTTTTGTCCAAGTTGCCCGGGAGAGCAGGAAAACGCGCAGCATATACTTTTTCATTGCCCGCGATTTAACGAGAGCAGAAACAACTTGAGCGCTATCTTAGGAGAACAACCAGCAATGGCTAATCTGGTAGCGCATATGTGTGAAACCGAGACTAAATGGGAGGCAGTTTGTTCCACAGTATCTATTATGATGATAACTCTGCGGAACACTGAACGCGCCCGAACAGCAGCACGCCTAAGCCAGCGCAGTGCTGAGGAAAACGTTAATGGGGATGTTTCAAGAAGCAGGACTGAAAATGGACAGACCTAAGACTGACGATTGAGCGGTAACGCTCGTAACGGCCTCTCGACGTATTACCTAACGATGAGGTCCCGAGAGGATGATCCGTCCGGACATCGGGGTGATTTTAGTGGGTTGGGGCCCCACACTACAAGGGTTTTTGACTGCTTTACACCTCGTAAAAAAAAAAAAAAAAAAAAAAAAAAACAATAATACGGTACATGTATCAACGAAGCAAACTCCGTTTAGAACACTCTACGGGTTTGATTTCAACATGCCATGAATTTGAAGCGCAAATGTGCACCTGTATACAATGCTGATGACCCGAATAAAGTGCAAAAGTATCAGCTACAGCGAGCGCACGAATTGGTTAGAGAAAACCAGGAATGTGCTAAACGAGTGGCCAGGGAAGCCTATAACAAGGTACTAAACCCAGTAGTTTTTCATGTGGGTGATCAAGTACTAATGAAGAATCAGGCTAGGAGAAACAAATTCTCACCTATGTGGATAGGTCCGTATGTACTAGCAGAGATCCGAAGCCCAGTTACAACAGTCGTAACGATTAAGGGAAAAAATAAAAAGTCACATAATAATTTGTTGAAATTATTCCACATTAGACCACACAACTAAAGACATGTGTTAGCAGTGTTCTACAAGTGTAAACACAGGAATAACAACGTAAACATGTACGTGTGCGTATCAAATAACACACACAGCTCCGATTGTCAAAGTCAAGACCAGCAGAAGTGTGCCAATTAAACTCGAGCAAGTACAGTTGACGCAATAAAAAAATGTGCTTATTATGCACTATGGCCGAACGAAGCACAGTAGGGAAAAATATATATTTTTTTTATAAATATTGCACGTATTTAAAAAATAAAATAAAATAGTAAGACAGTCGTGGGCAAGTAATATAAAACTTAACTTCGAATATGTACATACATACATACGGCAGTGTATGCACTGAAATTCTATGCGTGAGCGTTAACGCTAGGCAACGGAACTGCTGGTGAAGTAAGTACATATATATACGAGTATGTATATATGTGTATAGGATAAAGAATGAATGTACGAATGTATATTTAAAGAAGTAAGTATTCTAGTTAAGAGGAATGGGTATATGCGTATGTATATTTTTGCGGATACTGCAGTCGGCTATATGTAAATATACGCGTACATAGGTTTTTACTGTTTATTGATTAGGAAATTAGCGTATGGAAATTTGAATAAATGTATATGTCGGGATATAAAAAAATAAATGTATAGTTAATTGGGAAAATAACGTTAGTAATTAATTCTAGGTAATTTAAAGCGCCTCGAATGTATGTATGTAGCCATATACGAGCTAATTACAGGATGGAAGATAGAAACGTTAATGGATATATACATATCAGGCTAGAAGTAAATTTAAATAAAAAGTAATTGTATGCGATGAAAGATATAGTCATGCAATGGACAAAGTTTTGACACAAACGGGATTATTTTATATAATCTGGTTTTACTCGGAGGACCAATGAATTGGTTCAAAACTGAAATGAGTGATAACTCACGTGTTGAAAAAGAGCACGGAAAATTAATCGAAGCGAAACTATTGCCCTATATGGCTATGAAAACACTTAGTCCAGTCCTCTTTTCCTCCAGGATACGGTAGCGAATCCGATAATGTAAGGGGAGAAGACGAGTGGACGGCAAATTGAATGATATAGCATTCAATTATGGAAAAAACATGTTGTAGAAATATTGTTTTTTTTATATAGTCAGGAATAGCGTATATTTAGGAAAAGTTATAAATTTAAAAAGATTATAATCTGTGTAAGAGTTCAGATTAAAATTAAAGGTAGTTGAAAATAATTAGAGCTACAAAAATTAATTATTTAAAATCTAACTTAATAATGAAATAAGTGTTATAAAAAAAAAAAAAAAATACAAATCATACTAAATAGAAAATTATACCCAAAAGTATATATAGTACATATAGTGTATTTATTTAAATATTATATAATTTTGAAATTCATTTATTAAATTGACTTATGAAATGTTTGACAAAAATTAAACATAAAAGAAATATCAAACTAAAATGTATATTAGAAAATTAAGAAAATTATTATAGGTGTTCTCTAAATAGCTCTGATGATGTGAAGCGAAGCAGGAAGTTCCGGGAACAGCGGATATCGGAAGACGGTGCGGACTAAAGGACCAACATAGTATTCGGAAAGATGCGTTTTTGAAAAACAGAGATTTTTGGCAGTTATCTAAGGTTTGTGACCCCAAGGATGCCAACATATTAGATTGGGGATGAATGGCGACGGATGTAATTTTAATTTTGCGAAACGGCATATGGCCGGAGCATTTGAACGCGTTGTGGATGAGTTATAGACAAAGAACCAAAAATAAACAAGTTTCCTTGCGGAGTCATATTTTGCATTGGACAGTTTTATATTACAATGTCCACCCAGTGTATCACGATCTCAACAGAATCGATTTTGAATAAGTTGAAGATGGGTAAAAGCTTAAGGAGGGTGACTGAAACCACCGCCAAATATAATAAGCAGAGGAAATTTGGCTCACGGAAGTTAATTGCTTCATTGAAGTATATGTCCAAGCTAGAGTATGAACATATGAAACGTTATTTACATATTTTAAATTTATTTAAATTTATTTTAAAGCGTTCACATATAAGACAGGGTCTTTTAAATGCGTCAAGAAGTATCCGAATAGTAATGAATTATATATAACAAAAATTACTTAAAATAAGACTAAGAATGTAAGTTAAATTAAACTAAATTATTAGATCAGACAAATAAATAAGTTAAGATCAGATAAATAAATAATTAAACATATAAATAATTGAATAAATAAATAATTAACTTTAAAAATAAATAATTTTTCTGAAATAAGGAAAAGTCAGATCAGAAAAACAATGAATAAACAAAAAGGAAACAAAAATTAGAAAAGCAGAAAAGAGAAAAAAAATAAAAAATAAAAAAAATAGCATTAAGAGAAGTAGTGAAAAACTGCTTGCTTAAAGTTGTGCTTACTTGATATACTCCTAATTGCCAAGGGCAACGAATTCCACAACCTGATGGCGTTCACAAAAAAGAGTCTATTCGAGTTTAAATACTTGTAATTAGGGACTAAGAGGTTCATACTTCTCTTCGATTTACAAAACTTCAACTTTACAAACAAATAATTAGGTGTTCGCGTGTATATTAAGTTATGTAGAAATATGCAATTTCTAGCATCCATATAATTAAAAATATTGCAACCAAGGACCTGATTGCAAAACTTACTGATATGGTCAAACTTTCTTAAACCATATACATATCTTGTAGCATTATTGAATGCCACCTGCAACTTATGCCTGGAACCCGAGTCAAGTTTACCATAAACAACCTCTGAGTAAGTCATGATCGGCACAATAAGCTGAAGCACCAACCTCCTTCTGGTCTCAGCAGGCACAAATGATGCAGTCCTCCTCAAATTCCGTAAGGTATAGTATACCTTACTCACCACTGAATTTATGTGATCCTCACAGGATAGTACGGAGTTAATGTGGTATCCAAGGTTTTTTACTTTTTCAACAAATTTAAGTTTTGTATCATTTAGTGAATTTGTCGGTATATCAGAGGAAGGGTAACCAGACTTGGAAATCGGGAGGACATATGATTTTTGGGAGTTGAGCTTCAGCCTATTAGCTATAGCCCATTCTGCTATTATGATCAAGTCTTCGTTTACCCTAGCACATAAATCATCAATGAGACCAATAGGTCTGGACAAATACAATTGAAGGTCATCAGCATATGCATGCATGGTAACATGACGACACTTACTGAAAATGTCATCTATGAACAGTGTAAACAAAAGTGGACCAAGCACTGACCCCTGAGGCACCCCACAGGTTGAATTACTGAACGCAGACACATTCTTTCCCACCCTAACCCTTTGAGACCTTCCAACCAAGTAACTATTTAACATACGGACCGCCGAGCTGGAAAAACCAAAATTCAACCGTAGCTTTTCACATAGTAATGACTGATCTACAGAATCGAATGCTTTAGAGAAATCTAACAGACAAAGCAAGGTCAAATGTCTCATATCAAATGACTCTCTGATGTCATCCAATATTTTAACAACAGCAGTGGAGCAGCTGTGTCCAGGCCGAAAACCAGATTGGAGTGGGGAAATAAGGTAAAATTTTCTGACGTGTTCTGAGGTTTGCTCAGCCATGAGAGATTCACATACTTTTGATAAAGCAGACAACAAACTTACAGGACGGAAATCAGACGGTACATTAGCATTGGACTTTTTAGCTATAGGGATAATCGTCGCTATTTTCCAAATACTGGGGAAGCAGGAGCTCGTTAAACAATGGTTAATTATATGGGTCAACGGGCTTAGAATGAAAGGCAAAATAAGTTTAATAAATTTAATCGATTAAACTCGAGCACAAGGCATATAGAGAGAGAGCATTTAAGCTATTAATATATGTAAATGTGCAATTAAACACTTGAATAAAAATAAAGAAGAAACTAAATAGTGAAGTTGAGAGTAATATAGAATAATAAATTAAAATAAAATAAATAGAATAATACATTAAATAGAATAATAAATTAAAATAATCAAGTAAAAGTTGAGTTTTATGCTCTGCTACTCACTACTATTGCTTCAGCATTCGGATCGGCTCTCACAAAGACTCGGCCCCGAATTGTAAACGCTGACACTAGAAGTTTTTGTCTTTTGAGCTCATTGGCCCGACGCAATATTTCACGATTGTTAATCGTTAGACTCTCATGTACATAAAACGAGCTGTCACCCTGAACCCCAATATCATTAGCAACAGCGGCCTTTTGCTGGACTTGCGGAAGCCAGCAATGTGCTTGAGCAACTGACTTCTATCACGTGCCGAGTGGAGTTTCACCAAAATCGGAGCTGTAGTGGTTTTGCTCAGGTTTCCCTTACTTCTCAGACGGAATGCCTCTCTCACTAGTGGAGTACTGACATTAACCGCTTTGCAAACTTGTGAGAAAATAGCAGACACATTTTCAGCTGCAGCATGGGGAATACCATTGATAATCAAATCAGAGGATACCGCATCGTTCTCAAATTTGGCCACTTTATCACGCAACGTGGCTACCTCACTTCCAAGAGCCCGATTATCAGCATCCATCTCCTCCACAACAGCAACCCGCTTCTCCATTTTTGCCACAGCAGACCTGACATTGATTAGCTCACCAGATAACTCACTCATTCTCTGCATAACTCTCTCTTCAGCTAGTTTGACAGCTTCAGTTATGCTTTGAGTCACCTGCTTAACAATGCACTCCTGCTGCAGTTGAAGCTTCTCTTCAAGCAGCTGTAACCAATTTCGTGGTAGTGGTGAATCACCAAGTTTTTCATGTATTTGAGTAGGAGTCAAATACTGCGGCGAAGAGACGGACGTCAATTTTTTTGGCGCGGCTTTTCGAGTGGTAGGCATTGCTTTCAAACCACAAAACATTCAAGTTGAAAGTCTTATTAAAAAACAAACAATCACTTCAAGAACAAAAACAATTCCACCAATCAAACAATTCCGGCTCTCCAATTTCCAAGATAACCCGTGATCAACAACAAAACAGTACACTGAAACTACGCGACGCAACCGCCAGCCAAAACAAACACGTCTATTCGTCACACATTACACTCAATATGTATGAAATATGATTTAATACAAGAGGACACAGAGACAGGTAACCGACCAGAGTACACAAATTACATAATTGAACGTGTATCTCAGAAAAATACCGATTGTCTCCATATCAAAGCCAAACGATGTTAAATACCATTATGAGGAAGCTCAAGAGAAACACTTCCACCATAAAACGCATTGCTGCAAAGTAAGAAGCTGTATTGTAATCTCTCATGTATTCCAAATGATTTTTACTGGTTGAATACTATAAGCAGAGGCAATACCACCTACAGCCGTGGGGCACACTATAAATGGAAAGAAGAAGGCCACTAAAAGCAAAGTTTTAATGGCAAACCAGATCGCCAACCTATAACTTCTTTGTACGTACCGATCCAGAAAGAAGGGAGGGGTATGCAGAGTTCATCGAGGGACTTCACTCGGACAACGACGGTCGTCAACTGGACCAGCAGGTAGCAGAGGGCGCAGTATAATATAAGGTTTTAGGTATAGAATAGCATTGTGTTATTGTTTAGATGTTTGTATATACGCCAATGAGAAAAGAGTCAATGAAAGACCAAATTATAAAAAGAGGAATATAAAAAAAAAAATTAAGATGGATAAAAATAAGAAAAAAGAAAAACAAAAACAAAGTAAAGAAAAAAATAAAATAAAGAAAACTACAACAGAAAATAAAAGCTAGAGAAAAAGAAATGTATGGAAAAGAAAAGAATAAAAAAAAAATTAAAAAAACCGTTATAGAACCCAAATAAGGCGATTTCATGGAAAAAATAAAACAAATTATATATATGTACTATAGAGTTCAAACGATGCACATATTTGTTTGCAGTGCAAGAAAAATATTGTAAAGATTTAATGGAAGTTAGTTGCACTAACTTCTTTTAGAAAGAGGGAAGGGATGTTGTGAGTCAGAATCAAGCTACTTACGCGCAGTTGACTCACAGCACCGGCTCCTATTAAACTCATTAATAATGCACATATTTTTAGGGTGCAAATATTGTAAATGAGTAGTATTTATGCACTAATTATGATGTAAACTTTTAGGGTGTCACAGTTCCGCAGTCAAGCTGACGAGGGGCATTTAGAATGCACCGACGACACTTTTACCGAAGTAGGTCGGTTGGCTTGAGCAACTGACAAATAACAATTGCGAAACTGGAACACCAGAAAAGTCAAGACGTAGGCGGTAATGTTCATTTGTAAATTGTATATAAGAACTAGTATTTTAAGAATAAAGCTCTTGTGATTTTGACTTCTAAACGAAAAGTGTCTGTGAGTTTTATTTGTAACAAAAGTGGTGTAGGTTTACAGGTTCCCGCGACAGGACATTCCAGAGGACGTCCCTCGCCGACAAGCAGATAAGGACCCCAACACCTTACAGCACAGAATGGTGCGGAGGCCATCCCAAAAGTCACTGCAGTCAGCCAATATTCAGAAATTTCACCCGATTGGTTGCGCCAGAAGATTCGCTGAAGGTCCCAATGCTTCTTTGCTATCTTAGCTTGCGGAAACATCTGCTTGATGTCGGCAGAGACGGCATATGCATACAACGGAAACCCCCAGAGTAAGTCAATTAGATCTCGCTGAAGCTTGGGCCTAATCATCTGCACGTCATTCAATGGTACTCCCGTATCAGTCGCACATGACGCATCGAATACTACCCGGAACTTTTTCATCACTGCATGATGTGGAATATAGAAAGCAAATTCATCAGGCGGTCTAGTCAAAGTTTGTAGCCAACCTCTCTTTAAGTACTCATTCATAAAATCACTGTACTTTCGATGTAAGTCTGGGTCTCGCATAAATCGTCGCTTCAAGCTCAGAAATCGCTGCAATGCTATTGATCGATTTGAACCGATACGGCTCCAATCCGCCCGGAGGGGAATCTATAGTGTGTAACGGCCAGTCCTTTGATCAGCACTATGAGTGTTCTGGAAATGGGATTCGTATTCCTGCTCCTCAGCAGTCCAATTGGATTCGTCCCCAGGAAGCCCTTCTGATTCAAAGAATTTCTGCAGCAGTTGATCCAAACGACAATCCTCTTGATTTTCGACACCTTTTGCCGCAATTGCAGTTGTCAATGCAGTCGTTCCTGCCGAATCCTTGCCAAACAACAACCATCCCAGTCGCGACTCCTGAGCCACCTGTTGTTAATTGCCGTATTTTTCCTTGCATTAGGCAAGCCCAAACTCCCACGCCCAACAGCACTTGAACTGGAGCCGGTTGATTAAATACTGGATCAGCCAATGCTGCTGAAATATCACGTGGCAAATTCTTTTTGCTCAGTTGCTCTTGAGGCAAAGAAATTCCTCCAAGTACAGTCGGTACTACTAAAAACGTTGCGAACTTTAGAGGTTCGTCACTATAAAGGAATGTTAAGTGTTCGGAGATGAGCTTCCGGCACATACGAGATTCTGATCCAATCGCAGGCAAGATACTAACTGAAGTTCGGCGTGTAGGAATCTGATGCTTCGTTACGAATGTTTCGATTATTAGATTAGCTTGGGAACCCGTATCGCACATAGCTCGCATTTTTACAGTATATCCGTTATGCATTAGAAGTCGTAGTTGTACAGTAGCCAATAGATTCAGATATAAGTCATCGTGTGCTTTCACAGACGATCGAATCCGTTTGTTTGGCGGAGGGGAAGCTGGGATGGTGAAAACTCCGAAGTTATTTTCACCTTCGCGCAATAACTGCTATTGCTGCCTATCTGAGATATTGTTGGCGGCTGCTGTTGACATTGGTAGCCGAGATGTTCTAGATCCTGAATTATTGGTAAAACCGGTGGAAAATCCTTGTGGGCATATGATACTATTGTGGGGTGCCTGGGAGCATCGGGGGCACCGGCTCATTCCGCAATTACGCGCGAAGTGTCCACGACGTAAACAATTCTGGCATAAACCGAGTTCAATTATTCTTTGAATTCTATCTTCGCGACTTAAATGTAGAATGCCAGCACATCGATGGAAAGCATGAAATCCCGAACAGTGAGGACATGGGTTTGTGTTGAAGCCCGTCAATGCACCAGATCTTGAACGATCGCGTGAGGTCAAACTGACCTGGCGTTGTCTGTCGTTTGTCAATGAAGTTGATATATCCTTCCCCGGTGCACGACATAGCAGTCCACTGGATCGTCTTTCAAGCCAAGCAAAAAAGTCCGTTTGCAGGCTTGGAATACGGTCTGTGGGCCGCGCCATCTCCCATTGGGTTCTAGAAGAACCATCCAATCTAGACTCTAGAAAGTTGAGGATGATCAAATCGCGTTGCTCTTCGGAATTCAGGATTCTTGCTAACATGCGCAAACTGTTACGTGTTGTATCGAGCATATTACGGATCAAAATGTAAGTTGACTTCGGCCAAGTAGGCAAATCCAAGATTGCTGAGCAATACGCCGCATGACATAAATATTCGTTGTCATACGAGGAACATACTGTCTCCCAAGCATCTATAAAACTTTCGTCACGTTGAGGCCATGACCCCAATGCTCTGACTGCTGCATCCTTAACACATCCCTGCAACCTGCGAAGTTTCTGTATGTTGGCCAAGTGAGGATTCTCTATAACCTCTACAGCGAATGTATCCCGAAATTGAATTCATTCGTTGTGATACCCATTGAAGATAGGGAGACGATCCGCTAATGGTAAATCCGCAAATTGTATCTGTGGGGCAATAGGTTCAACAAGCTGACTGCCATCTGGATCGGAAGCGAGAGCTTTCAATGTGGATATTCTCTGTAGAATTGCTGCTCGACCCTGCACATAGGAATCCTCAGTACGTTCCCGCAATGCCATATCGCTAGCCTGTAAAACCGGGTTCTTTTCTTTTCGCTGTAATTCGCAAAATTTGCACCCAAAATTCTCCCATGCCGCCATCACAATCTCTAGACGTGCTCTTAAAATTTCCAGCTCATTTAACTCGGTTGTCGCTGACTCCACCCAGCTAATTTGACGTTGAATCTGAGAAGCTGCAAGATTGACCTCTATACGGCTTTCGATCATCATATTGATGCCTTCCGCTGCCCCAGAATCCAATCTGTCATTGTCGACACTAGCTGCCCCCAGCACTACTGTAGCCGCTGTAGCAGTTGGTTTGTTTGCCCGGCTTCTACCTGCAATGAAAGTTAGTTCTAAAAAAAAAAAGAAATTTTCAATAAAGCCGCTCGACTACTATACTCGCTTAAATACTCTCAAATATTTTCCCATTTCGCTCGAGAGGAGCAAAAAATAAATAAAAATAAATAAATGCAGCTAGCGGCAAAATGTATCCTGAAATTGCTCCATTTCCTCTTGAAAATGCATTCGCTCACATAGCTTGCAACAAAATATATCCAATAAAATCGCTTGCCAAAATAAAAAAAGAATAAAATATGCTCTTAAAACGCTAAATTTGCTCTTGCAAGTAAATTCGCTCAATTCGCTCGCAAATAAATATACTATAATCGCTCAATTTGCCCTTGGGGACAAATTTGCTCATATAGCTCGCAAGAAAATACTCATTAAATAGCTCGCAAAAAAATATTCAGTAAAATCGCTCAAATTGCCCTTCGGGACAAATTTGCCCATGTAGCTCGCAAAAAGAAATACTCATTAAATAGTTCGCAAAAAAATATTCAGCAAAATCGCTCAATTTGCTCTTGGGGACAAATTCGCTCATAAAGCTCGCAAAAAAAAAAAAATTCAATAAATAGCTCGTAAAAAAAAAGTTCAGTAAAATAAGCTCGCAAACAGAATAAATTTATATTCAATAAATTCGGTGTTTGCTCTAGGCATTTTACAGTATTCTGAAAGGAAATAGACTTTATTATACAACAGGATTGTACAAAATAAGACCACAAGAAGGTACAAGTTGCCTCTTCATTGTACCCCTACCATCATACCACATAAAAAAAAAAATTTTACAAATAAGTAAAACAAAAATATTCATAGTATAAATTTAGGCTGGCAATTTAACATAATGGAGTCCGAAAGTGTGCTGGTTTATGGATACGCTTATGCTATCAGATTCTTAGCACCTGCACCAGCCAATGAACTTTGAAGCTTTCGGCGAAAACACCAATCCAAACTTAACAAATATACATACTTCTCCACCAAGAGAAAAATATCGTAAAGGAATGTGCTTCACCAACTGATGGCTCTACACAACTCAACTGAATAACGCCACCACCACAATAAACACTTTTTCACTGTACACAGCCGCACTTATAACTTAGTATAGATGTATGTATTTCCTCTGCAGGTCGATAGGTCGCTGGTTCGGATATCCGGCTCGAAGGACCAAATGTTTTACCTTTTTATTTGTTTAATCATTTTTTATTGTATTTTTAAATTTTTCCTTTTGTTATCTTCAACTGCACTCCTCGGCGTCGTGTTTTGCACTGACGGCCTTCTCTCCTTCGCTCTCCAAAATAAGCCCACCTCGCAATCCGACATACTCTCAAGAAAGAGCAATATCGCACTCACTCTGTTGCATCTCTTCTGTGCTCCTCATCCGTCACACATCTCTTTCCCGCGCAAGAACATTACTATATAATCGATATAGGCATGACAAATTTTTCCTACGTGTTCGCGAAGAATATCATCTAAAGTTCTTTGAAATATGAATGGTGCGTCCTTTGGTCCAAATGGTAACGGATTGAATTCGTATTTACTATTCTTCACTGAAAATGTCTTTTCAATGTCAGCTTCCTTGAGAGAATCTGATGAAATCCTTATTTCAAATCTAATACGGTGAAGTACGTATTATTTCCTAATTGAGCGAGCCCCTCGTTGATTTCAGAGATAGGGTATGTCGAATTTATGTATATCTCAGCTCTTCGTGTTGCATTCAAAATATGGCAATTAAGAACTAACTAATCTAAAAACAGAATGTCTGACAGTTCCACACTTCGACTTATTTCCTCGGCTCTGAGTATAATCCTCAAAATTAGAGTCATGCCCAGCATCCTCATTAGCTATTGCGGTTTCGTAATTAACTGGAGTATTTCTTATAGAGTTAATATAGACATTTTTCTGAAATCTTCCCCTTTTATCAAAGAATGCATTTTGTTCCGCGGATATTTTCCGAACGTTATGCTGCCTGGGTCTATTTTGATAATCCAGAAGATCACGCTACTGGACATCACTCCAAAAACTTAGACAATGCAAGCTCATGATTAGTGACCATAACTCAAAACGTGAAGCAATACATTTACAGCGAAACAAAAATAATTTAAGAGCTTTCACAGCTCACGTCACAGGCTACTGTCATTTAAGAAGCCACCTCATGAAGCTGGGACTCCCACCAGTAAGCACGTGTAGATTCTGCACTGGGGCAGAAGAAACACCAGAGCACCTTCTAATAAACTGCGAAGCCTTAGCTCCCATTAGGAATAAATATCTGTGGTATTACTCGCCCGAGGGCAGATATATTAGAACAATGAACCCCAACTCGGTGTTGAGTTTCCTTAGACCTGTTAGCCTAATAGAGGACCTTTAATAGGTACTTGCAGCAGGAGTACAATATATCAAATTGGTCGAGGTACATTCTTCGTCTTTGTTTCATTCATTCATTCATTTTGATAATTAATAGCTCTGAAATGTATTCCTTGGTCCAAAGCAAAATTGTTTGTTCGATGGACTTGCTAGTTTCGTAGTGTCCTTGGGTAAACATTATTATTAATACGTGGACGATGAGCCAATTCAGGATAGAAAGAGTTTGCCGAAGGATTTTGTGCTCGAACTACGTGGCTCTGCTAATATGAATGATGTCTTCTTGGTTGTAGGGGTGGCGCCACGTTATTGAAGATTGATTTCTTATTTGCTGGGACATTGTAAGCATATTGTGCTCTGTAGTTTTGTTTCTCTAACTTAAGACATATGAGTAAAGCCTGTGGCATCCTGCTTATTTACCACCAATCTTCGTAAATCCCCTCTGAGTCCTCTAATGAAGTTGTCAAGAACTTTAATTCTATAAGTTTATGTTAATAAATTTAGGAATTGATCGCCATCCTCCATGCAAGCTACTTTATTAAGAATTAGTGAAGGTCTGAGTGAACTTTCTGAGTTGTACTGCTGGCTTGAATTTGCGAAGTCACCTGGTACTCTAGAGTAGTCAGATCCCCTTTTTCACTATAATGAAATGTAAGGCATTTGGAAATAGCTTTCCAGTCAGGAGGAGTGTTGTATGACTCCAAAACAATCTCGACATTTTCTATTAGTTTATTGCGTATCACGAAATATTTTGCGGTTCCCTTCAATGATTCGTAGATTTGAAGTAGCCTAAAAACGTTTTTTTTCAGGTGCTAAATTCAAAATCACCTAACAGCATCCGGAATTTTGTCCAATTCACCGGCATTGTTTCTAAACTCGAGATTAATTGTTTGATTGTTTGACTATAGATTTTACAATTTCTCCCCATTCCCTATTTAACACACGACTTACTATAGGGGTATATTAATGATTCTAAATCTGGTTTTAAGTTTGCTTGTTCCATTATACTATGAGAAGGTTGCGGATCTGTAGATGAACTTTGGACAAGAAGTGATTGAGGTGGTAGAGGGATATTTAGGATAGGTGGTCTGAGGATATTATCATTTCTCATATTGGGCCTTTTTTTTGTAATAAATTTATTAAATTTAAATAACAAAAATTTTAAGGTATGTATTTTTTTATATATTAATATATTTCTTGTTACTTATATATATATATAAATCTGGTTTTAAGTTTGCTTCTCCCATTCTACTATAAGAAGGTTGCGGATCTGTAGATGAACTTTGGACAAGAAGTGATTGAGGTGGTAGAGGGATATTTAGGATAGGTGGTCTGAGGATATTATCATTTCTCATATTGGGACTTTTTTTTGTAATATATTTCTTAAATTTAAATAAAAAACATTTTAAGGTATGTATTTTTTTTATATATTAATATATTTGGTGGTTTTATTTGTTGTAATTAAATATATATATATTTTTTAAATATTTATTTTTCTATTTTATTTTACATTTTACTTTAATACTTTTCCTTTTGAGAATTATCAATCTTCGTGAGTTCAATTTTGCTTTTCTCAAAAATTATTCTTTAAACAGATATTTATTTTTATATATTTTTTCTTAAACTTTGCATTTAATTTGCGTGCGATGTCAGTTTGTTTTTCACTCTTTTTACTGCGTTAGATTAGGTTAAGTGGCTGTCCTTTGACTCAGTTAGCCCGGTTTAAGGCCCATTGTGGCACCACTGGTGCTTTTCCCTTACAGCCCTGGATTCTCGTTAAATCATCCTATGGCTTTGATAAAAGAAGCCGCTTTCATTAGCCACAGACAGGAAACCTGGTCAATACTGTAAAAAAAGGCGAATCCAAGCTCGGAATCCCTTTTTCTATATGTATTCACACAGCAGGCGTTCCGCAGTTTCCTCTTCTTTACATCTTGACAGCTGCTACAAAAGTCATAGGTACCCCATTCTACTGATTATCTACCAATTAGATAATGACCCCTTTCGGCGCGCTTTCACTCTTTTCAGGTTTGTCTACTTATTAGGCAAGATTAACATCTATCTCCATCGGACATTTGCAACTTCGAGAGTGTGTCCAAAAATTAGTAATTTGCATGTAGCTAGAGACAATGCTACAGGCCCTTTATCCGGGAGGATAGTTAACGTTGTGCCTTTCATAGCAAGCTCATTAGCTTCGGAATTATTTTCTATACTTCTATGATCTGGCACCCAGACTAAGTTTAGGTTAAAGGATTGCGATAATTTGCCTAATAATTTTTGGCTTTGTACCGCCATTTTTGACGAGTACTTTACTGACTCTAACAATTTTAAAGCCACTGTCCGAGTATATATATATTTTTCTTGTGGATAAAGAACCATTTTTTATAAGCAATATACCCTCTCTTATGGATATTACTTTTGCTTGGAATACCCTACAATGATCCGGTAAGAAGAAGGATAAACTGGCTCCCAGCGTTTCAGAAAATACACCCCCACCCACCAGATCATTGAATTTTGAACCGTTACTATAAATGGTAACGTCATTCTTACAGTTCATGGTGCCACTATCCCAATCATCTTTTGAGGGGTAAAGTATTTATTTACTTAAATGTACCTTTGATGGGTTGCATTTATCTCCAATAACGAGAATATTCAGCTAAAGGAGGTGGACTTCCCGCAAGCATGGGACGATTTGCTGGAGTGCTAGGACAACAAGTATATCCAGATCATGGAGACTCTTCTGGGATTGGACTCCGTAAAACCAGAGGACGAGGGAATATAAACCGACTGCAACGCGACATCAAAAACTGCATTGCAGCACCTACGTCCTACGAAATCAATGTAGCTAGTTGGGATGTCATTTTGATGTAATTGTGCTTCAAGCTGCTGCCTGAGCTTACGCTAGCTCTGTGGGAACAAACCGTGTGGGATCGCGGAGGTGATGGACGCTTTTTTGTCTTTAGGATTCCATCTGCTCGATGCGATATCGTATCCTCCGTCAGAAGGCTCGAGTCAACCACATACAAGGGTTCATCCAAGGGTCCATCCAAGGGTGTGAAATTGATCTGCTTTCTAGGCAGCCACTGTGGAGCTTGGTCCGCTTCTTTTCATGGTTCACCTGTCGATGGCGACTCCATAATTTGCTTGATGCGGACCCGCATGAAGCGCATCGAAACGTGGTCACACCTCCGTGGCATTTCAAGCCGTACCCAAGTCATCGTACCATACTTCTCGCATTCGGCAGATAAGGCAGGGGTCAAAATCATTCGAGTAGTCGCTTCTCGAATCGGCCTTAATTACTATTGAACGCCAGGGAGTCTGGTACAAGTTGAGTTGAAAACGGTTACCTTCGGGGTGAATTGCGCTCCGTGCCTAGCTATAAGGACAATCTTCCAATTGGCAGACGCGATGGAGAGTAAGTGCCCATTGTCTTCTCAGGTAATGCATAACTCGATATACTTAGATAACGCTTTAGTTGGCACACATGATGTGGCAACAGTCATCTGAACTAGGGACGAGTTGATTGAAGGCTTGGGTTTCCTATCTGAAAAAGGATTGCGAACAGTGCAGCCATTTAAACTGATCTTCCTTCAGAGGTTGTAATCCGCGAAAACTTTCTCAAATAAAAAGAGACCACCACCAATAGCACTCTGGGCACCATATGGAATGCGCATGGGATGGGTTCTACTTCCACGTGAAAGGCTTGCTAGTCGCTGGGACGTACACCTTACGTAAAGTACAATCCATCGGTTGGAGTCAATTTTTATCGCTATATCAGGGATCTCCCAAATATTAGAGCCACTCTGGTTCCGCTTCTGATAACGAGATTTAAATCCACGGTTTGTATGACGCATCACAACTGGCATACGCTGCAGCCCTTTATGTTCGGTGTAAAAATAAAAATTATATCTTCCCCCTGCTATTAGTGGCGAAATGTCGCGTTGCATCTTTGAAAATCATTTCATTTCCATGTTTAAAATTATACGGTGATATTGATAGCCGAATTAATGTTTTCACTTAAACTTCTGCTGAACATTTTGGAAGACATCTACAATAGGGTTGGAGTAGCTGTGAAAGCCACCCCACGTGTGGACAGCATATTGGGCAAATAGAGTCACTGCTGTTACAAATAAGGTGGAGATGAACCATTGACATCGCGGCAGAAGAGAACCCAACAGATTTGGCAAATCGAGGAGTACCCCTCTGATCCAAAACACAACAACACGATCTGGTGGGAAGGATCGGCGTGGCTTCAATATGAGCGACAGCAATGTCAATGATTATCAAAATGCCATGTAGTATATGTGTCTCCTACGGATGACCCATGGTTGCGTTACTCTGTCTCGAGAAGGAACGGAATTACCCCGGGAGGGTTAAGGGGGTAGTCCTCAGGGTAGTGATATGCGTAATATAGTCCTATGTTGGATCCTTAGCCTATACTCTACCAAGACCGTTAGTGCGTGACGATGAGTCACATCCTGCTCGAGGTGACCCTGCCACTTACTGAACACAACGGATCTAGACTGGAGAGTCAATAAACACTTCCCCCCTAATCCAGGGTGTTATTCAGGGGGTTATCCGCGTCGACTGTATTCGAACGGCGCCTCTCCGAAACCTGGCCGCATCGGGGAGAAACGGTGGCCTTACCGTGGCATAGGGCTCTGGCACAGTGGACCGCCATTTTCCTCAAAAAAAGCCTTGACTGCCCCTTCGGGGGAGGGCAGTCGTACGAAAAAGATGGAACTTAAAACAAAAACAAAAAACACAAAAACCACCCCGGTGCTTTTGCACCACGCAGTCAGAGGATGAGATGCTGGCCTCCAGTCAGGAGATCATGGAAGCCGACGATGGCAGGAGCACGTCAGCAAACAGTGAAACCACTGCTAGGACAAGCAGTGCAACAACAACAACACCAACAAAAACAAACATATCGGCATCGGTGAAGAAGGAATCTAAGCCAAAACCGAAAAAGCCAAAGTCCGAGGCAGCGGCCTGGAAAAGCCGGTACCAGAAAGCCCTCTTCATCCTAAGCAAAATGGCTAAGAATGAGGTGGAAGGGTCGGTACATGAGTTTGACCAGGCAGACAAGGCCAAATACCAAACTGTTGTCGACGAGTACGAGCAGTATCAAACTCCCTCCCAGAAAAGGCGATGAAGTGAAACAGGTCACAGGATGCGACGTTTTTTGCTTCAAAAAGACACAAGGTCGCCAAAACATCTCCACCAACAGAGGGTCCATCGACGAGCACAAGGCGACCATACAGCGAAGTGGCTAGGGATGAGCTACATGTGGCGCTCATCGACGATATAACCCAGGGGGGGAAGAAAGTCCTGGAGAAATGGGGGGAGATTGAATCCAAATGAGCAGAGATGGTGATGGAACACCTCTTGTCCAATGTGGATGCTTCTCCCTCTGGCTTCGACTCCTCCAATGTGGTACGGGGATGCAGGGTGTTCAGGTGCGACGATCGGCCGTCGAAGGAACTTCTCGGCAAGTGCATAGCTAAGATTAGCGAAGCATGGGAAAGCTTAAGGCTTAAGCTGATACCAGCCGGGGATATCCCAAGACGACCGAGAGCCCGTATTTGGCTACCCGCACTGAAGCTCGAGGACGGGAAGATGCTCCAGCTATTACAGCGGCAAAACCCAAATATGCCAATGAACGACTGGGCGATCATCAAGAACGAAGGTGCCCAGAAAACAAGCATGTCCCTGCTTCTGGCAATTAACGAGGAGTCCGTTGGTGTCCTGGAGCAGCCGACTGCAAAATGCGTTTTGGCGTTAGGTACGCCAAATTAAAAATCTTCCGCCCGACCGAGGGCGATGCGGATGAGTGGAGGAGGCCAACAAGATTCCAAAGGACACGGACCTGCAGGAAGAAGTCTCCAAAGCGCCTGCACAACAGGGTACCGATGCTGAAGGTGGTGCAGATTAATCTGCAGCATTCTAAGAATGCATCAGATAACTTTGCCGTTTTTCTGGGTGAAGAAGACGCGGACATCGGCATTGTACAGGAGCCATGGGTCAGAGGAAATGACGTTATGGGGCTCAAGATGACCAAATACAATATGCACTATATCAGGAACGGCGATAAGATTCGATCATGTATCCTAGTTAAGAAATCAATTAATGCTTTTATCTGCCCACAGTACAGCACAGGCGATTTAACAGTCGTAAAAATCGAGGTGCAAAGTGGACCAGACCTACTAGTGGCATCAGCTTATATGGCGCACAACAGTGACGCACCACCGGAAGAGGTAGCGACCCTGGTCGCCAATGCTGCTGCCAAAAATGTCCCACTCCTTCTGGGATGCGATGCCAACGCGAGGCACACGCTATGGGGTAGCACCGAGGATAATGAAAGGGGTGAGTCACTTTTTAACTTTATAAATATTTCGAACCTTACAGTATGTAACAGAGGGAATACTCCCACATTTACCTTCCCCACCTCTAATAAATGTGCTGGATGGGAAGAAGTCCTAGATTTAACTCTAATTTCAGAAGACGCATCAGTCCAGGTAGGAGAATGGAGGGTATCCAACAAGAAGTCCTTCTCGGACCATAGTTGGGTGGTTTTCAAGGTAAATTTGAAAACCGTAGATGATATTGCTTACAGAAACCCCAGGAGAATAAAGTGGGATACTTTTACGAGGGTAGCTAGCTCAAAACTTAAAATTTCTAACACAATGAAATTTGAATCTACTGAGACGATAGACAAAAAAGTGGGGAGTCTTGAGGAATCTCTTAATATAGGTTACAAGTGCGCTTGTCCCGTCAGTAGGAGTAGAAAAACTCTTCCAACATGGTGGTCCAAAAAATTATCGGATCTCAGGAAGAGAACCAGGAAACTGTTCAACCAATGTTATAGGGACGAAGATTGGGCACGACATAAAGGGAGTCTCAAAGTTTACAAAAAATCTATCAGGGAACCCAAGAAAAATGGCTGGAGAGAATTTTGTGAATCTATTGAGGCAACCTCTACTTCAGCAAGACTCAGCAAGATACTGTCCAAGGAACACACCAGCCCCTCTTTCCTTAGAAAGACTGATGGTGCGTGGACGGAAACATCTTCTGAAACACTTGATTTCTTACATCAAACACACTTCCCCACCTTCTCAATTACCCGTTATGGGCAATCAGATGCCACCGGTTTGTGACCTGATATTCAAGGACGAAAGAATCAAACACTCTATAAACTGTTTCTCGCCTTACAAATCGCCGGGCTTGGATGGGATTTTCCCAATCATGCTGCAAATGTTACAGGTTGTGGTGATCCCATGGCTGAAGGGGATATATAAGGCATGTATACGCTTCAACTACATCCCCCTCAGTTGGAGGAAGGTAAAGGTAGTTTTCATCCCAAAAGCGGGGAAGATTGGGCATGATTCGGCAAAAGATTTTAGACCCATTAGTCTTACGTCGTTTCATCTTAAAACAATGGAGAGGGCTCTGGAAATCCACCTTAGGCATACAGTGGATCAGTTTCCCCTCTCGAAGTCGCAACACGCATATCTCAGGGATAAATCTACGGAAACAGCTTGTGAAGACCTAAATTTTGTAACAATTTAAGGTCACACAAAATACCGCCCTCACCATATACCAAAACCATGCGAGCACATGTAGCCAAACCACGCCACACGTGGTTATGCTCGAACATGACACAACGCCGAAATACGGGAATTCCGTATGCGCGAACACGACACAGTGCCGAAATACGGGACTTGTCGATGCTCGCATGAAAAATGTATAAAAGGCCGGTGCACAGAGGAACCGGTCTCTTGCGATTTCAACAGCGGCGGCGACAACAGCGGACGAGCAGGCGCTCTCTTGCGATAACCAACAGCGGCGGCGACAACAGCGGACGAGCAGGCGAGTAAGTGGGTATAGTATTCGCGGACAGTGGCGACCACGGCAGACAGTTCCTGACTTTGAAACTTCTTACGTGATTGGTGGTGTGAGGTTTTAACCGACATCACTACCACGTAAGAGAGTGCTCCACCCTAGACGAAGTAAACGCGAGGTTTTAACCGGCGTTGAATTTCAAAGCAGCTATTACTTCTACGTCTGCCACTACCCCACTTCACTGAAATTAGACGAAGCGGAGAAAATACAGGACTTAGTTATAATTAGTCTAAGATGAAGTTGTAATTTACTGAATAATAAAATAAAGTAAAACAATCTCCATCAAACGTGTTGTGTTAAGGTCAAGAAAATAAATATTGTACAGGACTCTGGGAAGACTGAGCGTACCCCAGCTAGAGATTCCTTACAAGCTTTACTTGAGGTAATTCGATCACTAGAAAAGACAATCCACCATAAGCAGTACACGTTGGCGGCCTTTCTGGACACACTAACAACGATAGTAACAAAGCAATTCTGGACTCTTTCACCAGGGTAGGGGTTGAGGAATTTCTTAGGGAGTGGATAGTTACAATGCTTAGGACTATGGTCATTCAGTCTGAGCTGGGTAACACGGTTCTCGTCAAACACTTCAGTAGAGGAACACCACAAGGTAGGGTGATTTCACCCTTATTGTGGCTATTGGTAATTGACAACATCCTCGGCATACTAGATTCAATGGGGGTTAAGACGGTAGCATACGCGGACGATGTAGTGACAGCTGTATCAGGCATGTTCCCCTGTGTAATAAGGTGATATTATGCAAGAGGGGCTGGACAAACTGAATTCCTGGGCCACAGGATGTGGACTAGGTGTGAATCCAGAAAAGACAGAACTTATACTTTTCACTAACAAGACCAAGATTCCGATCTTCAAGCTTCCGACACTTAACGGACAACACCTAAAGCTAGCGGAGAAAGCGAAGTACTTAGGAGTTATCCTGGACCCCAAGCTAAATTGCAGAACCAATATAGAGTTACGGTCAGGAAAGCCCACGTAGCTTTCTACGCATGCAAGAAAATGTTTGGGAAAAAATGGGGACTACGCCCCCATATCACTCACTGGATGTATGAAGCAATCGGGCGTCTAATACTAACTTACGGTTCAATAGTCTTGTGGCCAGCTCTAGACAAGGTCTATAACGTTCAGAGACTTAGTAGAGTTCAAAGAACAGCTGCCGCTGGCATTGTAGGGAGCCTGAGAACATGTCCAGCGGAGGCACTCAACGTATTGCTACACATCCTCCCTATCGAGCTGTACATAAATAACGTAGCCTGCAACAGTGCGCTAAGGTTAAAAGCGACAAACTGCTGGTCTGAGCGAACGTACGGTCATGGTAAGGTGCAATACACAGTGCCGAGGGAATTAACACAAATGACGACAGATTACATAGTACCACAACTGGACTTCAAAAAGGACTTCAAGGTTAGATTTCCCTCAAGAAAATTGTGGTCGAAAAGGAAACTCCAAATGGAGTACGATATACCCATTTATACGGACGGGTGAAAAATGGACCTGGGCGTGGGGGCAGGGGTCTTTTATCCGCACGCTAACATTAACTACTGTACACGCCTACCCGATACAGCTACAGTTTTTCAGGCGGAAGTACTCGCGATCAGAGAGGCATGTCGACAGATCACCCACCACATTAGAGAAGGGCAGAGGAGCACGGTTGCTATTTTTGTGGACAGCCAGGCTGCCATAAAAGCCCTACAATCAAACACCATCAACTCCAAACTGGTCAGACAGTGCAGGGAGGAACTTAGGGCGCTAGGTCACCATGCTGACATCACAATCATCTGGGTCCCCGGACACAGGAATATAGATGGAAATGAGAAGGTTGATGAATTGGCGCGCAGAGGAGCCACTCTCGATCTAACCCATGTGGAACTAGTACCTGTTTCCATGGGTGCGATTAAGAGGGGCATCTACATGCACTGTCTTACCTTAGCGGGCAATAGATGGAGGACACTTACAACATGTAATACATCCCCGGCGACCTGGCCAGTCTTTAACACAGCGAGATTTAGGGATCTCATAAACAGGGACCGCAGGGACACCAGCCGCCTCACGGCGGCCTTTACGGGTCACTGGCTCGTGGGTACTCATGCAGAGAAATTGGAGAGACCGTACAATACCCATTGTAGAAGTTGTGGAAATTCAGGAGAGAAGGAAACCTTAATCCATTTTCTTTGCGAATGCCCGGCTCTGGCGGCCGCAAGAAATAGAACACTAGGTTCATCCGATCTCTCGGGTGTAAAATCGAAAGATCTTTTAAGATACCTAAACTCCACATAGTGGATTTAGTGAACAACCCATCGTTTTCTCCGGCGTTAAGAGGCTCGCTAAGGCGATAATTGTGATCCATGTGAGGACCGACTTAGATCAGCCACTGAAACCAACCAACCAACCAACCCCGGGATGGTCACCACACCATTCTTGCAATCGGATAGTACTCTACTATGTATTTACCTTTTTGAGAGCGACATTCTATTATCCTTCCCTGTCACACTCGCCTAGTGGTAAAATTCATATATCAGCTGGCCCTGAACAGGGAGAATCAGTGGCTACCGGAAGCGAAAACGCCTATCCAGCGCACGATCTTCTTGTTCAAGGCTCTACACTACTAAGAAAATGCCAACAGATTCCGGTCAAGGCAGCTCTTGCTGTTCACGTCCATTTTCACATACTGAGATGGGCTTTGCAGGACCTTTTTCATATAAAAAAGCCACAATGGGAGAGTATGCCACATGACGCAACGATACGTTTGCATTATTGTCTACTTCCCAACTACAGCAGTTCATCTCGAGGCGACAACCGATATTATTACTTCTGCCTTCCTTGAGGCCATAGCTCGTTTCCTCCAGCGGCGGGGGTGTCTATTGAAAATGGTGGTAGTTACCTTGTGGGCGCTGAAAAAGCGGTGAGACTTAATTTCCAACGGGTATTCCAGGAAACGCTCAACAAGACCCTCACAGTATATTTTTCACAATCAAATACAATGAAAATTTAACACACACACAAATGGGGGGACTCTGAGGAGTTGCGGTTAAAAGTCAATCATCACTTTAAAGGCATGACAGGGCCTCTCAAATATACATTTAAAGAGTTCTTGACTCTACTAGCTCCCATCTAGGCGTGTCTAATTTCCAGGCGCATCAGTGTTCTCTCTGAAGACCCCATAGATCTAGTAGACCCAACGTGGTTATCGCCAGTGTCCCCACCACCAGGGTCTCTACAGATGCTTGCTCCAGAACAGGAAACCTACATCAAAAGAATGCTGGCCAGGGGATCCAAGGGTGAGGCAGCTACCAGGTACCCGGAGAGCCTCGACCCAGGACTGTCCCAGCCGCTATCGATTGAGTCGCCAATTAAGCAGTCTTACCGCCACCCAAACTTTATCCAAAATCGTGGTGTACCACAATGTCGGAACCCAGCCAAATCCGATGCGGTCAGCCGGGCCATACTATAACCGGATGCGAAAAAGCCAACGGAGAGACCATGTGATTGGGAGAAAGTTGTTTTCCGGTGCTAGGAGTAAAGCACAAGAAATCATTTGTAGAAGAAACCGGTATCCGCCCTGTATGGCTAGGCACACCACACAAACCTCCACGGCTGAGGATTCTTTTGCTTTATGCAAGGCGGCACCACCAAGTCCACTCAGAAAGTCCACTCAAATTCTTAACAAAATAGCTTGCATGGAGGTTGGCGATGAATCCCTAAATTTATTAACATAAACCTATAGAGATAAAGCTCTGGACACCTTCATTAGAGGACTCATTGGGGATTTACCAAGCTTGCTGGTTTCTAAAGATCCAGCAAATCTGCCACAGGCTTTGCACCTATTTATATAATTTTTTATTTGTTGTTGTTATAAGAGTTAGTTTGTTGCTTTGTTTGATTTTATGTTTAGTAAATCTATGAGTGATTTTGTTTCGTGTGCATTCCTTTCTGAATATCTCGTCATTGGGTTCCAAATTTTCGGGGTTTGTTCTATTCTTGTTAAGTTTTTCTGTTCTTTTACAGGATTCTGTTTCTAACTTTTCTTTCACTATGAGATATAGAATCTCTTGGTATTCGTTTCGTTTTTTCAGATATTCGTGTTCATTATTAAATGGATGCTTTTTAATGAATTCATCGGTTCTGCCATGGAGAAGTTCGTATGGGGTTAGTTTAGTTGTAGAATGAATAGCGTTGTTATATATTATCATTTTTTCAAAAAGCATTTCTTCATGGTCTAGTTCTAATTTACATTCGTTCCTTTTTATTACTATGAGCCTGTATATTTCCGTTAGAGTTGAGTGTTATCTTTCTACTGGCGAATTACTGATGGATTGCTGGAACGAGGTTACATGTGATTAGATGTCATATTGTCTACAAAAGTCTTTGAAAATATTACTGAAGAATTCTGAGCCTTGGTCATGAACTATTTTGTTTGGAATTCCGTACTGGCTAATGCAGTTTTTTAGAGCTTGAAGGATTGCAATACTAGTACTATTCGGAAGGTTTTCGGCTGAAGCAAATTTTGAGAATTTATCAATTATTGTTAATATTTGGTTGTTGTTTATGGTTTATATGTCGATATATAGTATGTCGAGTGGTTTGGAACGGTTTTAGGTTTATTGAATTTTAATTTTGGGGGCTGTCTATCGTATTTGAGGGTTTGGCATTTTTCACAATTGTTCAAGGTTTGCATAATTTTATTTTTCATAAATGGAAACTAATTTTTTCTTTTTAAATGCAAAAGAGTTTCATTAATTCCTCTATGGTTGTGGTTTATGGTACTCTCAGATACACTTTTCTTGTTCATCATCTTGCCTTATGTTCCTAAGTTTTTCTGTGCACCTTAATACATACGAAAAGTTTATTGTGTTAGAAATGTTTTGAGTAGGTACCTTGAACTATGCGGAACATTTTATCATTAGTGTAAATGCCAAATACCCTATTGCGTGGACAGAAGGCTTTGAAAATATCGGTTACGGTTTGTTCGTCTTATTATTCGTCTTAGTTTGTTTTTGAATATTGTTTCTAAAGTCATTTAGGCACCAATTAAGCTCTCTTCGAGTACTATTTGTATATTAAATTCATTTAATGGTTTTTCCGATATGAATATTCTGTCGTTGAGATTTTCGTCTGAGGAATGTACGGTGGTGCCTTGAGTTCCCTGAATTGAAGTTACGTCGTTAATGTATGCTTCTATTCATTTGTTGCTGATAGTGGCTTCTATTTTTATTCTGCTTAATGAATCTGCATTAGTGTTTATTTTGCCTTCTTTGTAAACTATTTCATAATCGTATTCTTCTAGCTTAAGTCTCCATCGAATGAATTTTGAGTTGGGTTCTCTTATGTTCGTTTTCAGAATTGTTTTGTCTATTTGGTAACTATTCAGAACTGTGGTGATTGTAATTGGTTTGCAATTCTTTTAAAATTGTAACTCAATGAATTCAGGGCTGATAAAAGAAGATGATGCGCCTGTATATATTCAGAATCTTGGGTGACGCCCAAATGGGGATGAGATGTTAATATATGGTAGGGTGTATCCGTGCGCATTTATGTCTAAGTAACGCGTTGGAAATTTGAGGCAGGCATTCGAAAATTTTGACAATCGTCAATGTAGTCGTTATTTTCTTCTTCCTCTTTTATTTTTCCCGTCTTAGTAACAAGGTTTTCCTTGCAATTCACATTGTATTATTCTCCTGTATTTTTCTCTATATAAATCGATCCTGAAGTCTGGTTTATATTCCTCGACATGGTTGAGTTTTTCATGTTGGTGTATCCAGTGAGAGTATCCATGACTGAAGTTACTGAAGCCAGAACTGGTATCCATTAGTTCGTGTTTGGATTGGTAATTTCTATTGAAAGGGTTTGGATTGAAGGGTTTTTGGTTTTTCATATTATTATTTTGACTTTGGAAATTCGGGTTAAATTGGGGATATCTTGTTCTAGTGTAATTTTCGCTGTAGCTAATTATATTATGGCTTGGGTATAGTGAATGCTGTGGACTAAAATAGGATCTGCGTGGCTCGGTTTTTTTATAGAAAATATTTTGCTATTTTATACAAAATGCCAGTGCGGTTGCTATTGTATCTGGTCCCATTGCCCTTATACATGATCATTAAGGTTCTCTTAATCCCACTAAAAATGCATTCAAACACATATCTGTATACAGGTCTTTTTTCGCATTGATCACACTTTACTACTTCATTATAAAAATTTTTGACAGACAACCTATTCTGATTCAAGTTATATAATCGCGTTTAAGTGAGGTTTCCGTTCTTTTGTCTGAATAGTTAAGTATCAGGTGTTTCTTTATTTCATCCCAAATTAGAGGTGTGCCGAACATGTTGAGGGTTTCATTCGCTTGGCCTTGACCCTTCTACTTTATGCCTTATTGCCCTTAAAAGAACATTGCCTTAAGGAGTGTTTGTCTGTTCCCTGGATATATATAAAAGAATCGTTTCTACATTTGTTATGAACTCATATAGAGTTCTAGGGATGTCATCGACTTTTGCAAATCTTTGATTGCATCGGGAATTCTAAATGAATTGAAAATATCTACTGGATGTAGGGAGTGTGATGGTGTAGAGTCTTCTTGAATTGAAGTTAGGATTCTGGATTCAAACAAATTTGGGTATAGAATTTTAAATGTTTGTTCTTATAGACAATTATGAATTATGGACCTCTTATTAATAGTAATTTGATTTAATATATTGTGAATAATTATGAATTTATATAATTCCTTTTTATACCAGTATATATACATTCCTTTAACAGATTTTGCTTTTTTAATTTTTAATTTTTTTTTGTTTTTTTGTTGGGCGAATATCTTATTAATGGTAATTTGAATTAATATATTGTGAATAATTATGAATTTATATAATTTCTTTTTATACCAGTATACTCGTATATACATTCCTTTAACAGATTTTCCTTTTTTTTATTATTATTTTTTTTTGTTTTGTATATATATGGGAGAATATTTAATTATTTTCAGCTTTATAAGCTCTATAGTGAATTGTCTTCAGGCTATGTCGCTTTACCAATATTCTGTCGGTACTCCTGTTTATAGGATGGGCTTAACTGAATACAATTTCTTATAAATTCATTTAGTTTAAGCGCACTTGCTATATATATTTTGTTTAACGTGCTTATGAATCGGGGCGTTCTAGCGCGGTCACCAATTAAGTACGTTTTTCATGAATGTGCTTTTAATATTATTTATATACTCTTTTAGTTGGTATGGACCAAGGGGACTTGCGAACTTGAGTTGTATTATAGGGTACTAGGGTGTTCTGGCACGGTCGGGAAAATGAATTGGAAGATTTTCCAAAGAATTTGCTGCTGGTGTGGCTGCTGCTGTTGGTATTGATATTGTTGTTGTTGTTAGTGAGAATGAAACACGTGCACAGAATTGTTTCTGCTTCTAAAGGCTGCAATGTCCTTTACTTTTGATCGTAAATAGTAGATCCCATTTAGCGTACTTGCTACGAATCTCGTAAAAGAGTCTCCGAAAAATGTCTGGTAATGTGTTTTCTTTTTTGTGATACGTTAGAGAAATGTCTATCATTTTGGTCTCTTTGGAGGTTTTAACGAAATGTTCATGTGTAGAGCTACCAAATTATTAATTATGTTATGCATCTTGGATTCAAATCTTTGTTTTTTGTTCCCTTTGAGTGTATTGTTTGTTGGTTACTTATGATGGATCCTTCTGAGTGAGCTAGATTAACTATTAATCGACGTGTCAATCACTCTTTTGTATCTGCTAAAGAAGGTAGTCCTACTTCTGTTAAAATGTTTAAAATTGGAGTGGAACGGAAAGCTCCCAATGCCATTCTAACTGCGGCGTGGTATATAGCTAACAATTTTCCCAAGTTCCGCTTAGAAGGTTCTCCATAAATAGGAAATCCATAGTCGATCTTGTACAAAATAATAGCTTTCAGAATGCATATTAAAGAAGTTGTATTACTTTATAATTTACTCGTATGTGAACTTAAGCATCTAATAATATTTAGTACTAATTGATTTACAAATATAATGAATGTGTTGTAAAAAAATATATATATATAATAATAAAAATAAATTATTTAAAGCCTTCGGTGTTCATTGGACCAAAGCCAACTTCGTCAACTCTTACATATTATCAAATATAGAAATAGATGTCATTGAAAACATGTTAAATAAAAATATATTTCATTAACAAATATTGAACAAGCGTTAGGTCGGTAGGTATCCCCTTGTGAAACCGCATGAGACACAGGTCCCATTCCTTTCAATGGTCATGCCACGCATGCATAAAAGGTGTTCAATGGACTCTTGCTCCTCCGCGTCCATGCAACTCCAGCAGAAATCATTGGAGGTAATCCCCAGCCTTTTACCGTTTGTACCCAGGGTCCAGTATCCCTGAGAGTAGTAGAGATACTAAATCTTTTCAGCGGTTGACATTTATTTTTGGCCAGGTTTGTCTAGCTATTTTGATCCTGTACTTTCAGAGCAGCGCCTGTCCACTACGCCTACGGATATTGTATTTATTAAGAGCAATACATGTGGCAATAGTAGTACCGAGGTTTGATCTATCTAGTTCAATCGGTGGAATAACCCTGGGAAGCCAGTACAGATGCAGACGGGCCTGCTGGCATTTGAGGTGGTAATAGGCGAATGCAGAGAACGCAAATCTTGGCTGTCAGATAGAATGCAAATATCTTGTCCACGTATCTTTATGCCTATATAACCGCGACCTCAGCCTGAAAATCACTGCAGGGGTCGGGAAGCCTAAAGGACATGTTAATGTGAAAATCTTGGATCATTTTACATGAGGGGTATGCCGTACTTCCATTATTTCCTGGAGAAAATGGAGATACTGCACATCCATTGAAGGCGGAAATTGATGTGATACAATCGAAAGAGTTAGGAATACCCTGGAAACGTCTTAAGATAGCCGCATGACCTTCGTTCCTGGCATCCCATTGATGCGTAGCTTTTACCATATAGCTGAATTTGCAGCTATTTTTTCGCCAAAAAGATGCCCTCCAAAGCTGCCATTGGAGTCGTTCTGATGGCAGTACTTTTGAATACCTCTGCCGTTCTTTGTACCTTTGTTACCAGCCTATTGTATGTGGACTTACTGAGCAAAGTCCACCACGCACGCCCCCCATAAAAAAGCACTGGTCGTACCACAGTTGTGAATATCCAATAGGCTACTTTAGGCTGAAACCCCCATTTTTTTAATCATAACTATTTTGCAAGAGTACAGAGTTACCTGAGCCTTCCTAATGATCTCACTTATATTAGTCTTCCAGTTAAGCCATTTTAGTCTTGGTCCGATTAACTCCCAACCCACAGTCTGTAGTATATTTGGAGAGAATGTTTAAAATACGTTGCATCATGTCTGTGATAGTAGATATACTCGTATATTTGCCCGGGATGCTAATAGGAACATCGTCCGCATACGCAACCACCGTGCACCGTTCCCTCTCCAATCGAACAAGCTGCTCATTTTCCTCAAGATACCAGAGTAGGAGGGAAAGAACTCCATCTTGATTTGTGCCTCTGCACACGGACTTTTTGGCCGACGCCGTCCCCAGCTATGAATTGATTGTCCTGCCCCTGAGCATATTTCCAATCCACTTACTAATGGCGGGGTCCACCTCCAAGTCTCACAGCGCAACGGTTTTTGCGTCTGATTTGATGTTGTTAAAAGCCCCCTCAAATGCAAGAAAGCAACTAGGGAGAACGACTTGTTATGCAGGGATCACTCAATTCTAGAGACTACAGAGTGTAGTGCTGTCTCTACCGATTTACCGTTGAAGAAGGAATGGTGAGGCACGGACAGTTTCTGTCTGTCTATTATGAGCACCAAATGAATATCTAACAACTTTTCCAGAATTTTCAGACAAAAGGAGGGCAGAGTTGTGTTCCAGCTTTTGCCGGTCTTGGGTATAAAAATTACCCTCACATACTTCCATGAGTCAGGAGCATATGTTAATTCAATATTACTTTTGTAGATCATGTGCAGTCACTCGATTATAAGATTCTCTGACTGCTGAATCTCAATTGGAGTTGTGCCATCTGGGCAGATGCTTCATATAGTTTGAAGCTATGGATAATTCATTTAAATTTTGTCTTTGTAATAATATCTGAGTTGACATCGACTAAATTCACGCTGGACATTGTTCGCCGCGGAATGGTGCTGGAGCGGGTCTCTAAAAGATACTCTAGGGTCTTTTTAATATATGTCTTCTACATCACCGCAAAAGTTTCTGCACAATGTAATGATTAGACGGTGTTTTTAAGTTCATGGTTATGTTCATTGTTAATAGTTGAGTCGTCGATGACATCACTGTTCGATGACTCAAGAGGTATCGATGGATAAGGGTCAGTTATTTGAGACGTATGTGTGCTGGCTCACATTTCACGGTCGTTGACCGTCGCCTTGAATGTTGGTGTCTCATATCGGCACCACTTTGGAATGTTGCACACTTTGCAATTGTTAATTGATTTTAGGTTATTAGATTCATATGTCTGTTAGTTCAATGACCGTTATCCATGACACCTCCCCTTTTTGGGAAAAGAAAAAAAAACTTTCTTTTTTTTTTCTTTTATATGTATGTATATATTTATATGTATATGTATATATTATTTTTAACTTATAACAATTACATGATTGGATAAATTATATTTTGAAGTAAGGGTTGTAATATATAAAGTTATTGGCATCGTGTGGGATGCTGGAATATAGAGCTATCGGCCGATAGTTATTTTGTAAAAAAAAAAATTAATTATATATAGGTATATTTATTTATATTTTAATATCTATTATTTCTTATGCTAGTTTTAGTCTATTTTTGTGCACAACAATTGATTTAGATTTTGTGTCAATTTTGCAATTTCCAAAATGGTCAGTCTCAATCACCTTGTATGGACCTTTAAAAATACTATCTAATTTGTGATTGGTTTCATCTTTTAGGTATACCATATCGTTTGGCCGAATATTTTGTGGATTTACACTCTTGTCATAAATGTGTTTTGTCTTTATTTTAGCCTTTTCTAGCATTTCTGATGCTCTTTTCTGAGCTACTTGCAATTTGAATTGGAGTTCGTTTTTGTAGTCGTCAAAGTTGTATACCGGATTTATTTTTCCATTTAGTATAAAGTCGTATGGAACTTTCCGAATACTAATTCGAAAGGTGTGTAACCATGAGTTGTTGATGGTGTCGTGTTGTAACAATACGTGAAATATTTGAGCCAATGGTCCCAGTCTAATTTGTTAGTTGAAATGTATGATCTTATGTACTCGTTAAATGTTTTATGGGATCGTTCTACTGTACCTAAAGTTTGATGGTGATAAGGGGTGGATGTTTTTCTTTCTATTTGTAAAAGCTTGCATATTTGGTTTTTATATTCGGTACCCATGTCTTTTAATATTTGTTTTATGGGTCCGTAAATTAAAATAAGGTTTTCTACTATTGCTTTTGCAACTATATTAGCGGACTTAGCTGGGATGGGTACTGTAATGAGAAATTTAGTTAAATCACATATTATTGTGAGCGCGTATTCGTTAGAATTAAATGACTTTGGTAATGGGCCCACAGTGTCTCTTTGTACACATTCAAAAGCTTTTCCTGGTGTTGGTGTTTTTTTTAAAGGTTCTAGGTGATTAGTACTGGCTTTGTTTTGTTTACATTTTTGGCAGTTTTTGACATAAGACTTCACGTCTGAAGCCATGTTTTTCCAAACATAATGTCGTTGTAGTTTTGATAAGAATTGTGTGACTCCTGGGTGGCCTCCAAAAACAGGGTCATCATGATATTTTTGTAGTATTTCAAGTTTTTGCGTGGGTGAAGTGATTTCAATAAGCTTTGGTGTTATAGCTATTGTTATTTCTTTCAATTGTTCATTGCCTTTCTTTTTAAATTCCTCTATGTCGACATATTCAAATAAATTATCATTGATTGCAATCCTCTTCTACTCTTAAAGTTTGTTTTGCCAACTATATTTTCAAGTTTGGGAAATAATTGCGCTAGTTCAATTTTCCCATAAGCAATAAAATCTTTAGAGTTTAATTTATATATTATCTTTTTTCCATGGAACAAAATTAAATGTGAGGAATTTTCTAATGTTTTATTGTGCACATTTGTGGTTAATTTTAGGCATGGTAATTTTGTCACTTCTTGTAACGTAATCGTGTTATATACTTGTTGTTTTAAGGTTTCTTTGGCTTCAATAATGTTCTTATTAGTTGGAAATGAGTATGTTTTGATTTTGATCTAGTAATCATCTGTATGATAGCAAAGTTTTCTTCCCTAAGCTGCTTGATTTGCCCAAAATCAATGCGCGATAAAGCACCTGCACCGCAGTTATCTTTTCCTTTAATGTATTCAATTTCGAAATCAAATGCTTCCAAATCTAGCCTCATTCTTGTTAACTTTGAGGAAGGGTTCTTCAAAGCAAATAGGTATGTAAGTGGTTTATGATCACATTTTATTAAAAATTTTGTTCCATAAATGTATGGTTTGAAGAAATTTATTGCCCAGTGTATATCGGTAAGTTCTTGTTTTATGACCGATTTATTACTCTCCCCTTTAGTAAAGGTTCGAGAGGCGAACGCTACTGGCAATTGTTTACCATTGTGGTTCTGACTTAGAACTGCGCCACATGCAATTTTACTTGCATCTGTAGTAATGCAAAAAGGTTTTTTTGAAATCAGGGTATTGCAATATTTTTGGGGATAGCAGACAACTTTTAAAATATTGAAATGCCTTTTCGCATTCAGGTGTCCATTGGAACTGGGATTTTTTCCTTGTTAATTTTGTTATGTGTACTGCATGATTTGCGAAATTTGGTATGAATCTTCTATAATAGTTTACAAATGCTACGAACCGCTTACATTCATCGGCGTTCGTTGGTTTTGGGTATGACAAAATCTTGTCGTATTTAGATTCATCTGGAAGAATGTCTGTTGGTCTGTGCATTTATGTCCTAGGAAGGTGACTTGTGAATCGTAGAATTTACACTTGTCCGGATGCAACTTAATATTTGTTTTCCTGCAGATCTCGAAAACTGATTTTAAATTTGCTAATATATGTTTTTCGGAGCATCCAATGACTATGAGGTCGTCCATATATATAAAAGTTTTCCCCGGTCCTAGTCCAGAAAATGCAATATTCATCATCCTTTGAAAGGAGTTTGGGGCTATTTTTAATCCAAAAGGTAATCTTTTGAATCTAAAGGATCCTTATTCGGTTGAATTTATATTTAAACAGTTTGGCCTAATAATGAGCCAACTTGGACCAGAATTTTGGTAGTCTAATACACAATTATAATTTTTTATGAAATCATAGCCTATTATACCATCACAAGGTAGCGGGAAAGAATCATCCACTATGTGGAAATTATGAGATATTGTTAAATTATTTATGTATAGACTTGCTTGTGTGACACCGAGTGTTTTTATTGTACCACTGCCTATACCTCTGAGGTTGAATATTTGATTTATATTTATTGTAGCATTGTCTAAAAATTATCTAAATTATCTAAAAGAAATGTAGAGGTGGACTGACTTAAGGATGATTTTATTCTGATGTAATTGTTTAAACAGAGGTTTACATTTAAAATTCTGTCCTCATTTAATTCGATACATTCCCCAGTTGGGCGGACTGGGGGACATCCCCGTTTTCCGACGCCTCTGTATACCAAACGTTTCCATTATTATGTCTGCGTCCTCTATAATTATTGTTGTGTCCATAATTTCTATATCTATTATTGTTGTCTCTGTTATCAGAGTGAGAGTCGTTACGCCGTGTATTATAATTCCGGTTCGAAGAGCTTCTTTGTCCACGATATGATCTGTTTCCACGACCCCTATATCTTACGTTGGAATTTCGAAATTTGTTGATGTAATTTACTTGTAAAGTTCCTGAACTTTCCGAACTTAACTCAAGAAGTTTTGTAATAGCGTCTCCTACTGTTGGGAACTGACCTGCCCTCACTAGCAATTTTACCTCTTCAGATTTCGCATTTGTTTTTATTGTTTTCACTGCATGGTGAGTGGAGTAGCTTTTTGCTAGTGCAGTCGTCAAACCGTCCGCAATAAATGATTGCTCCAATTGCAATGATAAAGTTTCAATTTCTTTGGCAAACTCACTGTCGCTTTTATTATGCTGCTTTACGGTATTAAGTCTGGCTGAAATACTCTGTGGAGATTCGTATTTCACGTTTGCAAGTAATTTGCTTTTGATTGCTTGAATAGTACTCTCGTTTGTTATCAATGTACTTGCTGACACTCGATAGGTGTCATATTGCTGATTTTGTTTATTTCATTTTGTTCTTTTAATGTGTCTTCTAATGAGTCAGTATCTGTGTTAGAGCTTTCGCTGCAAAGTAATGAATGAATAGTCAGGTCAAGTAATTTTGTTATACTTGTTGGTACTTCTTGTGGTACTTGTAATTTATTAAAAAGTACTTTCAGTCTATTTTTAATGGAAGTGAAATAATTTTCGAATTCTAGCTTATGGTCTGTGCTAAGTACCGGGTAAATTGTCCTACCTAAATTGGCAATTGTATTATGCTGACATGCAAGAATACCAATATGTTTTAGTTGAGTAATTTTGGATGGTAGGGGTGTTTTATTTCAACATTTGTACGATTTGTCAAAAGTGATCTTTATTTCATGCAATTTTCTCAAAACTTTGTCCCATGTGATTGGTGAGGACATAATAAATGGACCATACGTAATTAGGAAATTGCAACATTGATAAATTTACATGTTTTAATAAAAAGCTTAATTTTGTCTATTTGTTTATATTATTTTCTTGTCATTTGTGTGTTGTTGCTTGCACGGTGTTTTTAATGTGAATACTTAGTTGTAACTATTAGTTTTATATTGTGAAATTTAATTTAATAATATTGCTTATCTTATATGATGATTTTTGTTGTCCTTTACGAAGCTGCAATTCTTCTCCAGATAGTTTTTCAGATAGTTTAGATCCTGACCGCTGGTGTTTCCACACGTTGTATCCTTCATTTTAAATAGTTTTTGAGTGCCGAATGTATTGCCATTATTAGCACCAAGGCTCCGATTAAACACATAATTTCCCAAGGTATTGTTTTGATGTTTTGATTGCCACTTTTCTCTTGGTATTTGTCTATATATTTTACAACTTCTGTATTCTTCTGTTGCACTTCTTTTCCCACTTCATAGCCTACTTATTGCTTTTTCCACCAACCCATGGTGTTGATTGAAGTTTTTTCATGGATATTTCTATACTTTATCTTTTTTTAAATTTTTCCCACTTTTATTTTTTTTTATGCTTAGCAGTTCATTTTCAGCAATTGTCTATTGTAAGCAAATATTCACTGAAGTTACACTTTTTGTTACTAAAAAAAATATTTATTTTTAAAATTTATTTATTTTTAGCGTCACTTATGCCAGGGTCGCCATGTAATGATTAGACGGTGTTTTTAAGTTCATGGTTTAAAATGTTACTTTATTGATCGAACATTAATCATTAACAGTCGACTATTAACTATTGACTCTCGACTATCTACTGTGTTACAATTACAATGTTGGACTTATATTTATACTTAAAATAGTTGAGTCGTCGATGACATCACTGTTCGATGACTCAAGAGGTATCGATGGATAAGGGTCAGTTATTTGAGACGTATGTGTGCTGGCTCGCATTTCACGGTCGTTGACCGTCGCCTTGAATGTTGGTGTCTCATATCGGCACCACTTTGGAATGTTGCACACTTTGCAATTGTTAATTGATTTTAGGTCATTAGATTCATATGTCTGTTAGTTCAATGACCGTTATCCATGACAATATCTTACAACTCTCTAATTTGAAATCCGGTCAGATATTGATTTGGAGGCGTGGGTTATGTCAAGGAACTCTTGCTTGTTAGCAGTAATGAAAGTGGGTTGTGACCCCTTGTTACAGATAAGAAGGTTAGTCGTTACAATATATTCATATAACGACTCACCGCATGCATTGGCATTGCATTAAATGATAGAAGCCACCTGTTGAGCCTTTGCATCCACAACAAGGTTTAGAAGGTTGGCTTCAGGAGGAATATCATGGTCATGCGCCATATAGGCCGAGACCAGCCAGTATCGTCTCTTGCCAGTTTCCATAGAGACCGCCGTCAAATGCTTGTTGTTGTAATTGGTGAGAATAAATGAGGAAACAATTTTTTTATGAGAATGCAAGACCTGGATCTTCCTTCAGTTACGGCATACAGCAATCTTTTTTTGTTAGCCCTGAGGCTACAGACCAAGTCCCCGTATGCCCAGGGTTCTTGGATCAGGAGAACGTCAACTCTGCCTTTTGCAAGACGGAGCTGAAGACTGGCAGAGCAGCTTTCGAGTGATGGATCGTTAATCTGCAATATTCATAGCACCTCTGCTACTTGCAACGCTGGTGACCTCCACCACAGTGTCGTCCGCATCAGACTCCTTCGAGTCTGATTCCAGAATCGCATCCTCCCACCTGAGTGTTCTTCTTATAGGTTTCGCTCTCCCTTGAGCCATGCCGGACGGTTGCCCGTGCTTCTTATAGACCTTGATTCTTGTGGATGAGAATCCATAGCCCATGACTCAAATGGGTTTGACTAGAGTCTCCAGAGATTCGGCGTTCACCATAAGGGTTACTGCCCGAAATCCCCTCTTAGGTCCAATATTTTGGAACCTGCCAATATTTCGTCCGGAGCTGCTGGGATCCATGAGAGTTACGTCGGAGACTCCACTAATGTTAGCTGACTGACATACTTTGGCTATATAGCTCTACATACTTTGTTACAAGCTGACCTATTAATATATTTATACGTATCAGATTTCTAACAGCGCAACAAAATCGCTCCACAATAATTGCCTATTAATTTCAATTGGATTGCTCTGCAATACAATAACATGGATAAACTCCAACAATAACAGAGAGAATGAGTCGCATAATGGGAAGAAGAATGTGTAAGAACAAGAAGTAAGTAAAGGAAAATAGTTGTAAGTTGATTAGTTTTCAAACTGATAACAAGGTCTATTAATTTCACCGAAATTGTCGCAGTCATGAAGCTTCGCCTGAAGACGACAATATACAGAACCACAAAGTCTGAAGATTTTGAAAGTGAACTTCTATCCTGTGAAAAAGGATATATGAAAGTGAACATTTACTCGTATATCGTAAAAAGGGGAAGATACATTTAAAATTGAAATTGCAGGAGAATAACAATTAAATGCAGATTTCTTGTATGTCTGTGGCAAGTTTATATAAAATAGACTATTAAATTCAAATCACAAGAAAAGACAGATAATTAAGGAAAAGTGCAACAAAGCCTTTATTATATGCAAAGAAGGGAGAGTGACGACAATTTGGAAATTTACACTATAGCAAACTGAGGGCAGAATAGAAGAAATTTGAGCCATGGCTTTTGCACCATCAAGGTTTTATGTCGCAGCATTAAAGAGTTACATGCATTCGAAATTTGCAAATTTTGATGTAGGCCGCACCGAATAGAAGTCAGAGCCATTTGAAGTTTATCAATGTTTCATTTTGGACTCAAGGGCAGTAGCGCTAGAACCGATACCTCCAATTGACAAAAGGCAGAGCACTTTATTGTTAGAAAATTTCAAAGTTCTACGACGCTCCAGTAAAAACTTACAAGCTTGTGAAATTTGCAAACTTTGATAATAGTAGTAGGGCTTGATGAAGGATGCTCATCCGTGAACTTCGAGGAAATGGGACAATATCCCTTACAGAATATTTTCGGTAAGATATAATAATGTAAGAGAATGTTATATTAAATTAAGATATGTATTGTCCAAAATAAATGAGATATATGAAAACGATTTGCAAAAGTAACACAATTTACACCACAAAATAATGAGAAAGTTAAAAACATTAAAGCCAATTTAGCTTCAGTTGTTTTCAATAGAAATGCGAAGATCTCAACGTAACAATACACAGCGAACATTTAGGCAATATCAGCAACAACGACAGCCTTACCTTACACTAACTAATAGAAACTCACAACAGCCAGAAGGTCAGAGGCTGTTTGATAACAGGCGAAGCCGATAATAAGGAATTTCGGACAACAATCGGGTCGGACTAACGATACATACAGGTCGAACATGACCACATTGAAGAAGTAAATTTTCACATGGTCCACAGTCGAAACATTTACCGATAGCACTGTTAACAGTTAACAACGAACAAATTAAATGTTGTAAGGAGCAAAATTTCCGCATAAATTTTGCCCCAGCATAATTCTTTTGCCACACCACCATTTTTCAAACGAACCACGTGCCGCACTCGATTGTTCCAGAAGAATTTAATTTATTCACTATTAGAAGCAATCGGCAAAACCCACCCCTAATAAGCAGTATGATCGACGCGCATGACATCATCAACAACAACAACAGAGCGCTGCCGCTACAAACAATGCCACGTGCTTGACAACAGGCCGAATTCTGCATCGATAATGTCGGTTACGTTTGAATACAATTGAGTTAACAACAGAAATTTCTGGAAACTTGACGACTGAAGCTGGGATAGAAAAGCAGCAGCAACTGAGGGAGTTACTCTCTCTTCCTGATCAGCCATCGACCACTACGCATCGGCAGTAACTCTTTTTTGTACGGAACAGCCATCGACGACGACACATCGACGCACCAAGACTTTTGACCTTACTGAGATCATTCTGCATTAGTGGATTATAGGGTTTGTAATCGGTACTCCACTAATGCTCAGAATTACAAACGCTTACTGGATTAGTGGATTATAGGGTTTGTAATCGGTACTCCACTAATACCAAGAAGTACGACCGCTTACTGAGACGATTCTGAATTAGTGGATTATAGGGTTTGTAATCGGTACTCCACTAATGCTCAGAATTACAAACGCTTACTGGATTAGTGGATTATAGGGTTTGTAATCGGTACTCCACTAATACCAAGAAGTACGACCGCTTACTGAGACCATTCTGGATTAGTGGATTACATGGTTTGTAATCGGTACTCCACTAACTCCCAGAATTACCAACGTTGTACCGAGACTTTTTATTAGTATTAATATTAAGGATTTAATTTAATAAATAAAATAAAACCAAACTAAGTAAACCCATAGTTATTTCTGTAAACGACCCCTGGCAATCCGGCGAGCATTACCCAGGCGAAAGAACGAGAAAAAGAGAGGGTTCGTTACAATGTTTAATAGATTCAGGTTCTTCAATTTCGCTCATGAATAGTGTATACCTAAAAAAGTGTAAACGAATTTTGTTGAGGCATTCAATTAAACTTAAGCAAGGTAAAGTTAAGCAATTTGATTAAATTATAAGGCAAAATATGGATTATGTAATACCGTTACAATAAATAATAAAGTAATTAAATGTATATATGCTTGCCCATATGACAAGAACGATATCTGTGAATTTGAATATTATGAGCTGAGTAAGGATGATGTTTCTATACCGATTAGTTGGTTTACTAATCGGTTGCCGATTCCTTGGGTGCAATACCGAAGGATCGTGATGATGACTTCAAGTGCAATACTGAAGTCTGATATCTCTTTGGGTACAGTACCGAAAGAGTGTTGTGGTTAATCAAGTATTAATTTTGAATTAACCTTGTCGTTGAAAGTGGCGACAAAGAAAACACTGTTGAATGGTTGACTTCAAAAGTATATCTCAATTTTTATTTATAAATTGATTGAATTTATATTAAAATTTTGATTATGCTACAGAAATAAATATATTTGTGGTGTCTGCAATTATGTGCAAGGCACCAGCGTTTGTACGTACGTAGGGCAAATAAATACTTTAGCCCGCACGTGTACGGAAATGCTGATGAGGCTTCACACGCTGTATATCCGTTCATCGGGTGTACTGCTTATTCTGCGTTCACGAGCGGGCATTGGTGATGGGAATTGCTGATTGGAGTTTTGCGTTGGAGCAGCTACAAACATCCTCCCGCCTGTTGAGCATATTCTCAACTTCGAATTAAATGCTGTTTGCGCGAACCCGTTCTCGAAAATCTGGAGCTCGTCGCCTCTTTTGCTTCGAATATCGCTGGTAAGAGATCCAGATAAGACAGATCAATGTGATGAGCAAACTGATATATCCGATGCTGAACTGATGGAATTCTCGGCTCTTAAGCGGTAGATCCATTTGCTCATTGTTTTGCAATTGTTGCACATGTTCATGTAGGACTTGAATATCGTCCGTCAGGTTGGACTGGTATTCTAATGAGTGTGTTGCAGCCTTTATATAATCTGCGATCAACTCAGTTAGATTCACTTTCGATATGATCGTGCTGGTGACCTTTGAAACATATGTCCGATGTGCCATTATGGTTGTATACTCATCTCTTATGGTGCATCCTTGTCTCAAGGTTAAGGTTCCTATTCCCTCCTGTAATTCTGTAAGGCTGTCTGAACCGCAGATGACGCTGATTGTACGAGCTGGCTGTGCGATGTAGATCCATGAGTTTTCTTTAAGTAATGGAATCCATTGAGGTGAGTCGTGTGTGCGATGAATCTTGCCGCTTTTTGGGTTTGGAGTTTGACATAATATTTCCATCTCACATAGTCGATTGGTTGATGTAATGCGATGTGTTGGATGTAATTGCTTGCATACATGCATATTAGAATTGAATGCAGTGCATGTTGACAATTCTCCTGCTGATAACGAATAATATTTGTCTCGATGTAGATTAGTGACTATATACTCGATTGTCCCTTCCAACATGAAAATTCCACTGCCTCCCAAAATAGGTAGTCGAGTCACATGTACCAATTCGAATGGTTCTTGATTAGTCAATGGTAACTTAAGACGCACAATCATCTCAGTTGGCGTGATGCGTGCTTCCACAGAGATGAGTTTAAGGATCTCAATGGTATTCTTGGTGGGATCTTGTAACGTTGGTGGGAGATGGTCTTTGATTGCTCTCAGTTATTGTTGCAGCTGAGACGGATACAGCAGAAGAGGATTGAGCTGTCCATGAAGTGTATCCGTCAGTACATCTAAAAAGAGCTCTTGATTTCGTTGGTAGTCCTGCATAGCCATAAGTACTCGACCGGACATCGCAATAAACATTTCGGCTATTGCATGTTGCGATTCTGACTTTGTGAAGTTGTCCTGCTGGCTATATAAATATTTTATTTGCTTGTGTAGTTGTTGAATTTGATCGTCAGATTTCTTTAAAATATTGCTAGTGGAGTCAATTACCGATGTTTGGTTTCGAATTAGGTGCAGAAGATGTTCTTCGTTGCGGGATATGCCGTTTATCGTTGCAGACATTTCTTTAGCATAGTTGGAGTCCAAAATTCCAAACAACGCATTAGACAAGCTTCCAACAATTGCTAATGGAGCGTCTCGCCGTTGACGATAGATTTGTTCGTCGTATTGTAAGTACTCATCATCTTGTTGGATTAGCTGCCATTTAGTACGGAATGGTCCACAGTTTTCTCACAATTAATTGTACCGCTTTGGATACGTGAACACGCTCGCTGCATTGCAGTTATTCCTTGCATTATGTTGTTGCGCTCAAGCCAGTATTGGGACATATTGTAATACACAACTATATTCCAATCTGTTGTTGTTAAGTAAGTCAGACCCATTTTTTCGAAATAGAGTCCTGTTTGACTTCCGAAAGGTACCTTAGTAATGGGGTCATCACCTGCTACTAGAGTAATTAGAAAGCATATGCATAGCAACAATACTGACGAGGGTGACACAGATCGTCTTCGCTTAGCTGGTGTACGACTTATGCCGTCTTTGAGATTTGTGGCTTCTTCTACTGGAGCTGGATGCTTATCAGGTTGTTCTACTGGATTACTTTCGGTAGACATGGGTAATGGCGCGAGTAAATGGACGCCTCTTCTGGTGAGGCCTGTTGAAGTTCGAATTTCCGCTACTCGCACTAGGCCGTCAGCACCAGGAAATGTTTGAGTTACTCGACCAAGCCGCCATTTAATAACTGGCAAGTTATCCTCCTTCATAAATACCATTGTACCAGGCTGTAAATTATGACGCATGGTCTTCCATTTGTAGCGATGCTGGAGTTGGTTTAGATACTCCTTACTCCACCGACTCCAAAATTCCTGTTTCAACCTAATGACTAAGTCCCATTGCTTCAGTAAATTTATGTTCAGATTCTCAGTGGGCTGGTCGACAACACTTGTCAATGGTGCACCTTTTAAGAAGTGACCTGGAGTTAATGCTGCGTAATCGTGTGGATCATCTGATATAGGAGTCAGCGGCGGCGAGTTAAGAATGGCTTCTATTTCAACCATAACTGTCTCTAACTCTTCGTATGTTAATCGGGCATTGGACAAACTTTTGTAAAATAGATTCTTTGCCGATTTAACCGCTGCTTCCCATAAGCAGCCAAAATGTGGCGATCTATCAGGTGCGAAATGAAACTCGATTCCCTTGTGTGCGCAGAATTTCATCTGCTGTGATTTGGTATCTACGTTGTGGATGATGTCCGCAATCTGTCTCAATTGATTTCGTGCTCCTACGAAATTAGTCGCGTTGTCACAATGAAGATGCCGACAGTTCCCTCTTCGGCTCACAAACCTCTTCAAGGCTCCGATAAAGGCGTTGGTCGTAAGGTTGCTTACCACTTCAATGTGTACGGCCTTAGTTGCAAAGCAACAAAATATCGCCACATAACACTTTTGTGGCATCTTTCCCCTTTGATTGTAATGAAATTTAAATGGCCCACAAAAATCGACTCCAGCGTGAATGAAAGGTTTATTTGGTTGAACCCGCGATGCAGGTAACTGTCCCATGAGTTGCTGCAATGGCTTCGGCATAGCTTTAATGCAAGATACACAGTTTTTCACGATTGATCTGGCTATTGTTTTCGCATTAACTGGCCAATAAGCTTCCCGTGTCGCTGCTACTAGACCTGCTGGGCCAACATGCTTGTTATCAATGTGGATGTGTGTCATCAATATTTTAGTGATATCACTCCGATATGGCAATAGGGCTTGATATTTTGCTTCATGTGGTAGGGCTAAATTTGCTAATCGTCCTCCTACCCGCATAATATCGTCTTTATCCAGAAATAGTGTAAGATCACCCATCCCTCTTCCAACTGGTTTGTTGGGCTTGAGAAGTTTATATTCAGGATTGAATGCTTGTCTCTGCAGGTCCTTGATTATAGTCTGAGTAGCACCTTTAGCTTCTTCTGCGTCGAGGTTGATGGATGTTTGAACTGGCACATTACGACAATTTTAAATGAATCGAAGTGCATATGCGGTGACTCTTTGAAGATGTATCCATGAATTTCGATGGTCAATCATTGAAGTAAACGACGGAATCTGTGACGTAGTGAGACACACCTGTCTCTTCTCTAATTGTGTGGTTGAATTGGCTGATGCCGCTGGCCACGATGACGGTGGTCCATATAGAAACAGTGGTCCATAAAACCACATGCCTTGTTGTTTGAATTGACCCGGGTTGATGCCTCGTGAGATCATGTCTGCCGGGTTTTTGTCTGTAGGTACGTGACGCCATTGTTGCTTCACCGTTACTTCTTGTATAGCTGCCACTCGATTTGCCACAAAGGTGTGATAGGAAGACGAACTGGCAGAGATCCAGGCTAGCGTCACTTCAGAGTCAGACCACAGAAAGCATTCGCCTGTCCATTGTAAAATATGTTTTATCCTGTCCAATAACTGGGCTGCTAACCGTGCAGCACAGAGCTCCAGCCGAGGGAGCGTTTGTTGTTTTGGTGGTGTAGTCTTTGATCTAGAACACAACAGCTGAACGCTCACAGATCCATCTGTTTTTATCGACCTTGCATAAATAACAGCGCCATAGGCCTGCTCGGACGCATCGGCAAAAGCGTGTAATTCTCTCTGATGCACATTGTCCTTTGTGGTTGGAAATACGTAGCGTGGAATTTGCAAGTTCTCAAGTTCCTGGATGTTTTCTCTAAACTGGCTCCAGAAGGTATGCAAGTCCATAGGGAGTGCTTCGTCCCAGCTTAATTTTAGACGCCACAGCGATTTCATGAATATTTTGCACATGAGACAACTGGTGACAAAAAACCTATTGGGTCGAAAATATGCGCGATGTCCGACAGTACTTGGCGTTTCGTTATTTTGGCTGTTGTGCTCCATTTGGTCCTTATTAGGAAGTAATCAGTCCCAGGTTGCCACGTTAAACCAAGCGTTGTGATGGTAAAACTATCGTTGTCAAAATTCAATTGGATTGCTCGATCCTCTGCGTTGATGTTCGTTAACAGTGTTTTATTACTCGCACACCATTTCCTCAACTTAAAACCTGCTGACTTGGTGAGGGAGTTCAATTCCTCCTGTACGCGCAAGGCTTCTGCTAACGTGTCGGCTCCACTCATAACATCGTCCACATAAAAATCTCGTTGTAAGCATCTGGAACCGTGCGGATATTGTGTGCTATGTTCCTTGGCTAATATGCGTAGACATTTTATCGCCAAATATGGTGCCGATGTGACTCCATAAGTCACTGTGTTTAATTGGTAACTTTTCAGAGGTTCGCTTGGCGTGTTCCTCCACAAGATTAGTTGATGCTTGCGGTCAGCTTCGTTCACGATAATTTGTCTGTACATTTTCTCGATATCTGCTGTAAAAACATATCTGCGTACTCGAAATCTCAAAAGAACCGCAAATAAGTCTTCTTGAGGACCTGGTAGTAGCACATTGTTCAATGATACATTTGTTGACGTCTTCATTGATGCGTCGAACACGACACGCAACTTTGTGGTGGTGCTGTCTGGCTTCAGAATGCAGTGGTGAGGTAAGAAGTAGTGGGGTTGGTTTATGCTTTCGATAACTTCTTCCATGTGACCTAGCCGCAGGTATTCCTCCCTGAAGGCCGTATACTGCATTTTGATGACGGGGTTTCTTTGCAATTTACGTTCGATGGCGTAAAAGCGTTGTAATGCGATAGCTTTCGAGTCTCCAAGAGGGCTTGCGTTATCAACGAAAAGCAAGCGCACAACGAACTGTCCGTTCGCTGCTCGACACACAGTTTGGTTGAAAAATGCTTCGCAAGTTCTTTCTATCGCTGTTAGCGGCGGGCTGTTGGTGTCAAATGCTTCTATCTGCCAAAAACGCTCGAGCTGTTGGGTTAATGATTCATCTTCATTCGTAACTCCAATACCACAGAACGTAGTCTCAGCTGTTGATGGAATTGTGATGTGTCCACCAAGCACCCATCCGAGCACGGTGTTTTGCAATATGGGGAGTCCGGTTCCCAATTTGATTTGGCCGACTACTAGCAATTCCAGATAACATTCGTTGCCTGTAAGAATGTCAATTGGACCTGATTGATTAAACTCCGGATCAGCCAATTGAATATTTTTATATAATAGGCCAGGCTGTCACGTCGAAACTCTGTGTTGGCAGTGGATGTGTAATTTTTGGCAGTATGACAACTTCAATTCGGGCTGAGTAACTAGTCAATCGTGACTCAAGTTTAATGTTGTCCTGGTGAGTAGTGCGTTGTTGAATTTCCCCAATTCCATTAAAGTAGTGCGGATTGTATTGTGTTGGTAATCCGAGCTTCTTTGCCAACCTGTCCGTAATGTAGTTTGTCTGCGATCCGCCGTCCAAAATTGCATGGCATTGAAATTCATTGCTACGGAAGTCATTGACTTTTAAGACGACAGTGGTCAATAGCACATGTTTCACGCCCGCACGATTGACCGGGGATACTAATGAAGTGGTGAGTGGTTTTTCTATGGCACCTGTATAGCTATGTAACTCCATGGTAGGCTCACTTACGAATGTTGTGAGTGTCTGAGATTACCCTTGACTGGACTGACCAGAGTTATTGGATGTGCCCTTAGCTAGCTGTTGATCAAAATGCACTAACGAGTTGTGCTTCTTGTTGCATTTAGTGCATCCTCTCATTGAACAAGTTTTCGATGTATGACCATTTTTCATACAATTCGCACATAACTTGTGTTGTTTAATCATATAAAAACGCTGATGCGGCGTTTTCGCCAAGAATTGTGCGCATGCAAAAAGCTGGTGATTGCCTTTGCATACGAGGCAGCCCGTTGCGGCCTTGGTTGCTGAGAATAGCGTTGAATGATACTTCGCGTTTGTCGATTTATTGTTGATAATTTTGTGTTGTGGTTCTCGGTCTTCACATGATTGAAAACGTTTTTCTAAGAATTTCAATAGGCGGTCAATGGGTTGGAACTCCTGAGGCTGATCTAGCGTCAATTCATACTCGGATCTTGACGTTTTATCTAACTTCTGCAATAAAAGATACTCCAAAATTGTGTGGAAGCTATCTACGGGAACTCCTTGGCTTTTTAACGCGTAAATGCATTCCTTGGCTGCATCGTGTATAGTTTTAAGCGTTGAGCCCATTTCACTGCTAGCATTCTTTATATTAAACAGCTTGCTATAGATAGTTTTAACCAATTTGCGTTTATTGTTAAACCTATCGCACAAGATTTGCCAGGCTGCGTCATAGTTTTCCTCGCATGCTGGCAAGTGACCGATGAGTGCTTTAGCTTCTCTGGTTACGTTGGCAGCCAAGTAAAACATTTTTTATGTGTTGCTTATTGGCTGAGTATATATCATCTTAACATACAAATCGCGAAATGGTATCCACGTGGAATAGCTACCGTCAAAAACTGGCAAGGTAACTTTAGGCAAATGCACATTTAATGCCTGTGGTATGGTGTGGATTGGCGTGGAGTTGCTCGGTGTACTGACTGGAATATGTTGTCGTAACTTAATGAGTACGTTTTGAAGCGTATCTTCGATCTCGTAGAATTTGTCCGCATCATAACCATCAATTTCCGCCAGGTTTGTTCGTTGCCATATCCATTGGTTATTTTGCACCAGATTATCGTGGTAACGTATCAATAGTTTTGTTTTGATATCATAGTACACTGGTGGATGTGACTGATCAGTTTCCGAGGGCACATCCCCAATGACTCGAGAAATTGCACGCACCAACGCCTTTTGCTGCCGTACTAGGGCTAAGAGTCCATCGCCTTCCTGATGGCTGGTTCGCGGTGTGCTGTCCTTGCGGTTAGAGCCTCCTTGATGGACGTGGAAGGGAACTTCAAGTTGCACTGGCGTTTTACGCTTTTCTCCTTCCTCATTGATGATTTGCTGTAATTTGGTGAACAGCCAGTCGTAGAGGTTTGCTACGTTGCCTCTATAATCCTGTTTGAAGTACTCATGATTAACTTCGTCTAGCTCGAGTACGAGATGATGTTGATGTTCGAATGTAGACCATGCCTCCTTCAGAGTCTTCATGCGTTTACTGGCATATTCGATGGTTTTACGGTCTGGTGTGTCCTTTTTAAAGTTGCTCACCAGTTGCTCTATTGCCGAGCCCACTTCATACTGTGCCCTGGTCAACTTGTCCAACTGCTCAATTGTTTCTTGGTGATGCGCCATCCTTCAGAATCTCGCCTTGTGGTAAACAGGAGATCGTGAGTTCTTATCTCGCCGGGGCCTCCAAAATGTTTCTATACCGATTAGTTGGTTTATTAATCGGTTGCCGATTCCTTGGGTGCAATACCGAAGGATCTTGATGATGACTTCAAGTGCAATACTGAAGTCTGATATCTCTTTGGGTACAGTACCGAAAGAGTGTTGTGGTTAATCAAGTATTAATTTTGAATTAACCTTGTGGTTGAAAGTGGCGACAAAGAAAACACTGTTGAATGGTTGACTTCAAAAGTATATCTCAATTTTTATTTATAAATTGATTGAATTTGTATTATAATTTTGATTATGCTACAGAAATAAATATATATGTGGTGTCTGCAATTATGTGCAAGGCACCAGCGTTTGTGCGTACGTAGGGCAAATTAATACTTTAGCCCGCACGTGTACGGAAATGCTGATGAGGCTTCACACGCTGTATATCCGTTCATCGGTTGTACTGCTTATTCTGCGTTCACGAGCGGGCATTGGTGATGGGAATTGCTGATTGGAGTTTTGCGTTGGAGCAGGTACAAACAGATGATATTGGGAAACTTTTGCAGAATTTGAACATAGAGGAAATGAATGCCATTTTAGGAAAAATAAGAAAATATGATAGTTCTTTTTACCGAGATGGTGACGAATTAACAGCAACAGAAAGTATTCAACACGAAACGATAACGAAAACAAATAACCCAGTTTACTCAAGGATATACAGATATCCTCAAGTATATGAACAGGAAATAACGAAACAAATTGAGGACATGTTAAAGTAGCGAGTAATTAGGGAAAGCTGTTCACCATAATATAGTCCTCCCTGGATAGTTTTAAATAAAGCAGATAATTCCGAAAGAAAGAAATGGAGAGTTGTAATTGATTATAGAAGATTAAATGATAATACACTATCTAACAATACATACAGGTCGAATACACGACGGTTAGCCTCTAGTCGTGTGGAGCCAATGAACATTGACCACATAGAAGAAGTAAACTTTCACATGGCCCACAGTCGAAACATTTAACGATAGCACTGTTAACTGTTAACAACGAAAAAACTAAATGTCTAATAGATTCAGGTTCTTCAATTTCGCTCATGAATAGTGTAAACTTAAAAAAGTGTAAACGAATTTTTTAAGGCCACCAATTAAACTTAAGTCATTGCAAAATGAGACTGTGGTAATGGAGGAAATAATAACAAAGAATTGTAATTGATTATAGTAGATTAAATGATAATACAATTGATGCCAATTTCCCATTTCCTAATATAGAGGGTATATTGGACAAATTGGGTAGATCACAATACTTTACAATTTTAGATTTGCGAAGGGGTTTCCATCAGACATTTGTGAAAGAAGAAGATCGGATAAAGGCGGGGTTTTGAACTTCATTTGGGCATTATGAATTCGTTAGAATGCTGTATGGTTTGAAAAATACCCCGGTAACATTTCAATATATGATGTATTACGTTCCTCGAGAATATATAAATAAAATCTGCGTTGAGTATATGGACGACATTTTGTTCTTTAATAGTGCTTTAGAGGAACATATAGAGAACCTTAAGAAAATTTCCGAAGCTTAAATAAAACATAACTTTAAGATTCAGTTGAATAACTGCAACATTTGTGCAAGGGAGACTAAGTTCTTGGGTCACGTATTCACATCTGAAGGTAACTGGGCAAACCCAAATAAGGTAAAGAACATATAGAAGCTAAAGCTTCCTCAAACGCAAAAGCAGGTAAAATCGTTCGGGGGGGCAACTGAATATAGTAGGAAATTTATAACCGATTACGCAAAGGTGGCCCAATCAATGACCTCATTTTTGAAAGAGGATAGAAATGTTAATACTAAGGATTCTAATTATATTGCCTCTTTTGAAAAAATTAAAAGAATGCTAACGGAGGTACCGTTTTTAAAGTATCCAGATTTCAAGAGAAAGTTGGCAAATAATGGTATATAACAGATTCGCTGCAAACTGCGAATCTGCACTACTTTGGTTTCGCTGTGGGAGATTTAGGGAAGCCGTGGACGCCTAAACTGTGTTATAATGCATATAGAACAGAGTTATACAAATGATCGATGGACGAGAAATTTTTTTTGCCGTTCAAAACGCCAATGCTTTGGACACAACAGAAAAATCACAACAATGACTGTTATTTTTGTTCCACGAATGTCTTTGGTATTAGCGCAAGAAGAACTTGTAATTGATTAGCCTGATTAGCCGATCCCATGTTCGGTTCCTTAAAATTATTGTAATTTGTAAATTTAGGCCTATAATCCTTATCTATGCAGAAGTCTACCGCAGTGGCGTTCAGCACGCTAGCAAGCACCTTGCCTCACCGATTCTCCCATGTAAACACCTTCTGCCAACTGCTGCTTGTGCAAATCTACGTTTGGTAATTTCGTATTTACACGAACGCGACTACCTTTAACGACGTTAAACGTACCACCTCCGTCTACTACTTCAAACTGTGATCAGCTGTGTTCTCAGCCCGCTCATATTTACGCTCCCACATTGACTGCGTCGCCAATAGCAATCAAGAGCGTAAATACACACGCACTGTGAACAAGTAAATCCCAAATCAATGCATACCTACGCCAAGAACTTCTTTACCTACACTCTCACATTGACTGCGCCGCCAACTGCAGCAACTAACGTACACACACACACGCACTGTTAGTACGTGAACAAATTTATATTTACGCTCTCACAACAAGTGCAACAGCCAATAGCGTACACACACACGCACTGTGAGAACGTAAATAAATTTACATTTACGCTCTCCCAACAAAAGCAAAAGCAATATATTATTTGCATGCACGCACCTATGCACAAGATCAAGTATGAGGAGATGAAAGCCACTAAGCAAAAATAATATACCAACAAAATAATGAAGTTTGCCATCATCCCCAACATCCCATAGATTTGGTAAGCAATGTAAATGGCACAAAGAACAAGAGCGACAGCCATGCAAAATATAATGGAAAGATCTACACTCCACCAATCACAGCGTTCGACTTTCCAACTGGGAGCGCAGTTGATCAAAGCATTGTGCAAAACTTACAGTCCGATCACACCAATAACTAAACAAACGGCAAAGTACAACAACAGACACTAGCGCAAAGAATAATAGAACGCAGGAATTGGACAAATGCTACGCAGAAAAGAAATTGAAGCACAAAGAGGACCACGACAGAACAATCGCTACGAGTGTCGCCAATGCGGATAATGCACAAGGAGGAATACAGAAGAAAATGTATTATTAAAACATTTAACACGTGACAACAACACAGCAATGAAGGTCGCCCAAGGATAAAACGCGAGAACACCAACGCAACGGTGGATGTCGCCCAAGACAACTGTTACCACAACAACAACAGGGAAACAACAACAAGATGTTGAAGGTGACACAAGGGCAAGCAGAACCAACAACAACTATGCAGGAGCAACGGCAACGAAAAGTGGCCTTAGCAACAGGGAATTGGCTATTCCCTCAACAATACTGTGGCAGCTTGGGACTATAAAAGCAACAGCGGCCCAAGAATGAGTCTCTCTCTTCCATACCGACGTCGCGAGACAACACCAGCGAAGACCTTAGCTCCAGAGAACACTTAGGGAACTCAATGCAGACAGAACAGTGGCTTAAGGTTTTTGCCGATTCCACTGTGACATTAACTTACATAGACAGAGCCACTGGTTTAAGGTTTTTACCGACTCCATTGCGACACTAGAGTACAAAGACAGAACAGTGGTTTAAGGTTTTTACCGATACCACTGTGACATTAAGTTACACAGACAGAACCAGTGGTTTAAGGTTTTTACGGACTCCACTAGGACACTAGAATAGAAAGACAGAACAGTGGTTTAAGGTTTTTACCGACTCCACTGGGACATTAACTTACGCAGACAGAGCTAGTGGTTTAAGGTTTCCACAGAGTCCACTGGCACATATTGACACGGCTAGACACTACGTTAGCTAGCAACCTACAATATAATTAAATTACTGTAGGAAATTTAATATTAGCTATTTAAGTAGAATATAATTTTAAATAAATAAAAACTATTAAAAATTAAAAATTCACTCGTTAGAATTAATTTCTGTTGACGAACCCTGTACACCGCTAAGTATACCCCAACGTAAGTAAGTTCGTTACATAACTTTGTTAATTTCTCCTCCCAGCCATAATATAAGGGGAAGAGTTAGAACCTTACGGCTACTCTTACAAAAAAACAAAAGCCTCTTTTATATTGCGTCTAGAATGGCGGAATTCAAGACGTTGTCCCACCCGATTAATTCGTCAGCCACAATACATTCCTTCTCCAAAGCAATTACATGCATCCTAAAGTACACGCACTTAATTTTTCTGTGGCTTGTCTTACCTGACCCTAATGTTCCGATACATCCACCAAAAGCACCGTTAAGGGTCCTCACATGTGTCCTATCGTCCAGCCCTTCCCGTAAAACGCTGGTATTTACGAGGCTGGTGTTCACGCCCGAATCCACTAGCAGTACTAATTTTCAAAAACCTGCCCTGTGACAAAATGAACACAGGGCATCTTCTGTTGAAACCTTTTTTCCAATACTACCCTGATCCCTGAATCTATTTGCGCTGCCCCTGGGCCCTCCATTCTTCTGCGTGTGTTCGACACTCTACTGTCAGTCTCTCTGCCCCCGTAAAAGGAGTGGGTATATCATGCCTGCTCCCTATGATCTGTACTTCCCCAATGCTATTCCGCTACGCTCCACCAAAATGTGTACCCTCACAGCCCCTCCGTCAGTTATTCCAGAGTGCCTGACCCCACACTTAGTATGTGTACCCTGAGCGCGGGCTTTCGTAGGCCTACTACAAATGTTGTTACCACTGACTTTTCTATCTCATCCAATAGCGCTGCATATCCAGTTCCCCCGTATTTTTCTCTCACTATCTCCGTGGCCAACCACTGCAGTACCCCGAGCTGTCTAGTGAAAGCTCGGATGTCCTCATTTGCCAGTTATTGTTGTACCCTAATTTCCTGAGTCACTTCCTCCAGAGTCCTCACCTTCAAGTATGTGTTCCTCAACAACGAGTAAAGTTAGTTCGCAGTACTGACCCTTTTCAGCAAAACTAGATTGTAGGCATCGCCACAAAATCTCTGATTTATGCAGTCAAAGAAATCCTGCCACTCGTCCGGCTTTATGCCTCTTGCTGCAAGTTTGCAGCCTTGCACGAATATATCCAATTCGGAATGCAGATCCGCCGATTCCGTGCCAGTGAACACTGGGACCAACCTGGTCACTGCCTTAGATATCTCTTCGAAATCCATCCTATCCACAGAACACCTAGCACTGCTATCCGCGGATACTGCACCTTCATGCTGCACCTTAGCTCCTGAAGTTTATCTTGCACTTGTTCCTGGGCGTATTCCTCCTCAGCCTCCTGCTCCGGAGTACCTCACATTCTGGGACTCCTATTTCTGTAAGCAATTTCCTCAGTGTTTCGGTCTTCTTCTCCACCTCTTCGACCTCCTCAATATTCACCCCATTATATTTGAACAACTCGTCTCTATATTTCTTTAAGGACTCGACCTTGTACCGCAACTCGTTTCGTTGTACCACGGATGCTTCTTGCCTCGCTTCCATCAGACCCACAGACACGTACAAGTTTCTTCCCCTGTGGACAAAGTCTCAAATGCTGCGATATTGTCCCTGAGTAACTTGACTTGAGCTTAATCAGCCCCCAAAGAACACTGATGAAGTCCTGCAACTCAGCCAGAACACTGTTCAATCTTTCTTGTGTCAATTGAGCACCCTATACCTTCATAAAGACAACTGGGCCTCGACAAAACAGACCAATAACAACATCTAAATATACTTTTTTTCTATTTATTAAATAATTACAATTTTACCAAAAGAAAAACTTAATTAATTGCTTCTCCGTAGCTGGAGCGCTTCCGACAAGCTCTCAATCTCCAACCACATCATTGACGTAACTTCTCAAGATACTGGGATTTCTACGTCGCATAAAGCTGTATTCAGAAAGGGAGTATGTTTTTTCCACCTCCGCTGTTGACCACCTCGCAATTTCCTGACTATTGCTAACATCACTTGTGGTATCGCTGTTAACTGTACTCCCTTGAGCCTAAGCCCCTACGCTTGTAATCTTCGATCGTGAGCCACAGAGCTTCAAATTCGTCGGGATATACGCTTTCGCACTGATGACTCCTCCTTGCGGCACGTTCTCCTCCAGTACTACAGGACTGGATGGTTCTAATTAGGACCAGTGGTTCACTATAGCTATGCACTTGTACAACAATACTGTGCATATGTCAACTAAACAGACGCCATTTCGAACGCTTCACGGTTTTGATTTTAATATGCCTACCAATTTGAAGCGTAAGTCCACGCCGGTTTACAATATCGAAGACTCTTGTAAGATACATAAATACCATCAGCAACGGGCGCACGAACTCGTTACGGAAAACCAAGAGCGGGCAAAAATTGTGTCAACGTAATTTTAAAATAAGACACTGAACCCAGTGGTTCTCCATGTGGGTGAGGGGTGCTTATGAATCAAATTGGAAAGGATAAGTTTTCCCCTGTGTGGATAGGGCCGTATTTGGTAGCTAAGGTCGGCAGTCTAGTTACCACCATATACGCTTTCGCACGTGGGTTTGGTTGCATTGCAATGGGTATATGCAAATATATGTAAATATAGGATCAGCACCTGCTGTATTAAGTTCGCAGTCTATAAAATTCTTATTTTTAACATTCACGAGATTATAAACTCTGAATAAAATATTTCCACCATTCAACCGACAGAAAATCAGCATTTTGTGGTTTAGTTGGTTCGCATGATATGGCAGGATTTTAAGAAAGATGTTAATAATTAAGTTGTAGCGTAGTAATTTAGATAGGCTACGAATGATGGGTATGTATATTTATTTATGTGCGGGCGGAATGCATGCTTATGGATAGATACGAGTATATATACAAATATAAAGCAAGTTAACTGAATGAGTTAATTGTAATACAAATTTCATGTTAAGAATTGTTATTCATTGGTCGTGAATTGGACCTTGCAACCTCATAAGTGGAGATGTCCGGAGTAATCTTCATTTATGACAGTACGGTTTAGGGCAGGAATTTGCATATTATATATACTTCGACCCGTATAAGTCAGCGGGTCCTGATGGGGTTATACCGGCTATGCTGCAACATTCTGCTGAGGGCGTGATTCCCCATCTAGTTCACATCTTCACAAGTTATCTCGAGGATGGGTATGTGCCAAAAAGCTGGAGAGAAGTCAGGTTGGTTTTCATTCCAAAAGCGGGAAAAATAAATCATTCTTCTGACAAGGATTACAGACCAATAAGTCTCTTATCGTTTATTCTTAAAGCACTTTAGCGAACTCATGGAATCAGCATTGGGTGAGATTTTTGAATGGGCTAATCACAACGGCTTAGGAGTTAACCCTACTAAGACAGAGCTAGTTTTGTTCACCAGGAAAAGAAAAATCCCTGAGTTCCCTTCGCCAAAGTTAGGTAGTGTAACGTTGAATCTCTGTTTAGAAGCGAGATACTTGGGTACCATTCTAGACTCCAAATTAAATTGAAGAAAGAATATTGAGGAGAGAAGAAAGAAGGGTTTGGCTACATACTATACCTATAAAAATGTAATCAAAACCATATTGGAAAAGTACAAAGACTTGCTAGCCAGGGAATCTCAGGGGCTGTAAGCAGCGCGCCTCAAGAAGGCTTCAACATATTATTTCACCTTTTACCACTAGGAGTGTTCATTCAGGGTTGTGCCGCCAAGAGTGCTCTCAGACTATGGGAGTGCAAAATGTGGAAATCTGCCAACTATGGACACTGTACAATTTTGAGCGAAATAAGACGGAAGGGTCAAAGGATAGTTACGACTGAATTAGAAACGGCTACAGACTACATGACTTCTGCTATAGACCTTACAGGTAGAATTCCAACTCTCTATCCAACCACTGGGAGTCAGGCTCTGTGATGGGTAATTCCAACATTACCATCTACAATGACGGCTGAAAGATGGAGAGTGGAATGAGGGCGGGTGCTTTTTCGGAAGGCTTGCAGGCAAGACAGTCAAATCGGCTACTTGATGCATGCAACGTTTTTCAGGCCGAAATCTATGCAATTGAGAAAGCGGCCACACTGATGCAAAGTAGTATAATTCGATCCTCGAATATCACTGTCTTTGTGGATAGTCAGGCGGCGCTTAAGGCAATAGAATCCAATACTGTTAAATCGAAGTTGTTAATGATATGTTGTACTTCACTACTGTACATTGGATCCCACAAGGTCTCACTTTGCTGGGAATATAAAAGGGAATGAATTTGCGGAATTTTTTTGGGAACGTGGAGAAGGCGTGGTTCTATGCTGAGGAGTGGACCATTCTAACCAAGTTCTCACCAATCAATTTGGGAAATTTTCTCGAAGCAATGGAGGAGTTTCTGCAGTAGGCAGAGAATTTTTGTAGAACGGCCAGGCAGAATCAAGACGCAGTGGCAGCCTCTACTTCATGTCGCGCGCCCCTAAGCGAAGCTATAGTGGCTAATCTGAAGACCAATGAACAGTTGATTCAGGAAATGTTCGGAAGTCGAAAGACCAAAAGGGCGGCCGATTTTGTTTGTGAGATGTTTCACTGGGCTTTTGGTGTATTGGATCAGCAACTTGGTTCCAGTCGCAATCTTATAACGTTCACCAAACGACAAAAGTGACGGCATTCCCTGTTGGGAACACCCTAGGAGTAGAGATCAGAATACCACTTCCGGAACGGATGAGCTACACCATGATAAAGGCGTACCCAGTATCCAATGTCGTAAGAGAAGGTTGGGATATAGTGGTCACAAATTAAGTTTGATTACGCAGAGGAGTCAAAGGGCCGCTTGAAATATCTACGCCTATCTTTCAGCGACAAAGCAGCTTGCCTACTGCTTGGCGGTTTAGGAAAAGGTGAGACGGAAACTGGGTTGTTATGCAAACAGCCTAGCCAAATGATGACAAGCAGAAACTTGGATTGTGAGTGCAGTTATTACAGAAGCGACTAGGGCAACAAGGCGGGAGTGATGAGTGAATAGTGACTGCGGGAGTGGGGTTACTGGTGAAGATGGAGAAGGTGAACAGATGGCTGCAATTTCGAGACCGACGCAATTTGAGGTGTCTTGCGAAAATAGGACTGAACCCGTAATATTGTCGGAACTCGGGTCTCTCACATTCCAGAACAAATGCAACTTAAGAAATGATGAGATCATTATACCATTCGTATTCGAGTGAAGCTCCGCTAACTCATGACGTGACCCACCCCAAATTACGTTGATAGTATGTAAAAATCTATTTTTAGTATTAAGTATCGCATGCATACTTTTATGGTACTCAATTACGTGAGAGCTAAAGTGCGTGGTCAACATGGTTCATGTGGTCCCTTTGTGAGCAAGAATCAAGCTGCCTGCGAGTAATTGACTCACAGCACCGACTCCTAACAGATACTACACATTTTGTCTGGTTAGCTTTAAGCAATTAAGTTAAGTTAAGAAAGCACATATTTTTAGGGTGTGAGTATTATAAATAACCAGAATTTATGAACTAATGATTATGTAAACTTTTAGGGTGTTACAGTTCCGCAGTCGAGTCGACAAAGGGCATTGGAATTTAGAATGCACCATTGAAATTTTTACACTAAAGTAGCTCAGTTGGCTTGACCAACTGACACCAATTAGCAGGTGGGAAACTGGAACACCAGAAAGGTCAGTATGTAGACTGAAAGTGCTCGTTGTAAATAGTATATAAGATTATGATTTTAAGAATAAAGAGGCTTGATGTTTGAACGTAAAAGAGTGATGTAGTACTTTATTTAACAAGAGTGATTTTAGGTTTTCAGGTACGCGCGGCCAGGACAGGCAGCAAGAGGGCGCTTCACGAGGACACCAGCAAATACAGTCCCCGACGTTTTAGCGCAGCCGGTAGGATTGATAGCAAGGACTCCAACATTCTGCGACCCTGAAGGCGCCGTAGCGCAGGTCAAACAAGTTGCAAAATATAGGCGGGTTTGCGCTGTTGCGCGCAGCTTTGTATGGGCAACCATAAACCGTCAGTATGATCGGACGGTCTATGTATGTCGTCCTAGCTATGAGGATTTTTTTTGTAGGGGAATCATGTTTGTATGTCGATAGGGACATTTACATATATTGTTTTTAAATTGTTTTAATTTATATGATTTTAAAATTGATTTAAATATTTGCAAGCTTAGGGCATTAGGTGAAAATATTTCAAGAGGTGCAGACAACACTTGTTGTTGCATCAAAGTTTTTGTAGTTCGGATACTACGATTTGTGTAGCAATGTTGAAGAAAAAATTTAAATGCTATTATTACGTGGCGCATACGTTACGGATTTATTTTTGAATATGGATTCAAATTTCCGGGAATGAATCAGGACACTTTTGCCAGTAAATCCAATTTCGGTTTTTGCGAACATATAGCCTTTTCTATGGATTTTTGGGAGTATTAAAGATGGTGAGAGGAAATCAAGGAGTATCTGTGAGGAAGTCAAGGACCAACTTGCACTGATGGAAGGACTTAATGGACGCCGGTAGACAGCGGATATGGAACTTTTGATGGAAGATAAGTAAAGAAAGAATATATATAAAGATAGAATTTTCGGTGGAATGTTTTTTAATAAATTTGTTTTGAATCATTAAGTAAGATGGAATAAAATATTGGAATAAGTTCGTAACAAGCTTTAAAAATTATTGGGTTTTATTTGTAATTGGGATACGCCATCTGATCTGACATTTGGGGTATGACAGAAGAAGCGCAAGGGTTACTGCTGATACAGGAGCAAATTGGCGAAGCGATTGAAAAACTGGTCCGCAACTTTAAGAAAGACGGCAGGTTAGGCAAGGACAACGTGTATTACGACAAGCGAATTACACAATTGCAAAATCTGGGGAGGGAGTTCAACAATAACCACGGGTTGTAGTTGCCTCACGCAGTTGAGTACGCAAAGGCAAATATTTTGCGGAAAATTACGCAAAGTACGTAAATAGTCAGGTCAACGAATGGGCGGATACATTTAGTCCTGAATTAGAGGGACTAGGACAAAAAACTATGAGTTTAGTTTCGCCAAGCGAGGAAATAAGGAACAGATTGAAATCAGTACAGTCAGAGGTAAAACTGGGAAAATAGTTGACCAGTTCGAAGCAAGTACGAGCAGGGAGGAAGCTCAGGAATTTTGGAAACAGACGAATGCCAGAGGAGCTCTGTCACCATTAGAAGTAGCGGATCAAGCCTTAACGGCAATCCAAACAAGGACAGAAGAAAAGTTGATCAGTTTTCATAAAAAAACAGAGGATTGGAGAGCCCAAAAGGAGTATCTTGAGAATAAGGAAAAGAAACTTTCTCAGAGATTGACGAAAACTGAGGAAGCAGCAGTGCTGTTGGATAAAGAGTGTGCAGAATTAAAAAGAGGACGGGCGACCAATAGGGCCTCACCGAAAAAGGAGAGATAAAAATAAGCATCGGCTGGATGTACAAAGACAGTATTGACATTGCCTCCAGAAGTTCGCTGGCCGGATTATTTAACACCAGAAAGGATAAGCCGCATGGTAAAGCCAATATTAGTTTTTAGTGAAGAAAGGTAAATGCAATTTTTGTTTGGCGCATCTGAAATCGGTGTCGAGTAATTTTTTCCGGGAAGTCCGATAAGTAATAAAAATCAGGGATATCCGCCAAAAGAGCCAGAAGCAATAACAGTGCAGCAAAGTCTCGATACAGTGTACAGTATTTCGCCTGTACGTGCAAACGGTCGATGACTAATCAATTTGAGTCCGTCGTTGGTCCACGAACTCCCAGATCCTTGAGAAGAGAATTTGGAAACCCCCCCAAGAGATTAATAAAGCTACGGTTTTACTAGCAACTGAGTAAAATGGGCATTCTGGAAGTTGCTTATGCGGTGGAGAAGTTGGTGCCCATGTTCTCAGGAGTCGAGTTGTATGATCTGAGAACTGAGATCAGGCGCTTCAAAGCAGGTTGTGAGCTAGCACAACAGAGTCTTCCGGAAACGGACGGGGAACACTTAATAAAGTGTATTAGGCAAAGAACCACAGGTGATGCGTTTGATTTACTGGTGCATAGCTCAGTATGCACCCTGGCAGAATTATATGCACTTTTGGATCGGACATATTTAAAACAAAAGTCGTACGACTGTCTAGTTCGGGAAATTCAGGAATCAACTCTGGGGAACGCTGCTGAGACGGAAGCCAACAGGCAGTTTCCAGGGAACGTTGCAGCATACAAGTCTCAAGCAGAACGGGCTATGATTTCTGTGTTCAAGGCAGGCCTGATAAATAGGACTTAGCTAATTATACTCTTACTCTCACGCCGAGGAGTAGGGCAGAGCTAGTGGAGGAGGTCTCTTCCGCTGAAGCAGCAATACAACAGCGAACGGCAACAGGTGGAATCTGCTGGACTGATGCTCCTGCAGTGGTAGGATCAGTACAGCAGCGAAACATAAGTGGTGTTGGTAGATTGATGGGCGAATTTCCGCAACAAAGAGACTAAGAATTCCTGGTTGAGAGGTTCTAGCCAAGGAAACCTATTTGCTCATTCTGTCATAAGCCAGGGCATACAAGGGATAAATACGTTACACGCAAAAACACGCCCTACTGTATGGAGTGCCAAACTTACGGTCATGAGGCAAGTAGACAGTGCCGAGTAGACACTAAATGGGATCAAAGTAGAAGGCAGCCAGCTACAAGGCACCCGATGCCACCCTTGAGGGATAGCAGGGGAAGCTTCAGTAGTCCCAGAATTAATTCAATGGAAGGAATTAACCAAGGAAGAAATCCTTTCAAAACTGGGAGTCGTCAGCAGCGCCCAAATTGGGATTCCAGAAATGAACCAAGGATAAGCAACACCAAACAGGTGTTGAGATGCTTCTCATGTGGACGAATGGGGCATCGGGCAGCGGAATGCAGGGATAGATAATCCCAACAAAGCAACCATGGAAACTTCCAGCGGCCCAGACGAGGCCAGTAGATTGGAAAGCCAAAAGAAAGGAAGTCATAATTAGGCCGGAATTACGTGTGAATACTAATGTAGAAACTACAGTCCAGGAGAAGTAGGAGCAAGAGGCTCTCCAATATCACGAATAGTCAGGAAGTGGATACGCGTCCTTGTTGGGAATAATAGGACATTGCTTCATTATGAGCAGGATAAGTGATGCCTTTATCGAGATACCCTGCAACGAACCAGCTAGTGGAAAGCTAGTGCTTTGGTAGAAGTTAAGGGCATGAGTTTTAGAGTGCACGCAGTGGAAGTGGATATGAAAGGTATCACAGCCGATGGGATAATTGGCCGCAATAATATTTGGGCCCGCACCATAATGGATGCGGTCGAGAAGCAGTTATCATTTTATGATGGTGATAAGAATAGAATACTAACTGTTCCATTAATGTCATGGCAGGAAGGAACCTTGAATAGGGCCAAGAATTGTATAGAGGTAGAAAATGCTAGGTCAACCAGAATAATTACTATGCATGTAAACACGAAATTTACGACTCTAGCTTTGCACAAGCAGCAGCTAGCGGAGGGCGTATATATGGGGGAGACCATAACGCACGTTGACAAGGGTAAGGTGTTCGCTTGCGTCCTCAACGCATCAGAAAAGGACTACATGATGGATGAGGATTTTAGGCCTAAGTTCACTTATTACAATAATTTTAAGGAACCGAATAATAGATCGGTTAATCAGATTAAACAAGTTGATATAAGAAAAAGAATGGAGACAGTTCTAGAATCACTGAAGTTAGACCCAAGCGTAAATTCAGAAGAGAATGCATCAATAGAAACCGTTTGTACGTCATTCCATGACATTTTTTTGCTGGAAGGAGACCAGCTAACGTATACACCGGAGGTAGAGCATGAGATACCTACTAGAGTGGATCAACCACCAATTAATCAGAAACAGTACAGATTTCCAAAAGCTCACAAAGATTTGGTAAATAGGCAGGTAGAATGAATATTAAAGGATAACATAATTTCACCGAGTATGTTGCCTTGGAAGTCACCAATAATTTTGGTACCAAAGAAGGGAGGTGCTCAGGGTCAAAAGTAGTGGAAAATCGTCATCGATTTTAAGAAACTGAACGACGCCACTATCAAGCAAGTGTTCCCGATACCAAGGATAGAAGAAATTCTGCATCAATTTGGGCACAGTAGATATTTTTCTACGCTTGATTTAGCGAGTGGCTACCACCAAGTTCTGGTGGATCCCAAGATAAGCAGAAAACCGCGTTCAGCACCGGTTTAGGGCATTATGAGTTTAACAGAATGACGTTAGGATTAACAGGAGCACCGGCTACCTTCCAACGGCTGATGAACCGTGGGCTAGCAGGCTTGCAGCGGTTAGATTGTTTTGTGTATCTGGATGATATTGTAATTTATGGGAAGAACTTGCAGCAGCATTCGCAAAGCTTGTGCAAGGTCCTCCAGAAATTACGAGAACACAATTTGAAATTGATCACGGAGAAGTGTCAATTTTTGGGAAGAGAGGTGGTTTATTTAAAGCTAAAAGAAATAATTACGACTCTGAACAAACTTTTTTGTTGACCACGGATGCTAGCAATGAAGCATTGGGGGCAGTATTGTCACAAAGGGAAGTCGGTAATGACCGACCAATAGCATTCGCAAGCAGGGCGCTTAGCGATACGGAGAAAAGATACTCTACAAAAGAGAAGGAGTTTCTAGCCATAGTGTGGGCCACGAAGAATTTTAGGGCATATCTGGTAGGACACCCATTTAAAATATATACTGATCACCAGCCGTTGAGAGGCATATCCAATTTGGAAGACCAAACAGATAGGCTAGCCAGGTTTAGACACAAATTGTCTGAGTAGGATTTTGAAATCATTTACAAACCTGGGAAGAAGAATTTAAATGCGGATGCGCTCAGCAGAGTACCGTAGGCACAGAAGATATCGGTAGTGCAAACTAGGGCCAAAGCAAGGTCAGAGAGGGAGAAAGCCGAGAGAATTCAAGGGGATAAAATTGATGCGACAAGAGATGTTAGCAATGCGGGTTTCGATGCCAATTGACAAATAGCCAGTAATGTGGAATGGCTGGAGGATAAAAAAGATATCCAGGCTGTGTTAAAGGGTTTCCATGATTCACTTCTAGGTGGACACCAGGGTTTCTGGAAACCCCATAGCAGAATTAGGCGAGTATACGGATGGAAAGGCTCCGAGACATAAAAAAGTATATAAAGAATTGTCGAAAATGTCAGGCCAACAAGAGTTCAAGGCTAACAAAGATGCCAATAGTGTTAACTGCCACACCAAAACAGCCATTTGATAAAGTTCATATGGATATTGTAGGTATTTTACCTGAAACAGTTTCGGGAAATAAATACATCTTGACGTTCCAAGACGATTTCTCAAAGTATATGGCGTGCGTGGCTATACCCGATGCTGAAGCAAGTACGGTGGCCAAGGCATTCTTGGACAAAATTATAGCACGGTACAACATACCTAACGTCTTAATAACCGACAATGGTTACAATTTTGTATCGAAACTATTCTCAGAAACGTGTAAAATGCTGAGAATCAAGAAATTGCATTTAACACAATATCATCCCCAGGCAAATGGTTCATTGGAGCGTAGTCATCGACCTCTGGCCGAGTAGTTAGGCAGTTTTGCCAAGGAAGACGGCTCGAATTGGGATCAATGGTTGACCACTGCAATGCATGTACCCAATAATACTGTGCATGTATCAACGAATCAAACTCCGTTTAGAACACTCTACTTGTTTGATTTCAACATTCCAGCAAATCTGAAGCGCAAATATGCGCCAGAATACAAAGCTGATGACCCGAATAAAGTGCAAAAGTATCAGCTACAGCGAGCGCACGAATTGGTTAGAGAGAACCAGGATTGTGCTAAACGGGTAGCCAGGGAAGCCTACAACAATCGCCCAGCAGAGTCGGTAATTCGAGCAACCATGGATCGGTTTCGCACAATGTTTACTCTAGTGGATAATGCGCATCCTCAGAGACACCGTACAGTGCGCACCGAAGACGCTACTACTGCTGTGGAGCAGAGGACCGAAGAAGACCCGAATGAGTCCATCCGCCATCACGCGCATCAATTGAAGCTGTGCCCATCCACTTTATGGAAAGTTTTGCGGAAGGATCTTGGTTTGCGGGCTCTCAAAATCCAACTCGTGCAAGAATTGAAGCCGAACGACCATCAACCGCGTCGCACGTTCGGTGAATGGGCCCAAAACGAGATGGCCAACGATCTCGATTTTCACAAGAAAATTTTGTTCAGCGATGAGGCTCACTTTTGGTTAAATGGGTACGTTAATAAGCAAAATTGTCGCATTTGGAGTGACGATAATCCACAAGCCATTGTTGAGACGCCGTTATATCCTCAAAAAGGTCACTGTTTGGTGTGCTCTATGGGGGGTACAGAGGGAATCGTTGGTCCATATTTCTTCAAAAATAAAGCCGGCCATACTGTTACAATCAATGGGGATCGCTATAGAGCCATGATTAATGGTCTTTTTAGTGCCTGAATTGGATGATGTTGATGTGGACGACCTTTGGTTTCAACAAGACGGCGCTACATGCCATACAGCCAACGAGACAATCAATTTATTGAAGGAAACTTTTGGTGGGCACATTATCTCGAGTCGTGGGCCTGTGGCGTGGCCTCCAATATCGAGCGATTTAACACCGCTGGACTATTTTTTGTGGGGTTTTGTGAAGTTGCTTGTCTACGCAGATAAGCCCGAGACGATTGACGCTTTGGAAGAGAATATTCGGCGCGTTATAGCTGACATACGGCCCCAATTTCTGCAAAAAGTGATCGAAAATTGGGCCCCTCGACTGGAATTTATTCGAGGCAGCTGCGGCTGCAGCTTTCCCGAAATCATTTTTAAAGCATAATGGCAAACCCTTATCTTTATAATAAAGCTAAATTCTTGGCCATAACACTAAATTATATGCGTTTTATTAAGCTTACAATTCATATTAGGTAATAACGCTGGCAATTAATTAGAAAATGCCTTGAATGTATGTATGTATTCATATAAGAGCAGGTTACATGGTGTAGGAAAATACACTTGTTAATGGATATATGGCCGGTAGAAAATCCTTCGACTGAACCCTCCCCGAGGGTACCGGCTGGTAATAGGTCTACAAAGGCATCAATTGTGATGGTGCAGGATCAAAGCTAAGGTCAGAATGTAGCGCTCTGTGTTTGATACTCCTTAATAGTACAGCATTGAGAAATACACCTTGACTATGGTTCGAAGGTAAGGGCTGGATCGAGGTGTCACGCGACCCGTGCCAGACTAGAGGCCCTGTTAAATAGTCTAGTCGTAAATGGAGCCCCCGAATAAAAGGTGCCCTTCGGTGGTTATAGCATAGCTCGGATATTGCGGATCTCTGTCCGAGTGGTGTTTATATTCTCCGCAAAAAGAATCTTCATGAAGGAGCAAAAAACCGAACAAAAAATTTCGCGGGAAAATTTAGTGGAGTAAGATCACCCGCTAAGCCCAAATCAAATGCTGCTGCGGTCAATGAACGGAGACCTTCATCCGTGACCAAAACAGTGATTGGACCTATGGGACCCCCAATGACAGAAGACGGGATGGGTGGTGCAGGAATTCGGAAACTTTCTTCCGATAATGTGCTATCCACTTTTGCTGCTGCCAGGGCAAAAATGGGACCAACTCAACAAACTCCCATCTCCACTAAGGAGAGATTGTTGACACTGGGAGTAAAACTGGGGGACAAAAGGAGTAATCCATCCCGACCTACCACCTCAGAGAAAACCTCCAGGATGGCCAAGAGCGGAATTCCTCTTCCTGCTCGTGTTCAACCTGGGGGTTTGGATAACCAGAGAAGAAAGGAGCTAAGTGGAGCTGGAGTCAGATGGTACCTCACCTACCTGTCTCAGGGTTTGCAACCAGATGATGCTCTTGCCAAGGCAAAGGAGCACAGGGTTGTAAAGGATTCGGCTGGCACAACATCACAACCGAATGTAAACAAAAACCTGAAGAAAAGGGTACGAAACACCTTTTCTCCTAATCTTGACCCAGCCAAAAAGAGGAAGCGGCAACACAGTTAGGCCCACCTAGTCGTGGAGGGTCCAAGGCAGCAGGTAGCTACGCTAAGATGGCGTGTGACACCAAGGTCGCTGTTGTTCCTGCGGACTATCCGAACACCATCCTGACTAGCGAGGAGCTGACAAGTGTTGAGCAGATGTTGCTTGAGAGGCTGGCTGGAGAGTGGACCAAAGAAATCTCCTTCGATGGTACCCACTTCAAGCCTGGCTTCCTGAGCATCGACTGTTCGACGGACTCGGTGGAATGGCTAAAAGGGGTCGTGACGCAGCTTTCAGTGAGAGAGGGCGTCAGTTTGGTCGCCAGAGTGGCTACAGTCACACACAGGCTTCCTCTTCCTCACTCGTAGTAGTGGACAAGAGGTAGCTGTGTCACTAAAGTTTCTCTCCAGCCAAAATATTGGGCTAAACACCAATTTCTGGAGAATATGGAGTTGCAAGGACGAGGGCAACGGACAGTTGTTGTCCATGGAAATAGATGATGGGTCCATGCAACTAATAAAGAGCTCGGGATATGCGTTGATCTACCGATTTAGCAAAATCAAAGTCGGTTGTTCTAAACGTACTCAGGAAACTGTCCTTCACTGGTAGAAAGTCTGGAGGATGTCTCTATGGACGAGAAGGACGCAGATGGGAATAACACCATCCCGTCACAACCTGTTCCATAAGATGACGAGACTGAAAGTGGCTAAAGCAAACATCCATCATGCCAGAGCAGCCTCCGCTGTCATTGGGAAGGTGTTTGCCAAGAACAACATGGGGCTGGCCATGGTGTTATAAAGGTCAAATTAGGGGCCTTTCTGGTAAGTTTACAAAGGTAATATGGGACGCCAATGCTGACATTCTCCGCACCTGTATCCTGATTAGAAATGATATTAACTACTTTTGTCTTTCAAAATTCATGTCGCGAGATCTCATACCCATCATGGTAAAGTGCTTAGATGAAGAGGACCGCACTCTCCTTTTGCTGCGTGTGCACTTTCCTGGGAGCTCGATCCAGTTACCGCCATCTTTGCAGATGGATGCTCTTCCTAGAAAAGCAAGCAAGATTGGCTGGAAGGTGGCCAAAGAAATTATAACTACTGAGAGGTTGAGATGGGCCATCAGCTCTTTTCAGCTATGTAAATCGCAGGGTACGGATGGTAGTTTCCCGATCCTTCTCCAAAGGAGTGGTGAGGCACTGATTCCGCGCCTGGTAAATATCACTAGGGCAAGTCTTGCTTTTGGGTACATACAGGAAGCATGCCGCACAGCTAAAGTGATATTTATCCCCAAGTTAGGCAAGAAGCATATAGCCCATTCCAAATCCTTCAGGCCTATCAGCTTGACATCATTTGTACTTAAAGCAATGGAGAAAATAGTTAATATACATCTCCTTCAGACCGTATTGAAAAGGGAGCCTTTAAATCCTTGTCAGTTTGCATATATTGCGGGAAAATCGACTGAAACCGCACTATACAATCTGACTGATTTTATTCAGGCAGCACTGGATAAAAAAGAAATAGCACTTTGTGTCTTCCTCGATATTGAGGGGGCTTTTGACAACACTCCGCATGAATATATGATTAGGGCTCTTAACAATAGAGGAATAGATAATACCACTTAAAATTGGATACGAAGTTTACTCAACAGTAGACGGACTGAAGCGGAAGCATGTGACAAAACTGTTAAAGTCAAACTCAATAAAGGATGTCCGCAGGGTGGGCTATTATCACCCATTTTGTGGAGCATAGTAGTTGATCAGCTTCTGGTAAAACTCACAGATCTAGGCATATCATGTCAAGGATATGCGGACGATATTGTGATAATAGCTAGAGGAAAATCTGAATCCACTCTTTGTGATATTATCCAGAGGGGCTTATTAGCAGCTTGTGAATGGTGCAGGGGAACAGGATTGAACATCAATGCCTCAAAGACCACCACCGTTCACTAGAAAAAGATCTCTATTTATATTATATTTAATTTATTTTTTTTTTATTTCCCTTTATTTCATACATCTGTCACCATTATATAGGCACCTAGTACATGATTTGACAATTTGTTCGGAAATTAATATTAAAAAACACAGTGCCAACAAGTGATATAACAAAAATTATTTACATTAATTATAATAGTTCACTATAATTATATTATAACAATTTATGATCAAAATTATATTTATGATAATTATTTACATTTACATTTATAATACTCTTATTAATATGTGTAGTCTGGATTTCCTAGTTCTTTGGGTCGTTTGGTCGAGTTATCTTTAAAAGGCGCATGGTGGTTTCTCCTAAATATAGCAACTCGTTTATTTATTCGTTATTATGCCCATGCAGTATATCGTAGTGTTTTGTGGATATCTTTTCTATTTCTTCGTCAATTCTTGTCATATTTAGTTTGCGGTGTATATCATTTGTTGTGTACCAACCAGACTTTATGATAACTCTTAATATTCTAGATTGCTGTTTTTGAATTTTTTGTATGTGTGACCGCTTTGCCGTTCCCCATACTTGGAGTCCGTACGTCCAAATTGGATTTACAGCACACTTGTATAACAGCAACTTGTTGTTAATTGTGAGTTTAGATTGCTTACTCATTAACCAATATAGTTGCTTATTTTTTCTTTTATTTGTTTCGTTTTTTGTTTGATGTGGTAGTGCCAATTTAGCTTTGAATCCATGTGTATACCGAGGTATTTAGTAGTTTTTAATAGGTATTGGGTTAAACTTTGTTTTAGTTGTAAAAATTATTTTTACAGTTTTATCTTCATTAATTTTCAAGCAATATTTATCAAACCATTCCTTTATATTCTCTGTGTATATCTGCAGATTTGCAGTCGCAGTATTTAGATTTTTGTCAGATGTTAAGAGAATTGTGTCGTCAGCAAAGGTAGCAATTGTGGTATTCAGTTCTTTTGGAAGTGGTATATCTGAGGTAAATATGACATATAGCAGTGGTCCTAAGACACTCCCTTGAGGAACTCCAGCCGTTGTAAGATGAATACACGAACACTCTTCATTATATTCGACGTAAAAGTAACGATCACTCAATCAATTGATGATTTAGTATAATCTTTTTATTGTCAAGGATCTGGCTAAGTCTATCATGTAATAGTTTTTCAGCAACTTTAGAAAGTATGGGAAGTAGGCTAATTGGTCTATACGACGAAGCAGTTGTAGCATCTTTTCCCTGCTTCGGTAGTGCAATGATTTCAGCAACTTTCCATACTTTGGGAAAAAATTGTAGTCGGAACATTGAGTTGATAACATTCCTTAAGTAGTTATAACCTATAGTAGGTAGTTCAGCGAGAGCTTTTTGTGTCAACATATCGTATCCTGGTGATTTTTTGTGGTTTAATCGTTTTTTAATTCAATTAATTATTTCTGTTGTGTTGGTTTTCTTTATTTTGGTTGTAACGTTTCAATATATTTATCTTCGTCATTTGACCGGAGTTTTTCAAAGTATTTAGCCAATGCAGTTGCTTTTTCTTCATTTGTAGTAGCCCATGAGTTGTCATCTTTCCGTAGTTGTGGCTGATATTTTATATGAGTTTTTAATTTCTTTGTGCATTTCCATAATGAGTAGTTAATAGTTGTGTTTTCAGTGTGGTAGACATCTTCAGTTGATTTTCGATATGCTGTCTATACTCATTCCAGTTTTTTTTTTGGTTAAAAATCTTAGCTATTGGTTCTATGGGTTTGATGTCAGTTGTGTAGTCAATGATCGGAGAATGGTCTGAAGAAAGTTCAAAACAAGCTTTAATTTTGAATTGGTTACACTTTATGTTTTTTGTTATGCTAAAGTCAATTAGATCTGGTATCTTTTTCCTATCTGTTGGCAAGTATGTCGGTTCACCTGAGCATAAAAATTTATTAATTATTTTTGTTTATAGAATTAATCAGATTTCGTCCTTTTTTATTGGTTAGCCTAGATCCCCAGACACTATGCTTTGCATTCAGAACTCCAGCTGCAATGAATCTTACGCCAAGCGTATTTATGTAGTCATCATATTGATCCGTCGTTCTTAGGTGTCTAGGGGGACAGTAAACTGTATAATATATCTGTATTATACTTGTGTTGTAACTCAGTTCAGTCTGTTACATTAGTATAGTAAATGTGTCCGGACCAGTTTGGATTGGCATCCTGGTCGCTTCCTATGAAGGTGGCAAGTCAGAGGACTGCCCAAATGTTCATATATTATAATAATGCAAAAGGCAACTTCTAATGAACTGCCGAGGAATTGAAAGACTCTTGTGTTCGGTTTGTAAGCAGGACTCAAAGTGATCATACTCTGAGTTTTTATTTTACAAGTAACATCGGGTGTTATAATAAACTTATTCTAATCTATTATGCAGTTTTTTTAATCTAAAGTGTTATATGATTTACTTACCCTAAGTGCAACGCGCATGCCTGTAGTGCATACTCTTTCAGGAGTGTAGAGCACGTACCCTATTGGTGCGCTCTATTTACTTGCGACCATATGCTGCATTAGATGGAGTATATGGTCTACAGTGTGGCAGACATGTGCAACAAGATCGTCTGTCTGTCGTTCTGCCCGCTTTTATGACTGTACGTCATATCGTCGAACTCAAAGGCGTGAGAAAGCATTGAGCGACGGTTGTGGCACGAGTTTCGAGTGTCGAGCTCTGTCTGGACAGTCCGATACTCGTTTCTTGTTATCGCATAACGATAAACAAATCGTGGGAGAATGACAGACAAGGGATAGTGTGTGCCGTTTAATTGTTGCGCACATGATATCACTCGTGAAGGCTGTCTGTATCTTTGGGTGCATTAAGGTGCATCACACGGAGTGCTTTTCAATGCATTAAGGTGCATTTGCATTAAGTATTCAGAAATGCATTACAACTGAGGAGATGAGTATTTTCCCACTTGTATCCCAATTGGAACAGAAGTGGATTGAATTTGAGGTGTTGCATATTGTTGCCGTTCATTATGTTTTAATAGTGAATTTATTATGATAGCTGTTCCACCACGAGCTTTACCATCAGGATGATCTGTCACATCAATTTTATATCCAGGAAATACTAAATAGCTTTTGTTCGTAAAATGTGTTTCTGAAAATAGTGCTATATCAATTTTCTTGTCAGACAAAAATTGCTTCAACTCAAAAGAATGTTTTGTGAGGCCCTTTGCATTCCAGGCTACAATTATTAAACTATTACTTTCGTGCATTTAAGTTTGTTAGTAATATTGTAATGAAATTCATCATGTTAGTCATTTGAGTGATTAGGGATTTCACCATGTCTATAAGTTTATTCATATCACTATCGTTTGAATTTTTTGTATTTTCTGCATTTTATTTGGATTTGACGACCCTGTAATTTCGGCATAGCTTACGACTGGTTTAACTACTGATCCATGCATATTTTTGGTCAGTAGTAATAATGGATCCATTCTGCGTAAAGAAGGGAACCTTTGAATTTTGATGGCTTTGTATATTTCACAGCCTTTGTAGTTTGCAGTATGGTTTCCGCCACATAGGGCACATTTAATTTCAGCTGCGTTGGTTATTTTTTTTTTGGCATTCACTTGTTAGATACTTTCCAGCGCATTTCACACATACTGGATCTCTTGTACAGTAGTTTTTTGTATGTCCGTATTTGTGGCATTTAGTACATTGCGCTACTTATCTTTTATGATGAGGTGCCTCAAAAACGACTATGCAATGCATTAATTTGGTAATGCTATAAATATCTTTATTGTTAGTATTTGTTTTTGTAGTATTTGTAATGTGTACAGCTTCGTACCTTTTTGCTTTAGCATTTGGAATATTTTTGTGTATGTTTCCGAGTCATTAGATTGAACTCGTACTTCATTCTTTGTTAATATTTTAAATATAAAGTTACTGTCTGTGACAGCGAAATCAGCATTAAGTAAAGTACAACGCCTTGCCTGCCTTGTTATCACTGGAGTTATGCGCACCTGTCCAACGGCTGCAATGGAAGTTATACTAGATCTAACACCCTTACATCTAGTAATTCAAGACTCTGCTAGGAAATCTCTTACCAGAATACAAAAAATTATTTGGAGAGAATCATATTACACCCAAAATATATGGGGTAAAAATTCTGCTCAAGAAAGTAAGTTTAAAGATGCAAAACAGAAATTAATTTATAAGAAGAATTTACTCGTCGAAGTCGAAACGGTGGAAGAGGTTTTTCAATCGACTTCCGTTGAAACCAAACATTAAAGACATACGGACCTTGACGCCCAGAAGTACTGCATTTTCATAGCAAAACAGAGTTTACTTGTCGTAGTTGAAACGTTGGAAGAGGTTTTTCAATCCACTACCGATGAAACCACAGACTAAAGACACACGGACCTAATGGCCCAGAAGTACTGCGTTTGCTACGAATGTTTGGTTTTTCAATACATTTCATAACAAAACAGAATTTATTTGTCATTGAGACTGGAGACCTGGACTGTACAGCACCAACAATGTGATCGGCCTTCATCGATTTATTAATTATAATAATGCAAGCGAATTGAAAAATTTACCAATGGATTAAAGTACTTTGTGTTTTCTTTTTCTCCAATAATAAAGCTATATAACTATAACTCCGAGAACCATTTTCTGTATACGAGTGCCGATGAGTTTACCCCAGCGGAAATTTGAGTCGTTACAATTCACGAGACTGAAACGCAAAGCAACACAAGATTTGATAACAATATAGTATAAAAAATTAAAATGTAATAAAATAAAACTTATGTTTTGTTTCTAAGTAAAGGGCATGCGGCCCTAGGCGCAGACCTTGCAAGATTGTATGTTAGAGACTGTACATAGGCAGTATTATCATTGTAAAATGATTTTAGTCTGTCTACAAAAAGCAATAAAAATTAATTAGTCAAAAAAAAATTGACTGCATTTCGTAGCCAAACACCGACGTGGTCGGCGAGTGCCGAAATTCCAAACGTTGCTAAGGAATGTGATCTGCCGGTACATCTTCTGTAAATCCCCATTAAACACGAATTTAAACATTCGGCAGCTGACAATCAACTGTCTCAAGTCAGCTTGCAACATTGGTCCAGTATGCAGCACGTAGTTTAGAATCAGGGGGTGGTGGACTTGGGCTGCATTGAACACCACTCGTAATTTGGTGGACGAACTTTCCGGTTTGAACATAGCGTGATGTAGTAGATAATAATGTCCTGTTGCGGATTTATGAGGGGTAATCATGTGTTCAAGTTCCAAATATTCCAGCACTGAGTCATGTTGATATTTCTAGTCAGGATTACGCAGCAGGCTTGCTTCACTCCATTCAAATTGTTTGGGCGCAATATGACGAGTGCCTCCTCGGGCGGTATATCGACTTGATTGGTAACTCCACCACGTATTCTGCGGAAGGCCAGTTAATTGTTTATAATCCTGGTGGGTCAATTCCCCTGCTTAAGTGGGCAAAACCAATGCTGACACAGGTAGTAGTACCTTTGCGACAAGATGTGAACTCACAGTTATGTCACACGCCTTTGTCAAGTTCGCCGCCACCACAGTGCTTACCCGTGACACCTGTGCCTGCACGGTATGCGCAGGGAGTCGCAGGTGTCGTTGTAGACGGTCGGAAATAAAAGACCCTTTCAATCCAGGATCGATCAAAGCCCGGACCAAGTAATAGACTCCATGATGGAAAGTATTGATGATGACAGTTTCGAGAAGATCGCGTTTCGGTAGTCCACCGCATGATTGATAAGGACCGGAACGTCCCTGGACTGATGCGGGCACCACTTGTGCAACGTGGGTTGACGTTGGTGTAGCCGGTTGCTCATACATGGTGGAGATATCGGCCGCATTTCGCCGTATTTTACATCGCGTATTTTAGCATTAGTGCATCGCTCGGGTCGCGACTCCATGTGGAGCATGGTCTAAAAGAGCATGAAAAACATGAGTATCGGCTCGGACAATACGTCAGGCGGTAGTCGAGTCCCAAGCAGTTCATACATAAATTGTGTCTTCACACTAACCCCCATATTGGATATTCACTGCTCGATTTTGTGTGTCTGCTCACATTTTTGCTCTCTGGAGATATCGACATCGATCTCTTCAAGCCATTCAACACTTTGGTATTTATCTAAGGTTTGTACTATACACATTAATTCATTAGCACGATCGGTCTCACCCTTGTTTCGGTGTGAGTATTTCTATTTTTGTGTATCTCCTGGGCTGTGAATATTTGATGACTTGACAGAAGCATGATAAAGACAACATGTTTTGCCTGTTCGACTGGATAGTTTTTATTTTCCCGTAGGAAAAAAATAATCGTAAGGCATCTGTAGAAACTCTTTAAGTGAAGAATTTAAGTTTAGAGCTAAACTGAGTGTAGGGCTAAGAAATTGCCCTCCATCATCCAAAATCAAGTAATCAACTGTTTGTTTTCCTTTTACTGGTGCTAGGATAAATCTGTTGTTTAGTAATCTAAACAATATGAAGTAAGTATTGGCTTTCAAGCACATGTTCTTCACACCATTTAATGTCAGGAAAACTAGGAGCGTCAAGTTCACCGGTCCCAACATATTTTGCAGAAACATGATAATCATCAATCTCCATCGAGCTCCATACCTCTGCTAATACATTTCCGACAAATTCAAAATTATATCTTTCTAAATTATCATTAATTGTAACGCCACGATCGTGGAAATGTGATCCATAATGGTCATGAAGTAATATCAAACCAGCCAGTTCCCAACTAAGTGGAGCAGTTCTGTGCTCTACTCGGTTATACGCACTTCTGCCAGAAGTATTTGTAGCTACTCAATCAGGAGCCGCTTAAAGTGTTGTATAGCAAATGTTATTACTTTTTTGTAACGTGGATTTTCGTCTGGTCCTCCATCAACCGTCATAATCAACACTGGTTTTACTGATCCATGGTCAGTTTTAGCTAATGTTTGAAACTCTTCAAGGCCGAGAAGCTTCTCGAAATCTGGAGCATGAGTATTAGCAGTCGATGGACTATACTTTCCACTTCAAATTGTGATGTTATCGGTTGTTTGGGCATATAGGAATTATTTTGATACCACCATAAACAGAGGATATCAATTTATGGCGCTCGGCAATGACCCAGTCGTGATCAGGCAATTTGACTCTATATTCCATATACATTAGAAGAGGTGCTGGTTTATTTTCTACAGTTGCACCAATAGATAACCGTGCTTTATCATATTGAAATATGAAAAATAGTTGGTCTGGTACAAGTATTAGTAGTATAGAAAGGTCTCTTCTGGACCATTTTGCTCCATTTCTGCTCCATTGGGATATTTTTTAGATGTTTTGTATGGGGATTGTGGAGTAAAATTATAGAAATTAGTTAAAAGAATGTAAAGGAATGTAAGAATTGAAAATATATTTAGCTCCTTATGTAAAATCAGAGTAATAAGTCGTCAAATGTTTAGAATTATTAAAGATTTTGGTACAAATGTGCCGGAGTAAAGTTTTGGTTTGCTCCGATTTGCTCCAAAAATTCTCCATAGTCATAGTTGTGGTCCAGAAAATACATTAGTATAATCGCAGCGCCAAAATTATTTTGTTGTTGTTATGGTGGTGAGCTGGATTGCCTGTACTAGAAATTTAAACAGGATTGATTGGCTTGGGTATAGACTATAGGGAGGCGGGGGCGGGGCTGAGCTTTTGATGATAATAGCTGAAGAAATAGTTAGAAGGCAGCAGGCAGCCACAGCCTAGTTGTGTGTATATTGGGCACGTAATGAGCTGTTAACATATGTATTTTTAAATGAAATGTGTTCGCATACACTATATGTATGTAAATATATTGTGTGTATTAGGGCGAGTGTGTGCTATATTATTATTGAAATATTTTAATGTGATAAGAGTTGAAGCTGACCGCCGGCATATGCTTAAAAAAAATTTTTGTGCTAGTGCGGCGTTATGAGCCGACAGCAGAGCAAGATTATACAAGTTTTTTAATAGTATGTATGTATCCATGTATGTATCCATGTATGTATCCATGTATGTATGTAAATATATTTTGTGTATTTGGGGCGCGTGTGCGTTATGTTATAATTAAAATATTTTTATATGATAAGAGTTGAGTTCAACTAAAAAAATTAGCATTAGAACATACAGGCAGTTCTAATGCAATTTTTTTTAGTTGATAAGTATGTGGATGTGTTATTGAAAAAATTATGTTTCACAACACTATGCAATTTATAAATTAAATATATAAAAGGTATTTTCAATGAATGCAATTATTTGAATAATAACAACAACACTACAATTGACAGTATAAACAATTAATAATATAAATAATTAATTTATACATATATGTTTATCAATATGTTTTGGATTCAAACACTAAAGCAAAGCGATAAATTTTGTATTCGTCAGGGTGCATGGTCACATTTTAATATTGCACAAATTGTTGTAGTAAACAAGAAGTAGTAGACAATTTGTTAGAGGTATTTGTCACACCAGATGATGGATATAAGTGTTTATTATTATCTATACGAAGAGGTGAAACACATCCATATACGATACCCCTGAATTAACATTTTCAAAACGACAACATGTTCGATTTGAAGTGAAGGGCGGGACAATAACCATTATAGGTATCTCTTATTGTAGTGGTAGCAGAACAAAAACATCAAAAAATTTCCAACATCATGCCAATTTTGCGATATTGATGATTTATATACTGGAAAGAATTAAGAGGGGTACTATTTATATTTAGAGAACTGGCAGCACTAATGTAAATAGCTAAAATCTGGCAACACCGTAGTAGTTTGACATTTTTTAGCATAAACGTACTCACAACGTGTTGATGTACAAGTGCTATATGTTGTGTTTACAGTGAGTAAAGTAGATCAGTTTGGCCAAAAAATGGAAATTTCAAGAGAAGGTTTTCGTTGGATTATTTTTCACAACTTTCGATGTGGATGATCTCAACGAGAAAGTGTCGACGAACTGAGTTCTTTGTATGTTGATATAACACCATCAAAAACCACAGTATATCGCTGGTATAGTGAATTCCATCGTGGTCGTATTTCGGTCGCCGACGAACTCCGTGAAGGTCGTCCACAATTGGTTATTGTGCCACAAAGCATCGATGCAGTGCGTGAACTGATAATGCAAGATCGTCACGTGACATATCGGGTAGAGGACACCTTGGGCATTACTTCCACTTCCATACATTGTATATTTCATGAACATTTGGCTGTAAAAAAGATTTGTTTCCATTGGATCCCACATAACAATCGCTCAAAAAAAGGCTCGTGTCAATTGGTGTAAGGAAATGATTAAAAAGTTGGACCGTGGTGCTTCAAAAGACGTGTATAAAAAAGTAACAGGATATATGCATATGAGCCGGAAACAAAACAGCAATCGACCGTGTGGGTATTCCAAGAGGAGCTAAATCCAACAAAAGTGTTCGTTGCTTCGTTTCTTCGGCCGAATGGGACATGTGGCCACTGTTTCGCTTGAGCAACGTAGGACGGTCAATTCTGAGTGGTACACGACCAATTGTTTGTCAGAAGTCTTCCGAGAAATTCGTAAAACCAACCGCCAAAGACGCCATCATGACAATGCGAACTCTCACTCATCTCGTCAAACAGGTGTATTTTGGAGCAGTCAAAATATCGAATTGATGACTCATCCTGCGTACAGTTCACGAATATCAAAGGTAAACTGCGTAGTCAACGATTTAGGAGCGCCGAAGAAACAGTTGAAGCGGTCAAAAACCATGTTTTGGAGGTGTCTCAAGAGGAATGGAAAAAGTGCTATGAAAAAAGTGTATTGATCATCACGGGGAATATTTTGAAAAACAATAATGCCATTTTCATTTAAAAATGTTTGTTATTATTAGCTATTCCCGAAATATAAATAGTACCCCTCGTATAACCATCATAGCATTGATGAAGATTTAAATTTTTCGAAACTGTTTGAAGAGAATAATTTGAAACCACTGCAAGAACCACAAAAACAACAGCAACAATAACAACACCAACAGAAGCATCGCCATATCCAAAGAAAATTTTAAAACATTTTAAACCTAAAATTTTGTACCATTCACACAAAATCTATATAAATAAAAAATACCAAAAAATTTTTTTTTAATTTTAATTTCTAATTTTAAATATAAATAAAAAAAATTAAATATTAAATACTTCCCTATTTCACATATGAAGACCATCATCTTCATCGCCTTCGCAAAATTTTCTTCTTCTTCGCTGGGATTCAATCTAAACTGCAGCAGTCTCGTCTGGAGTATTTGCATTTGCATAGTTGAAAATATTTTACAGATAGCCTGATATCAATAGAACTTTCTCTTGAGCAAGTCGTACATAATAAATCAATATACTTGGGATTTACTGTTTTAGAATTATCAAAATTAAAAATATACAGTTTTCTCTATGACTATATGAAACCTAAGTTTACTGAAAATTTACAGTTGAACTATATGGATACACATTCATTTATATATCCTATAAAAACAGATGATTTTTATGAAGATATTAGTAATAATATTGATCTAAAGTTGGATACATAAGAATATACTAGTGATAATAAATTTAATTTACCTTTAAAAAATAACAAAATTTTAAAAATGATAAAAGATAAAAAATGTACGAATAATGAAAGAATTCATTGGGCTACGCTCAAAAATATATTGTATTAATATTTTAGACGGTAAGGAAATAAAAAAACCAAAAGGTGTGAAGAAACGTGTTTTATCGAAACTGAATATAAATGATTATAAAAATTGTTTCTATGAAATAAAGTATTCTATGACAAAATGTATGTTTTCAGATCAAAAGTTCATGAAATATATACGCAACAATGGACAAAAATAATATGAAGTAATGATGATGATAAACGATATATTGAAGAAGATAGAGTAAATACTTACGATTGGGGGCATTATAAAATCAATTGTAGTAGATAAATTAAGTTTTATTCTTTTTATTAAAATATTGTATGTTAATATTATTACATAATATATAATAAATAAACTGTTATTTTCAAATCAAAACTCTTATACATTGTTTTTTATTTCTAGATCAATAAATTTTTGTTCATATCAAAATATTTTTTAATGCTCAACATCCACAGTGTGCATTGCATTGAGTATTGGATATTTTTTATTTAGAATTATAAAATTTTCACATCCAAATTCTTGCAAACATTTTTGTTAAGTATATCTCCAATCCCTATATTTTTTTGCTAATCTTTTAACATAAACTGTTTTAGACAGTAGATTTTCCTTTAAAAATTTTTGTACACTATGAAATGAGGTGAATCCGTCATTCAACGCAAAACCATGATAATTTTTTGTTAGCCAATTTGCTTCTTTTGATATTTCTGAGATAATATTCTAAATTCAAAAGGAGGTTTAATGATATAACTTTGAAATTCCATGTAGTTATAAGTAGTAGCCAACTCTTTTGCAATAAATCTACTTGCATCTCCTTTAAATCCTTACACATCTAATGTTATAAAACTATCTGAAGCCATTTAAAGGTTTGTTGTAATTAGTTCAATGGTATATAATTAACTGAAATACATATAGATAATAGAAACTCTATAAATAATTTTTTTGATTTCATTATTTAAGGGTATATATTCTAAAACTCTATCATAAATGAGTACACAATATGCTGATGTAGTTGCTGGAATATACTTTAATGTCTTAAATTCGATTTTTATATCAATTGGTCCTGTTTTAACAGCTTCGTTTTGATGTGTCACATCAACCACTATTATTGGAGATACAATTTTAAATTCATCACATAATAATAGAGGTTGAGGATCATGTGGTAATAACTTTGTTGAAGCTTTGAATATATTTCATATAAAATGGCATAACGATCATTATCAAATTTCAAATTAAGATCATCATATGGATATGTAATTAAGTTTAGATGTACTTTCACATCCGTTATAACCACTATTATTGGAGCTACAATCTTAAATTCATCACATAATAATAGAGGTTGAGGATCACGTGTGTGATAACTTTGTTGAAACTTTGAATATATTTCATATAAAATGGCATAACGATCATTATCAAATTTCAAATTAAGATCATCATATGGAAATGTAATTAAGTTTAGATGTACTTTAACACCCGTTATAACCTCTATTATTGGAGCTACAATCTTAAATTCATCAGATAATAATATAGGTTGAGGATCACGTGTGTAATAACTTTGTTGAAACTTTTAATATATTTCATATAAAATGGCATAACGATCATGATAAAATTTCAAATTAAGATCATAATATGGATATGTAATGAAGTTTAGATGTACTTTCACATCTGTTAGATAACAATGTTGAAATTTTGGAATCCGATCAATATGATGCATGGTTTTTCACTCTGTGTTGAAAGTTTACAAGTGATTTGCTCCTTGGGAGAGCATGATATTAAAGTTGCAATCCCAACTGCGAAATGCTAATGTTAATGGTTTACCGCTGCTCACTGTCTTAAACATTCCTAATTTGGCAAAATCAGATAATTGTATACGAGTACGAGGGATTTTCCATGTGATATTTGTTATTTTGTTCATTCTTGGAACGTAATAATATTAATTCATGCTTAGAGTTTACCAGCACTTTATTAAAGTCCTCAGCAAATCCTAATAACATTTTCAGTGGTACACAAAAATTAAAGTAACCATTAGATATTTGAATAGTATTTGCTGATGTCCAACCAGCATTTTTTAACATATTACTCTCGCTTTTATTCCAGGACACATAATTTTTAATTGTAGTATTTATTCCCAAGTGACGATTTCTAATCCATTAAGTTCATATCGAATTTCTTCAAACATATATGCCATACAACTATTTTTAAATCTAATATTATGTGAAATTGAACCATCAATTAAGGTAGCATAACCTTCTATATTTATTAAACTTTCACTGGGTAAAACATAGAGATCTTGATTTTGAATTGAGATTCTTATTTCATCATTGTTTTTATATGATTCTAAATATGGTGAATAGCTATGGTACTCCTTTTTTACAATGCTCTCATCATATAATGGTTTTTGTAGAACATCAATTATATCATTCATGATTTACTTTTTAATTTAAATCCTGATGACTTTAAAAATTCTCGATTAGCAATTGTTAGTGATTTACGTTTAATAACCTTATTCCTCCTATTCGCTCAACTGTTGGTGGGAAAGTGGTAAAGGGTACACTTCGCCCTACGTTTTTATTATAAGTCTTCATTAATTCTGTGGTTTCAAATGTAATCGTAGTGTTATTGTAAAGGGTTTTTCAAAAGAAACGCTACAAAAGTAAATTGATAGTGACAGCAAACGACGCCATATTTTTTCCCGCTCTTGTGACATTTCTCTTCAGTAAGGTTCGCCATTTCATCATGCAAAGATATACGAGCCAACAATGAGTCTAAATTATTAAAATTTACTATCGAAATTCGGAGTCAGTCGCCTCAACTTTAAGAGCGCTACGTCCAATTTATGATGAGGCTTATTTCTGGCTGAATGGCTTTGTCAATAAGAAAAATATGCGTTATTGGTTAGACAGCAATCCACACGTACTCCATGAGTCATCCTTGCATCCCGAAAAAATTACGGTTTGGTGCGGTTTATGGGCCGGCGGCGTCATTGGGCCGTACTTCTTCCTTGATGATCAAGATCGGCACATTACTGTGAATGCGAATCGCTACCGTTCAATGATAACCGAATATTTTTGGCCCCAATTGGATAATATGGACTTGGAGGACATGTGGTTCCAACAGGACGGCGCCACAAGCCACACAGCGAATGCCACAATCAAATTACTGCAAACCAAGTTTGGTGAACGTGTTATCTCACGAAATGGCCCAGTCGATTGGCCGCCTCGGTCGTGCGATTTGACGCCGTTAGATTATTTCCTGTGGGGCTACGTCAAGTCTATGGTCTATGCCAACAAGCCAGCGACGATTGATGAACTTCGTACGAATATCGAACGTGAAATTGCAGCAGTATCGGCCGATTTATGCTTGAAAACCGTTGAAAATTGGGTTCAGCGTCTGGACTTCTGCAAGCGTTCCCGTGGTGGCCATGCAAAAGAAATCGAGTTCCATACATAATGGCATCGAACGTACTTTCACAGGAATAAGAAATTTCATTGATATCTAAAACCGGTTTTGTTTTATTTAAAAAAACTTTTGTAGCGCTCTTCTTGAAAAACCCGATATCTCCTCGGAAATTAATTAAATTATTATCCTGATCAACAATTTTCACTGTGATGGAACTTATCTGCTTGGTGTTAACTGGTAAATAGATGATATTTTTCAGATTCTCATCTATTTTATAACCAGGGCTAGCGTTTATAGAAAACTCGTGAATAGTGTCGGCAGACCAATCATTAATATATGAACCAACTGTAATATTACATTCTATAACATTAATGTTTGTTATATTTAATGGGAGATCTGATATATGCTCTTTCTCTGCTTCCAGCGTTCTTCGACTGAAGCCTAATAATGAACCAATTGTTGGATCTTCATTACAGTAAATCCTTTCATTGCTGAAAATTTCTATTTCAAGTGTATTGTGTTTCGCTTGTATATCAAGTTCTACCTCCGGGTTTAAATTTTCATATTAATCACGTAGCTCGCAATATCATCAAGCTCATAGGAACCAATAGGAATTTCAACGATGTTTTTACCTATGTGAAATTGTTCCCAACATCCATATTTGGAATTGAGAGATATGCATAAAAATCAATTAGACAACAAATATAATTTGAATCTAACTCTATTGGTGGAAAAAAATTAACAGAACAGATGTTTTGCCAGTTAAAGTATATATATATATATATATATATATATATATATATATATATATATATATATATATATATATATATATATATATATATATATATATATATATATATATATATATATATATATATATATATATATATATATATATATATATATATATATATATATATATATATATATATATATATATATATATATATATATATATATATATATATATATATATATATATATAAATGGCATAACGATCATGATAAAATTTCAAATTAAGATCATAATATGGATATGTAATGAAGTTTAGATGTACTTTCACATCTGTTAGATAACAATGTTGAAATTTTGGAATCCGATCAATATGATGCATGGTTTTTCACTCTGTGCTGAAAGTTTAACATTCCACAAGTGATTTGTTCCTTGGGAGAGCATGATATTAAAGTTGCAATCCCAACTGCGAAATGCTAATGTTAATGGTTTACCGCTGCTCACTGTCTTAAACATTCCTAATTTGGCAAAATCAGATAATTGTATACGAGTACGAGGGATTTTCCATGTGATATTTGTTATTTTGTTCATTCTTGGAACGTAATAATATTAATTCATGCTTAGAGTTTACCAGCACTTTATTAAAGTCCTCAGCAAATCCTAATAACATTTTCAGTGGTACACAAAAATTAAAGTAACCATTAGATATTTGAATAGTATTTGCTGATGTCCAACCAGCATTTTTTAACATATTACTCTCGCTTTTATTCCAGGACACATAATTTTTAATTGTTGTATTTATTCCCAAGTGACGATTTCTAATCCATTAAGTTCATATCGAATTTCTTCAAACAAATATGCCATACAATTATTTTTTAATCTAATATTATGTGAAATTGAACCATCAATTAAGGTAGCATAACCTTCTATATTTATTAAACTTTCACTGGGTAAAACATAGAGATCTTGATTTTGAATTGAGATTCTTATTTCATCATTGTTTTTATATGATTCTAAATATGGTGAATAGCTATGGTACTCCTTTTTTACAATGCTCTCATCATATAATGGTTTTTGTAGAACATCAATTATATCATTCATGATTTACTTTTTAATTTAAATCCTGATGACTTTAAAAATTCTCGATTAGCAATTGTTAGTGATTTACGTTTAATAACCTTATTCCTCCTATTCGCTCAACTGTTGGTGGGAAAGTGGTAAAGGGTACACTTCGCCCTACGTTTTTATTATAAGTCTTCATTAATTCTGTGGTTTCAAATGTAATCGTAGTGTTATTGTAAAGGGTTTTTCAAAAGAAACGCTACAAAAGTAAATCGATAGTGACAGCAAACGACGCCATATTTTTTCCCGCTCTTGTGACATTTCTCTTCAGTAAGGTTCGCCATTTCATCATGCAAAGACATACGAGCCAACAATGAGTCTAAATTATTAAAATTTACTATCGAAATTCGGAGTCAGTCGCCTCAACTTTAAGAGCGCTACGTCCAATTTATGATGAGGCTTATTTCTGGCTGAATGGATTTGTCAATAAGAAAAATATGCGTTATTGGTTAGACAGCAATCTACACGTACTCCATGAGTCATCATTGCAACCCGAAAAAATTACGGTTTGGTGCGATTTATGGGCCGGCGGCGTCATTGGGCCGTACTTCTTCCTTGATGATCAAGATCGGCACATTACTGTGAATGCGAATCGCTACCGTTCAATGATAACCGAATATTTTTGGCCACAATTGGATAATATGGACTTGGAGGACATGTGGTTCCAACAGGACGGCGCCACAAGCCACACAGCGAATGCCACAATCAAATTACTGCAAACCAAGTTTGGTGAACGTGTTATCTCACGAAATGGCCCAGTCGATTGGCCGCCTCGGTCGTGCGATTTGACGCCGTTAGATTATTTCCTGTGGGGCTACGTCAAGTCTATGGTCTATGCCAACAAGCCAGCGACGATTGATGAACTTCGTACGAATATCGAACGTGAAATTGCAGCAGTATCGGCCGATTTATGCTTGAAAACCGTTGAAAATTGGGTTCAGCGTCTGGACTTCTGCAAGCGTTCCCGTGGTGGCCATGCAAAAGAAATCGAGTTTCGTACATAATGGCATCGAACGTACTTTCACAGGAATAAGAAATTTCATTGATATCTAAAACCGGTTTTGTTTTATTTAAAAAAACTTTTGTAGCGCTCTTCTTGAAAAACCCGATATCTCCTCGGAAATTAATTAAATTATTATCCTGATCAACAATTTTCACTGTGATGGAACTTATCTGCTTGGTGTTAACTGGTAAATAGATGATATTTTTCAGATTCTCATCTATTTTATAACCAGGGCTAGCGTTTATAGAAAACTCGTGAATAGTGTCGGCAGACCAATCATTAATATATGAACCAACTGTAATATTACAATCTATAACATTAATGTTTGTTATATTTAATGGGAGATCTGATATATGCTCTTTCTCTGCTTCCAGCGTTCTTCGACTGAAGCCTAATAATGAACCAATTGTTGGATCTTCATTACAGTAAATCCTTTCATTGCTGAAAATTTCTATTTCAAGTGTATTGTGTTTCGCTTGTATATCAAGTTCTACCTCCGGGTTTAAATTTTCATATTAATCACGTAGCTCGCAATATCATCAAGCTCATAGGAACCAATAGGAATTTCAACGATGTTTTTACCTATGTGAAATTGTTCCCAACATCCATATTTGGAATTGAGAGATATGCATAAAAATCAATTAGACAACAAATATAATTTGAATCTAACTCTATTGGTAGAAAAAAAAATTAACGGAACAGATGTTTTGCCAGTTAAAGTATATATATATATATATATATATATATATATATATATATATATATATATGAAAATAATTATTTGTTTGTTAGTGACGCTAAGGCTCGAGAACGGCTGGACCAATATTGATGGAATTTGCAGAGGTTGTTCGTTGTGGATCTGGGAAGGTTTAGAAACAAAAAAACCTTATACTTTTCTTGAAGAAAATTCGGAAAATTTAAAAATTCCAAAAAGGACTTTTTTCCATACAAAATTTTTTTTCCAATTGTTTCTTGCAAGTCGGAAAATTCGGAAAATTTGAAAATTAGAAAAACCTAATCTCACTTATTAACATACAGATTCACGGGCAAATTTATCTTCTTGCTGGATCGCTGTTGCCGCATCCTGATCAAGATCACAAATATCTCCAAATATATTTCCTTGGAGATTCAAATGAAGAAGTGAATCGACGTTGTGCAATTTTCAATGCGACGAAGAGAGAAATTGTGCAGCAATTGCAAGAAATGTTACATGAACATAACGAACTAATTCGATTATTCAAAACTTCGTTAGAAAGGATGCCATCTGATGATCACAGAATCGTCATAAAAGTGGACAAACGACCAGCAGGCACTCATGAACGGCAATATAATGCACCGACGGCCGATGAAATATCAATTGTTGTTGTTGGCGATAATTTAGAATCCCGCGATATTGTTATTACATCGATCGTAAGACTCACTACAATATCCGCTTATGTTCTGCCGATATCACTTGAAATACAACATGATCAATCCTGCCAATGGTTAGTAAAAGAAAAACAAACACTCTTGATTGTAACTTCATTTTTTGTTAGCTTTAAGGTGTCGATACAAATAAGAAGGTCAGGGCAATGAACTATTACGCGTATCGATTGATGATTCGCGAAGGAATTGACAACCATCTCTTGTTATATCGCCGATTATTTCAACAGTATGCAGTTGATGTGTACGTGACGATGGAGACAGAACGACTCAATTTTATTCGCTTCAATCAGACCAAGCTTCGATCTGAAGAGTATATTCACTTGCGAGATGATACATCCAATAGCGATGAAGATGTGACAAACCTTGGCCGACTCACGATTTTGCCATCAACATACATTGGCAGCCCAAGGCACATGCACGAGTACTCGCAGGATGCGATGACATACGTGCGGAATTATTGACGGCCGGATTTGTTTGTTACATTCACTTGCAATCCAAAATGCCCACAGATAACGGAATTATTGAATCGCGGTCAATCAGCAAGCGATCGTCACGATGTCACAGCACGAGTTTTCAAACAACAGCTACGATATTTGATGGCCTTTATCGTGAAGCAACGTATATATGGTGCTGTTAGATGCTGGATGTACTCTGTTAAGTGGCAAAAAAGAGGTTTGCCGCACGCACTCATTCTTCTTTGGATGGTGGACAAGATTACACCAGATCAAATTGATGACATCATATCTTCGGAAATTCCTGATCGAGAGATAGATCCAGAATTATACGAAGTGGTGAAAACCAATATGGTTCATGGACCTTGCGGACACTACAATCCCACTTCGGATTGTCTGTCTGACAATAAATGCACGAAACACTATCCACGTGCTTTTCATTCGGAAACGCAAACTGGAAATGATGGATATCCACTCTATCGGCGTCGCTCATCAGACAACAATGGCAGAACATTCAGCATTCAATTTAGAGGAGTGAATATCGAAGTTGACAACACATGGATCGTACCGTATTCGCCAATATTGTCTAAGACATTCAAAACTCATATCAATCTTGAGTATTGCAGTTCTGTGAAATCGATCAAATACGTTTGCAAGTACGTCACCAAAGGAAGCGACATGGCGGTTATTGGCCTTGAACGAGATGAGATCAGCAAGTATCAAATGGGTCGATACGTGAACTGCAATGAAGCGCTTTGGAGAATATTTTTTTTTGTAATTCATGAGCATTTTCCGACTGTTGTGCATCTCGCAGTTCATTTGGAGAATGGCCAAAGAGTGTATTTCAACCCAGAGAATGCAGTACAGCGAGCGGAAACACCACCAGCAACAACATTGACGAGGTTTTTCTCAACTTGCGCCAGTGATCCGTTTGCGAGAACATTGCTTTATTCGGAAATGCCTCGATATTATACATGGAATGCATCGTCGAAGAAATGGTTACGCAGAAAGCAAGTATATGGACATCCAGTAGATGGACATCCAGATGTGTTCCCAACTAATGCATTAGGACGAATTTACACAATCCACCCGAAAAACGACGATTGCTTCTACCTTCGGTTGCTATTGATTAATGTACGCGGTTCAACTTCATTTGAGTCATTGCGTACTGTGAATGGTACGGTGTGTGCAACTTTTCGAGAAGCATGCCAGCAATTACAATTGCTGGAACATGATAATCACTGGAATCAAACGATGGACGATGCGATGGCTACTCCGCATGCCACTGAAGTTCGCACAATTTTCGCGATGATCATTTCGACATGTCAGCCTTCAAATCCGCGTCAATTATGGAATACGTACAAAAATTACATTGCCGAAGACATTTTACATCGTATTCGAGTGGCAACATGGAATTCCGAATTGCAAATGAACGATGACATCTACAATGAAGCATTGGTGTTGATTGAAGATTTATGTTTGCTTATGAGTGGCAAACTATTGACTGTAATTCATATGCAAGCGTAAATCGTCAAATCAGAGATGTACTGAATCGTGAATTGTAACGTGAGCGTGCATACGACAGAATAACTTTGGAACAACAAGTACAAAGAAATGTTCCATTATTGAATGAGCAGCAAAAGAGTGCGTATGATGAATTGATGAAGGCTGTCAATGATGGAAACGGTGGACTATATTTTCTTGATGCGCCCGGCGGAACTGGGAAAACGTTCCTGATATCATTGATTTTGGCAACAATAAGATCTCAAAATGGCATTGCGTTGGCTCTCGCATCTACTGGGATTGCTGCAACTCTACTAGAAGGTGGAAGAACGGCACATTCGGCACTGAAGCTTCCGTTAAACATGCAAATCAATGAAACACCTGTTTGCAACATTTCAAAGCAATCAGCTATGGCAAAAGTGTTGAAGAATTGTAAACTGGTAGTATGGGATGAGTGCACAATGGCCCACAAACGGTCTCTAGAAGCACTTGACAGAACAATGAAAGATCTGCGGAATAATAATCGTCGCTTTAGTGGCGCAATGATACTGTTAACAGCGATTTTCGACAAACAGTTCCTGTTATTCCGAAATCAACAGCGGCGGATGAATTGAACACATGTTTCAAGTCATCGTATTTGTGGCGGTACGTGAAAACCATACGATTGACTATGAATATGCGAGTGTTCCTGCAACAGGATAGCACCGCAGAAGTTTTCTCTAAAGAACTGCTAAGAATTGGAAATGGGCAAATTCCGGTTGATACTTCCAGTGGTTTGATATCAATTCCACCTGCCATTTGTCAATTCACTTCAACGAAAGCTGAACTCATCACGAATGTTTATCCGAACATTGGCCAAAATTATCGTAACTACGATTGGTTGAGTGCACGCGCAATTTTAGCTGCCAAAAATACCGATGTTAATGACATAAACTGGACGATTTAAAGTCAAATTCCGGGAGATTTGCGGTCATACAAATCGATCGATCGTGTTGAAAATGAAGACAAAGCCGTGAATTATCCAGTGGAATTTCTAAATTCTTTGGATTTGCCTGGCATGCCGGAGCATCATTTGCGTCTCAAGGTTGGATCTGTTATTATTATGCTTCGCAATCTTCATGCGCCGAAACTGTGTAATGGATCCCGACTGATTGTGACGCAGCTATCGAATAATGTGATAGTTGCAAGAATTTTGAAAGGGACTTACAAGGGGGCAGAATGCTTGATTCCACGAATTCCTTTGAGTTCCAACGATTTGCCATTTCAGTTCAAACGTATTCAGTTTCCAGTGAAACTTGCATTTGCGATGACAATCAACAGGTCACAAGGACAGTCGTTGGAAGTGTGTGGCATAAAGCTGGAAATGCCATGTTTTTCACACGGCCAGCTATACGTGGCGTGTACACGAGTTGGAAAACCACCTTCTCTGTACATTTACGCACCGGAACAGAAAACAAAAAATGTTGTTTATCAAGCTGCGTTACATTGAAAAAAATGTAGAAAAATCGGAAATAAATGATTTTCAACACAGTATAAATTCAACTTTCTTTTCTTTTCAAAACACATAATTTCACGCAGGGCAACGCCTGCGGGGTCAGCTAGTATATATATATATATATATATATATATATATATATATATATATATATATATATATATATATATATATCTATATATATATATATATATATATATATATATCTATATATATATATATATATATATATATATATATATATATATATATATATATATATATATATATATATATATATATATATATATATATATATATATATATATATATATATATATATATATATATATATATATATATATATATATATATATATATATATATATATATATACGAGGGCGGATTGATATTGAAGCTACCTAGCGCTAGATGGCAGCACAAACACAAAAACTTTTTTTTTAGATATTGCAATCTGTCAAACGTCAGCTGTTAAAATTTCACCCAAATTCATTGATTAGTTTATTTGTTGTAGTCGTTTGAAGTAAGCAACTTTTGTGTTTCTTGAAAAATGGAAAAAAGCTACTTTCCTGCAGTGATTAAACACTATTATTTGATATCGTTATGAATGATCGCCGAGTCAAGTTGCGTGAGATTGTTGAAATGGTAAACATATCAAATGAACGTGTGTTCAACATTTTGCATGAACATTTGCATATGAAAAAGCTATCGGCAAGATGGGTGCCGCGTTTGCCCAGTGTCGAACAAAAACGAGTTCGACAGACCACTACACAGCGGTGTTTGGACATGATAAAGCGTAATCCTGTTGATTTTTGGCATCGATTAATAACTGTTGATGAAACGTGGGTCCACCACTACACACCTGAAACCAAAAATTAATCGAAACAATGGGTGGAAGCTGGTGGAAGTGCTCCGAAGACGGCGAAGGCAGTGAAATCGGCTGGCAAGGTTATGGTCCCTGTATTTTGGGATGCACACGGAATTATGCTCCTCGATTATCTTGAAAAAGGATCCACAATCACAGGAAAGTATTATCGTGCGTTATTGGATCAATTGATTGATGCAATCAAGGAAAAACGATCACATTTAAAGAAGACAAAAATGCTCTTTCTTCAAGACAACGCACCGGTTCAAACAGCATTAGATAAGATGCTAAAATTACGTGAAATACACTTCGAATTGGTTAATCATCCACCTTATAGTCCAGATTTAGCTCCTAGTGACTTTTTCCTGTTTCCAAACTTGAAAAAATGGCTCGCAGGAAAAAGATTCATCTCAAACGAAGTAGTGATTACCGAAACTAACGCGTATAATATAAATATATATATATATTATAGTATATATATATATATATATATATATATATATAAATCTATATATACTATATATATATATATATATAATTATATATATATTATATATATATATATATATATATATATATATATATATATATATATATATATATATATATATATATATATATATATATATATATATATATATATATATATATATATATATATATATATATATATATATATATATATATATATATATATATATATATATATATATATATATATATATATATATATATATATATATATATATATATATATATATATATATATATATATATATATATATATATATATATATATATATATATATATATATATATATATATATATATATATATATATATATATATATATATATATATATATATATATATATATATATATATATATATATATATATATATATATATATATATATATATATATATATATATATATATATATATATATATATATATATATATATATATATATATATATATATATATATATATATATATATATATATATATAATATATATATATATATATATATATATATATATATATATATATATATATATATATATATATATATATATATATATATATATATATATATATATATATATATATATATATATATATATATATATATATATATATATATATATATATATATATATATATATATATATATATATATATATATATATATATATATATATATATATATATATATATATATATATATATATATATATATATATATATATATATATATATATATATATATATATATATATATATATATATATATATATATATATATATATATATATATATATATATATATATATATATGTATGTATTAAAAAATTATATGAAAAAAAATTAAATAATATAAATATATAATGTAAACAATATATTTTTTATTTCATTTAAACGTTATCAGCCAAGATGTCGATTAATTCAACAATTGTGTTCGCTTGAAAAACCTTACCATTTAACATAAACTTTATTACATTTAAATTTCTTAGATTTTTCAATCAGATAAGAATGAGTGTATCTGGTTTTCAGTATGTTCATAAAATCCCCCTTTAATGAAATTATCCTTATAATCTACCAAAATATATGTAGTTGGATTTGTATTTTGTATAGTTTTAATTTTGAAAATTTCTGTTGTCCAGTTTGGTGTATAACCTTTCTCAAAAATATGTTTATATTTGCTAATTCTCACATATTCTCCAACATGAAACTTTGGTTTATGAAAAGTTTTTAAAAAAAATTTTAATATCAATTTTGTAGACCAGCGACAAAATTAAAAAAACTTTTAGAAAAATTTTTTCAACTTAAATTAAAGTGGAAAAAGCTTAAAACTCTAACAACAAACATGTGCTAAAAATAAAAAAAAAAATCAAATAATGAAAGAAATCGAAGTTTTAATTAAAAATTTATATAAAAAGTGAAAAGTTAAACAACAAAACTTGTGCTAAAAATTAAAAAAAAGGAAAAAGTCCAAAAAAAAGCTTAGCCAACATAGTGAAGAAGAATTAATAATTCTTGCAACAAATACTTTTGAAAAAAAACTATGCACATATAAAATAAAAAAGCTAAAAGCTCTTACAAAAATACCTTTGCACAAAACTACAAGAACCTAAGCAAAGTGAAGACGATTGGAATAAAAGGACGAGGTCGAGCGAAATCCCTCATGGTTAAACACAACAAAAAGGACAAGGCTGAGCGAAATCCCTCAAGGAAATCCTTAAAGGAGAGTTTAAGTGGCATCCTGCAGTTTTAAAAAAAAATATTGAATAAATTTTGTATGTAAATACTCAGTGGAAAAAAGGTAATCTGGAATTTTCCTAATAAGCCGTATCCAGTGCTTCAAAAAAATATATATTTTTTAAATCAATCTAAATTAATAATTTTTTTTTCTTCTTCTTTCTTTTTTCTTTCGTTGTACTCGTTTTAATAATAATAAAAAATAAAATGAACGAAAACCAGTTGAGAATAATGGTGACCGCGGTGGTCTCCGCGGTTACTGAAAGGACTAGAGCAGCATTCAAGACGACTATATGGCAATTGATGGAAAGGTTGAGGGTTTTAGAGACACAGCTGAGGTGGAGGTGTACCAGCCAGTGTCCATAGATCAGACCGTTCGATGTGAGGAGTCCCTTGAAATAATAAAATCCCTGCCCGAGTTCAGGGTGAAGGGTCGCGTTACGTTAGTTGGAGGCAGGCTGCATTTGCTGCCTACAAATTGTTTGAAAATTTCGAAAATAGTTCTAGGCACTACCAAGCGGTAGCGATTATTAGGAACAAAATTGTTGGTTCGGCCGACCTGGTTCTATCCTCTTTCAATACAGTGCTAAATTTTAAAGCGATTATAGCTAGACTAGATTTCACATACGCATATAAACGGCAGGTTTATTTAATTGAGCAAGAGATGTCAACTCTTTGACAAGGACTGCCGAATTTTACGATGAAGTTAAAAAGAAGTTGACTTTGATAATAAATAATACCATTATGTGGAATGAAGGCAACAATGCTCTTATTGAGTCACTATGTCAGATGTATAGGCAGGATGCTTTAAGGTTTTTCATATCCGGTTTGAGGAAGCCAATGTGCGACGTTATGTTTTTGTCGCAGCCGAAAGATATGCCGAGTGCCTTAGCACTGGGTCAAGAAATGGAAGCAAATCATGCTCGATATTCATTTGCGAATTCTTTTTCCAACAGGAACGAAGCGGTCCAGATTGGACAAATTGGTGGAAGGACATTTGCTCTGCATCATTCACCTCATTATGGGCAGGTTAATAGACAACCTCAACATAGGCCAATCCCTATGGAGGTCGATCCAACTATATCACACTTTAGGCAGAGAACGAACCTAAACCCGAATTGGAGAGCAGAGCAGGACTCCCACAGGACTCCCACAGGACTCGTCAGGCATCGCAAAATTTCAATCAAAGGCTGTTAACTGACAATAACCAACAATTTCATCAAAAGGGAAACAGTTAAGAGGCAGCATGAAAGTGATAGGAAGAATATTCCTAAAATACAGAGAATTAATCACTTAACCCTGAATTCAGTCGGGGAAAATTTTTCTGATCATGTGTCTCAACATAACTTCTTAGAAGAAGTTAATTTTTTAGACGAAGATCGCTTCTGCCCTATGTAAGTAGAACACTGGCAGGGCGACCGATAAAATGATGATTTTTAGTGAACCTAATGAAAATTTAAAAGTAGTAAAGAAAATTGATAAATCTTTCAAAATTAGATCCCTACACGGTACTGCTGAGATCAACGAAAGATGTTTGATAAATATTTTCGGAAGGAATGCGCCTTTCTATCTCCTTTCAGAGCTAAAAACTTTCGATGGAACTATCAGATTTGACTTTTTAATGGATGTCGATGCAAACCTGGACTTGAAAACAGGAACCTTGCACTATAAAGATGGTAAAGAGGAATTACAATATTACGATTGTAGGGATGTAAACAAAACTTTACCAAAGGGTTGTAGCAGGGTTTCACTTATATTGGAAGAACATTCGAAAGTTTTCGCTGGTCCAAATGAAGCTTTGCCCTTTAAGACTAATGTAGTTGCCACAATAAGAACGGTTGATAATGAACCAATTTATTCAGAGTTTATAAACGATGAAATTAAAAACTTGCTGCGAGATGGAATTATTCGACCTTCTCGGTCGCCATATAACAATCCGATATGGGTTGTTGATAAAAAAGGGATAGACGAAAATGGGAAAAAGAAAATGCGAATGGTTATCGATTTTACAAAATTAAATGCGAAAACAATTTCTGATAAATATCCTATTCCGGATACTTCTGTTATTCTAACAAATATGGGAAAATCCGCCTTTTTCACCACACTTGACTTAAAGTCTGGATTTCATCAGATTACGTTAGGGGAAAAGGACAGGGAAAATACTGCGTTCTTGGTGAATAATGGGAAGTATGAATTCTGCAGGCTTCCTTTTGGATTAAAGAATGCCCCTGGAATTTTCCAAAGAGAAATTGACGATGTTTTAAGGGAAGATATAGGGAAATGTTGCCATGTTTACATTGACGATGTAATCATATTTTCAAACAACGAGGAGCAACATTACAAGGACATTGACAGAATTTTGTCAAAAATTTATCAGGCAAATATGCGCGTTTCAATGGAAAAATCCAAATATCTCAAGGAACTAGTCGAATTCCTTGGATTTATTGTTTCAAAGGAAGGGATTAAAATGTAAAGATCTTATCCTCTGAGGATGTGCTTCTGCTATATCCCGATTATAATAAACCATTTGACCTAACCACCGACGCATCAGCACACGCCGTTGGCGCCGTATAATCTCAAGGGGGTAGACCGATAACAATGATTTCCAAAACATTATCGGCCACCGAGGAGAATTACGCCACTAATGAAAGGGAACTTTTGGCAATTTTGTGGGCACTTCAGAAATTACGAAACTATTTATATGGTGTAAGACGATTAATATTTTCACCGACCACCAGCCTTTGACCTTTGCTGTTTCGGATAAGAATCCAAATACGAAATTAAAGCGATGGAGAGCGTTTGTTGAGGAGTTTTCGCCTGAATTTTTTTAAAACCTGGTAAGGATAATCTTGCCGCCGATGCGTTATCTCGGCAACATATTAACACAATAGAGCATTCAGAGGATTCCACATCCGCTACGATGCATAGCGAGGAATCGCGAACCGAAGTAATTCCAGTGGTAGAAAACCCTGTCAATTCATTTCGAAATCAGATAATCCTGGAAAAGGGGAACACCACAACCAAGGTTACAAAAATTATTTTCAAATCAAGGATTAGGCACCAAATTACATTTAAAAACTTTCAGGATATTATGCCATTGATTGATGAGTGCGTAAATCCTGATGTTGTCAACGCTATCCAATGCGATGTGCCTACTTTAGGGAAGATTCATGACGAGATTATAAGGAAATTCCCGTCAATCAAATTTCGTCACAAAATGAAACAAGTTAATGATATTTTTAACGAAGATGACCAAAATGAAATACTGGTGATGGAACACAGTAGGGCACATCGTTCTATCCGGGAGAATATAAAACAAGTACTTAATGATTATTACTTTCCGAACATGCGAAACAATTAAAGGAAATTACATTAAACTGCAAAATTTGTAAAGAGGCCAAATATCAACGACATCCGGTTAAACTAGAGTTAGGAAAAACTCCGATACCATCTCGCCGGAGAAATGTTACACATTGACATTTATTCCACTGATAAACATCATTTCTTAACTTGCGTTGATAAATTTTCGAAATTCGCAACTGTCATTCCCATTAAGTCTAGGGCCATTGTTGACGTTAGGCAAGCGTTATTGCAAATTCTTAATTGTTTTGAAAATACGAAAAATGTAAAGTCACTGAATACCCAGACAATTAAGTCCCTCCTTAAGGATCGTTTTGGAGCGAATATTTATACAACCCTTCCTTTCCATAGTACAGCAGATGGGCAAGTAGAGAGATTCCACAGTACCCTTACGGAAATCGCTAGGTGCACTAAGCTAGAGCAAGCTATAAGTGACACCACCGACTTGATACTTCTTGCTACGGCAAAATACAACAGATCAATTCATTTAGTAACTGGATGGAAACCAATTTAGTTAAATTTTTCGATGCCAGCAGATCTAAAGGCCGAGATAAAAGCAAAATTAACAAAAGCCCAGGAAAATGAGTTGGATAGGGGCAATAAAGGCAGACTCACCAAGTTTTTCAAACCAGGAGATATAGTTTATGTTAAGACCAATAAAAGGATAGGTAATAAGCAGTTCAAAAAGATTTAGGAACCGCTGTTTTTATAGATAATAGGAAGGTTCACAAAAATAACCTGAGGTAATAGGTTTTTGTTTTTTTCTCTTTTCAGATTAGTACTACTACTTTTAGGTACTCAGGGATCGGAAAGTAAAATAATCGATTTTTCAAAATCTTACTACATACCAATAATTGACGGAAGTGTAGCAATATGGGACAAATACGATTGTTTAACGCACCGTACGAATCTGACGAACTATCGCAACGTCTTACGGGAAACCGAAAACATATTTCACGTTTTTCCCCAATCTCACATGACAAAAACTCTTCAGGCGGATATAGATCAAATTTATCGATTACTTGACACTGTACAAATTCACCACAGGCATGCTCGGAGCATAAACTTAATTGGTACTGCGCTGAAGTACATAGCTGGTAACTTACGGAGACAGTTAGCAAAATTGTTAAAAACACGAAGAAAACGGAAATTGACACGGGCCATTTTTTGAATTATTAATGGCTAGGAATAGGGCTGTTATAACGGATCTGGACAATATCATATACTCTATAGTTTTGAAAAAGTTAAATGTTGTTAATCCAATAATTCTGGATACGGAAGATATTTTAAAAATATTGATCACTGAGTACACTTCTAATGTAAGCATAAGCGATATTTTAAGTAATTCTAAGTTGAAAATTTTCCAAAATAATGAAATATTTCATTTTATTATTGAGTTCCCAAGAATACAGAAATTATGTTAATTATGTATTATTTAGGGTCTTTCCGGTGGCACACGACGAAAAAGGTTTTTTTGAAAACCGACACTGTTGCGGATTACGGTAATTCAACAATTCCTGTTACAAACTGCACGGCGGCGCTATCTGCAAGTTTCTGCAAAATAAAGACAGACGCTACACGTGTGCGACAAATATTCAACAGTCATAAGGGAACGTGTAAAACTACTTTCAGAAATTTGAACCAATCATCGAAGTCGACAGTGGCTTAATTGTCATAAACGACCAAACAGTCGAAATTCGGGAGGCGGAAACTTCATCGGTTATAATATCTGGCATTTATTTGATAACCTTCGAAGGGGAAGTCTGCATAAATGGCACGACTTTCGTCAACGAGAAAGCGAAAGCAACACTTCGGCCTGGAATTCCTTCAACACAATTCGTAAACTTGACAGCACATTTGGAAATCTTAAGCTTGCCTCATTTGCGTAAAATCAATCTGACGAACCTAGACCACAATGAAAACTTACATGATGTAATCCGAACCCGTTCTACCCAAGGTATGTTGGTAATGCTGATTATCGTTACCATTATTGCTGCAACCCTCATATACTGGAAATGTAAAGTAAAGAGACGCATAAATGACACAATTAACAAGGAAAAGACGGTAGCCAAGATTATAAAATCGGCCGCGGACGGAATAAACGCTGGCATAGCGGTTCTGGGAAATTCACCACGCCAGTCAATAAGCGCGAGAACTGTCCGCGTCAGCGTTTTCCCACGCCGAACAATTGAGGGCTTACCGGCAAGCGCTACAACAACAAATCTGCACTCTTGCCGCAAGCACTGCAGCAACAACAACACCGTCAGCGAAATTGTGCCTAGCATAGGGACAGGCAGATAGGTAAGAAATAATTTTAAGTTAGTTCTAACCAGCTCGTAAAATAAACAACAGCGCATAGCACTCAATAAAGTCCGGTACATTTTTAATTAGAACATAGTGCTTATTCAATAATTTATATGTGGGGGAAAACTTTTCACTACAGCTATAAAGAATGCAAACAAAGTTCTAAAGGCTGAGAAACCAGAAAATATTGAAAACACAATTAAAATTACAACAAAGTTATAAAAAGTACAATAAGGTGAAACAAGTCAATAAAAGTACTCAGAGCCATCTCCATACCTAAAGTAGATGGTTTTCTATCATAAGTACCAATTTTAACGGCTCTTAGTGCTATTATTATATATTATACTCTGGAGGAAGCGCCATTGAAAAAGTTATAAATCAGACTAAAGCCGCTAGAGAGCAGTTAGCAGAAGCCAATCATCATAACAAAACTATGGAGTCAATTGGGAAAAGAACTTTATCTTAAACCATATCGGAAGGGTTACGGTTTATGTTATGATTCACATTCAAAAAACTGATGCAACAACTACCCAAGAGAGCTCTTACAAACCTTGCTTTGAAGAAGTATGCCAACAATTTACTATACTTTAGAGGAGTCTTTATGCGTGATGCTCTTCTAAAGAAGCCTAATCAAAGAGAATGTGGTATTGTTAACTTGGATACTTCTAATGGTAGTGGGACACATTTGGTGGCATTTTGTCAGCTTTGGAAATTTACAACCGCCGAAGGAGATTGTGAATTATTTGGGGAAAAAATTCAATATAATTATGATCAAGAACAAATATATAATTAATTTAATTGTGGACATTTATGTCTAAAATGTATTTATAGTTTGAATAAAATAAAAACATCAGAAAACAATAAAAGAAATTATATTTTAAAAAATTTATTTTCCAATATTTTATTTAATATAAATTTTAGAATATAATTTTATTAATTTAATAGCTTGTTTATATTTTTGGATGATGAAGAAACGCATACAAGTATCTGGTTCCATATTCGTTTCACTATAACTCCAAGGATAACTCATGTAATGTTCACCTTATATTGATTCCACTTTTTGCTCTCCATCTCTAGCAACAGTTGAATGTTGTAAAGTTCGCTTGCATGTTCTTCCAGTAAACAATGTTTGAAATTGTCTATAAAATTATTGATTTCTTTACTTTAATTTTTTTATTTTCTTTTTTTAGGATAGGCTCATTCCATAAGTTTGCCTATATTTTTTTAATATTTATTAATTCAACGTCTGAGTGTACATTTGAACCGTCATTGTTACAATTTCTATTTCACAATTGCTTAATATTCTCTCGCTTTTATACTCACGATACTCAAAACAATTTATATTAAGAGAACGTTCTTCATAATTACTGTTGTGTGTACATCGAATTCTTAACTCTAGATCCACATATTCCAATTTAAAATGTCTGTAAAAAAATTGTTCACTTAAAATTATTCCTGCTATAGCCAACTTGTTTCGAATCAACAATGAAACAATCACAATACTTACAGCAATTCAATGGAGATAAAACCAATTCTGTTTAAGAGGAAAAAGCTTATGAAAAAACCACTTTTTATTTTACTTAACTCTTAACTTATTTTACTTAGCTCTACAGAAATTATGCGATGCATGTGTACAAAATATATTTGGAGGCACAATACAATACATTATTAGCCCATACAGACATACATACGAGGTGTGATAAAAAAATAACCGTTATTGTGTGATCTAAAAATAAAGTAGTTATTTATTCATCAACAACTATCTTGCCCCCTTCAAAGTAATTCCCCTCAGATATAATACACTTATGCCAGCGTTTTTGCAATCCTCGAAACACTTCTGAAACGATTTTTTTGGTATCGCCAACAGCTCCTGTTTCGATTTTTCTTTTATCTCCTCAATCGTAGCAAAATGCTTTCCTTTCATCGGTGTCTCAGTTTTGGAAAGAGGAAAAAGTCAGCGGGGGCCAAGTCCGGTGAATACGGTGGTTGAAGCATTATAACGGTTTTGTTTTTGGCCAAAAACAGCTCCTTAGCGATGTCCATGCGACGTTGTTTTTGCTCAACATTTAGCAATTTTGGAACAATCTTCGCTGCCTCACGTTTCATGCCTAAAATATCCGTAAAAATTGCTTGGCATGAGCCGAACGATATGCTCTCTGATAGTGATTCGACGATTATCCAAAATCATTTTCTTCACTGCGTCAATGTTTTCATCGGTTGTTGACGTGCTCGGGCGACCAGGACGAGCATCGTCATTGACATCTTCTCGGCCTTCCTTAAACCGGTTATACCACAATTTAACTTGTGTTCTGCTCATAGTAGACTCGCCAAAGGCCACAGTCAACATTTCAAATGTCCTTGCGCATTTAATTTCATTTTTTACACAAAACTGAATACAGTTTCTTTGATCCATTTTTTCGAATAGTACAAAATCGAAGAGCACACCAAAACACGACTAAACTTTCTATCTGTCAAAAACAAACTGACAATCCAAATGGTTGGTATTGCCAACATATATAACAGACATGTGTACCAACATAACAGAAAAAAAATGCGAACATCGAACACACGTAACTCACGAAAAGATGAAAATAACGGTTATTTTTAGATCACACCTCGTATGTCTAAATATATATATAGACACACATATATTCAGCGAATATATGTCTACATAAATATTCTCTAAGAATACCTGTGGAACTGCTCATACTTGCTTATTCGGGCTCTTGCCCTTACTGCACCCTCTTTGCACCTCGCCTCAGCACTGATCTTCCATTCCTAGCTCACGTCTCGTATTTCCTTCTTCACAGCACATCACTACTGCACTGCTCCTTGACACTCTTGCACTGCTCCATTGGCACTCTCGCACTGCTCCATTGGCACTACCGCACTGCACCATTGGCATTCTCGCACTGTTCCATTGGCACTACCGAACTGCTCCATTTGCACAACAGGTCCATTGTCAGAAACGAACTAAACCTCCAAATATTCGCTGAACCTATTTTCGCTATGTGCGAAAGTCAAACGCATGGTTGCATTTGATACAGTCCCCACGAGGAACAGAAGGACATCCTGTTTTTCGCCTTTCCCACCGTCGCAGGCACCCTCTATTTGCTCGGCGCAACTGGAAGAACACATATCTTTTGAACAGGTCTTGTGAGGCGAGTTGGTTCGTCTGCACAATGACTGAACGTATCAGTCCATCTCGGCTTCTGATTAGCTCACAAATTTTCCCCAAAGCCCATTGAGCTGGGGGAAAATGCTCACTCTTGATCAGCACTAATTGACCTAGGCTCATTGGTTCTCATTCTCGGAGCCATTTTTTGCACTTTTGCAGCGTCGTCAAATATTCCTCTCTCCTTCTCTTCCAGAAATGCTCATTCATTTTCTGACGTGCTCTTCATAAACTTGCTCCTTTCATGTTTGACTGCTGCTCGCTCACGAATGGTAAGGGGATAAGCAAAGGCTCCCCTATCAAAAATTGTCCAGGTGTTAGAGCCTGTACATCTTCCGCATCATCACTCAAGGGTGTCAAAGGCCTTGAGTTTAAAATTGCTTCTATCTCTACTAGGAGCGTAGATAGCTGCTCTTGTGCTAAAATGTTTTTCCCGACAATGCGTGTGAGGTGGTATTTCATTGACTTCACAGCAGCTTCATATATTCTGCCTTGATGCGGCGCTGCTGGCGTCATAAATATCCATTCTGTCCCCTTGTTTCTCAGATGCTCAAAAGCTTCTCTTACTTGCCAGCTCTCTCGTGCTCTTCTCAGCTCTCTTGCCACCCCTACAAGTGTGGTACCATCTCCCTCTTCTGCAAATAAAGCGCTCACAACAAGCAATAAAAGCTATGGAAGTAAGATCAGAAACAATATCAATATGAATGGCTTTTGTTTTTAGACAAACAAATATAGCCACCCAGCACTTACGCTCCCTCATTTGCTCTCCTGCTCTTTCCACTGCCTTTGCTCTAAAAGGACCTGCGTAATCAATACCTGTATGTAGAAAAGGCTTACCAACTTGAACCCTATCGTCTGGAAATTCAGACATCAGCTGTTTCTCAAATCTGTGATCATAGCGCACACAAACAACGCACTTGTTGAGAGAGGCTCTTAATTGGTTCCGTAGTTTTGGAATCCAAAACATTTGTTTGATGAATTGCATCATTACTTGCACAGCACCATGCCTTGTCATATGGTGAGCATGATTTATTATCAGCCATGCTATTCGGGAACCATCTTTCACTATCACTGGATGCCTCATCTCCTAGGTTTCTTCTGATCCCCTTAATCGTCCGCCCACTCTCAATAAGTCATTGCTACCTATTATTGGATTCAATGCACTAAGTTTTCTTTCCTCTTGCACTTGCCCAATCTCTCTCAGTTTGTCTATCTCTTGTCTGAAATCTTTCGCCTGCATCTGCTGCAGCAGATATTCTGTTGCTTCACACTTCTGTTCCACTGTTGCTGTTTGCACTACTCGGTTGCTGTTCCGAGTTCTTCGCCTATTCTGGTTGTACCTTGTTCTCCGCACAAACCTGATGATGTAGCTCTATATGTTTATGCTCTTCTCCAGACTTCGCGCATAGTCAATCAGCGACATTCTCTTGCCCATGCTAGGTATAAATATATTCAAAACTTCACGTGAATGTGTCACGTTAAACGCTCCCAGCTCATTAAGCCTCTCAGCTGCTTGTTCAGGCTCAAAAATGTTGACTGGCCAATTGACTTCTGATTTATGTAACCACTCCGGTCCATGTAACCAGAGTTTATTGCGAACTAGTTATTTTGCTGTTATACCCCTAGTTAATTAATCTGCTGGATTGTGTTTTGTGTTTACATAGCGCCCACGCCCAATCTCTGAGACTCTATTTGCTTCGTACATATTCAGCTCACATGGTAGTTTTCTGATCAGTGTAGAACAACCTGTCAATCATTCCACAAGCTGTACTCACAATTTGACCACTAACATCTCTTCTTCTCTCTCCGCTCTCATTGCCCTGAGTAGTCTTTTTGACTTCTATTTGCACAGCTCGAAATCGACGCATTTTAGGACAGTGTCTATCTCTTTCGCGAGCACTATTGCTTCTTGCTCAGATCGTCCGCCTGTAGCACAGTCATCCATATAAAAGTGGGTATTCATCTTTCGCCTCCCTAGCACATTGTATTAAGGCTCGCACAGCATTATAAGTGGAGGAAGTTATTCCATAAGTTACAACCGTTACCCAGTATTCTCGTAATGGCTCACCACTATGCTAAAGCCAAAAGATTCTTTGCAAATTCCATTGCCTTTCGGCAACACGCACCTGTCGAAACATCTTCTTGACGTCAGGACATATCGCAATCTTACGACGCCTAAATCTCATGACAATTTCGTAAAGATCCTTTTATAACTTCTCGCCTAAACATTGCACTTGATTCAGAGAGATGCCAAGATTCGTTTGGCAGCTAGCATCAAAAACCACGATATTTTTTGGTGACACAGTGATGTGCGATATAATGAACTGCCTCGGCCCCACTTGGTAGTTGTGTAGCGCAATTCATATGCCCTAATCTTTCATACTCTCTCATGAATTCTACGTATTGCTCTCTCAGCTCTGAGTCTTTCTCTAATTTCCGCTCCAAGTACATAAACCTGCGCAATGCTATTGCTCTTGAAGTGCCTAAATCTTGCACCGTCTCTTTCATTGGTATTCTCACAATAAAACGCCCTGTTTCATCTCCAGTCTAAGTCTCCATAAAATTTTGCTCCACTTCCTGCTCCTCATCTGTTCTCCAGCGAGTTATCGTCTCCACCTTATCTATCTTCCACAGGCGCTAAATAAACTCGTCTAACCTTTTGTTATCAATACATTCTATCGAAGCAACTATGGCATCGGCCCCTCTATCTCTCTCTCACAGGGTTGTGCCCCGAAAATGACTTTCCCAAACATGCTCTCATATATGGCATTGCCTTGCACCTTATTTGGCACTACCGCCGTAATGGCTCTAGCCACCATATTTGCTCCTAATAGTAGCTCGACTGGCCTTGCATTCCAAAACTCAGGATCCGCCCATAAACCCTCATTATTAAAATGTATGGGTATCTCCACTAAATCTCTTGCTGGCAAAACTGGGCACCAGTTACATTCTCTTGGCAGCACCCAAAATTCAGTCTCTAAATAATCATTCTCGCTCCTCATAGGGTAACAAGAAGACACCTTGGCACCAACACCTGCTGCTATGGTTCCATCTTTTCGCATAACACGCTGTTGTGCTTGTGCACCCCTGGGCATCGCAAAGATGGCCCAGAAAAGCACTCTGCCGCCTTATGCCCTTTCTTCAAACAGTTGGGGCACAGGTTCCGTTTGTCCCCGAGTTCCTGCCTGGCTCATAAATTTAAGGACAGGAAGTCTGGGCATCGTGATCTTCGCTGGATATCTCGCACAGCTTGCCTTGGCTTGCCCGTATCGGTGCTGCTCCTGTTGCACTCACACCGTGGACCATTCTCTCCCTGCTCTTGGGTATTGCGCCAGTTGCTTGATCGCGCCCGTGCTCCAATTGATGGACTCGCCTGACTTCCCGTACTGATAGAGCAGAGGCCTGCTTCTCCAGCCAACATCTCACCCGCCTTTGGAGAGTCAGAGCTCCTCTTCAGCTCCCATTGTTTGGCAGTGTCGCTGTCCAGTCGCTCTGATGCATATGCACAAAGAACATGTCCCATTGTTCCACTGGTAGACCCTGTGCCTTCAGTTGGCGCATGGATTCATTGGTGGTCCCTCTAGCTCTGGCAACTTAATAAATTGCCGCAAGTACTGTAGGCATACCGGATACATCCGGTCAAAAATTTGGTTGAGCCGCTCCCATGTTTCATTGTAACCGTTGTCGGTCAGCTCCCACTCACCCAAACTGCGCGCTGCTTTACGGGTGAGCTACTTTCTCAAGTGCGAGAACTTGTACTATGGCGCTATCTGCTCGTTGCTGTGCACTGCTGCGACAAATCTGTCGCGAAAACCATGCCATTTGATGATGCTTCCATCGAATTATCCCCAAGTATTTTGGAGGTCCTTCTGCAGGAACGGCATTGTCACCTGCACCGAGATTGACTCCTTTGCGCCTTGCTCAACGCACCTTGCTGGGCACAACTGCTCGATTTTTGCCTCCAGTGCATCACTCGCTCCGAAGTACCGTCGCTCTGCTCTCTCCATTGATCTCTCCAGATCAGCGCTCTCATCGCGCTCGGCCCGAGATGGTATCTCGTAATGGAGGGCATTGAACCGCTCCCATTGTTGCTCTAAACGAGTTAGCAGCACCTTGGCTTCCTCAAGCCCCAACTGCGAGAACTTTTTTGTCTTCGCATGCTCCGCTGCCCTCTTGATGCCATTGTATGCCGACTGATGCTGTCCGTAACTCATTTTCTTGCTGCTCTAGAAAAGAAAGGAAGAAAGAAAAAAAAATTATTAATTCCTTGCGAGGAAATGACTATTTACTCCTAGCCCTTGCCCAGACTGCCAACACTGCATATTTGCTCTATATATCTCTACTTCATTATCTATGAACTTTCAGTCGAATAACCGCATTGGTTTATTTGCCTACTAGCACAAAATTCTAGCACCTATGCTCGCTTCATTTTTCAATTTTGAGTCCAATAACCGCACTGGTTTATTCGCTCATTAGGCCGTTCCAAAGATATGGGTCGGCAAAGTCGCCAAACTGCCAAAAAATCGAGATTTTCAAAACTTTGAGGCCCCAGTGGCACGGGATAACATCTTTCAATCGTGCTCAAACTTTGGCAATCCTAAAATCTAACAAAATGAAACATTTTAGGGGGGTGCCCCCAAAAACAATCCGACATCGATTTTTTAAAACCACCCTAATGTAGCCATATACGAGCTAATTACAGGGTGTAGGAAAATACAATCGTTAATGGATATATACATACCAGGTTATAATTAAATTTAAAGCCAATAAAATGCGTGAATGCGATGAAAAATATAGTCATGCAATGGACAAAGTTTTGACATAAAGGTGTTTATTTATATAAAATTGTTTTTGTCGGAGGGGCAAATGAATTTGCTCAAAATTGAAATGAGTGATAACTCTCGTGTTAAAGAAGAGCGAAAAAAAATGAAACGAAGTAAGACTGATGCCCTATATGGCAATGATAACAGATAGTCCGGTCCTCTTTTCCTTCTGGATGCATTAACAGATCCGATGATTTAAGGGGAAAGCACGAGTGGACGTAAGTAGAATGATATAGCACTCAACTGTACAATAAGCGTATTAATTATAAGTGTTATAATTAATTATTTAAAAATCCGAATTTATGCTAAATAGGAAAATTGTCCACAAGAGTATGGTATATATATGGTATATTCATTTGATGACTAGAATCATACATAAGTGTTTTGTATTGTTCGCTAATTAATGCAATGTCCACTTTCTGTTCTATTGTAGTCTGCTTAAGCAAATCCTGAGCAGTCTCTCAGAAGCTTAGTTTTATTTGGATATACCTAACCATCCCATTTTGTTAATGTGTTCAACGTTTCTTTGTATGCTGCGCATTTGAAGCTTCCAGTGGAGTGTTCGTTTCCACCTTTGCATCCTGGGACACATATTGCGCATAGGTTTGGCCTCGCACTTTTTAGCTAAATGCGGTCTTTATTGCTCTTGCAGTGTCTAGCTATGTGACCGTATTCGAGGCATCGGAAGCATCTGGTTGGAATTATGTACTCACGTAGCCTGCATCTTGCCCAACCTACGCATGCGACCGGATTCCGCTCTAATATATTAGCCAATTTAATCAGCGCTGTATGCGTGCCATCTCGTATGCATCACAGAGGCTTAATTGCGTTTTCTCCGGTTCTTGCCATTTCGGGAAATCATTCTCCTATAGCTCTACATATTTCTTCCGATGTGGTGACTTCATCCAGGTCCCGGCACTCATTTGTTGTTTCCTGGAAGAAAGCTCTAACATTTGCTGAGCTCTGGAGGATCCGCTCAGCTATTTCCTTAAAATTGCCAGCCTGCTCAACTGACCAACTTGTGAGCTCCATTAGAAGTTCGCCTTTGGCGGTCTTCCCTATTTTGTTGACACTTTTGCCAAGTTCATCAAGTTCATCTCTTCGAGTTTTTTAAATTCACACAGATTATAAATGATGGTATAATTCTATAGCAAAATGTAAAAGAAACAAAAATTGAACAAAAATGCGATTTACTCAAAACAGAAAAAATCGTAAAACGTAATAATCAAATAGAATTCACAAACTGTTCAATTATAATAGTGGAAAAAACCTTCTAAAATTACGAAGACATTTATTTACAAAAATTCAAAATGTATCCATAAATATCCCATACTTCAATCATAACTAAAATTTGTATTATAATCATGGTATCAGCGCTATGCTATAAAATGAAAAACAAAAAAATTTATGTAAACATAATAAGACAAAAATGCATAGGAATCCAGGAGAATCCCATTATAAAAGGGGGGGAGTTACGTACTTTCACCCCAAATTGTGCAACAATTGCGTTGGGGTCGATGACATCAACGTAATTGTTCAGAAATATTTAAAATCAGACAATTAATAAACGTTCTTGGTTTGATATGAGCCACATCAGCGTCGTCGTCTCTTCCTACTTAGCAAAAACTACTTGAGTTGAACGTCTATATCAAGGTTGTTGATATCAGCATACTTGTTCAAAGATATTCGATACCAAACGAGGAGCAAACTAACAATAAGGGTGATTGGTTTAACTTGGGCAGCGTCAGCTTCGCGAACGTTTTCGTTGCTTATATCAAATATCAATCAGAAGTATGAATTTTATAAGTTAGTCTGAAGACCTAAAGCAACGAGTTCAGTTGCTGAAATAAATAACTCCCAAGATACAAACAAAAAAGTGTTATTTTTTGGATCGAATGAGCGAGCATTAAGGTAGGACCAAAATAGACGAGATGTAACCATAGCGATTTACGAACGTTTCCACTCGTTACGTCGATTTGGACATTTAAACCAAAATGAGACGCTATCAAACGCATCGATAGATGGCTTTTTGCATAAATACCGAGCTCATCCTCCACAGCGGCGATTAAATTGTAGCAAAATTCCGTCATTTTAATTAATTCCGTCATTTTAATTTTAATTTCTTTAAAAAACAACAAAGAAGAGGTTGTGAAGAGTAGCAGACGTTTACAGGTCGGTTCTTACGGAACCGATCGTCACATCTAAATTTTTCGTTCAGTTTCGATCAAATACGTATGGCCATTTTGGCTATTAATATTGATTTACATATGCTCGAACCTACTCGTCACGTTTCGTCTCGTCTATTTTGGTCGGCCCTTCAGACTCATAAATCCTACGATTCCTTAGGATCTTACTTTTATGTATGTAGAGAATGTAACATTCAATCTAATGTACTTAGAATAAAAAATCGATGGTTTACTAATCACCCTCCTATCTTCTACCATGATATGTGTATTCGGAAAGAAAGTTGGGTCTAGGACGTTCTTCGAAGTGGGTCCCATTTATGTTGGTTGAACCATATTTAACAAAAACTATATGTGAATAGGAATATGGCATTCATGGCAATCTCTAAATAAAAAGACGCCACCTCTTTTTCCTCTAAATGTTCTAATAGCAACGCTTGGGTTGTATTAAAATTACAAGTAGATGATCACTTAATTGCTGATAACTCTACTTCTTTCTACAAGTATAGTTGCACCACCTCTAGCTATAACAATTACAATTTTTCATTCTGCAATTTGGTTGATTTTCATCCAGAGTTTTTTTTCTACACATCATACTCTTCTAGGGATAGACGTCAAACATACTGGTGACTTGAAGTCAATATTTTTCCTGAAGTTAGATATTTTTCATTGTCTTATATTGTTGTATTCAAATTTGTATCAATATATATGTATAGGGCTATCTGGGACACATTTCCAAACTATTTCCAAGACCAAGAAATATACGAAAACTAAATAAATAAAAAAAAGAATTTTGTGAAAAAATAAAAACAAAAACCAAAAGGCTCAGTAGCTTTTCTCTTCACACAAAAAAAAATTGGCAGGAGTTGACACCTGTGTAATATTAATTTAGGTTGATTGGTGATGCCACTTAATTTTAATGTGAAAAATTTTTCAGAGTTGCATTTGTTTGAAAAATAATTTTCACTCACACGAAGAAGTGGAGTGGACCAGCTGGTATGTAGCAGTGCTGCCAAGTTTTGTGCTGTCACTCTGCAAAATTACTTGTAAATGCCTATCCACCGCTCACCACCGCCAAAGGGCAGAAATCACAAAGTGGAACAATCTTCAAAAAATGAGGATAATACTCAAAAATCAGAAATCGCTCGATTGCATGAATGTAAAATATTATGCACTGAACTCAAAAGAGAAATTAATAATCTTAAAGCTGAAAATATCAAACTTAAATTTGATAATGCAGAAAAACACGAAACTGCAAAAGAAAATTCTCAGAAATACGAAAGAGATGAAGAAGAATTACGGAAAGAGATACGGAATACGGATACGGATACTTAAAAGGAATAAACACGTTAAGAGAAGGAGGGCAAATTCATCTCCCGAACATATTCAAAGTTGTAATAAAAACTTAGTTAACCAGGTGAGTTCCGAACAATCTAAAACAAATAATTTACCGATCTCTAAGAAAGAAAAACGCCCTCCTCCCGTTATGATCATGGGAGACGGCGAGTACAAAGAAGTGTATAACTTGATAAAGAAAAATATTAGCAACGTATTTTCATTAAAACTATTAAACAATGGAGTTTTTAAAATAAATCTCTATAATAGCGATGACTATAGAGCCACAACCAAATTGTTGTCAAGTGCAAATTTGTCTTGGCATACTTATGAGAGCAAACAAAATCGTCCCATTAGAGTAATGGCTAAAAAAAACTGCACCGTTCATGCGACCCGGAATTAATCCTTCTAGATCTTCGAAATCAAGGATTTAAAATAATGAGCGCAACAAACAAATTAAAATGGAAGTCAAAGGACCCACTAGATATGTTTCTTTTAACATTCGCTGCAAACGAAGACATTAAAAAAATACATTAAATAACCAATATTCAACTCTATTGTAAAAATTGAGCCATTAAAACACTCAAACCTAATTCCACAATGCAAAAACTGTCAGTTATATGGTCACACAAAAAATTATTGTGGCAAAGAAGCACGGTGCGTTAAATACACAAGAAAGCACAGTACTTCATCCTGTAATAAACCAGACAACCAGCAACCAAAATGTTGTAACTGTGGTGAAGCTCATCCAGCAAACTATAGAGGTTGTATTGTGCCGCAAGAACTACAAAAAATACGTAACGGAACCACCCAACAGAAAAAACTTCCTCAGCCAGGTACAGTAAACCCACCTGCAATGCAAACTACGCAGACCAAAGTAAACGAAAAGAATGAGCAAAGCCTAAGTTACGCTCAAGTAGCGAGAATCGAAAATGCCACAAAGTATAATTCTGTAGAAGAAATATTGTCTCAAATTTTAAAACAATTAAAGAAACAAGAAGAATTTAATAAAAGCCTAGAAACTCGTCTAGTAAGGCTCGAGCAGGGCTCAATACAACAAAATTACCCTCATAGACAATGATACTAAAAATAATGCTATGGAGTGCGAACGGGCTGGCCAAACATCAGCCCGAATTTCAAATCATACTCAACGAAGAAAAAATTGATGTTTGTCTGATTTCTGAAACACATTTCACAAATCAGTCGTTCAGAAAAATTAATAGCTATGAGACTTACCACACAACTCATCCAGATAATTCAGCTCGTGGTGGTAGCGCAATAATCGTAAGAAAAAATATAGAGCATTACGAGTCAGAGAAATTCCGTACTTATGAAATCCAAGCAACCACTATCATTATAAATTCAAACAACCAACCACTAGCGCTCACGGCATTGTACAGTCCGCCGATACACAAAATTGATAGTGAATTGTATTGTTACGAAATTGCCCTCTTGACAATTTACTCTGTTACAAAATTGCCCTCCTGACAATTCCTCTAACTGTCTGTACTCGGACTCGTACCACTGGATTGTGTAGTAATCAAACAATCGCTGGTTAAATTAAAATAATTAGCTTTATTTAAATATTGCTATTTACACATTTAATATTAGGCTTAAAGTTTACTTAGTTATTATTTGCACTTTATTTCACAAACCATTAGTCACTTTATTTACTAATGAATTTCATCACTTTACACAATTACAAATACTGCTGCTTTGATTATAATGCTAGATGTACACACTGTTACGGTCTCTGATCTACTGCATTCGACTTTGAACAGTCTTGTCGCTTTTATAGTTTTCGAATGGTTGAAGTAGAGAATTCCACGCTATTCTCGTATTTTCTAGAAGTTTCCATCCACTTCGACAGAAGTCGAGAATATTCTTTTTGAGATTACCGACAGATGGTTCTTGAATAAGCTTTTATTAGAATAGCTCGCATCTTGACTCACAGGGGGCACTCATTCTCAATCTCCAGATGGGATCCTAAATATATGCAATCCCATTTCCTGGGCTATCACGTTTCAGTATGTTAAATTTATAAATAAGCACGAAACCAGATTTATAGTAGGAGGAGATTTCAATGCCAAAAACATCTATTGGGTTTCCAGACTAACCACAACTAAAGGGTGTAAGTTATTTAAAGCTGCCAGCGAAACGGGTTGTGAGTTTATCTCAACTGGTAAGCCAACTTATTGGCCAAGCGATCGTGGAAAGAAACCTGATTTAATAGATTTATTTTTAATTAAAAAAGATTCAAAGAACTATTTAGAAATACATGAAGGTTTTGATCCAAATTCCGACCACTCTCCTCCGGTTTTCTTATCAGTAAGCGAAAATAAAATAAAAAAAATGCAAAATAAATATCTAACCAACAAGTTTACCGACTGGCACTATTTCAAAGAAGTGCTAGGTAAAAACACTCGACACATGGAACCGCCAAAAACAGAAGAACAACTGGAATAGGAAGCCTTAAAATTAGCACAAAATATTCAAAATGCTGCTTGGGCTAGAAAGCAAATTTTAAAAAGGAAATCCGAAGGATGTTTCTATCCGAAGGAAAAAAAAATTCTAATAACTAACAAAAGAAAACTCCGACGTCGCTGGCACCAAAGTAGGTCACCCAACGATAAACATGCGCTAAACAAAGCTACAAAGAAGCTAAGTCAAGAAATAATGGTTTTCAAAAATGAAATTATTGTTAATCAGCTTGGCTGGTGTGAGTCCTCTTGATATAAGATCAGCAGGATTGTCTTCACACATTTTAGTGGAGATGTTCGCTGTTGAATGGCTGAAATTATGTTGGCGACAAAGATAGTTTGTTGATAGTGCGATGAATCTGCATTTATCCATCCCACAAATGCAGTGGAGTCAGCCCAAAAATGTACAATGGATTACTTGACGATTGTATTTTCTTGAAGTTTGTGCAAAAGATCTACGGCTTGGCAGCACATAATTCCAATCGTGGTAGTGTTATTTGTGTCGCTGGTGCTATTCATGATTTTGCACAGAGAAAAAGCACAATTATTGATTTGTTATCCTCTGTCCACTGGTTCGGTTCCCCGAATTTTCAACTAGAAACTGTAATTTTTAGGATTCCTCGTGAGTCTCATTGTTTTGATGGTCTCATCGAGTGAATTGTTGAAGTCAAGAGTAACTTCTTGATCTTTGGGTGGTTATCTTATATAAAACTTTTGTTACTTGCACGCCACATTCGTAGATCGAAGCCCAACATAAGTCGTAATTTACGTGTTATTTCGAGTGCAGTAGTGATTTGATTGGAACCGACAATCGACACATCGTCAACTTAAAAGTTTGTTTTTACTACTTCTGCTGCCAACAGCTACTTTTTAGCTTGTTTTTCAGCCAGCGGTTGCAAAGTGCGCATAGCCAAGTATGGTGCAGAGGTTGCCCCATAAGTTATCGTGGTGAGCTTATAACACTTCAGTGGATGTGATGGATCCTCACCCAACAATTAAGTTTATATCATTGGTGGTCATTGTCCACCCATACCTGTCGGTACATTTTTTCGATGTCGGCTGTAAAGGCGTATCAAGGGAGACAAAAACGTAGTAGCATTGTGACGACGTCTTCTCGTATGGTTGGCTCTGTGGCCAGTACTTCGTCCAATGAAAAGTTGGTTGATGTTTTTGCTGATGAATCGAATACGACTCTAAGCTTCGTTGTTGAGCTGTTTGGCTTGAGGATGGCATATGACCTAGTTTTTCGTACTCTCGCATAAAGGATACATTCTGAGTCTTGAGCTCAGAATTTTTACTAGCTTGAGTTCAATGGCTGTAAAACGCTGCAAAGCTATGTCCTTGGATTCACCGAGCTGACTTGGGCTGTGCTGAAATGGTAGCTTCACCACAAATCGACCGTCAGTATGCTGGTGAGTGTGTCGAAGAAAATCATCTTCATAAGGTTGTCCGGCAGCAGTTAGGTTCGCCATACGAGAGTCGCATTCTTCCAGCCGCCAGAATTTTTGCATTGTCTCGTTGAGTGACTCATCTTCGGTGCAGATGCCACAAGTCATAGCTGTGATGGGTGAATCTTGTTTGGTGTATTCACCGCCAACTATTGTTATGTTATGTTATTTTGCAGGACAGGGCATCCATCTCCTAGTGGTTTTTGTCCAAAGCACAAGAATGAAGAGCCCTGCTCCAAGGAGTAAATCGATACCTCTGGATTCATAGAAATTGGAGTCAGCTAATTGAAGGTTGCTCGGGATTTTCCAATTACATATGTTGATGCTGCTTGATGGTTGCTTGGAAACAATCTCTGGCAAAATGTGAGTTTCAATTCTCTTGGTGAAGCCAGTCGTCCTTGATTGTAGCTGCAAGTTAACCCCTTCAGAGATGCGGCTCTGTGTTTGACCGATGCCTTCTATACCGATGATGCACTGACTCTTTTTTACTCCTATTTTGTACGCAAGCCGCCTTGTTATGAAGGTAGCTTATGAACCTTTGTCTCAAAGTGCTCGGCAATGAATCTGTTGTCCCCATTTATCAATTATGGACACGGAAATCGTGCTGAGCAAAAATGTGGTTGATTGTATTGTTCGATCTGGAACAGCCGTAACTGATACCGCGGCATTTTACGTTGTTTTAGGAGACTGATTGAAGCTGTTTGATGCCTCAGTCGATTGTGATCCTCCAATGTGTTGTGTTTTTTATGGCACTTTGTGCAGTTGCCTGCCACGCAAGTTTTGGCATTGTGCCCACCTTTCCAGCAGTTTACACACTATTTTTTCGGTTGGCTAATGTACCAAGTATACTCAAATTAGAACAGTGCTCGTGTGCCTGGTCTAAAAAAAAACAATTATTGTATAAAAGCATACTATACAATAAAATTTTACGAATTGAAAAGTTAAAAAAATTCTGTATTTATAGTTGACAAAGCCAACGGTTTATTTCCGAGTCACTCTTAGAACTAACTTTTTATGACTGAAATCTAAGCCTCGCTGCTACCGCGGCCATGGCTCTTGCATTGCTGTGAATTTCAGAATATTTAGTTTTCCCACATTAATAGCAGGCGCTGCGTCAACTTTTTGCATTATTGGGTATAATAATATTATATACTGAATGTACTTTTCCTTAACTCTTCCCCCTCCAAAAGACAAACGTCCCTGTTTGTATCAATTTCAGAATTAAGGTATTTTGTTGAATCTACTAACCTTTTCTTCTGCATTTTTGCATTTTTGCCTTATCCTGCTATTCTGGTCTGGTTGAGTGTGATCTCTTGAATTGGGTTTGTGGATGTTGGTTATTTTTTTTATAGGTATGGTTCTTTTTGATATACATATTTTAATAACAATGATGCTAATGATGAGGTTTACAGCTGTTTAAATGCTGAAGCATGTGGAAAATCCAATGTAATGTTTCGTCTCTAGTAGTTTGATTTCTTCGGCGTTTGCTGTTTGAAATTTTTTGAGCATTTCGATCGAAAGTATTTCTTCCAATTTGGTTGATGCGTTGCTTGGTTGCACTGGTGCTGGTAGTGGCTTTGTTATTGTTACTTCTCTACTGAAATAGTTCTGGTTTGCAACAGTTAGGTTAGGTTAGGTTGGGATGGCGTGTGCGAAAACTTGTGAAGAAGCGCGACACCAAACAAGTTGTGTCAACTGTAGTCTCGGACATTGACATAAAAAGTGATGAATCGACTCTGTCTCTTCTTCATAATGCAAATCCTACATAGCCCGCTCGACGGTATACGCCAATGTTGAAGCATTGGTGCGATAGCAAAATGCCCCGTAATGACCCCCGTAAGCACCATTTTTGCAGAATTGTTGAGCCCTAAGAGAACCTTTGTTCTCTTCATATCTAACCTAGGCCATAAGGCCCTTGAAACTTCACAGTAGTCACGATTATTCCATAAGTTATTTCTCACTACAATAGTGAATTCATCTACGTTCCTAAACAGTTCGCATATCGGGATTTGTATTGAGGTATCTGCTTCGCTAATGTCCATTTCAGAGCCCCTTCTGGCCATCTCGTTCGCTAATTCATTCCCTTCTATATCGCAATGTCCGGGAACCCAGCAAAGCGAGACCTTGTGGGTTCCAATGTTCATTAGTGAGGTACGACATTTCATTACCAGCTTCGATTTAGCTGTCTTGGATTCTATTACCTTAAGCGCCGCCTGATTATCCACAAAGATAGTGATATTCGTAGGTCAAATTGTAATACTTTGCATCAGTCCGGCTGCTTTCTCAATTGTATAGACTTCGGCCTGAAAGACTCTGCATGCGTCAGGCAGCCGGTATGACTGTCTTGCTTGCAAGCTTTCCGAGAAGACGCCCGCCCCCGTTCCACCCTCCATCTTTGAGCCGTCAGTGTAGATGGTAATGTCAGAATTACGCGTCATAGAGCCTGACTCCCACTCTTCCCTGGTTGGATAGAGAGTTGGAATTGTAGCTTTAAAGTCCATAGTAGAAGTCATGTAGTCTTTAGCCGTTTCTAAATCGGCTAACCCTTGACCCTTCCATCTTATTTCGCTCAAAATTGTACAGTGTCCATAGTTGGCAGATTTCCATGTGTTGCACTCCCTCAGTCTGAGAGCACCCCTAGGCGGCTCAGCCCTGAATGAACACTCCTAGCGGTAAGAGGTGAAATAATATTTTTAAGCCTTCTTGAGGCGCGCTGCTTACAGCCCCTGGGATTCCCAGGCTAGCAAGTCTTTGTACTTTTTCAATACGGGTTAGATTACATTTCCTTTCCAACGCCTTCCACCAGACGATGGACCCGTAGGTTAAAATTGGTATTATGATTGTGGTGTACATCCCATAAACGATGGACGGTGACAGTCCCTATTTTTTCCCAAAGATCCTTTTACAGGTATAGTATACAGCCAAACCCTTCTTTCTTCTCTCCTTAATATTCCTTCTCTAATTTAACTTGGAGTCCAGAATGATACACAAGTATCTTGCTTCTGAAGAGAGATTCAATGTTACCCTACCTAACTTTGGCGAAGAGAACTGTTTTCCTGGTGAACAAAACTAACTTCGTCTTAGTAGGGTTAACTCCTAAGCCATTGCGCTCAGCCCATCCGGAAGTCTCGCCCAGTGCTGATTCCATGATTTCGCTAATCGTTGACAAGAACTTGCCCGGGATTAGTATGGCAATGTCATCAGCGTAGGATACAATTTTTGTACTCTTTGCTTTGAAGCTTTCTAAGATCTCAGTTACTACTAGATGCAATAGCGGAGGTGATAGCACTCCCCCCTGCGGCGTGCCCCTTGTAGTCCCCCTACTCACCGAGGCCGCCCCCATAGTGGCGTTAATAACCCTGCTTACTAGCATTGTGTTAATCCATGTCACTATGAGTTCCTTCACTCCGGGATCTCTCAATGATACCAACCACTTCATGAAGTGCGCTATCCACTGATCTGCCCTTACGGTATGCGTGTTGCGCAGTATCCATTGTGCGAATATTGGTAACCCTTCTAATATACAGATCAATAAGTCTCTCAAGTGTTTTAAGAATAAACGATGAGAGACTTATTGGTCTGTAATCCCTGTCAGTAGAGTGATTTATTTTTCCCGCTTTTGTAATGAAAACCACCCTGTCTTCTCTCCAACTTTTTGGCACGTACCCATCCTCGAGACACCTTGTGAAAATGTGAACTAGATGGGGAAACACGCCCTCAGAGGAATGTTGCAGCATAGCCGGTATAACCCCATCAGGACCCGCTGACTTGTACGGGTCGAAGGAGCCTATCCCCCACGCAATCTTGTCCTCCCTCACGATATCCGACACGTCGGTCCGTGAAACACGTGCAAGATTTACCGACTGCGTTTGGACGGTATGCGAGTCCGTGCAACCTGGAAAGTGCGTTTCCATCAAAACCTCCAGGGAACCCCTGACACGAGCCAGTCCATGAGCCATCCCGTCTCTTCACACTGCCGAGAACCATCGTGGTTCTGGACAGTATTTTCCTGGTTCTCGATGCCTCATTTACCGACTCCAGAGTTCCGCAGAACTGCTGCCAGGACTACCTTTTTGCAGCCTTAGTCTTGCTTCTATATTCATTAAAACTTTCTCTTTAATTTTCCCAATCCTCTTCCAGCCGACTGTTTTGGGCCTTATTGAAGGGTCCTTTTGACTTTTTCCTAAGCAGTCCTAACTCAGCGTTCCACCAAACTGGTTTTGGTTTAGCACGCGGTCAAGTCAAAGGAGAAGATAGGTCAAAGGATTGTTTCAGTATTCCCGTAAGACGACCTACCGCCTTATCAATCTTAGCATTCCCTTCGCCGACGTTGACTTTCATCAAATTAAGTTTATGGGTGACCAGTCTTGAGAATTTGGACCAGTAAGTCTTTTTTGGGTTCCTAAAAAGCCGTGGGGTCACTACCTCGAAGTAGACTGAGAAGCGTTTTCGACTATGATCCGAAAAGGAAAAGACATCAGATACTCTCCATTTGTCGACCCTTATGGTATTTCACCCAGTGCCAGAGTGATGTCAATCACTTCCTTCCTAACCCTATTACGAAACGTTGGCTGATTTCCCTTGTTACATAAAGTTAGGCTAGTGGAGAGAATGTTATCAAAAATGGACTCACCCCTACCATTGGTATCATTGCTGCCCCAATGCTCATGGTGCCCGTTTGCGTCACGGCCGGCCACTATACCCAGTCCGCATGACTCACCGTAGGCGATAAGTTGCCGGAAGATCTGTGGTAGCGGCCGTTCCTCGTTGTACGGAAAGTATGCGGACGTTAGCAACAAACTAGGTTTGTGGCTATGCTCGCATACCACCGTTGTAAGGTCTCCAGTGCTGTAGGGAGTAAGAAGAAAAATATTAATATCCTTTTTTGCCACTAAGCACATTCTGATCTTACCTTGTGTTTGTGGAATGTAGAGACGATAACCATCCATCCCGAGTCCGCTTACCTTACCTCTGACGAGCCAAGGCTCCTGAACAAGGGCTACGTCCACATCGTCCTCTGCGATGAACTTAATTAAATCGAGCGAGGCTGAGATGGAGTGATGCAAATTAATTTGCACCACCTCTAGCTTTCTCTCCATTGGTTTTTGACCTGTCACCCGGCATGCGAACTTTAAGAGAGTCGAACCCGAATTTTATGAAGTTGTCGCTCCTCAATTTTGATAGCGACGCGGAGTCCGCTGCGAGCACCGCGTCACTTCCCACTCCATTTTTGCAGGGGGTCACGGAGATCACCCGCCACTCTGCCGAATTCCGAGACTGGTTCTGCCGTCTGATCAGCTTGAGTATGGATTCCTGGTCCGGAACCGGAGGTGGAATTAACACCGAAACAATCGGGCGGATAGGAAGCAGAGAACGAGGCACCACCTCCAACCGAGCGCCCCGCCAGAGTGAGTCAAGGCCGCTAATTGCACGCGTTAAGAAGTCCAGAGACTTCTTGTTGTTGCAACAAACGACTTTAACACCCCTCTGCTAGCCGGCCCCATCAAACTGCAGCTCCCCGCCGTCAGCCCTGACAATTTCCGCTATCAGGCGCGCCTCTACTAGCTACCAATTTTCCGGCGTTATCTTCCCATCAGGGTCGACTCTGTCGATGATAGCTACCTGTAGCTCCATCGGTGATTCGAAGGAGGCCGATGGCTTCGGCTTTTTTGAAGCCCTCTGAGCCTGCTCATCAGACCGAACTCTTTTTGGAGTTTTGCCCGATGCCAAGCCATGTGGCTCCTTCGAAGAACTCGGCTTTGGCTTTGGCGGCACCTTTACGCAGTCACCTGTGGCCTTGTCCGGCTTACCATTTTTCCTGGAGGACGAAGCGTTGTCAATATCAGTCTTTGCCCTAGCAATTCCCTGCTCCGTTTTATTGCATGATCTGGCCGCAGCGTTATTTGTCTCAAACCTTTTTAATGAGATCCTTCTCCCATTTTGTAAAGGAAGAAGGATCTTTCGCCTTCATTTTACGAAGATAGTAAGCCGAGCGCTTATACCCATTTCTGGCCTTTTGCTCTTTTGTGAGGCTTACCACCTTCCTTGTCTCCTTCCCCGGCTCAGGAGCATGTGGAGCGGAGGGCTGAGAAGGACTCAGCAATTGCATCTCAACATCCGAGCCTATGTCGTAGACATTGCTGACCTGTGACAACGAGTCGTCATCGGTTGCGTGGTCTATGCGCAAGCCCAGAAGCTGAGATCCTATGCGATCCCCCTTAGCCTCCACCTCACAGGCCCCTTGCCTACCCAAAGGTGGCTTGGAGACTCTCCCAGTAGCAAAAGCAGACATCGCGGCCTGGGGTACCACGGCGATGCCTGAGGAGTTGCTAGATATTGACGCCAGGTTGCCTCCTCGCCAACCACCTACCGCCGGTACTGGGGATCCGACCCCCTGCACCTTCCTCTCACTTTTCCTTACTTATTTTCGACATCTGAGACCAGAAAAAAACACCCCCTCCCCGTGGGGTTTCTTTACAGTCTACCACCCCATGCAGAAAAGACTAAAAAAAAACCGATCGCTCCTAACATGGAGAAAACAGACGTCGTTGTGTGCCGCCCCTAACCTGGTAAAACAGACGCACACGTGGTAGATCTTTGTTCGTTACTCATCGGTCGGTATGTCTAAAAGCATTTTCGGCCCTGCCAGGGGCAGTATATGGCCTCGCAACTTAAGCCCCACACCACGCCAAGGTGCCTACCATAATGCAACAGTTAGTGTAGTATTGTAGTATCTTATTAGGAAACTGCCTTGTAATTTAATCGTTTTGTCTTCAATTTTAAAATATTTGTTGAATTGGTTGGAAAATATATTCTATTAAATTGTCACAACGATAATTCATATGAAGTAAATATTCGAGAGCTTTTCCTATCAAATTGGCACAACAAAAATTCATTGGAAATGGCGAATTTATGAAAGCATTTAGTATGAAATTGTCACAATAATATTTCATAAGAAATTGCGAAATAAGTTTATTATAATATTATGCTAGGAAGAATTTCTTCCACTGATGCCACGTGTTGGTTAGTAATAGTTGTGCATATGGAGGTTAGGACTTTTAGCAAGTTCGGTAAACAGTGACTCGAAGTAATATTATTAATGTTACTTTGTTCGCATATACAGATATCTTTCAAAGTCTTACAATTGGTTTTTATTCCTAGAATTGAATTCTTACATACTAAAATATTTTCGTGAGGGATTTTTGACAGTTTTCTTTACTTGTTTTTGGTAAATACAGAATTGCAACTACCTTGTGCAACTTATCTTGTCAATAAGTTCGCTGAGAAAAAATCTGAATAAAAAAACTTTAGAAAAAATTAATGAAATCAGAAGTGTTCCTTGGTTTCCTTTTCCTCTGTGTTGCCGCAGCTGCGGCAGCTGGTGTTCTAAGTGATGCCCATTTTAGCCGCCTGCTCCCCAATCCTGGCTGCATCACGTTTGACTCTGCTTATTAACTCTGTGGATTTATTTTTCTGTATTCCGGACAGAGTGCTCTACTGATCTTACAGGATTGCATCCTCCTCCATCGGTTGTTTGCCTTTGCAAAGAATGCCCCATTTATACAGCTCCTAATTGACCCAATTGGGACTCTGATTGGCTCCGCCTCCCGTTCATCAAGAGCGGATCCTCATTGGCCCTCTCATTTCCGTTGATATTCCTATGACCCGGCACCCATATCAAAGTAACGGTGAACCGCCGAACTAGTACCACTATGCTTTCCCTGCATTCGCATACTAGTTTGGAGGTTATTATTGCCGAGTGTAGTGCTTTGACAGCGGCCAGACTATCTGAAATTATTGCTATTTTTCCTTTCTAGCTGGTATCTTCCGTTGTCATCCTGCATGCCTCCCTTATTGCAAGCACTCCAGCCTGGAATACACTTGATGTATTCGGGAGTCGAATTGATTTGCTTATCCCTAGCTGTTCTGAGAATACACCTGCACCTACCCCGCAGTCCATCTTTGAACCATCTTTGTAGATTACGGTGTCTGTATAGTTTGTAATCCCTCCCCGCTTCCATTCCTGCGAGAGGGAGTTCGAATGCTGTTGTTTTTTCAAAAACGACAGTAGGTGCTTTGTAGTCCGTACCTGACTCGTACATTATTTGTGTTTGTGATAGTATACTTCCATGACCGTACGGTATATTCTTCCAGCAGCCTATTTCTCTGAACCTAAGAGCGCTTAGAGTAGCGGTATTCATGATAAATAAGTCAATGGGCTGCAGATACGTCAGCATATTTAGGGCCTGCGTAGGGCATGACTTAATTTCTCCTACTGTTACTGCACATGCTGTTCTCTGTATTCTGCTTAGTTTGGTGATGTTGTATTCCTTCCCTAGGGCCTTCCACCATACCAAGGCTCCGTATGATAAGATTGGACGCACAACCATTTTGTACATCGACAACATTAACACTGGTCGAAGGCCCCACTTCCTACTAATCATATTTTTGCATGACTAAAGTGAAAATGCTGATTTCGACTCCAATTTAGTTTCGAGTCCAGGTACCTGGTACTAGAAGAAATGGGTAATGTAATATTATTTAATTGGGGTAGCTTGAAGGTGGGTATTTTGCTGGGCCTAATGCTAAGTCCACGTCCCGTGCAACATGCACTTAGCCCCTCAGTTAGTCATCCGTATACGCCACCACTTTACTTCCTCCTTCGTTCAATTCTTTGAGAATGCTATCCATGGCACAAATCCAGAGTAGGGGAGATAGTTCCCCTCCCTGTGGATTACCTCTTCTCACATATTTATTTAGGCGGCTGCCTTCAAGCTCCGCACTTACCACCCTTGATTGAAGCATTGTGCTAATCCACCTACGCATATCTTCCGCAACTCCAAGATTTTCCAGTGATGTCTGCATCGCTCTTATATGGATATTATTTAAAGCACCTTCTATATCCACAAAAGAGGCCAGTGTATACTGTTTATGTTCTAAGGAGCGTTCCACTTTCATCACTACCTCATGAAGGGCTGTCTCTGTAGACCTCCCTTTCAGGTATGCGTATTAGGCATCAGAAAGCCTAGTCTCAACTTCCATTCGAATGTGGAGGTCAAGTACCCTTTCGAAGTTCTTGAGAACGAAGGACGTAAGACTTATTTGGTGAAAATCATTTGCCGATTCATGACCCCTTTTTCCTGTCTTGGGAATGAACACGAACTTTGCTCGCCTCCAGCTGCCGGAACGTAGTTAAGAGCAATGCAGGTTTTAAAAATAACATCCAGTTAAGGTATTTTCCATTCCTGCATGACCTTCAGCATTATTGAAATTATCCCATCAAGTCCAGGCGATGGAGCAAAACTTTTAATGGCCCATACCAGCTTCTCTTTGTAATTATTTCGGTGTTGACCTCGGTACCTTTCCTTCTGGTGTGCTCAGTGTTAGACCCTGGATCCATGCACCCCAGAAAGTGCGTATCTAGGAGTAGATGAAGTGTACTTTCAAACACGTTGTCCAGGTTCCGTCCGGTCTTTTAATAAAAGGTGGGTTTGTGTGTTCTTTTGACAGAATCTTACCTAGCCTTGCTGACTCCTTGGTAGTTTCGATAGAGGAGCAGACCTCCCTCCACCCTTGGTTTTTGGCATTCCTGATTGCTTTTTTGTATTTCTTTAGGCTAGTCTTGTACCCTTGCCAATTTCCCAAAGAATAGCTAGAATTAAACTTCTTTCGTACTTCAACCCTAGGTGCGACAGATCATCGTTCCACCTAGTTGGAAAGAATTTTTTTGAATATCTAACTGCACAAGTGGTTTTGAAAGCTGCTCCCATCACGCCCTCTAGCCGCGCAATCTTTTCTTCCACCTCTCCCTCCGATCAAATATCGGCGTCAGGTGCCCTACCCATCTTCTTAGGGACTATACCTGCAAACCACTTCCAGTTAGTTCGTTTAGGGTTTCGGTATGGTTGAGGTGACTCAGCCCAAATGGTTAGGTCGAAAGGTATCCATGAGTGATCAGAGAAAGATCTCTCGTTGGATACCCTCCATTTTTCCACCCTCATTTAGTTATTATCTGTGAGTGATGTAACGTCTAAGACCTCCTCCCAACCCGTAAAACCGTCGGTACTTGAGAAGGAGAAAGTAGGCGTATTACCCCTGTTACATACTACCAGGTTTGTACTAATAATAAAATAATAAGGGTACTCACCACGTTTATTGGTTTATGTACTACCCCATAGGGTGTGCCTCGCATTGGCATCGCATCCTATTAGTACAGTGGATGTTTCGTCAGCCACCACCCTCCGGACCCCGCCATGGGGAACGGGTATGTCGTGTGCCATACAGGCCGATACCATTTTCATCCTGGCTCCGTCAGCTGCTTCCAGGTCAACCACCGTGGTGTCACTAGTGCTATGATGAGGTAAGATAAATATGTTAAGGTATCTTTTCGCGACTATACAAGCCCTAGGCTTAGCTTCTGTTCCTTTATAGAACAGGTTGTAGTCGCTCCTTCGGAGCCCCTTTACTTCAGTGGCCCGCACCCATGGCTCCTGGACGATGGCGATGTCCACGTCTTCCTCTGACAGGAGGACGAAAAGCTCCGTTGCCAACTTGGAGTGATGGAGGTTGACCTGGACAACCTTCAACACCATTTAGATAGTGGTGGGTGGTTCTTGGTCGTCTAGCCTTACGTCGTCCAACAACTTTTCGGATTCAGCGACCTCCTCCCCCTCCTCTTCCGGACTGGAGGAGCGGAAAATTTGATATGGGAGTCCGGTATCATTCTGTGGTATGTCTTTGTTTTTTCGATCACATGTATTATTTTGAAATTTTCAAGTTATAGTTTTGCTATTCCTGTTTCTACGGTTACGTTTTGGCATTTATGTAGTCCGGGGGTGTATTGTTTTATGTTTTGCTTCTTTTTATTATATTAATTGAGATAAACCTTTTTTTCAGTTTTTGGAAAGTAGTTTCTCTTGTCTTGCCGTAGTCTTCTGGTTGAAGTTGAACATTTCTTCCGAATAAAATATTCACTGGTTTTTTGCCTATGGTTGAATGTATCCAATGATTATATTGGCAAAATGTTCTTTCTAGTAATTCTGCAAAGTTCCTGTGGGTATTTTCTTCTCTGAGGTTTTCTCACTATTTCAATTAGGGTAAAATGGAAGCGTTCTACCTAGCAATTGATTTCACTGGTGGTGTTACGAAGACTTCGATACCGAGCTCATCTTTTAACATGAATTGGATTGTGGCTGAGCTGAGAGCAGGTTCATTATATATTACTACTGATTTCGGTACACCTGACATACCAAGAAAATATCTTAATTCTTTGAGTGTCTATTTGTGCTGGGTACCAGGACATAGGGATATGCCAGAAAACTGCAAGGCTGATCAACTTGCGAGAGATGGCACTTGTATGCCAAATGTCGGTAGGCATGTGGGTGTACCTCTCGCGACTTGTAAGCTTATCATAAGAGAGATACTAATTAATTTAACCAATCAAAGGTGGATCTGTGCCACTACCTGTGAAATCGCCAGGCAACCATGGCCGAGGATAAATCTGCGTCTGTCTATGAATATCATTAGACTCAACAGACTACAAATTAGGACTTTAATAGGAGCCCTCACGGGACATTGTCTAATAGGAAAGCATGCAAGAAGTATGGGAGTTTATGCACATGATTTCTGTCACAGCTGCAGGAACGAGGAGGAACTGGAAACGCTCCAGTATATATTCTGTACATGTCCAGCTTTAACCAGAAATATGGAGCGTTTGCTAGGATCCCACTTCTTAACAAGTATAGATGCTCTATGCCAGTAAGGTGTTAACCACCTTCTTCGCTTTGTAAAAGGCTCAGGGTGGTTCAATCTGGAGGGGGAAGCGTAGCCATGCCTCGCATCCGCGGCTCAAAACGGACCCAACTGGTGGTCTAAGTGGCATCACTGGTTATTGGTGATGCGGCTGACCTACCTACCTGCTACCTACCTGAGTGTTTTTGATTTGGGAACTTCTTAAAGAGCTTTAACCTTCTTGGGGTTTGTCTTTATGCCATCTTGTGATACAATGTAGCCGAGGAATTCCACTAAAGTATTTAGGAATTCGTATTTAGCCAATTGTACCTCTAGGTTTGCCGTGTTTAGTGTTTCAAGTACTATTTGCAGATTTTGAAAGTGTTCTTCCTCATTTCTAGCGAAAATTATGATGCCATCTATGTGAACATAGCAACGATTTCGTATGTGTTGGCGAAGAATATCATCAAGTACCCGTTGGAAGATGGAGGGTGCATTTCTTAACGCAAACGGGAGCCTGGTGAAATCATATTTCCCGTTATTTATGGAAAAAACAGTATTTTCCATGTCCGACTCTCTAAGGGCTGATCAGATGAATACCGCTTTTTAGATCAATGGTTGTAAAGTATTTCTTTTTCCCAAGATTTTGAAGCACTTCATACATTTCTGGTATATGATATTTATCTGCAATAGTTACGGCGTTAGGCTTTTTATAATAGTGATTCTTTCTTGTTAACTATCCATACTCGTGAATATAGCGATATAGAGGGTCTATTACAATATCTCTAAAAAATTCTTCTATTTGTTTATCGATTTCATTAGCTTTTGTTATGATTTTGTGTAGACGGGGTCATTTGAAACAGCTCTTATTTCGCCCTTTACCCTGGTAGTACAGGTGAGTTTATTATTAGGGTCAGAGAATAGGGTCGAAAATTGGTTAAGAAGAGCTTTTAATTTGTAATCTTCCTATTTTGAAAAATGTGAGGTTCTAATTTCTAATTTGTTCACGGACCCAGTTTGAAATTGTTTGAGAGGAATTTTTAATTTATTTTTCAAGGTGAATAGATTTTTATCATCGAAAATAACAGAATTAAGTTGTTTAAGCGTGTCGTTGCCGATTATGCCACCGAAGGTTTGTAAAATTGAGTAATTTTTATCTTTCCTGCTATTGAGTTAGTAAAGAAGGGTTTTTGGTTATTCAATGCACAGTGAATGAGACATGATTTTACGTAATTTTTATTGGAACCTGTATCCAGCAAAAATTTTAAGGTTTGTGGCTCTTCGCTTTTTATTCCTAATGCACAAGCGAAGAATCGTTTTTGTGTGAAATTCTGTTCATTGTTGTTATTAGGGTTAGCTGAAAAATATTAGGGTTAACTGTTATAATTCATCGGGGGTTGATTTTTAAATTGACCTGTTTAGAATGAATAGAATGGTCTACATCCATTGGTATTGGGTTCTGTTAAGTCTGTGGGTGAAAACGTTGTTATTTTGGCCCTGGATGAAAATTATATTGTTGATATGGTCAATGCATGTTTCGGAATTTTATTTCCAATTCTTTCTTTTCTTTTTGACGTGTGCATTCCTTCTGAGTTTGGTATCCAGGGTCATACCCAGGGTATTTGGCGGTGTTGTTGTAGGGGATTTGCACTCCGTTTATATACGGTGGAAGATATTTAATTTTGTTGTATATGAAGTCAATATGGACCGAGTTTGCTTCATTTAGTCTTATGCGTCATGTAGATGTCCACTCGAAGATTTTGTCTGTGTTTTTTCAACCGACAAAATGGCCATGTCGTCTGCAAACGTTGCTGTGACGCAGTTCTCATCCGTAGGTATGTCGCATGCAAAAAGTAGGTAGAGGGTTGCGCCCGCTTTTATTTCCTTGAGGTCGGAGTATCATCGTATTTAACTCAAAAGAAGCAATTTGATAAATATGATTTCAATATGTTATATTATATTGGTAATAGCGCTTTAATTTTATTGAGAAGACCACTGGGGCATACTTTATCGAAGGCTTTGGACACCTCAAGAAAGCGGAGCACATCTTTTTTTCTTCAAAGGCGTTTTCAATTACTCCAGTTATCCTGTGAACTTGGTCGATGGTTGAATGTTTCAAGCGAAAATTAAATTGGAGCGCAGGTAATTGTTTCCATTGTTTCCATTAGCTTTGAAGCTATAGGTCTCAGGGATATAGACCTATATGTTGTTACGTCATGCGCTGGATTCGTAGGCTTGCTAAACATTATCAATTCAGCAGTTTTATAGTACATGGGAATGTGTTCCAATTTGAAAGTATCATTCATAATTGCTGTTATTCCAGATATGGCATTTTGTGGGAGCTGTTTCCAGATTTCGCTCGTGATAAGATCAATGCCTGAGGCCTTTTTTTGCTTTTGCTTCTTTAATTTCTGAAGATACTGCTTGAAGATACTTGGACGGTACTCCAAGAAAGTATTAGCTTTTTCTTTATTACTTTTAGCCCATGTATTGTCTGATTTTTTATTGCTGTGAATTGTGCTGTTGGTTGTGAAAAGCGTTCGTGCACTTCCAAAGCGAGTATTCAGTGCTACGTTCATTTGTAAGTTCCCTTAGATAATTGCTAAGAGAGCTATTTTTGAATCTTACTGTGAGCTCTTTCGATATTTTATTTTGCCAACTTTTGTCAGAAGGAGATCTTGTTTGTTGCCACCGTCGACATACTCTGCATTTTTCTGCAACCATTTATTTTATTTCACTTATGTACTTGTGTCCTACTGTGATAGTTCTTTTTGCTGGTGTTCTGCTCCACACTACGCGAAGCATGCTGTTCAGCCCAATACTACGCCATCTAACACTGTATTATTGATTATTTCTGCGTAACGTTCATCATCCGACAGGATTTTTTTCAGTACTCCCAGTCGAGTAAATTTATTTGTTAATGTAAGTGGCGGTTCCTTCATTGGGACACTTTTGTAGATTGTTAAGTAGCTTGGAGAATGGTCAGAATTCACATCCAACCCGTTTTCTATACAGAGATAGTTGGTAGAAACCTTTCTGACGATGAAGAAATCAATAAGTTCGGTTGTCTTTTGTGGTTCAGTTGGCCAGTAGGTTGGAGTCCCAGTATAAAATGTGCCGCATCTAGTCATTTGAAGCGCTTTATATGGTTCTCTACATTTTGAAGTGATGAGCCTCGACCTCCGCTCATTAGGAATCGGTTTTTGTGACAGTTGATTAGGTGTAGATATCGATCACATTTTATCCTTATTCCTTGGGGGCTATAGACTGCAGTAAGTGACAAACTATTATCGCCATCAACCGTAATGGTTGTTGCTTGGAATTCGTCAGTAGATATTCTACATTATTCGTAAATTTTTATATTACTTCTTATTATAATTGCAGCACCTCCTCATGCGCAGTTATTTCGGTGGATGGTGTGGTCTGTTTCGAAGTTTTTGAATCTAATATATGATTGCTTGATAAAATTTGTCTCAGATATTAAGGAGATGTAAGTTTTTTCTGTGTCCAGGATTATTTCCAGCGCATTCTGGTGTTTTAGTAAGCCGTTTGCATTCCGTAGCATAATTTTTGAAAATTTGTTCATATATATTTAGATCGGTGATTTTGTTTCGTAAGCTTTTCTAGTATTTGTTGTAGGATGTTTTCGTTTCCCTCAAAAGTAAGAAGAGACATATCTAAAGTTTCTTTCGTTTCCCAATTTACGTTATTTACTGCGGTAGTGGCTTTTAATCCCTATTCTTGCAGATCTGCAGACCTTTACAGATCTTTTGGATCGTTTGAGTTAGTCCAAATTGTTTATTTTCGTATGTGAACCATGAAATATATTATAAGAAACTGTACCTCGTGCAAAGAAAATAAGTACGATCGACACCCAACCAAACCTCAAATTCAGACACCCTTTCCACAGTTTGTAGGTCAAATAGTGCATAAGAAAATTCCAAGTCGTTAAGGAATTGGTTCTTACCGGATTAGATAAATTTTCTAAATAAATAAACAATGGCGAAACCCATCCGGTCAAGAGCATCAGAACACATTAGACAACCCTTAAGAGACATAATTTTATTCCTTGGCATTAACATTTTTAGGACTGCACCATACACAAGTTGTTCAATTGGGGAATTAGTGCGTTTTCATTCTACACTACAAGAGATAAAGCGCTGTCTGCAAAGCGAATGGATACACCATTTATTCAACGAATTATTAGACAAATCAGTGAAAGAATATAATTTTTCCATTCACACAACTACAGGTAAAAACCCCATAGAAATAGTTCTTGGGAGACGTGTAAGGGGAAACCCCAAATTAATTAAAAAGACTGAGAAGAAATTTCAGAAAAACTGTTAAGTAAGCAGAAGCCGATCTTTCATACCACAATCAAGATCCACAAGGGAGTTGTAACTCTGAGTTGAATTGTAATTTTTTGCTCCGCGAATTTTTTGTTAAACACGCAAAGTTTGTGCTGTAAATAAAGTTAATTTGCGTTAAATATCCCGGAAATGGTAGCCAAAGTGCGTACCCCGTGTAGTGAATGGTGCGGTATGGATTGTTCGACGCGATCGAGTAAAAAGAGATTAATTCGGGTGTTTCTGTCCGTAATTTCCGGCAGTTTTAGCTCTGTACCGGTTTATCCGTTATGCTGAGCGCGAACTATACTGATCTCTGCTTGTGTAGTGCCCAGCTGATTGGTTTGTGCCGAAAATACTAAACTTCTGTGCGGCGGAGACTTGGCGGAATACTGTGGTGATGTTGAACTTTGTGCCCAGGCACCTTTTTTCTTGGATATATTTACTAAACATTAATTAATTTGCCTACGTGTATCGCCAAAGAGTTCCGCCAGCTCTAGCCTCTGAATTCTTTTATAAAATAAATAAATTGAGGGAGCCTATTGGCAGAGAATACAGAGAAATGACTCCTGTCTTGCCCTCACTAACACATGTGGAAAACTGTAGTAGTGTGGCTGATTTTTTTCAGAACCAATGATAAACAACCCAATCCTGATTGCCCATTAATGATAGGCAAAGCAGTGGGGAAAGGTAGAAAATCTTATTTAGGGTTGTCGTTCGTTAAAATGTAACTACTATTCTTGCGCCAAAAAGTACCAATATCAGTTTCTTTACATATTTTGTCATTTGATAATTTGATTCATTACTAATATTAGGACTTATACTCAATATATTGAAAGCATACATTTGTTAATACTTATTTAATAGGTAATTACTTATTTCAAGACGGCTTGTCTATTTTTTTAAATTTGGTTTCTTCTTTCTAATGAATATAAACTAATTAAAATACAAAACATAATAGCAAATAATTGGAATTGAATAACAATAAAATATCTGTTGTCATCGTTTTGGTCATTTGTTTGAAAAACTAAATTTATTCGTTGGTAGACTTTTTTGTGAATTTTGTTTTACTCGTATTTAAATTAGGAGAGCTAAATGGATGGGAGTAAGTTTCCTCCAAAAACATATATTTCTGTGCGATAGGCGTTTTTTTAAAAATATTTTATATATTATTTACTTTTTAGCCAATTATTCTTATATATATTTATTTATTATTTACAGTACTGTGATAATAATACCCTAACATAACGAAATAATGCACATATAATTTGAATATTTTTCTTTTCATTATTATACGAGTACATTCTATATTTATTAAATGAAATAATCATTATTATTTTCATATATTTTTATATTTTAAAAATTGTACGTAAATACTTTTTTATTACTTATATTCTAGGCACATTTAATGTTCATGTTTTAACACTATAAAACTATACAATGCAATCGAACTATTCATGTACATATATAAATTGTAAACGATGTCATAGGCCATAGGGGAAACGAACACATAAAAAAATCGGTAACGCGCCAAGTGTCCTGAGGTGATGTGGAAAATGGTACACAGACCTACAAATTCTTAATTGTGCTTATATACAAATTTATATTCTATACATTTAAGCAGAAATTATGCAAAAAAGTAACTTAATTATATTAATAAGTAAATCTGTATAATTTAAGCCTTATTTATCAAAATTACTCTATTTTTCAATTTTCGACTACGCTTTAGGTTTTAAAATTTTTAATAGTGGGGAACTCCTTTTTCCGTTCATAACCTACAACGTAGGTGTTTTTTTTTAAACGTCAGTAAATTTGACGTTTAAGTGTCCCGTCTCTATGGTATCTGGTAGTAGGTTGTGTATGTGTATTCAGCTAGGTGGAGAGAGAGGACGCTGAATAAAATTTTAACAAAGTGTTGTATATATATATATATATATATATATATATATATATATATATATATATATATATATATATATATATATATATATATATATATATATATATATATATATATATATATATATATATATATATATATATATATATATATATATATATATATATATATTTGGGTTTACGCTCGGATGTAGCGTATCCAATAAAAAGAGAAAGAATATAAGAAATAAATGCTTATTTTAATTTAATAAATTCAAAATATACTATGACGTATTTGTTTGTGTATACGATACAATATAAAATTCGTTTCTGCAAATTTCTAGAAATTTTGTTAAGTCCAGTATTTAATATAAACTTTAATTTCACAAAACGCTCTATAACACTCCACACTAGCTTCAGCACAGAAAATGAGAACGTGCGCACGGCTCCGGCGCTGCGAACGGAAAGGAACGAATCGAAAAGCCGGAAACACGAAGTGTGTTGCTCCGCAGCCAACACAGGCTAGTTCCGGTTTACCCATAAACACGCTGTGCGACAGCGACAGCGTGTTAATAGGTGGCGCGTGGAACTAACGCCTGCTTGCGTCGGCGTACCCGACAACTAGGTGGGGGTAGTGGTGTCGCCACAGGTATTCCTCCCCCAGTGATCGGCGCAGGAGGCGCGGAGAACGATACCCGTTTCGTCGGTCGACTCCCCGGCTGTGGTGAAGGTTGGTCCCCTGAGCGGGGCGGTGGTTGACTCCTCAGATGACTCCTTGGATGGATCGCTGGCGGGTCATTTGTCGCTGACGATGACGACGGTTGCGGCGATGGCGATCGGGATGGCGAAGATGATCGGGATGGCGCTGATGATCGGGATGGCGCTGATGATCGGGATGCCTGCAGCGATGGCGACGATGTTGAGTCACTCATTTCGAGGTGGGCCGGCTTCAAGCAGTCCGTAGATATGGCTTTCTCGACGCCGTTCAAGTCGATGATGAAGCTCTTGTCGTTGACCCTGCGAATTACCTTATGGGGGCCCGTATATGGCGGCTCGAGTGGCCTCCGGATTTTGTCCAGCTTGCAGAATACATGCGTGCAGGTGCGCAATTCTTTAAAGACGAACGGCTTCTGTCTCGAGTGGTTGGATGCTGGCACTGGCTTGATCGCTTTTACCAGCTTGCGCAACTGCTCGATGAAAACCGGTTGGGCGGTAGGGTCGTTTTGTTGTCCGAAGAATTCCCCCGGCAAGCGTAGTTGGGTGCCGAAGAGCATCTCGGCTGGAGTTGCTTTGAGGTCCTCTTTGTACGCCGTCCGCATCCCCAATAGCACTGTTGGCAAGGCGTCTGGCCATGGTGTGTCTGGACTGCACATCAAGGCCGCTTTTAGTGTGCGGTGTAGTCTCTCCACCATGCCGTTTGATTGTGGGTGGTAAGGCGTTGTGTGAACATGGTTAGCACCCGTCATTTTCGCGAGAGCCGTGAATAGCTCCCCCTCGAATTGACCCCCCTGGTCGGAGGTGATGGTGAGTGGCGTGCCGAAAGTGCAGACCCAACTGTGGAAGAACGCTCGTGCGACGGTCACAGCTCGAATGTCCGGGAGTGGGACAGCCACCGGCCATCGGGAAAAGCGGTCGATGATGGTCAGGCAGTGCGACAGTCCTCTCACCAGCGGTAGCTTGATCAGGTCAACATGAACGTGGCAGAACCTGTCATCTGTCTTCCCGAAGCTTTGCAACTCGGCGCGATTGTGGCGATGGACCTTCACGCGTTGGCATGGTTGGCATTCACGGGCCCAGCGGAGTGCGTCCTTGCGCATGCTTGGCCAGAAGTATTTGGCCACCAGATGTTTCGCCGTTGCTCGACCACTCGGGTGGGATGATCCGTGTACGATGCCAAACGCCGTTCGACGCAGGTTGGATGGCAAATAGGGCCGTGTCGCCCCATCGGTAACCAGACAGTAGATCTCGCTGTTGTTGAAAGCGAGACGATCCAGTTGGATACGCGGATTCTCCAGCAGGTGAGGCAGCTCTACGTCAGAGTCTTGCTCCAGGCTGATAGTGGCTTCGTCGAGGATGGAAGGCATCGAGACGGTACAGGTTCGCGAAAGTGCGTCTGCCACAACGTTTTCTCCCCCGGGAACGTACACAAATCGTGTGTTGAACTGGAGGATGTAGTCCAGGTGTCGGCTCTGCCTCGGCGTTGCCTTGTCCGAGCGTTGTTGTGCGGCGTAGGCGAGCGGCTTGTGGTCCGTGTGGATTGTGAAGGCGTGTGCCTCCAGGATCCTCCTGAAGTGCCTGACTGCTGAATACACCGCGAGCAACTCCCTGTCGTAGGCGCTGTAGCGAGTTTCTGGGGGACTGAGCTTCCTAGAGAAGAACCCCAGAGGCTTCCAGGTCCCATCGGGTTGCTCTTGGTTGAGTGCCGCTCCGATGGCGGTGCTCGATGCGTCGGTGTAGAGAGCGATTGGCGCGGTAGGCGAGAGGAAGGCTGAATCTGCAGCTGCTGCGATACTCGCCTTGCACTGCTGAAATGCCTGCTCCGTTTGCGTCGTCCAGCTAATCGCCGCCTTCTTCTTCGTTAGGTTTCTCAGAAGCTCGTTGAGCGGGGCCTGTAGTTCCGCGGCGTGCGGTATACACCTGCGGTAGTAATTAACCATACCCAGGAAACGTCTCAGCTGGGTAGAGTCTGTCGGGCTTGGAAAGGCGTCGATCGCCTCGATCTTTGGGCGCGGGGGCCTGAACCCCTCTTTCGAGACTCGATACCCAGCGAATGTAACTTCCTGGGCACCGAGTTGGCATTTGTCCAAGTTGATGCGTGGGTTCGCCGCTCTCAGCGTCTCCAACAATTGGCTCAAATGATGCAGGTGCTCGTCATGCGTCTCGGATGCGATGAGCAGGTCGTCTACGTAGCCCTTCACGAAGGGGAGTTTCCTCAGTAGGTGATTAATTACCCGCTGAAGCGTCTGCGCGGAGTTACGCAGGCCTAATGGCATACCCACGAACTCGAAGAGGCCGGAAGGTGTTGTGACTGCCGTCTTCGGGATGTCAGCTTTGGCAACCGGGATTTGGTAGAAGGCTTTCTGCAGATCGATTACAGAGAATACTTTTCCCCGGCTCTCCTGGATCAGGTCCTCGATGATCGGTAGAGGATATCGGTCTGGCAAGGTACACGCGTTGAGGCGGCGGTAGTCGCCAGTGGCTCGCCAGCTTCCATTCGGCTTTGGTACCATGTGTAGCGGACTGGCCCATGGGCTCGATGATGGGCGTACCACCCCCTTGTCGAGGAGGTCGGCGAACTCTTCTTTGGCAGCAGCGAGTCGTTCACCGACGAGTCTACGGGGGCGCTCGAAAACGGGAGGGCCCTCCGTGACGATGAAATGTTGTACCGGCAAGTCTGGTACAGTGGCCATGACCCCTGCTGGTGAAGCGAGTTGCAGGAAGCGCTGGACGAGCTCTCTATACCGGTCGCCATGTGGTCCCACAGGTGCATCAATGCGAGCCACTGTGGAGATGCCGTAGATTCGAGCCGGGTCCATGCGGCCCGTTGCCGCGATGTTGGTAAGGGGGTCTACGATGCGTCGTCCCCTCAAGTCTACCAGGAGCCCATAGTATGCCAGGAAGTCCGCCCCGAGAATGGCAGTTTGCACATCGGCCACAGTGAACGCCCAAGTAAAGTCCCGACGCAGGGCGAGGTTCAGCTTCAGCGTGAGCTGCCCGTATGTGGCTATCGGCGACGAGTTGGCAGCGTACAGCGTGAGGCTGTTTCGCTGTAGTTTGCGGGCGACCGTTCCCCTCGGCAGTAAGGAGACCACTGAACCCGAGTCCACGAGAAAGCGAGTGGATGTCGTTCGATCCATTACGTGTACACGTTTTTCGGTTGGTGGTCGGCTGGCGTCGTTCGCCCAAGTCGGCGTCGGCAGCGCTAGTTTCCCGACGGCGTCGAGGCGGCGGCCACGGCGGCGGCAAAGATACACGGTGGTCGGCACTGCTGTGCTGTCGCCCCGTACTTCAGGTGGTACCAACATTGGCCAGGCGCTGTAGAGCGATCTCGATGCCGGCTGGGGCTGCGGGTTTCAGCGCGACCCCTATGAAGTGGGGGCGTTATTCTACGCAGCAGCTCCTGATTCTCCCGCGTTAGTGCCACGAGCTGTGCCACTGACTGGCGTAGTGCGGCAAGCTCTGCGTGCACGGAGTTACCCGTTGAATCGTGCGACGATCTGTTCGCGAGTGGAGAGCGGGGTCTCGGAGACGAGAGTGGAGGTGACGTAGCTGCCACTGTAGGTCCGTTGTCGACCAGCTCGTCAGCTGCCTCTGCGAGCTCCTCCAGACTGGTGCCTTTCAGGATTTTCAGTAGCCGTCGCGTTGACGGCGGCATCAGGTCGAGTCACTTCACGCGGATGATGTCATCCGTGGCCCGGTCACCCGCTAGGGAGCGCATCTGTCGCAGGAGTTGGGGCGGCTTCCTGTCCCCCAGCTCGAGTTGGGTGAGTAGTCTGTGGAGCTGTCGATCCGCCGAGTCGGTGAGGCGATTTAATATTGCCGTCTTCAGCACCTCATACTTGCCCACGGGCGGCACTGTGCGGAGTACATCCGCGACCTCGGAAATAGTCTCCGGGTCGAGCGCCGTAACTACTAGATTGTAGCGGCTGTTGTCGTTGCGCACATGGTGTATTTGGAACGCGGCCTCGATCTGGTAAAATCACAGATCGGGGTTACTCCTCCAGAAAGGTGGGAGCCGACAGCTGCTCACCGCCTCGATCGCGGGCGGCGACGAAAAGGAGGCGTGTCCCCCAGGTTCCCCTGCACGGTGTGGCGGCAGGTGGTGCGTCGGTATCAGCAATGGCGTGGGCATGGCCAGCTGTGCCTGCGCATGCACGTGCGGTGGTTGTGGCTGCTGGTGTGGTGCCGGCGGCGCCGGTCCTGAGGCTGTTGGCGAGTGGAGCATCTATGACGTTTTATACCCCTGTATGGGGCGCGTGTTTCGATCACGTCGGGGTCACCAATTTGGGTTTACGCTCGGATGTAGCGTATCCAATAAAAAGAGAAAGAATATAAGAAATAAATGCTTATTTTAATTTAATAAATTCAAAATATACTATGACGTATTTGTTTGTGTATACGATACAATATAAAATTCGTTTCTGCAAATTTCTAGAAATTTTGTTAAGTCCAGTATTTAATATAAACTTTAATTTCACAAAACGCTCTATAACACTCCACACTAGCTTCAGCACAGAAAATGAGAACGTGCGCACGGCTCCGGCGCTGCGTACGGAAAGGAACGAATCGAAAAGCCGGAAACACGAAGTGTGTTTCTCCGCAGCCAACACAGGCTAGTTCCGGTTTACCCATAAACACGCTGTGCGACAGCGACAGCGTGTTAATAGGTGGCGCGTGGAACTAACGCCTGCTTGCGTCGGCGTACCCGACAACTAGGTGGGGGGTAGTGGTGTCGCCACATATATATATATATATATATATATATATATATATATATATATATATATATATATATATATATATATATATGTAGTTCAACAAATTAATGATATAAAGAATGAATTTAATAGGTCTTTTAAATGTTTGAATAGAGAAAATATACCAAAAAGGGAAACAGCACACAAGCACATTATTAATTTAGTTAACCAACATAATAGTTTGGTGACACTCTATAAAGATTATTTTGAAAAATTAACGCCGGAACATTTGGTTTCTTTCGAAAAGATTTTTTCAAAGCTTAAAACTCGACTTGCTGGTATTCTTGACAGGTTTTCAGAGAGTCCTTCTGAATCCTATTTAGAAAATTTTGACTTAAAATTAGAATTACGAGAAGGACTTAGACTCGGATACTTCGACACTTTACCCGGAGTTACAAGCAGAAAAAGTAAAAATGCCTGAATCAGTGACAGACTTTCTTAAAAGTGCAGCAAAGCTGTTACCAGAATTTGGCGGTAGGTCAGAAAATTTGCGAAGTTTTTTGGATGCGTTGCAGTTGGTACAACTCATAACCGACACGCATGAGTCTGTTGCTATTACTCTGATTAAAACAAAGCTAAAAGGTACTGCTAGAAATATCATAACCAATGAAACTACAATAGATCAGGTTATAAACAAACTAAGAAATTCAATAAATGGTGTTTCTACAGAAGCACTATCTGCAAAGCTTATGAATGTAAAGCAGCAAAACAAAAATCCCAATACAGTTGCGAAAGAAGTTGAGGAAACAACTAACCTGTTGCAAAATGCATTCATTTCTGAAGGGTTGCCATCTGAAACAGCATCGAAATATGCTACACAGACGGCAGTAAAGTCTCTAATAAAAAATGCAACTAACGAAAGGATGCAAGCAGGTCAATTTCCATCTTTGAGGGATGTTATCACAAAATATGTCAGTGCATCGGAAGATAGTAGTAGCACTTCAGATATTTTCTTTGCCAGTTCATACAGAAATTATTCTCGTGGTGGTAGAGGCCGTGGAAGATTTGACGGTTACAACAAACGTTATGGAAATTTCAATAAGTATCGAAACAGAAATAGGAATTACAATAATAATAATAATAGTCATGGTAATAACAATAAGCGGCAGAGGAAGATGTTTCAGTAACTTCCAAAACAGTAATTACAACAATAACAACAGACCAACGGGACATTATAACGCTAGAACATTTGAAGCTGATCAACAGAATCAGGGAAACTTAAGTTTTCACCTGAGCAATGCAGGGGAGCAACACTAAGTACAAACATTTTTGCTCTTAATCTTAATTTCTGTTGCTACATTACTTTCCACACCACTTTCACAAAAAACCCATTAACGTTTTTAGTCGATACAGGAGCAGATATTTCGCTCATCAAAGTAAACACGGTATTTAAGTATGTACCAATAATATCGAATAATGGCTGCAAAATTAGAGGCTATAATGAGGGTATAATTGAATCAATAGGAACAGTTACCGGAAATTTACTGGTAAAAAATTTTAACTGCATACATACATTTCAAGCGGTAGAGTCCAATTTTCCAATACCTTGTGACGGAATCTTGGGGTTGGATATCATACGAAAATATAATTGTATTTTGGATTTTTCACAAAGTGTCACTTCTTTGCACTTAAATGTTGGATCTCAAACAATTTCAGTAGCTTTAAAACCATCTCATATGAAAAATTCATTTTCATTGCCAGCCAGAGCAGAAGTTATTAGAAAAATAGACATTGAAAACTTGAATGAAGATTTGTTTGTACCTACTCAAGAACTTTCAAATGGCATTTTTATAGCAAATTCCATACTTACTAAATCTTATAGCCATGTAAGAATAGTAAACACGACTGAAAATAATGTTATGCTGGAAAATAAATCCATCAAAATTGAAAGATATGATATTATGATATAATCAATCTCAAATATTGCAAAAATACAGAACTCAATAATGAAAGAAAAATCTTATTCTTAATAAATTATCTACAAATTTTCCCAACTTTGTAAAGAAGGATCTAACTAAATTATGTAAAGAATTTAGTGACATTTTAGCGTTGGATTCCGATAAAATAACAACGAATAACTTTTACAAACAAAAACTGAGACTAAGTGATAATAGCCCGGTATATATTAAAAATTATAGAATTCCAGAAACTCAAAAAACTGAAATCAATAGACAAGTGGAAAAACTCAAAAATGATGAAATTATGGAACCATCGGTATCAGAATATAATAGCCCTCTGCTACTGGTACCCAAAAAATCATTGCCAGGTGAAACTGCTAAAAAAAATGGCGTTTGCTGATTGATTATAGTCAGGTAAACAAGAAACAGATAAGAAAGCAGATAAGTTTCCTCTCCCACGTATAGATGATATATGGGATCAACTAGGTCGTGCTAAGTATTTTTCGTGTTTGGATTTGATGTCAGGTTTTCATCAGATTGAACTTTCAGAGGAATCTAGAGATATCACTTCATTCTCAACAAATCAAGGTTCATATAGATTCAAGAGACTTCCTTTCGGATTAAAGATAGCACCCAACTCTATGGTAGAAAATTTTTAGTTCGCAGTGACCATAAACCACTTACATATTTATTTTCATTGAAAAATCCATCAGCGAAGCTCAACAGAACCCGTTTAGACTTGGAAGAATATGACTTCACGGTGGAATATATAAAAGGGAAAGAAAATTGTGGAGCTGATGCACTGTCGCGTATAGATATAGGTCAACTCAAGGAAATTGACAAATTATATAATATTTTAGCATTGACAAGAGCACAAAAGCGAAAGGAAGATATACCTATGTAATGGAAGTTTGGCATTGAATTCACATTTAATCGAATGATCCTCCACTATATGTAGGATCATTCTCCGAAAAGGGGAGGTGTAATATATTCTGATCAACCCTCCTAAAGTGATCGATACATTGTTACAATCAGTTTAATTACACTATTCCAATTGCTTGTTTTTCCGCTCTTTCACTACAAAAGTAATTCGAGGAATATGAAGTAATGAATTAATTAATGAGCCAGTGGAACATTCACATTCTTTGTTATGCATAGCTCTTCGGCGTTACAACAAAATTCTAAAGAATTTGTTGACGTAAATTTATTAATGGGCTAGTAGAGCATTTGCGTTCTCTGCCATGCTTCAGTTTTCGTTGTTACGACCACTTCCCCTTGTAGTCACCTTGTTGCGGTGTAGGGGCTTACTGTGTGCTGGAACTTAGCACATGAAAGACGGTGACAGGGTCCAGTTACGCAAACTTAGAACTACCTTCAACGCACAGGTTGAAAGCAGTTTTCTACGATTCCTGCTCAGTCGTTAAGGCTAGTTAGTAGTCGTACTGGCCAATATCGAACGTCTCACTGAGACCGCCGGATCGCCTAGACACTAACAATTGGTCAGCCCTTCGGGGAAGTGCGGCAATTCCTTTACAGACCAATGGCCCACTTTCAGTACGGTCATGTCTCTGCTGGACTTGGGTCGCCGATTGCCGGGCGGGGGAGAGAGAAAACTCCCTGGGGCAGGGTTCACCAGACCTATTGACCCAAAAAAAACACCCTAAATTCACGGTGGAACAGCTATGCCAGTGAGCTTGCTTGACGGGGTAGAGTCCAGCTTAATAGTGAACTCCGTACGAGGTACGGTGAACCTACGGTTTTAATTAGTCTTACCACGGGGGCGCCCATGGGTGACCAAAATGCAAAAAAAAGTATAGAAAAATATATGGAAAACTTAAACCTATATGAGACAAAAATGGACTGAACACCTTCAAATATGCATAGTGTGGCTACAATGAGCCAACAGCCATCGTTGGCCGAAGGGGCATCTGGTCCCATCGACAATGAAAGCATGGAGCACGACCTGTTGGGGGGCACCCAGTGCCTTACCCGACAGACCGGATCAGATGGATATCCCACTTAGCCAAGAATCGGCTGGGGCGTCTATCTCCTCGGAACAGGAGAGAAATCTTCTTGAACCTGCTCCAGAGAAGATTCCAAAACTTAGGGTGAAGCTGTTCGGCGCTGGACGTAACCGTTTGAAGGCTTTGCTTGCCAGGGGCATATCGCTGGAAACAGCTCGGTCCTTGGCGCAAATCTAGCCAACGTGTCTGCGCGATGGACCCCTGAAAGATCCCGTTCAGATGGCTCCACGCCGACATCGAGCTCCAGGCCGACAAAGCGGCTTGCACAGGAGGGCAACAAAAACATTGATCAAATGTCAATAGGGCCCCCAGCTGACCCGCCGGTTTGTGGTGAGATGAAGGAGATGGAGACCTTACTTGGGGGCGAACCTGGTCACAGAAAGAAGGTGGCGAGTGTCTCTGAAAGACATGGCGTGCATGGCGCCTCCTTGGAGGTTCCCTGCTCAAAGCCTACTCTAGCGGAGACAGTCTGCTCTGGTTGGAGGCACCTTCGAAATGAGAAATGTTAGGAAGACCAACTGGTCGATATATAACTTTTACTTAGAGCAAAATATTGCGTACTTAGTGAAAAATAAGTAACTCTCAGGAACTAGATCTGGAAGTTAACAAATTAAAAAATATAATAATCGAGGCTTTTGAAAGAAGCTGCAATTTAGTTGTGAAGAAACGTTCTAGGAACGTACCCTGGTGGAGCGGGGAGCTAAATGTTTTGCGCAAAAAAGCCCGTCAACTCTTTAATAGAGCCAAGTCTAATGGTGACTGGGCATCTTATAGAAGTGCCTTAACGGCCTATAATAATGAGTTGAGAAGATCTAAGAGAGACTCATGGAAAAAGTACTGTGAGGAGATTGAAACCCTCCCAGCAGCTACCCGACTCCAAAAATCACTCAATAAAGATCACCCAAACGGCCTTTCTACATTCAAGAAGCCTGACGGAAATTTTACGGAGAGCCTGGAAGAGACGGGACAGATTTTGTTGGACACTCACTTTCCAGGCTGTGCCACTAGCGGAGAGGATAGTGAAATCATCGAGAATACTCGTTTCTTTATGCCTACATGGAAGGAACTCTCACTGGCTCGCAGAATCTTCACCGTCAATAAAACCAAATGGGCTATCTCCACTTTTAGACCATTCAAATCCCCAAGTGTCGATAATATACAACCGTGCCTACTTCGGCAAGGTGTTGATGTATTAGTACCTGTGCTAACAAACATTTTCAGGATAAGCCTGGAACTAGGCATAGTGCCTAAACCTTGGACGAAGGCTAGGGTGGCTTTCATGCCGAAAGCAGGCAAAAAGGCGGACCACACGCCAAAAGCCAATCGGCCCATTAGCCTGACGTCATTCCTGCTAAAAGTTATGGAAAAAATTCTGGACCAATATATCAGGGAAACTTATCTTAAAGATTCTCCTCTTCATATTGAACAATACGCTTACCAATCAGGCAAATCGACTGAGAGAGCCATACATAGCTTAACGAGCAAAATTGAAAAGGCGTTTGAGGGTAAAGAAATAGCTCTCCGTACATTACGGGGGCTTTTGACAATGCTACTTTTAGATCAATTGAGGAGGGGATGAACAGGAAAGGTAAACAAAGACTGATCATAACATGGGTTCTCAATATGCTGAAAAACAGAACGAGAATCTTTGAAACAGGGACAGAAAAGCAAATTGTCAGGTCAACCAAAGGATGTCCCCAGGGGGGCGTCCTATCGCCACTCCTATGGTTATTGGTTATCGCGAGCTCTTACAAACTCTCAATGAACTCGGATACGAAGTTCAGGGCTTTGCGGATGATTTGGTAATTATGGTCAGAGGCAAGTTTGACTCTACCATAACAGATCGCATGCAACTAGCTCTTGACATCACTCAAAACTGGTGTCAGGAGAAAGGCCTATCGATAAATCCGAATAAAACAAACGTGGTACCCTTCACCAAAAGAAGGAAACTGAATCTGGGGACCATAAGTTTAGGGACCACAAACTTAACAATGTCCAATGAAATGAAATATCTGGGAGTAATCCTGGACAAAACTCTAACTTGGAAAAACCACTTATCATACATAACTAGTAAAGCCTTAAGAGCAACCTATGCTTGCCAGAGGTTGTACGGTAAAACATGGGGACTACGGCCTAAAATGATGGCTTGGTCATATAAAACAATAATAGTACCAATGATTACTTAGAGCTCAGATGACTCTTAACAAGATTCACCGTTTAGCCTGTTTGAGTGTGACGGGAGCAATGAGAACGTGCCCCACAGTAGCTTTGGGAGTGATCACTGGACTGACTCCTCTACACCTTGTAGTTAAAAGGATGGCGGCCAGCGCGGCCCTAAGGCTACCTAATCTAGCCCATCTTAAAGAAGGCAACCTTTCGGGGCACGCAAAGATTCTGGACACTGCCTGGAATTCTCCGTGCCTCATGGTATTCGACAAAATGGACAGAAAATTAGACTTCTCAAAGCAATTCAAAGTGGTCATCAGTGACCGTTCAGCTTGGAGAAACAAGGAAATAACAATAAAACAGGACTCTCAGTTGTGGTATACAGATGGGTCCAAAATGGAAGATGGCAGTGCAGGAGCTGGAATTGTAGGTCCAAATTTCCAAAAAGCAATTGCAATGGGAAAAACAGCTTCCATTTTTCAGGCGGAGGTCCACGCTTTAGAGTTATGTGCTAGAGAATGTCTACGCAGGGGTACACGCAACACCAAAATATGCATACTCTCAGATAGCCAGCTCTAAAATCATTAATAAACTTCTCATTCCAATCAAAGCTGGTCTGGGAATGCTGTAAACTTCTCAATACCCTAGCAGCGAGAAACTCTGTTACGCTAATGTGGGTACCGGGACACGAGGGACATGAGGGCAACGAAATGGCAGATTCTTTAGCAAAAAGGGGTGCAGACACTGCCTTTATAGGCCCAAAACCCTTCTGTGGGATAAACAGTAGCTTCACAAATAACTTGTTGTGCGAACAGGAAAAACGAGGTCTGCTAAACTACTGGAGAGCCCAAAAAAGCATGCGGCAGTCGAGAGTACTCATTGATCCTGAACACATCAGGGTAGATGCTTCTTTAAACCTCAGCAGAAATGACATCAAACTCAACACTGAACTTTTAACAGGACACTGTTGTAGACTAAATTACCATCTGAAAAAAATAGGCGTGGTAGAAGACGATTCCTGTCGACTCTGTCAAGAGGAGCAGGAAACGGTAGAACACATTCTATGCACTTGCCCAGCGGTGGCAAGACGCAGACATAATAACCTAGGCAGTGGGTTCATATCTCCAAATCACCTAGTTAAAATTAAGCCCACAGCAGCTACGAGATTTATAAACAGTCTAGGACTGTTTTAGTTGGGTACGAGGCTGCACAATAGATCTTTTAGGTCGCGGTGTTCTTTTAGCCTGTTAATAATAATAATAATAATACGACCACTTCTTATATTGGCTCAAATTACTGTCCGGTACAATTTCTAAAAATGTCAAGCCAAGCTTTCAATTCCTAATTCATTAAGTCATTTATAAATTTTGGCTAAGTCTACACTTTTATGTTATAAAAGATTTAAGAAATTCAAATAACGACACATTCAATTCGATCATTCTCGGGACGTGTAACTGAGTTTTATTTGCGCATAGAGTGAGACATTAAATGGCGATCCTGCCAGGAGCGTTTTCGAACAATTGAAAAACATTATAAAGTCTAGTATCGGAAGAGACAATCTATGCAAGTGAAAAATGCATAGCATAAAAAATACAAAATGAAGAACAATATTTTCATCATTTAACAAACAACAATAACGCTGTAGTTATTGACAAGACTGCAAGACTGCAAGAAAATTTTTTTTTTTATAAAATAAGAACATGACATGGTGGAAAAGGACATTAAATGCCATCTTCATTGCTTTTACCGGCTACGAAATTGGTCAGATAGTGAGAAGCGAAAAAACTGAGAAAAAAGATATTGTGCACTACACGCCTGTACCTGTGAAAAACGAACATCAGGAAAATGAAACTAATTACTGGGCAATAAGCGTAGTAGGGTTAGTTACTTTATTCGTCGCGTTCATAATAATTGAAAACTACATTAAAAATAGACTTCGACAGGCAACAAGCGCATAGCGAATTTAATATAGAACAGTAAAAAAAAAGTGTTACAAATTTAAAAAAAAAATTACATCTCTAAGCAATATTGAAGAAGTGCCTCCTTGCCTTGAGGCGCCAACATCTCCCGAATCATGGACGGGGGCTGCGGTAATAGCAGCAGTAACATGAACAGCAATAGCAGCAGCAAAAACTATAACCAATCAAATAATATTACAACAGTGGAAGACTGTGTACAATACGACATCGTTCTTCATTTCGGAAACGAGCTATTGTCAAAGGTAAAGGACAATCTCGGAATCGAATCAACGGAGGAGCTAATGCAAATACTTATGGCACCAGAAAATAAAAGTTAAGATAAGTTCCTTATGCTATCAAAGTTATCATAAGAACAACTAGGAAATTAAAAATTAATTTTGTGTGTTGGAATACCTATACTCGTATATATATATATACGAGTGTATATATATATATATATATATATATATATATATATATATATATATATATATATATATATATATATATATATATATATATATATATATATATATATATATATATATACTCGTATATCTATATTTGTACGAGTATATGTAAAAATGAAAGTTTGTTTGTTAGTGACGCTAAGGCTCGAGAACGGCTGGACCAATATTGATGGAAATTTCAGAGGTTGTTCGTTGTGGATCTGGGAAGGTTTAAAAATAAAAAAACCTTATACTTTAACTGAAGAAAAGTCGGATAATTTAAAAATTCAAAAAAATACATTTTTTCCATACAAAATTTTTTTTCTTTCAAAATTTTTTTTTCCAATTGTTTCTTGCAAATCTATCGATCTTAAAACATTCTGAAAAGTCGGAAAATTCGGAAAATTCGAAAATTAGAAAAACCTAATTTCACTTTTTGTTCTCATTTCTTTTGTATGTCCGTGGTGTTGCACGCGCACATTTAGTTTCTTATTGGTGTTGTAAGCACTGACTGATACTCCAATAACTTAAGAGATGGGGCTGTAGACGCTTATTTATTTTGACAGCTGCGTATATTGTTTGTTCTTTCTGATTTGTTTATTCGAACAGTGCGGACACGGTCAATTGACTTTCTGAAATTTTTCCAAATTTTAATTGATTTCTCTAGTTAAATTCATTAAATTAAATTGTTAAATTGTTTACATTCACGAAATATTTGATTTTAGATCTGTGGTTCATCAGTTTTTAAGTGAAATTTTTGACATTTCAAACAAAAAAAGTGAGTTCATTATTTTCGTTTGTTGGTGAATATCTAACCTCATTTCCATTGGAATTTATTTGTGTTATTTCTTCAGCTGATTTGTAAATTTTTTGAATCGTTCAATTTCGGTCGTTTGCTTTCTTTATTTCGGCTATTCAAAAGGTAAATTATTGAAAATTATTCCGTGAAAGCTTTATGTGTGTTTCATACAAAGTGATCAATTACAGATTGAAATTGGTTACGATGCCACAAAGAGGTCGCGCTAATATCGGTTGGCGTTCCCGACGTACAACGGACCAAAGTAATTATACAGCACGTCGTACGGAAAAGGAAAATGCTACTGCAAGGGAATCTGCACGAATCGGAATGATTGAACATCGTGCGCGACAATCACAAGAGGCTCACGAAGCTTACAATGAGCAACAACGATTGAGAAGAAGACAGGTTCGTGCTCAGGAAATTCATGAAGCAAGAGAACAACGATTGGCTGCTCACCGACAACGCCAGCAACAACAACGATTGCCTAATTTGAATATCGAACGTGCTGCCTTTCGATATGTGCCGGACATTGAATACGTTGCGCACGCATCAGTTCGATTTGGTTCGATGTCTGTCGTTTGCCCGCATTGCGATGCACTGAAATTTCCAAAAGAACCGGCCGGATTGTGTTGCGCAAGCGGAAAAGTGAAATTACCAGAGTTACTTCCTCCATCAGAGCCATTGCGGTCGTTGCTTTACGGTGAATCACCAAATTCGAATCATTTTTTACAAAATTCCACGTTGTATAACGATTGTTTTCAAATGACGTCGTTTGGAGGGGAAATTGTGAATGAACATAATTACAATCCCACATTCAAGATTAGTTCACCAACAATCTAACACTTATTATCTCGCCAATAAAATACAGAAATTAACATATTTGTCTGCAGCTATACAGATTCACGGGCAAATTTATCCTCTTGCTGCGTCGCTGTTGCCAAATCCTGATCAAGATCACAAATGTCTCCAAATATATTTTCTTGGAGATTCAAATGAAGAAGTGAATCGACGTTGTGCAATTTTCAATGCGACGAAGAGAGAAATTGTGCAGCAATTGCAAGAAATGCTGCATGAACACAACGAACTAATTCGATTATTCAAAGCTTCGTTAGAAAGGATGCCATCTGATGATCACAGAATCGTCATAAAAGTGGACAAACGACCAGCAGGCACTCATGAACGGCAATATAATGCACCGACGGCCGATGAAATATCAATTGTTGTTGTTGGCGATAATTTAGAATCTCGTGATAATGTCATTAAACGTCGAGCTGGAGATGCATTAGAGCGAATCAATGAAACTCATCGATCGTATGACTTACCACAATATCCGCTTATGTTCTGCCGTGGTGAAGATGGATATCACTCGAGATAGAACATGATTAATCCTGCCAATGGTTAGTAAAAGAAAAACAAACACTCTTGATTGTAACTTCATTTTTTGTTAACTTTTAGGTGTCAATACAAATAACAAAGTTAGAGCAATGAACTTTTACACTTATCGATTGATGATTCGCGAAGGAATTGATAACCATCTCTTGAGATATCGCCGATTATTTCAACAGTAAGCAGTTGATGTGTACGTGACGGTGGAGACAGAACGATTCAATTTTATTCGCTTCAATCAGATCAAGCTTCGATCTGAAGAGTATATTTTCATTTGCGAGATGCAGTCAATAGCGATGAAGATGTGACAAACTTTGGCCGACTCACGATTTTGCCATCAACATACATTGGCAGCCCAAGGCACATGCACGAGTACTCGCAGGGTGCGATGCCATACGTGCGGAATTATGGACGGCCGGATTTGTTTGTTACATTCACTTGCAATCCAAAATGCCCACAGATAACGGAATTATTGAATCGCGGTCAATCAGCAAGCGATCGTCACGATGTCACAGCACGAGTTTTCAAACAACAGCTACGATATTCGATGGACTTTATCGTGAAGCAACGTATATATGGTGCTGTTAGATGCTGGATGTACTCTGTTGAGTGGCAAAAAAGAGGTTTGCCGCACGCACACATTCTTCTTTGGATGGTGGACAAGATTACACCAGATCAAATTGATGACATCATATCTGCGGAAATTCCTGATCCAGAGGTAGATCCAGAATTATAAAAAGTGGTGAAAACCAATATGGTTCATGGACCTTGCGGACACTACAATCCCACTTCGGTTTGTATGTCTGACAATAAATGCATGAAACACTATCCACGTGCTTTTCTTTCGGAAACGCAAACTGGAAATGATGGATATCCACTCTATCGGCGTCGCTCACCAGACAACAATGGCAGAATATTCAGCATTCAATTTATTGGAGTGAATATCGAAGTTGACAATACATGGATCGTACCATATTCGCCAATATTGTCTAAGACATTCAAAACTCATATCAATGTTGAGTATTGCAGTTCTGTGAAATCGATCAAATACGTTTGCAAGTACGTCACCAAAGGAAGCGACATGGCGGTTATTGGCCTTGAACGAGATGAGATCAGCAAGTATCAGATGGGTCAATACGTAAACTGCAATGAAGCGCTTTGGAGAATATTTTCTTTTGTAATTCATTTCCATTTTTCGACTGTTTTGCATCTCGCAGTTCATTTGGAGAATGGCCTAAGAGTGCATTTCAACCTAGAGAATGCAGTACAGCGTGCGGTAAAACCACCAGCAACAACATTGACGAGTTTTTTCTCAACTTGCGCCAGTGATCCGTTTGCGAGAACATTGCTTTATTCGGAAATGCCTCAATATTATACATGGAATACATCGTCGAAGAAATGGTTACGCACAAGGCCAACCAGTAGATGGACATCCATGTGCGTTCTCAACTAATGCATTAGGACGAATTTACACAATCCACCCAAAAAACGACGATTGCTTCTACCTTCGGTTGCTATTGATTAATGTACGCGGTTTAATTTCATTTGAGTCATTGCGTACTGTGAATGGTACGGTGTGTGAAACTTTTCGAAAAGCATGCCAGCAATTACAATTGCTGGAACATGATAATCACAGGAATCAAACGATGGACGATGCGATAGCTACTTCGCATGCCACTGAAGTTCGCACAATTTTCGCAATGATCATTTCGACATGTCAGCCTTCAAATCCGCGTCAATTATGGGATACGTACAAAAATTACATTGCCGAAGACATTTTACATCGTATTCGACTGGCAACATGGAATTCAGAATTGCAAATGAACGATGACATCTACAATGAAGCATTGGTGTTGATTGAAGATTTGTGTTTGCTTATGAGTGACAAACTATTGACTGAAATTCATATGCAAGCGCCAAATCGTCAAATCAGAAATGTACTGAATCGTGAATTGGAATGTGAGCGTGCATACTACAGAATAACTTTGGAACAACAAGTACAAAAAAATGTTCCATTATTGAATGAGCAGCAAAAGAGTGCGTATGATGAATTGATGAAGGCTGTCAATGCTGGAAACGGTGGACAATTTTTTCTTGATGCGCCCGGCGGAACTGGGAAAACGTTCCTGATATCATTGATTTTGGAAACAATACGATCTCAAAATGGCATTGCGTTGGCTCTCGCATCTACTGGGATTGCTGCAACTCTACTAGAAGGTGGAAGAACGGCACATTCAGCACTGAAGCATCCGTTAAACATGCAAATCAATGAAACACCTGTTTGCAACATTTCAAAGCAATCAGCTATGGCAAAAGTGTTGAAGAATTGTAAACTGATAGTATGGGATGAGTGCACAATGGCTCACAAACGGTCTCTAGAAGCACTTGACAGAACAACGAAAGATCTGCGGAATAATAATCGTCGCTTTAGTGGCGCAATGATACTGTTAGCAGGCGATTTTCGACAAATACTTCCTGTTATTCCGAAATCGACAGCGGCGGATGAATTGAACGCATGTCTCAAGTCATCGTATTTGTGGCGGTACGTGAACGTTCCTGCAACAGGATAGCACCGCAGAAGTTCTCTCTAAAGAACTGCTAAGAAGTGGAAATGGGCCAATTCCGGTTGATACTTCCAGTGGTTTGATATCAATTCCACCCGAGATTTGTCAATTCACTTCAACGAAAGCTGAACTCATCACGAATGTTTATCCGAACATTGGCCAAAATTATCGTAACTACGATTGGTTGAGTGCACGCGCAATTTTAGCTGCCAAAAATACCGATGGTAATGACTTAAACTGGACGATTCAAAGTCAAATTCCGGGAGATTTGCGCTCATACAAATTGATCGATCGTGTTGAAAATAAAGACGAAGCCGTGAATTATCCAGTGGAATTTCTAAATTCTTTGGATTTGCCTGGCATGCCGCCGCATCATTTGCGTCTCAAAGTTGGATCTGTCATTATTATGCTTCGCAATCTTCATGTGCCGAAACTGTGTAATGGAAACCGACTGATTGTGACGCAGCTATCGAATAATGTGATAGTTGCAAGAATTTTGAAAGGGACTTACAAGGGGGCAGAATGCTTGATTCCACGAATTCCTTTGAGTTCCAACGATTTGCCATTTCAGTTCAAACGTATTCAGTTTCCAGTGAAACTTGCATTTGCGATGACAATCAACAGGTCACAAGGACAGTCGTTGGAAGTGTGTGGCATAAAGCTGGAAATGCCATGTTTTTCACACGGCCAGCTATACGTGGCGTGTTCACGAGTTGGAAAACCATCTTCTCTGTACATTTACGCACCGGAACAGAAAACAAAAAATGTTGTTTATCAAGCTGTGTTACATTGAAAAAATGTAGGAAAATTGCAAATAAACGATTTTCAACACAATATAAATTCAACTTTCTTTTCTTTTCAAAACACATAATTTCACGCAGGGCAACACCTGCGGGGTCAGCATGTCGTGTACTGCAATAGTTCAACAAATTAATAATATAAAGAATGAATTTGATAGGTCTCTTAAATGTTTGAATAGAGAAAATTTACCAAAAAGGGAAACAGCACACAAGCACATTATTAATTTAGTTAACCAACATAATAGTTTGGTGACACTTTATAAAGATTATTTTGAAAAATTAACGCCGAAAATTTGATTTCTTTCGAAAAGACCTTCTGAATCCTTTTTAGAAAATTTTGACTTAAAATTAGAATTAAAAGAAGGTACAGATTCGGACTTAGACTTGGATACTTCGACACTTTACCCGGAGTTACAAGCAGAAAAAGTAAAAATGCCTGAATCAGTGACAGACTTTCTTAAAAGTGCAGCAAAGCTGTTACCAGAATTTGGCGGTAGGTCAGAAAATTTGCGAAGTTTTTTGGATGCGTTGCAGTTGGTACAACTCATAACCGACACGCATGAGTCTGTTGCTATTACTCTGATTAAAACAAAGCTAAAAGGTACTGCTAGAAATATCATAACCAATGAAACTACAATAGATCAGGTTATAAACAAACTTAGAATTTCAATAAAAGGTGATTCTACAGAAGCACTATCTGCAAAGCTTATGAATGTAAAGCAGCAAAACAAAAATCCCAATACAGTTGCGAAAGAAGTTGAGGAAATAACTAATCTGTTACAAAATGCATTCATTTCTGAAGGGTTGCCATCTAAAAACAGCATCGAAATATGCTACACAGACGGCAGTAAAGTCTCTAATAAAAAATGCAACTAACGAAAGGATGCAAGCAGGTCAATTTTCATCTTTGGGGCATGTTATCACAAAATATGTCAGTGCATCGGAAGATAGTAGTAGCACTTCAGATATTTTCTTTGCCAGTTCATACAGAAATTATTCTCGTGGTGGTAGAGGCCGTGGAAGATTTGACGGTTACAACAAACGTTATGGAAATTTCAATAAGTATCGAAACAGAAATAGGAATATAATAATAATAATAGTCATGGTAATAAAAATAACCGCGGCAGAGGAAGATGTTTCAGTAACTTCCAAAACAGTAATTACAACAATAACAACAGACCAACGGGACATTATAACGCTAGAACATTTGAAGCTGATCAACAGAATCAGGGAAACTTAAGTTTTCACCTGAGCAATGCAGGGGAGCAACACTAAGTACAAACATTTTTGCTCTTAATCTTAATTTCTGTTGCTACATTACTTTCCACAGCACTTTCACAAAAAACCCAGTAATGTTTTTAGTCGATACAGGAGCAGATATTTCGCTCATCAAAGTAAAAACGGTATTTAAGTATGTACCAAAAATATCGAATAATGGCTGCAAAATTAGAGGATATAATGAGGGTATAATTGAATCAATAGGAACAGTTGCCGGAAATTTACTGGAAAAAATTTTAACTGCATACATATATTTCAAGCGGTAGAGTCCAATTTTCCAATACCTTGTGACGGAATCTTGGGGTTGGATATCATACGAAAATATAATTGTATTTTGGATTTTTCACAAAGTGTCACTTCTTTGCACTTAAATGTTGGATCTCAAACAATTTCAGTAGCTTTAAAACCATCTCATATGAAAAATTCATTTTCATTGCCAGCCAGAGCAGAAGTTATTAGAAAAATAGACGTTGAAAACTTGAATGAAGATTTCTTTGTACCTACTCAAGAACTTTCAAATGGCATTTTTATAGCAAATTCCATACTTTCTAAATCTCATTGCCATGTAAGAATAGTAAACACGACTGAAAATAATGTTATGCTGGAAAATAAATCCATCAAAACTGAAAGATTAGATAATGATGATATAATCAATCTCAAAAATTGCAAAAATACAGAACTCAATAATGAAAGGAAAAATCTTCTTCTTAATAAATTATCTAAAAATTTTCCCATCTTTGTAAAGAAGGATCTAACTAAATTATGTAAAGAATTTAGTGACATTTTTGCGTTGGATTCCAATAAAATAACAACGAATAACTTTTACAAACAAAAACTGAGACTAAGTGATAATAGCCCGGTATATATTAAAAATTATAGAATTCCAGAAACTCAAAAAACTGAAATCAATAGACAAGTGGAAAAACTCAAAAATGATGAAATTATGGAACCATCGGTATCAGAATATAATAGCCCTCTGCTACTGGTACCCAAAAAATCATTGCCAGGTGAAACTGCTAAAAAAAATGGCGTTTGCTGATTGATTATAGTCAGGTAAACAAGAAACAGATAAGAAAGCAGATAAGTTTCCTCTCCCACGTATAGATGATATATGGGATCAACTAGGTCGTGCTAAGTATTTTTCGTGTTTGGATTTGATGTCAGGTTTTCATCAGATTGAACTTTCAGAGGAATCTAGAGATATCACTTCATTCTCAACAAATCAAGGTTCATATAGATTCAAGAGACTTCCTTTCGGATTAAAGATAGCACCCAACTCTATGGTAGAAAATTTTTAGTTCGCAGTGACCATAAACCACTTACATATTTATTTTCATTGAAAAATCCATCAGCGAAGCTCAACAGAACCCGTTTAGACTTGGAAGAATATGACTTCACGGTGGAATATATAAAAGGGAAAGAAAATTGTGGAGCTGATGCACTGTCGCGTATAGATATAGGTCAACTCAAGGAAATTGACAAATTATATAATATTTTAGCATTGACAAGAGCACAAAAGCGAAAGGAAGATATACCTATGTAATGGAAGTTTGGCATTGAATTCACATTTAATCGAATGATCCTCCACTATCTGTAGGATCATTCTCCGAAAAGGGGAGGTGTAATATATACTGATCAACCCTCTCAAAGTGATTCGATACATTGTTACAATCATTTTAATTACACTATTCCAATTGCTTGTTTGTTCGCTCTTTCGCTTCAAAAGTAATTCGAAGAATATGAAGTAATGAATTCATTAATGGGCTAGTGGAACATTCCCATTCGTTGTTATGCTTAGCTCTTCGGCGTTACAAAAAAATTCTAAAGCATTTGTTGACGTAAATTTATTAATGGGCTAGTAGAGCATTTGAGTTCTCTGCCATGCTTCACTTTTCGTTGTGACGACCACTTCTTACATTGGCTCAAATTACTGTCCGGTACAATTTCTAGAAATGTGAAGCCAAGCTTTCAATTCCTAATTCATTAAGTCATTTATAAATTTTAGCTAAGTCTACACTTTTATGTTATAAAAGATTTAAGTAATTCAAATAAAGACACATTCAATTCGATCATTCTCGGGACGTGTACCTGAGTTTTAGTTGCGCATAGAGTGAGACATTAAAGTAGGCCTCTGCCGCCCATTCGTTGTATGCCTGTGCGTATATTCTTCGCATTCCATAACTGCATGCGGATCTTGGCTACAAGAAGATAATGGTCGGAGTCAATGCTGACTGCCCGAAATGTACGCACCTCCAGCACACTGGAACCATGCCTTCCCTCGATCAAAACATGATCAATTTGATTTCCCGTTTATTTGATCCGGGGACAGCCAGGTGGCTTTGTGGATGTCGAGGTGTAAAAATGTTTCGCGGATTGTTTTTAGTGTACTTTTTCTTTCCCCCTTTTTGTCTTTTTCTCCCTAAGAGATTATTTGATCTATAAAAAAGAAAATAAAAGTAAATAGACTAACAAATTTACTTAGACTATGAGCGTTCAGCGATCCCCCCCGGGGTGCGCAAAGTGACCGCGTGCACTAGTGCACCGCTCGTTGTACGGAGAATTGAAAATGACGCTGAGAATTGTGACACCGATAGCGAGGTAGTTTCGACTCCAACATCGATCGACACAGAATTCATGCTAACACCAACTGGTAAACCGGAGAAGCAAAAGAATGCTGAAATGAAGGACAATGTGCGTGCAGATACTCTCGTGAGAATGAGAAGAAAAGTCGAGGAGCTGATCGGCATGATGGGTAGCCAGCACAATATCAACAAAGCGATGAGATCCCTCCTCGCGAACATCAGTAGGCTGCATCAAACAGCAACAAGAGGGCTGATCCGCAAAAAAGCAGGCGCACACACAACGAGGCAACGCAAACGTCACCGTGGATCAACAAAAGAGTGCAGGCCAAGAGAACGCGGACAGCAGCGCAAACTGTCGGCATGGTGGAGGTATCCCCATTTCCAACAAATAACCGAACTCGTGCTGTGGCTCCGAAGACACAGCGACAACAGTTGCGACAACAGAACAATAAAGCAGCACGAAACAGGTCGGAGCAAGCTACTAAGACCAATTGGCAGCTAGTGCAAAAGAAGACAACAGCTAAGCGGGATATCGGAGACAAGGACCCCACAAAAGCTGTAAAAAAAGTAGTCAAGGAGCTCCGTCCGAGGCCTGATGCTCTCAATATTGCAAAACCGGAGAGGCATCGTATGCATAAATCTTGCGGAGAGTAAAAGCAAGCACAGCACTTAAAGCTCTTGGAGAGGACGTCAAGACCATTCGTAGAACGGCAAAATGCGAACGGATTTTCGAGTTGAAGTGGACTTAAGAACGCAAGACAACGAGTTACCAAACTGCGATCGCAGAGGTGCTGAAGGAGGCGGCAACGGTGGCAGCGAAGACGCACCTGCTTACCTTCTAGTGCAGAGATCTCAATGAGATTACTGCAACAAACGGAGATTTGTGATGCATTGCACGAGCTATGCGTCATCAGGCGAGCAGACGATGCAGCGGTACAAAGTGTTCGAAACGGGTATATCGAAACTCAAACCGCCTATATCAGCCCGACAGTGGGCGAGTCAAAAAAGGTTCTGAAGGCCCAGCGGGGACGCAGGGTCCGAGAATCGGTGACACTCAAGCACTGCTACAAATGTGGGGGCTACGGACACGTGGCTCAATAATGCAAGGAAGAGGTAAACAGATCTGATGTGTGTAGGAAGTGCGGCGGAAGCGGACAAGCGGAAAATATGCCCTATGTATAAGTGCCCAGTACACCAGTAGGCGAAAATAAACAGCGGTATGTGAAAATACTGCAGCTAAATCTGAACCACTGCGGGGCAGCCCAAGACCTACTGCAACTATCGGAGACTGAGCAGAATTTCAATATAGGCCTACTGTACAAACAGTATAAAAACATAGATGAGCACGAGTGGGTCGCGGATACCAGTGGTAAAGCAGCCATCTGGGCTCTGAATGGTAGGTGCTTTCAACAAAGAATGGCGTCTACAGAAACCGGCTACACCTGGGTCAAATTCGATGGCCTATATCTATTTTGCTCTTATGCCCCGCCAAGCATGAGTATAGCCGACTTCGAACGTATACTCACAGCCATAGTGGAGGAGGCACGAGGGAAATTGCCAGTGGTTTTTGAGGGAGATTTCAATGCTTCGTCCACAACTTATGGTAGCACACACACTAGCCAGCGTGGCAGAATTCTGCTGGAATGCCTGGCGCCAATGGACCCCGCCATTCTCAACCAGGGGTAGGTCCGTAATAGACCTGACCTTCGCTAACAGCTTTGTTGAGCGCATCTCGCGATGGTCTATCAGTAATATATATATGCATAGCGACCACGTGGCCATAGTTATTGAGATGGATAACGCGGCGTACAAAAGAGATGCGCAATGCGCAGACAAAAGGCCGAAAAGTGCGGGCTTTTGATGCGGAGGTCTTTGATCTGGCTTAGAAAGAAGAACAAATCAGCATGGGTACTGCCACGACAACAACGGATAGCATCACCAACATACTCAGCAAAGGCAGCGACGCGGCGATGCCAAGGGTGTTAATTCGGCAAGGTAGAAAACCAGTTTATTGGTGGAATGAGAAGATTATAACAGCCAGGAAGGATTGTATTCAAACGAAAACAAAATTCTCAGAGGGCTCGAAAACGCCAGTCATGGGATACACTAAGAACGGAGTACAAATAATGACGAAAAGCATTGAAGGTGGCCATCCGCAGCAGTAAGAATGAGTGCTTTAAGTCGCTGTGTGCGAATGCTATTGTGGATCCATGGGGAAAAGATTATAAAGTGGTCATGAGTAAGCTAAAAAGGGCTAGGTCACCGCAACCATCTGACGCCGCCCTGATGAGAACTATTGTAGCTACACACTTCCCACGGCAGAAGGATAGAATGCCCAATCATAGCAAGAGTCCAATTAGCGACTTCCCAGCTATTACCAGTAGCGATTTAATCTGACTCCTGAGGAGAATCGCCGACAATAAAGCTCCTGGTCTAGATGGCATCTCAAATATGGCACTAAAAGCGGCAATAGAGACGAGGCCAGAAGTTTTTGTTTTGATGGACAATGCTTGCATAAAGGAAGGGATATTCCAAGATAGATGGAGTTCGGTTCTCAGAATATATGGGAGTTCTGCGGGGTTTAGCTGCTAGCCACGGACGGGGGGGTTAGCCGCGAATAGGTTCTCAGACATATAGAATGCCCAATCATAGCAAGGGTTGAATTAGCGACCTCCCAGCTTTTACCAGTAGCGATTTAATCTGGCTCCTGAGGAAAATCGCCGACAACAAAGCTCGCGGTCTACATGGCATCCCAAATAAAGCACTGAAGGCGGCAATATAGGCGAGGCCAGAAGTTTTTGCTTTGATGGACAATGCGTATATAAAGGAAAGGATATTCCCAGATAGATGCAGTTTGGTTTTCAGAATATCTGGGAGTTCTGAAGGGCTTAGCTGCTAGGGGATGTTAGCCGCGAATAGGTTCTCTACTAATAGGTGGTCCCAGAAAGGCTGCGTATGACCAGCTAGGGTGTGGAAGAATGTAGTGCTGGAAATCGGTGTATCTTGAACGAAAAACCCACAAAACCCGCAACTTTTTGGGTCTCTCCTAGACTTGAAGCTTGGAATGTGCGTAGGGTTTGGGTCCCGCCACATTATTTTTCCCAGAGAAGACAAGAGAAGCCTCGGACAATTACCCGCACTACATTGACGACCACCGCAGACAAAAGACGGACAATGTTTTACGGATATGCACCTGGAATATCCGGGCCCTCTATAGGTAAGGTGCATCTATCCAACTGGCGAAAGCCCTCGTGAAAATAAAGGCTGACATTATCCTGGAGATGAGATGGAAAGGGCAAGGCTGTTCAAAACGAGCAGACTGCGATATCTACTATAGCTGCCATGCCGAGAAGAGCGAATTTGGATGCGGACTCGTTATGAGCCACCTTGTTTCCCGGTTTACGCCGGGAAGCGAAAGGTTATATAAAATCCGCATCAAGGCGAAGTTCTTCAACATTAGCCTAATTTGCGCACACGCCCCGACGGAGACGGACGATGTTGCCAAGGATACTTTCTACGCGAGTCTAGAGGACTTTTATGATCGTTGCCCGGTCCACGACGTAAGAATAGTCCCCGGTGGCTTTAACGCTAAGGTCGGAAGCGAAGGCATCTTTAGCTCCACAGGCGGTTAGTTCGGTCTCCATGAGACCACTTCGAAAAACGGTCACAAGTCTCAGCGTCATTTTCAATTATCCGTACAACGAGCGGTGCACTAGTGCACGCGGTCACTTTGCGCACCCCGAGGGGGATCGCTGAACGCTCATAGTCTAAGTAAATTTGTTAGTCTATTTACTTTTCTTTTCTTTTGATATATAAAATAATCTCTTAGGGAGAAAAAGACAAAAAGGGGGAAAGAAAAAGTACACTAAAAACAATGCGCGAAACATTTTTACACCTCGACATCCACAAAGCCACCTGGCTGTCCCCGGATCAAATAAACGGGAAATCAAATTGATCATGTTTTGATCGAGGGAAGGCATGGTTCCAGTGTGCTGGAGGTGCGTACATTTCGGGCAGTCAACATTGACTCCGACCATTATCTTGTTGTAACCAAGATCGGCATGCAGTTATGGAATGCGAAGAATATACGCAACGAATGGGCGGCAGAGACCTACTTTAATGTCTCACTCTATGCGCAAATAAAACTCAGGTACACGTCCCGAGAATGATCGAATTGAATGTGTCTTTATTTGAATTAATTAAATGATTTTTTGGGTACCAGTAGCAGAGGGCTATTATATTCTGATACCGATGGTTCTATAATGTCATAATTTTTTAGTTTTTCCACTTGTCGATTGATATCAGTTTTTTGAGTTTCTGGATAATTTATTAAAAATAAGATTTTTCCTTTCATTATTGAGTTCAGTATTTTTGCAATTTTTGAGATTGATTATATCATAATTATCTAATCTTTCAGTTTTGATGGATTTATTTTCCAGCATAACATTATTTTCAGTCGTATTTACTATTCTTACATGGCAATGAGATTTAGAAAGTATGGAATTTGCTATAAAAATGCCATTTGAAAGTTTTTGAGTAGGTACAAACAAATCTTCATTCAAGTTTTCAACGTCTATTTTTCTAATAACTTCTGCTCTGGCTGGCAATGAAATTGAATTTTTCATAGGAGATGGTTTTAAAGCTACTGAAATTGTTTGAGATCCAACATTTAAGTGCAAAGAACTGACACTTTGTGAAAAATCCAAAATACAATTATATTTTCGAATGAAATCCAACCCCAAGATTCCCTCACAAGGTATTGGAAAATTGGACTCTACCGCTTGAAATGTATGTATGCAGATAAAATTTTTTACCAGTAAATTTCCGGTAACTGTTCCTATTGATTCAATTATGCCCTCTCCTATTCCTCTAATTTTGCAGCCATTATTCGATATTATTGGTACATACGAGTACTTAAATACAGTGTTTACTTTGATGAGCGAAATATCTGCTCCTGTATCGACTAAAAACGTTACTGGGTTTTTTGTGAAAGTGGTGTGGAAAGTAATGTAGCAACAGAAATTAAGATTAAGAGTAAAAATGTTTGTATTTAGTGTTGCTCCCCTGCATTGCTCAGGTGAACACTTAAGTTTCCCTGATTCAGTTGATCAGCTTCAAATGTTCTAGCGTTATAATGTCCCGTTGGTCTGTTGTTATTATTGTTGTTATTGTTGTAATGACTTTTTTGGAAGTTACTGAAATATCTTCCTCTGCCGCGGTTATTTTTATTACCATGACTATTATTATTATTATTGTAATTCCTATTTCTGTTTCGATACTTATTGAACTTTCCATAAAGTTTATTGTAACCGTCAAATCTTCCACAGCCTCTACCACCACGAGAATAATTTCTGTATGAACTGGCAAAGAAAATATCTGAAGTGCTACTACTATCTTTCGATGCACTGACATATTTTGTGATAACATCCCCCAAAGATGGAAATTGACCTGCTTGCATAATAATTTTTGTCCTTTCGTTGGTTGAATTTTTTATTAGAGACTTTACTGCCGTCTGTGTAGCATATTTCGATGCTGTTTCAGATGGCAACCCTTCAGAAATGAATGCATTTTGTAACAGGTTAGTTATTTCCTCAACTTCTTTCGCAACTGTATTGGGATTTTTGTTTTGCTGCTTTACATTCATAAGCTTTGCAGATAGTGCTTCTATAGAATCACCTTTTATTAAAATTCTTAGTTTGTTTATAACCTGATCTATTGTAGTTTCATTGGTTATGATATTTCTAGCAGTACCTTTTAGCTTTGTTTTAATCAGAGTAATAGCAACAGACTCATGCGTCGGTTTAGAGTTGTACCAACTGCAACGCATCCAAAAAACTACGCAAATTTTCTGACCTACCGTAAAAGTCTGGTAACAGCTTTGCTGCACTTTTAAGAAAGTCAGTCACTGATTGAGGCATTTTTACTTTTTCTGCTTGTAACTCCGGGTAAAGTGTCGAAGTATCCAAGTCTAAGTCCGAATCTGTACCTTCTTTTAATTCTAATTTTAAGTCAAAATTTTCTAAAAAGGATTCAGAAGGTCTTTTCGAAAGAAATCAAATTTTCGGCGTTAATTTTTCAAAATAATCTTTATAAAGTGTCACCAAACTATTATGTTGGTTAACTAAATTAATAAAGTGCTTGTGTGCTGTTTCCCTTTTAGGTAAATTTTCTCTATTCAAACATTTAAAAGACCTATCAAATTCATTCTTTATATCATTAATTTGTTGAATTATTGCAGTCAATTATTGCAAATTCATTTTTAATTTCCTAGTTGTTCTTATTATAACTTTGATAACATAAGGAACTTATCTTAACTTTTATTTTCTGGTGCCATAAGTATTTGCATTAGCTCCTCTGTTGATTCGATTCCGCGTTGTTCTTCCTTTACTTTTGACAATAGCTCGTTTCCGAAATGAAGAACGATGTCGCATTGTACACTGTCTTCCACTGTTGTAATATTATTTGATTGGTTATAGTTTTTGCTGCTGCTATTGCTGTTCATGTTACTGTTGCTATTACCGCAGCCCCCGTCCATTATTCTGGAGGTGTTGGCGCCTCAAGGCAAGGAGGCACTTCTTCAATATTGCTTAGAGATGTAATTTTTTTTAAAATTTGTGACTCTTTTTTTTTTACTGTTCTATATTAAATTCGCTGTGCGCTTGTTGCCTGTCGAAGTCTATTTTTAATGTAGTTTTTAATTATTATGAACGCGTCGAATAAAGTAACTAACCCTACTAGGCTTATTGCCCAGTAATTAGTTTCATTTTGCTGATGTTCGTTTTTCACAGGTACAGGCGTGTAGTGCACAATATCTTTTTTCTCAGTTTTTTCGTTTCTCACTATCTGACCAATTTCGTAGCCGGTAAAAGCAATGAAGATGGCATTTAATGTCCTTTTCCACCATGCCATGTTGTAATTTCATTAAAAAAAAAATTTTTTTCTTGCAGTCTTGCAGTCTTGTCAATAACTACAGCGTTATTGTTGTTTGTTAAATGATGAAAATATTGTTCTTCATTTTGTATTTTTTATGCTATGCATTTTTCACTTGCATAGATTTTCTCTTCCGATAGTAAACTTTATAATGTTTTTCAATTGTTCGAAAACGCTCCTGCCAGGATCGCCATTTAATATCTCACTCTATGCGCAAATAAAACTCAGTTACACGTCCCGAGAATGATCGAATTGAATGTGTCTTTATTTGAATTACTTAAATCTTTTATAACATAAAAGTGTAGAGTTAGCTAAAATTTATAAATGACTTAATGAATTAGGAATTGAAAGCTTGGCTTGACATTTTTAGAAATTGTACCGGACAGTAATTTGAGCCAATGTAAGAAGTGGTCGTAACAACGAAAAGTGAAGCATGGCAGAGAACGCAAATGCTCTACTAGCCCATTAATAAATGTACGTCAACAAATTCTTTAGAATTTTGTTGTAACGCCGAAGAGCTAAGCATAGCAAAGAATGGGAATGTTCCACTGGCCCATTAATGAATTCATTACTTCATATTCCTCGAATTACTTTTGAAGCGAAAGAGCGAACAAACAAGCAATTGGAATAGTGTAATTAAAATGATTGTAACAATGTATCGAATCACTTTGAGAGGGTTGGTCAGTATATATTACACCTCCCCTTTTCGGAGAATGATCCTACAGATAGTGGAGGATCATTCGATTAAATGTGAATTCGCTTGCGCTTTTGTGCTCTTGTCAATGCTAAAACATTATGCAATTTGTCAATTTCCTTGAGTTGACCTATACTCGACAGTGCATTATCTCCACAATTTTCTTGGCCTTTTATATATTCCTCCGTGAAGTCATATTCTTCCAAGTCTAAACGGATTCTGTTGAGCTTCGCTGATGGATTTTTCAATGAAAATAAATATGTAAGTGGTTTATGCTCACTGCGAACTAAAAATGTTCTACCATAGAGTTGGGTGCTATCTTTAATCCGAAAGGAAGTCTCTTGAATCTATGTGAACCTTGATTTATTGGGAATGAAGTGATATCTCTAGATTCCTCTGAAAGTTCAATCTGATGAAAATCTGACATCAAATCCAAACATGAAAAATACTTAGCACGACCTAGTTGATCCAATATATCATCTACGAGTATACGTGGGAGAGGAAACTTATCTGCTAATAGTTTCTTGTTTACCTGACTATAATCAATCACCAAACGCCATTTTTTAGCAGTTTCACCTGGCAATGATTTTTTGGGTACCAGTAGCAGAGGGCTATTATATTCTTATACCGATGGTTCTATAATGTCATAATTTTTTAGTTTTTCCACTTGTCTATGAATTTTTCATATGAGAATAATAAATTATTATAACTAATTTAAGAAGAAGAGTCATAGCTACCAGGGCCTTCAACTCGATTTTAATATATTATTTTACATATTTACTTATTTAGGTATTTAAATATAATTTTGGATGTGGCATTCTTTTAAGAATTTATTGATCTTTGTTATGTTATTCTTTGATGTATCTTTTAGAGAATCACTTGGAATCTGGTTATGGAATATATTTTTACGGGTTTTTTGGAAGTTGAGGCAGTTATTTAGCAGGTGTAAGGAGGATATTGATTCCCCACAGAATTGACAGTTAGGTAACGGTTCCCCACGTAGCAAATGCTCGTTTGAGCATTTGGTGTGTCCGATGCGGAGTCGTACAAAGTTTTTTGTTTGTTGGCGAGAGCAAGTTACAGGATAATATGGTTTCATTCCATCTGTGTTGAAGGTGGTGTAAAAGTGTTTATATTTTTTCCAAGTGCAATAGTTCGTGGCAACATGGAGAGATACTATATGTCGCAGTAGGTCTTTAGTTTCTGTGACTTGGAAGACGTAGTTTGGAGCCGTAATTGACTCTGCAGCAGCTATATCTGCAAGTTCGTTACCTGGTATCCCCGAATGTCCTGGGACCCACATAATTTTTATTTTCTTGGAATATTTAATACACGGGTTACGGATATTGTTTATGGTCCTGCTGCTATCATTATTGAAGTTTCGAATGGCTTCAATAGTCGATTTGCTGTCTGTACATATGAGGAAGTTTCCTTTATTTTTGTGAGCAAAGTCGATGGCACATTTAACAGCAAAAGCTTCGGCAGTAAATACAGAGCTAAAAGGAGGAAGACATCCTGACGTAATTAAATTTCCGTTGTGGTGGACTACAGCAAATGATGTGCCAAGAGTTCCTTTTGATCCGTCTGTATAGAGTAGGCTCCATTTTTTGTTTATATATTCACTTGCCGTTTCTGTAAAAAGTTGTCTATAAACTTTGGGATCGGTAACGGTTTTTGGATATTGCAGTAAATTCAATGCGAAGGAGCTATCTTTTATATTCCAAGGTGGTTCACTTTGTCGCTTAGTTTGACAGACTTTTATATCCCAGTCAAGGTTTTTGGAGAGTTGGACACATCTACGAATTATGGATTTAATTTTATATTGCCGTTTGTGCTTGACAACCTCCATTATGTCTTTGTGCAGTACTCTGTTGTTAGTAATGAAGAGTTTAGGGATGAGTTTTGATGTTGGCATCGATAATTGCTGTTGAATAGATGGTAGCCCAGCTTCAGCGAATATATTTTTTAAAGGTGACGTTGGAAAGGCGCTGATGCTCCTGCGAACAGCTGTGTTGTAAGGGGCTTCCAAAGATTTTAGGTTTTTTTGAGAATACCATCCATAAATTGGCAATGCGTAATCTATTTTTGAAAGTATGAGAGCTCTGGTGATGTTAATTAATGTTGAAATGTGTATTAAACTGTGTTTGGATGTTAGGTATTTAATAATGTTGAGGCGGGTAGCTAGACTTTTTCTTAACTGTAAACAATGCTCCTTAAAGTTAAACTTATTATCAAAAATAACACCAAGAATTCTCAGATGTTTTACAAGTTCAATATTTACATTATCATATTTAAGGCTAAAACAATTACATTTGGTTTTCTTACATATATGTAGTATTTTACATTTACTAACAGATAGTTTGGCGCCAGAGAAGTTGCCCCAATTTGTAATTTCATTAAGTATTTTTGTGAAAGTAGATTTGATAGTATCGAGATCTTTTGTTTTAGAAAATATAATGGCGTCGTCTGCGTAAATTGTGTGTTGGATATTTTTGTATCCATGGAGTAATTTACTGAATTAGTCGAATGCAATAATAAATAGAACAACCGATAGGGGGGAACCCTGCGGTATGCCATTGACGAGGGGGTATGTATTTGATAGTTCTATATTAACTCTAACTCTTATTTTTCGGTTTGATAAGAAAGCTCTGACTATATTAAAAATTTTTTTTCCTATACCCCAGGTCGCCAGTTGTTGAAGGACAACATGTATTCCTATGCGGTCAAAGGCTCTATGAAAATCAGTAGCTAAAACGGTAACATGGTTTTTGGTGGAAAGTGAAGTTGTAACGTAATGTTCAAAGTGAAGCAGTGCATCAATTGTGCTTTGTTTTCTTGGTTATGACTCGTTAAATTGTTTTTTGATATAAACCACATTATTCTTTTAGCTATTATTCTCTCGAGTATTTTTCCGGTGCAAGGTAATAGGGATATAGGTCTGAAACCATTAAACTCATACTTGCTTTTATTGGGTTTTGGGATGGGAACAACCTCAGCTGTTCGCCAATTTTGGGGGTAAATGCCTTGTTCAAGGATGTTATTGTATAAATTTATGATTGTAATTTTTGCGTGTTTGGGTAAGTGTTTCAACATTTGGTACGATATACGGTCAAAACCAGGAGTAGGTTCAAACAAATCTTCATTCAAGTTTTCAACGTCTATTTTTCTAATAACTTCTGCTCTGGCTGGCAATGAAAATGAATTTTTCATATGAGATGGTTTTAAAGCTACTGAAATTGTTTGAGATCCAACATTTAAGTGCAAAGAAATGACACTTTGTGAAAAATTCAAAATACAATTATATTTTCGTATGATATCCAACCCCAAGATTCCGTCACAAGGTATTGGAAAATTGGACTCTACCGCTTGAAATATATGTATGCAGTTAAAATTTTTTACCAGTAAATTTCCGGTAACTGTTCCTATTGATTCAATTATACCCTCATTATATCCTCTAATTTTGCAGACATTATTCGATATTTTTGGTACATACTTAAATACCGTGTTTACTTTGATGAGCGAAATATCTGCTCCTGTATCGACTAAAAACGTTACTGGGTTTTTTGTGAAAGTGCTGTTGAAAGTAATGTAGCAACAGAAATTAAGATTAAGAGCAAAAATATTTGTACTTAGTGTTGCTCCCCTGCATTGCTCAGGCGAAAACTTAAGTTTCCCTGATTCTGTTGATCAGCTTCAAATGTTCTAGCGTTATAATGTCCCGTTGGTCTATTGTTATTATTGTTGTTATTGTTGTAATTACTGTTTTGGAAGTTACTAAAACATCTTCCTCTGCCGCGGTTATTTTTATTACCATGACTATTATTATTATTATATTCCTATTTCTGTTTCGATAGTTATTGAAATTTCCATAACGTTTGTTGTAACCGTCAAATCTTCCACGGCCTCTACCACCACGAGAATAATTTCTGTATGAACTGGCAAAGAAAATATCTGAAGTGCTACTACTATCTTCCGATGCACTGACATATTTTGTGATAGCATCCCCCAAAGATGGAAATTGACCTGCTTGCAAAATAATTTTTGTCCTTTCGTTAGTTGAATTTTTTATTAGAGACTTTACTGCCGTCTGTGTAGCATATTTCGATGCTGTTTCAGATGGCAACCCTTCAGAAATGAATGCATTTTGTAACAGGTTAGTTATTTCCTCAACTTCTTTCGCAACTGTATTGGGATTTTTGTTTTGCTGCTTTACATTCATAAGCTTTGCAGATAGTACTTCTATAGAATCACCTTTTATTAAAATTCTTAGTTTGTTTATAACCTGATCATTTGTAGTTTCATTGGTTATGATATTTCTAGCAGTACCTTTTAGCTTTGTTTTAATCAGAGTAATAGCAACAAACTCATGCGTGTCGGTTATGAGTTGTACCAACTGCAACGCATCGACAACAGCTTTGCTGCACTTTTAAGAAAGTCAGTTACTGATTGAGGTATTTTTACTTTTTCTGCTTGTAACTCCGGTAAAGTGTTGAAGTATCCAAGTCTAAGTCCGAATCTGTACCTTCTTGTAATTCTAATTTTAAGTCAAAGTTTTCTAAAAAGGATTTAGAAGGACTCTCTGAAAACCTGTCAAGAATACCAGCAAGTCGAGTTTTAAGCTTTGAAAAAATCTTTTCGAAAGAAACCAAATGTTCCGGGGTTAATTTTCCAAAATAATCTGTATAGAGTGTCAAAAAACCCTACTAGGCTTATTGCCCAGTAATTGGTTTCATTTTCCTTATGTTCGTTTTTCACAGGTACAGGCGTGTAGTGCACAATATCTTTTTCTCAGTTTTTTCGTTTCTCACTATCTGACCAATTTCTTAGCTGGTAAAAGCATTGAAGATGGCATTTAATGTCCTCTTCCACCATGTTAATTTATTTAAAAAAAAAAAATTTTTCTTGCAGTCTTGCAGTCTTGTCAATAACTACAGCGTTATTGTTGTTTGTTAAATGATGAAAATATTGTTCTTCATTTTGTATTTTTTATGCTATGCATTTTTCACTTGCATAGATTGTCTCTTCCGATACTAAACTTTATAATGTTTTTCAATTGTTCGAAAACGCTCCTGGCAGGATCGCCAAGAGGAAGGAAAAGCGGCGCCTCTTCAGACGTAAGAAAAGGGAGCAGCAAAAACATGAGCGTAAAGAACTCAAGGTGTATCAGAGCAAGATGGATGCACGAAAATTCTATCAACAGGTTAAGCAGCTAATCCAAGGTTTCAAGCCCGGAGCATCCACTTGTAGAGATTGTAACGACTCGTTTTTGCCGGTGTAAGCTCGCCGGATTGTCAGGAGTCGTTTACAGAAATTATTTTATTTATTAATTAATTTTAAAAAGAGGCTTAACTACGTGTAACAAATACTTTACTTAAATACGGACACAGTTGAATTCTAATGTCGCCCTAAATATCTGTCAAGTTAATTCTACGAGAATGGCGATTCCACACCATAGACTAGTTAACAGTTTCGTTAGTTGTTCGGTAGCATTAGTAAATGTGGGTTTCTAACAGAGAATCGATTTTGAACCATAATCTCTTTTAGATTCCCCTAGCTTCTGTAGTGTTTGTCAGTTTGGGTTTCTTGCAGATAATCGATTATAAACCATAATCTCCTTTAGATCCCCATAGTTTCTGTAGCGTTTGTCAGTTTGGGTTTCTAAACCATAATCTCCTTTAGACCCCCTAGCTTCTGTAGTGTTTGTCAGTTTGGGTTTCTAGCAGAGAATCGATTATAAACCATAATCTCCTCTAGATTCCCCTAGCTTCTGTAGTGTTTGTCAGTTTGGGTTTCTAGCAGCGAATCGATTATAAACCATAATCTCCTCAAGATTCCCCTAGCTTCTGTAGCGTTTGTCAGTTGGTATATCTCTGTTTAGTACGATGCGCCTGGTCTGCCTGATGCCGAAAGAAAGAAAAAGTCTTGTCTGCCTGATGCCGAAAGAAAGAAAGAGCGTCTTGTCTGCCTGACTCGAAAGAAAGAAAGAGCGTCTTGTCTGCCTGATGCCGAAAGAAAGAAAAAGATGCTGAGTTACCAGGTGCTCCTGCTTTTATGCTCCAGCTTCAGTGTAAATCATCCAAGAATTGTTGTTGTGCGGGAACTGTAGTTTGTTGTGGCACCTGTCTGCCATCTCGTGCTGTTGCATGTTGCTACTGTTTTCCCGCATTGTTTTTCTTGTTTGAATTTGACCTTGGGCCACCTTGAGTATATTGTTGTTGTTTTCCCGCTGTTCTTGTAAGTTTTTGCCCTTGGGCCACCTTCAATGTTGTGTTGTTGTTGTGATGATTTACCTTGTTGTTGTTCCTTGTCTTGTTTGTTGTTGTTGCTGTTAGTCCTTGGGCCACCTTCAGCACTTTATTGATATTTTAAATTGCATAAAAATATTTAGGATATAATTTATTTCTGCTCTCCCCTTTATGCTTTGTCCGCCCTGTTGGTGTGCTTAGCGATCAGTCTGTCGTGGTTCACTTTGTGCTTGGCCCTCGTTTTTGCGTGTTATTAGTGGGTTATTTTCCGAACTAATGCAGTCGGCATTTTCTGTCGCGATTTCTTGTGAATTCATATCAGTGCGTTAGGCACTGTTATTGTAAATTCATATCAGTGCGTTGGGCACTGTGGTTGTACATACATATTAATTTAATGAATGAATTCGAATGGTGTATACTGGAAAGCATGCCCGACGAATGGAATCTCAGCGTGCTTTGTCCTGTATTGAAGATAGGTAACCAACTACCGAGGTATCAGTCTCATTTCCATCGCATATAAGTTCCAGTCAAGCGTACTGTTTGAATAATTGAAGTCACACTACAAAACCACTAATTGGACTTCATCAGTGCGGCTTTCGACCTGATAAATCCACCATAGACCAGATTCTCATACTACGCCAAATCCTGGAAAAGACCCAGGAAAATCGAATCGACACTCACCATCTCTTTGTTGATTATAAAGGCGCGTCCAATAGCCCGATGCGGAATTGCCTGAGTTCGGTATACCTGCAAAGTTAATAAGACTCTGCAGGATAACGTTGAGCAAAACGAGCAGCCCCGCCAAGGTAGGAAATAGCCTTTCTGAAACCTTAAATACAGCACGAGGTTTCAGACAAGGCGACCCGTTATCCTGCGATTTCTTCTTAAATTCATCAAGGAGGGGATCCAACGAAAGGCCGGTGTGCATCGCAATGTCACCATTTTCTACAAAGGTGTCCAGCTCCTTGCGTACGCTGATGACATCGATATTAGCGGTCAGACCAAGAGAGATGTTACTGCTGCTTTCAATGCTATTCAAAAGGAATCAGCCAAAGTGGGCTTGACGGTAAACGAGAGCAAAACGAAGTATATGCTGTCTGCAAACAGTGGAGCGCGGCGTCTAGGCTCTCATGTTTCAGAAGGAAATTAAAACTCTGAAGTTGCGAAATAATTTACATACCTTGGCACCGCCGTTAAAACCAACAATGATGTCAGTCTGGAGAGAAAGCGAAGAACCACAATTGCTAATAGGTGCTACTATGAGCTCAGTTAGAAATTTTCTTTTTTATATATCAAATAATCTCTTAGGGAGAAAAAGACAAAAAGGGGGAAAGAAAAAGTTCACTAAAAACAATGCTTATCTGATTCCAAGGCACCATTTTTTAAAATTTAAAATTTTATTCAGCGTCCTCTCTCTCCACCTAGCTGAATACACATACACAACCTACTACCAGATACCATAGAGACGGGACACTTAAACGTCAAATTTACTGACGTTTAAAAAAAAAACACCTACGTTGTAGGTTATGAACGGAAAAAGGAGTTCCCCACTATTAAAAATTTTAAAACCTAAAGCGTAGTCGAAAATTGAAAAATAGAGTAATTTTGATAAATAAGGCTTAAATTATACAGATTTACTTTTTAATATAATTAAGTAACTTTTTTGCATAATTTCTGCTTAAATGTATAGAATATAAATTTGTATATAAGCACAATTAAGAATTTGTAGGTTTGTGTCTGTGTGCGCGTTACCGATTTTTTTATATGTTCGTTTCCCCTATGACCTATGACATCGTTTACAATTTATATATGTACGTGAATAGTTCGATTGCATTGTATAGTGTTATAGTGTTAAAACATGAACATTAAATGTGCCTAGAATATAAGTAATAAAAAACTATTTACGTACAATTTATAAAATATAACAATATATGAAAATAATAATGATTATTTCATTTAATAAATATAGAATATACTCGTATAATAATGAAAAGAAAAATATTCAAATTATATGTGCATTATTTCGTTATGTTAGGGTATTATTATCACAATACTGTAAATAATAAATAAATATATATAAGAATAATTGGCTAAAAAGTAAATAATATATAAAATATTTTTAAAAAAACGCCTTTCGCTCAGAAATATATGTTTTTGAAAGAAACTTCCATCCATTTAGCTCTCCTAATTTAAATACGAGTAAAACAAAATTCACTAAAAAGTCTACCAACGAATAAATTTAGTTTTTCAAACAAATGACCAAAACGATGACAACAGATTTTTTTTGGGATCAGAGGGTTTGAGAAACGCACAGTTGGACATCAAATGACTAAGTTTAGTCGGAGTTTAAGGACTGGTTACCAAATTCCAATGATTAGCAGAATTAAACACGTCACTAACACATATACACAGTTCTAAATACTTCAAATATGCGAGACCTCCGCCACTTGGAGTGGCGGCGACATTCAGGGAATCAATAGGAGGGGTCCGTTGACCAACCCACTCCCAGACGAAGTATTGCTTAACGGCTATGTACCGTCTGGGAGGCGTCTGAGGACGTGGTTTTAGTGGATAAGAGCCCCACACTACTGGTGCGAGAGCACCCAGTGTCTGTTTGCAGATTTCCACCTCCGAACCAAAAAAAAAAAAAAAAAATTTTAAAAATACTTCAAATAGAGTTATGTTAATAAGAGGACAAAAAATTATTTTTAGATAAATTCAGAATTATTTTACTAAATTGAAACATTGTTTTTGAGTAACTGCAAATAAGTTAAGTAGTACTAGAGTAACAATTTGTTAGCATTATTAATGCTATTTACAAATCATTAGTTTAAATAGTGTTTGTCTGAAGTAATCAGAAGACTTAGCGCTGTTTTAAAACAAATAAATAAATGCGAATTTAAAATTAGTACATTTTTATCGGAGGATTACCTTGAAACAGATCTCCTGATTTTAGATTTATTTATAAATATTAAAATGTTGGGAATATATAATTCCATTTCTTTCTATAAAATATTTTATTGTTATTCAATTCCACTTATTTGCTATTATGTGTTGTAGTTTAATTAGTTTATATTCATTAGAAAGAAGAAACCAAATAAAAAAAATTAGACAAGCCGTATTGAAATAAGTAATTACCTACTAAATAAGTATTTACAAATTTATGCTTTCAATATATTGAGTATAATTCCTAATATTAGTAATGAATCAAATTATCAAATGACGAAATATTTAAAGAAACTGATATTGGTACTTTTTGGCACAAGAATAGTAGTTACATTTTAACGAACGACAACCCTAAATAAGATTTTCTACCTTTCCCCACTGCTTTGTCTATCATTAGTGGGCAATCAGGATTGGTTTGTTTATCATTGGTTCTGAAAAAAATCAGCCACACTACTACAGTTTTGCACATGTGTTAGTGAGCGCAAGACAGGAGTCATTTCTCTGTATTCTCTGCCAATAGGCTCTCTCACTTTATTTTTTTTATAAACCAATTCAGAGGCTAGAGCTGGCGGAACTCTTTGGCGATACACGTAGGCAAATTAATTAATGTTTAGTAAATATACCCAAGAAAAAAGGTGCCTGGGCACAAAGTTCAACATCACCACAGTATTCCGCCTAGTCACCGCCGCAAAGTTTGGTATTTTCGGCCCAAACCAATCAGCTGGGCACTACACAAGCAGAGATCAGTATAATTCGCGCTCAGCACAACGGATAAACTGGTACAGAGCTAAAACTGCGGGAAATTACGGACAGAAACACCCGAATTAATCTTTTTTAACTCGATCGCGTCAAACAATCCATACCGCACCATTCACTACACGGGGTACGCACTTTGGCTACCTTTTCCGGGATATTTAACGCAAATTAAATTTATTTACAGCACAAGCTTTGCCTTACAAAAAATCTTATAATATATTTCATTTCCTGAAGCGGTTTGTAGCTGTTGCGTCAACAGAGTTGGTTGCGGTGGCTTATGCTTGTTATTAAATTTCTCGACACGGGTTGTGTTAACTTACCTATTGTGTCAGCAGAGTTGGTTGTGGTGGCTTATGCTTGTAATTAAATGTTTGTCAACACATGCTGTGTTAACTTATATAATGTATGCAAACACATGTCATTTAATTTATATGTTATTAGCTCATTACGTGCCCAATATAAACACACACAAGAACACACAACTAGGCTGTGACTGACTGCTGCCTTCTAACTATTGCATTATTATCATCAATCGCTCAGCCCGGCCACCCTCTAGTCTATACTCAAGCCCATCAATCCCATTCAAATTCCTAGTACAGCCAATCCAACTCACCACCATAACAGCAGGAACAAAATTTTACGTGAATATACAAAGGTATTTTCTGGACCACAACTATGACTAAGCAATATGGAGAATTTTTGGAGCAAATCGGAGCAAAACACAACTTTACTAAAGCAAATTTATACCAAAATCTTTAACAATACTTAAACATTGGCCGAGGTATTGCTCCGATTTTTCATACGGAGCAAAATATATTTACAATTCTTCACATACATTCTTTTTACTCATTTCTACATTTTTACTCCACAATACAAACAAACAACTACAAATCATACCAGTGGAGCAAAAAAGAGTAGAATGGTCCAGAAGAGACCTTTCTATACTACTAAAGCTTGAACTGTCACCAGAAACTCTGAAGCCTACTACATCAAAGGTTATAACAAACGCACCAAGCGATCAACAAGAAAAGAAAACTCCTCGGCCCCCACCAATAATGTTATAGGTAGAATGCGAGTATCAACAAATTTATAACATATCGAAAAAGAAACGTAAACTGAGTTCTTAAAGAAACTCCAAAATGATAATATATACAAAATCAGTGAATCATATCCTAATGACTATAGAAATTTACCAACAACGCAAACCAGCAAGAGTCTTTCATGGTTCACATACGAAAATGAACAATTTGAACCAACTCGAAGGATCTTAAAGATCTGTAAAAGTCTGCAGATCTGCAAGAACAAGGATTAAAAGCCACTAACACAGTCAATAACGTAAATTGGGAAACGAAAGAAACTTTAGATATGTCTCTTTTTACTTTTGAGGGAAACGAAATCATAAAAAAATACATGAAATAAAGACTATATTACACTCTGTAGTTATTATTGAGGGCGTGAAGCAATAAAAACTCATTCCCCAATGTAAAATATGGCAATCGTATGGTCACACGCCAAATTATTGTGGCAAACAACCAAGGTATGTAAAATGCACAGGAAAACACAAGACGATCGATTGTCAAAAGCCTAAGCAACAGCAGGAACCAAAGAATCCGCCAAAGTCCAATTAGTTTACCTATACAAAGTAATCAAATAAACTTTGCTAGCACACCTATTACCTAAATTTCAACAGCCAATGCACCGACATACTCCAAAGTATAAAAGAGAATCATCACTCGGAAGACACTAACATCCTACAACAAATACTAGAAAAACTTACGAAACAAAATGGGTTTAAGATAGCGCATGAAAAACCTTTCACCGAACTAAATATATATGAGCAAATTTTCAAATAATATGTTATGGAATACAAACGGCTTACTAAAACACCAGAATGCGCTGGAAATAATCCTGGACACAGAAAAAACTTACATCTCCTTAATATCTGAGACAAATTTTATCAAGCAATCATATATTAGATTCAAAAACTTCGAAACAGACCACACCATCCACCCAAATAACTGCGCATGAGGAGGTGCTGCAATTATAATAAGAAGTAATATAAAAATTTACGAATAATGTAGAATATCTACAGACGAATTCCAAGCAACAACCATTACGGTTGATGACGATAATAGTTTATCACTTACTGCAGTCTATAGCCCCCAAGGAATCAGATCAAATGTGATCGATATCCACAGCTAATCAACAGCCATGAAAACCGATTCTATAAAGCGCTTCAAATGACTAGATGCAGCACATTTTATACTGGGACTCCAACCTACTGGCCAACTGAACCACAAAAGACAACCGAACTTATTGATTTCTTCATCGTCAGAAAGGTTTCTACCAACTATCTCTGTATAGAAAACGGGTTGGATGTGAATTCTGACCATTCTCCAAGCTACTTAACAATCTACAAAAGTGTCCCAATGAAGGAACCGCCACTTACATTAACAAATAAATTTACTCGACTGGGAGTACTGAAAAAAATCCTGTCGGATGATGAACGTTACGCAGAAATAATCAATAATACAGTGTTAGATGGCGTAGTATTGGGCTGAACAGCATGCTTCGCGTAGTGTGGAGCAGAACACCAGCAAAAAGAACTATCACAGTAGGACACAAGTACATAAGTGAAATAAAATAAATGGTTGCAGAAAAATGCAGAGTATGTCGACGGTGGCAACAAACAAGATCTCCTTCTGACAAAAGTTGGCAAAATAAAATATCGAAAGAGCTCACAGTAAGATTCAAAAATAGCTCTCTTAGCAATTATCTAAGGGAACTTACAAATGAACGTAGCACTGAATACTCGCTTTGGAAGTGCACGAACGCTTTTCACAACCAACAGCACAATTCACAGCAATAAAAAATCAGACAATACATGGGCTGAAAGCAATAAAGAAAAAGCTAATACTTTCTTGGAGTACCGTCCAAGTATCTTCAAGCCATATGACGCATAAAGTGCATCCGAATTGGAAACTACTAATCATGACAATGACGTCGATATGCCTCCTGTAACGGATGCTGAACTATTCGCAGAAATTTAAAAAGCAAAAGCTAAAAAAGGCCTCAGGCTTTGATCTTGTCACGAGCGAAATCTGGAAACAGCTCCCACAAAATGCCATATCTGGAATACGAGCAATTATGAATGATACTTTCAAATTGGAACGCATTCCCTTTTATATATAGGCCAATATCCCTCCGATCTATAGCTTCAAAGCTAATGGAAAGGCTACTTGCTAAGCCCCTCAATCATATTATTGAGTAAAGAAAACTGTTACCTGCGCACCAATTTTATTTTCGCTCGAAACATTCAACCATCGACTAAGTTCACAGGATAAATGTAGTAATTGAAAACGCCTTTGAAGAATAAAAGGTGTGCTCCGTTTTCTTTTGGTGTCCAAAGCCTTTGATAAAGTATGCCACAGTGGTCTTCTCAATAAAATTAAAGCGCTATTACCAATATAATATTATAACATATTGAAATCATATTTATCAGATTGATTCTTTTGAGTTAAATACGGTAATACTCCGACCTCAACGAAAAAGCGGGCGCAACCCTGTACCTACTCTTTACATGCGACGTACCTACGGATGAGAACTGCGTCACAGCAACGTTTGCAGACGACATGGTCATTTTGTCGGTTGAAAAAACACAGACAAAATCTTCGAGTGGACATCTACATGACGCATAAGACTAAATTAAGCAAACTCGGTCCATGCTGACTTCATATACAATAAAATTAAATATCTTCCACCGTATATAAACGGAGTGCAAATCCCTTACAACAACACCGCCAAATACTTGCATATGACCCTGGAAACCAAACTCAGAAGGAATGCACACGTCAAAAATAAAAGAAGGAATTGGAAATAAAATTCCGAAACATGCATTGACCATATGAACAATATAATTTTCAACCAGGGCCAAAATAACAACGTTTTCACCCAAAGACTTAACAGAACCCAATACCAATGGATGTAGACCATTCTATTCATTCTAAACAGGTCAATTTAAAAATCAACCCCCGATGAATTATAACAGTTAACCCTAATATTTTTCAGTTAACCCTAATAACAACAATCAACAGAATTTCCCACAAAAACGATTCTTCGCTTGTGTATTACGAATAAAAAGCGAAGAGCCACAAACCTTAAAATTTTTGCTGGATACAGGTTCCAATAAAAATTACGGAAAATCATGTCTCATTAACTGTGCATTGAATAACCGAAAACCCATATTTACTAACTCAATAGCAGGAAAGATGAAAATTACTCAATTTACCGATTTAGACATCTTCGGAGAACCAATAGGCAAAATAAAATTATTTTTTTTGACCAACCTACAAACCGTCGATGGCATAATCGGCAACGACAGGCTTAAACAACTTAATTCTGTTATTTACACTGATAAGAATCTATTCACCTTGAAAAATAAATTAAAAATTCCTCTCAAACAATTTCAAACTTAGTCCGTGAACAAATTAGAAATTAGAACCTCACATGTTTCAAAACTGGAAGACATCAAATTAAAAACTCCTCTGAACCAATTTTCGACCCTATTCTCTGACCCTAATAATAAACTCACCTGTACTGCCAGGGGAAAGGGCGAAATAAGAACTATTTCAATAACCCCGTCTACACAAAATCATAACAAAAGCTAATGGCACTGAAATCGATCGACAAATAGAAGCATTTCTATTATTATATTAGATATGGTGGAATAGACCTTAAATCGCCATATTCACGTTTATGGATTGTTAACAAGCAAGAAGATTCATCACTATTATAAAAAGCCTAACGCCGTAACTATTGCAGATAAATATCACATACCAGAAATTTATGAAGTGCTTCAAAATCTTGGGAAAAATAAATACTTTACAACCATTGGTCTAAAAACCGGTTTTCATCTGATCAGCCCTTAGAGAGTCGGACATGGAAAATACTGTTTTTTCCATGAATAACAGGAAATATGATTTCACCAGGCTCCCGGTTGCGTTAAAAAATGCACCCTCCATCTTCTAACGGGTACTCGAAGATATTCTTCGCCAACACATACGAAATCGATGCTATGTTCACATAGATGACATCATGATTTTCGCTAGAAATGAGGAAGAACACTTTCAAAATCTGCAAATACTACTTGAAACACTAAACACGGCAAACCTAGAGGTACAATTGGATAAATGCGTATTCCTTAATACTTTAGTGGAATTCCTCGGCTTTATTGTATCACAAGATAGCTGAAAGACAAACCCCAAAAAGGTTAAAGCTCTTTTAGAAGTTCCCAAATCAAAAACACTCAAAGAATTAAGATATTTTCTTGGTATGTTAATAAAAAAAAGATAAAAATAGGGTGTACTACTAAATACCTAAGTAACTATACTACTCACAATTAACAACAAGTTGCTTTTATACAAGTGTGTCATAAAACCAATTTGGACGTTCGGAATCCAAGTATGGGGAACGGCAAAGCGGTCACACATTTCAAAAAATCAACGGCAGCAATCTGGAATATTAAGAGTTATCATAAGTCTGGTTGGTGCACAACAAATGAAGACATACACCACAAACTAAATATGACAAGAATTGTCGAAGAAATTAAAAAGATATCCACAAAACACTACGATACACTGCATTGGCATAATAACGAAGAAATAAACGAGTTGCTACATCTTGAAGAAACCACCATGCGCCGTTTAAAGAGAACTCGACCAAACGACCTAATGAACTAGGAAATCCAGCCCAAACATATTAGTAGTAGTATTATAAATGTAAATGTAAATAATTATTATAAACATAATTTTTATTATAATTGATCATAAATTGTTATAATATAATTATAGTGAATTATTATAATTAATGTAAATAATTTATGTTGTATCACTTCTTGGCACTGGCCAAAATGTGTTTTTTTTATATTAATTTCCAAACAAATGACCAAATCATGTAGAAGGTGTCAATATAATGGTGAAATCAAGGGAAATAAAAAGAAAAAAAATATTAAATAGGAAATGCTCTCGAATATTTACTTCATATGAATTATCGTTGTGACAATTTCATAGAAAAAGTTTTCGAATATTTGCAATTTTACTTAACCAATACAACAAATATATTAAAATTGAAGACAAAACGATTAAATTACAAGGCAGTTTCCTAATAAGATACCACAAAACTACATTAACTGTTGCAAACCAGACCTATTTCAGTAGAGAAATAACAATAACAAAGCCACTACCAGCACTAGTGCAACCAAGCAACGCATCAACCAAATTGGAAAAAATACTTTCGATCGAAATGCTCAAAAAATTTCAAACAGCAAACGCCGAAGAAATCAAACTACTAGAGACGAAACATTACATTGGATTTTCCACATGCTTCACCATTTCAACAGCTGTAAACCTCATCATTAGCATTATTGTTATTAAAATACGTATATCAAAAAAAACCATACCTATAAAAAAATAGCCAAAATCCAGAAATCCAATTCAGAAGATCACACTCAACCGGACCAAAATGCAAAAATGCAGAAGAAAAGGTTAGATAGTAGATTCAACAAAATACCCTAATTCTGAAATTGATACAAACAGGGACGTTTGTCTTTGGAGGGGGAAGAGTTAAGGAAAAATACATTCAAAGAATTCGCAATACAATAATTATTTGTAATGGTATATAATATTATTATACCCAATAATGCAAAAAGCTGACGCAGCGCCTGCTACTAATTGTCAACTATAAATACACAATTTTTTAAAATTGTCCCTTCGTAAAATTTTACTTTATATATATACAAATATATATATATATATATATATATATATATATATATATATATATATATATATATATTTGTATATATATTTGTATATATATGTGTATATATATATATATATATATATATATATATATATATATATATATATATATATATATATATATATATATATATATATATATATATATATATATTCATCACTATTATAAAAAGCCTAACGCCGTAACTATTGCAGATAAATATCACATACCAGAAATTTATGAAGTGCTTCAAAATCTTGGGAAAAATAAATACTTTACAACCATTGGTCTAAAAACCGGTTTTCATCTGATCAGCCCTTAGAGAGTCGGACATGGAAAATACTGTTTTTTCCATGAATAACAGGAAATATGATTTCACCAGGCTCCCGGTTGCGTTAAAAAATGCACCCTCCATCTTCTAACGGGTACTCGAAGATATTCTTCGCCAACACATACGAAATCGATGCTATGTTCACATAGATGACATCATGATTTTCGCTAGAAATGAGGAAGAACACTTTCAAAATCTGCAAATACTACTTGAAACACTAAACACGGCAAACCTAGAGGTACAATTGGATAAATGCGTATTCCTTAATACTTTAGTGGAATTCCTCGGCTTTATTGTATCACAAGATAGCTGAAAGACAAACCCCAAAAAGGTTAAAGCTCTTTTAGAAGTTCCCAAATCAAAAACACTCAAAGAATTAAGATATTTTCTTGGTATGGCAGGTGTACCGAAATCAGTAGTAATATGTAATGAACGTGTTATCACCTCAGCCACAATCCAAATCATGTTAAAAGATGAGCTGGGAATAGAATGGTAACTGTAGAACAGGAATAGCAAAACTATAAATTGGAAATTTCAAAATAGTACATGTGATCGAAATAGAACAGTATCAGACGATTCTTGAACAGATAAAAAAAAACAAAGTACCAAGACATACCACAGAATGATAGCGGACTCCCATATAAATAAGTAAGATAATAGTCGGACTCCAAAGGAATAAAAATATACGGTCCATCAACATGTTACGAACTGTTTGGTTATGAGTAGCAGGGTCTCTGTATCATGATGACTTTCAAATAATTAGAGCCAAATTAATAACCTTTTACAGAACAACAACAGAAAAGTAATAGTAAATAAAAAATTCCTGGGAGGGTTCATAGTTGGTGTGCTGTTGATTTCTGAGACGTAATAAATGCTTGGGGAAAAATTGCCTTTCATTGAAGGATCTCTGATGCGGACAAGTGGCGTGTCCGAAATAGCTATAAGATCTGCCAAAATATTTCAACAATTCTTCTGTAAATTATTACGGTGCTATAACCACACATACCACAACCAACACGTGGCATCAGTGGAAGAAATTCTTCCTAGCATAATATTATTCTAAACTTATTTCGTAATTTTATTTGAAATATTATTATGACAATTTCATAATAAAGCTTTCAAAAATTCGCAATTTCCAATGAATTTCTGTTGTGCCAATTTCAGAGATAATGTTAAGTAATGGTTTGATGAATGGTGTTTGAAAATTAATGAAGATAAGACTGTACAATTAATTTTTACAACTAAAACAAAATTTAAACCAATACCTTTTAAAATAAGCAATAAAGATATAAAAATAGGGTGTACTACTAAATACCTAAGTAACTATACTACTCACAATTAACAACAAGTTGCTTTTATACAAGTGTGTCATAAAACCAATTTGGACGTTCGGAATCCAAGTATGGGGAACGGCAAAGCGGTCACACATTTCAAAAAATCAACGGCAGCAATCTGGAATATTAAGAGTTATCATAAGTCTGGTTGGTGCACAACAAATACACCACAAACTAAATATGACAAGAATTGTCGAAGAAATTAAAAAGATATCCACAAAACACTACGATACACTGCATTGGCATAATAACGAAGAAATAAACGAGTTGCTACATCTTGAAGAAACCACCATGCGCCGTTTAAAGAGAACTCGACCAAACGACCTAATGAACTAGGAAATCCAGCCCAAACATATTAGTAGTAGTATTATAAATGTAAATGTAAATAATTATTATAAACATAATTTTTATTATAATTGATCATAAATTGTTATAATATAATTATAGTGAATTATTATAATTAATGTAAATAATTTATGTTGTATCACTTCTTGGCACTGGCCAAAATGTGTTTTTTTTATATTAATTTCCAAACAAATGACCAAATCATGTAGAAGGTGTCAATATAATGGTGAAATCAAGGGAAATAAAAAGAAAAAAAATATTAAATAGGAAATGCTCTCGAATATTTACTTCATATGAATTATCGTTGTGACAATTTCATAGAAAAAGTTTTCGAATATTTGCAATTTTACTTAACCAATACAACAAATATATTAAAATTGAAGACAAAACGATTAAATTACAAGGCAGTTTCCTAATAAGATACCACAAAACTACATTAACTGTTGCAAACCAGACCTATTTCAGTAGAGAAATAACAATAACAAAGCCACTACCAGCACTAGTGCAACCAAGCAACGCATCAACCAAATTGGAAAAAATACTTTCGATCGAAATGCTCAAAAAATTTCAAACAGCAAACGCCGAAGAAATCAAACTACTAGAGACGAAACATTACATTGGATTTTCCACATGCTTCACCATTTCAACAGCTGTAAACCTCATCATTAGCATTATTGTTATTAAAATACGTATATCAAAAAAAACCATACCTATAAAAAAATAGCCAAAATCCAGAAATCCAATTCAGAAGATCACACTCAACCGGACCAAAATGCAAAAATGCAGAAGAAAAGGTTAGATAGTAGATTCAACAAAATACCCTAATTCTGAAATTGATACAAACAGGGACGTTTGTCTTTGGAGGGGGAAGAGTTAAGGAAAAATACATTCAAAGAATTCGCAATACAATAATTATTTGTAATGGTATATAATATTATTATACCCAATAATGCAAAAAGCTGACGCAGCGCCTGCTACTAATTGTCAACTATAAATACACAATTTTTTAAAATTGTCCCTTCGTAAAATTTTACTTTATATATATACAAATATATATATATATATATATATATATATATATATATATATATATATATATATATATATATATTTGTATATATATTTGTATATATATGTGTATATATATATATATATATATATATATATATATATATATATATATATATTTATATATATACAAATATATATATATATATATATATATATATATATATATATATATATATATATATATATATATATATATATATATACGAGGTTTGATCAAAAATAACCGTTATTTTCAATTTTTTCAAAAAGTATTTATTTATTCATCAACAACTATCTTGTCCCCTTCAAAGTAATTCGCCTCAGATATAATACACTTATGCCATATTTATATATATATATATATATATATATACGAGTATATATATATATATATATATATATATATATATATATATATATATATTTATATACAAATATATATATATATATATATATATATATATATATATATATATATATATATATATATATATATATATAAATATATATATATATATATATATATATATATATATATATATATATATATATATATACGAGGTTTGATCAAAAATAACCGTTATTTTCAATTTTTTCAAAAAGTATTTATTTATTCATCAACAACTATCTTGTCCCCTTCAAAGTAATTCGCCTCAGATATAATACACTTATGCTAGCGTTTTTTCCAATCCTCGAAACACTTCTGAAACGCTTTTTTTGCTATCGCCAACAGCTCCTGTTTCGATTTTTCTTTTATCTCCTCAATCGTAGCAAAACGCTTTCCTTTCATCGGTGTCTTCAGTTTTGGAAAGAGGAAAAAGTCAGCGGGGGCCAAGTCCGGTGAATACGGTGGTTGAGGCATGATAACGGTTTTGTTTTTGGCCAAAAAATTACGCACAAGCATCGATGTGTGAGCTGGTGAGTTATCATAGTCCAAAATCCATGATTGGTTTTTCCACAATTCTGGGCGCTTCTGACGAATTGCTTCTCGCAAACGGCGCATAACTTCAAGGTAGTATTCCTTGTTGACCGTACGACCTTGTGGCAAGAATTCATGATGCACCACGCCATTGCAATCAAAGAAAACTGTCAGCAAAACTTTTACGTTCGACCGAACTTGACGTGCTTTTTTCGGTCTTGGCTCATCTGGACGTTTCCATTGGGATGATTGGGCTTTGGTTTCAATGTCATAGCCATACACCCACGATTCGTCACCAGTTATGATCTTTTTGAGGAAATCTGGATCGTCGTTGACGATGTTCAACAGCTCCTGAGCGATGTCCATGCGACGTTGTTTTTGCTCAACATTTAGCAATTTTGGAACAATCTTCGCTGCCGCACGTTTCATGCCTAAAACATCCGTAAAAATTGCTTGGCATGAGCCGAACGATATGCCAACATCATCAGCAACCTCTCTGATAGTGATTCGACGATTATCCAAAATCATTTTCTTCACTGCGTCAATGTTTTTATCGGTTGTTGACGTGCTCGGGCGACCAGGACGAGCATCGTCATTGACATCTTCTCGGCCTTCCTTAAACCGGTTATACCACAATTGAACTTGTGTTCTGCTCATAGTAGACTCGCCAAAGGCCACAGTCAACATTTCAAATGTCCTTGCGCATTTAATTTCATTTTTTACACAAAACTGAATACAGTTTCTTTGATCCATTTTTTCGAATAGTACAAAATCGAAGAGCACACCAAAACACGACTAACCTTTTTATCTGTCAAAAACAAACTGACAATCCAAAATGGTTGGTATTGCCAACATATATAACAGACATGTGTACCAACATAACAGAAAAAAAATGCGAACATCGAACATACGTAACTCACGAAAAGATGAAAATAACGGTTATCTTTTGCTCACACCTCGTATATATATATATATATATATATATATATATATATATATATATATATATATATATATATATATATATATATATATATATATATATATATATATATATATATATATATATATATATATATGAATATATATATATATATTTATATATATATATATATATATATATATATATATATATATATATATATATAAGTACGTGCCGACGTAGTGCACGCCCATCCGGCAGAGCAGCAGCGAGTGCACTGGCGACTTAGCGATTGTGTGGAACTGTCATGCCAGCAGTTTTAGGGTATCGGCTAAGTTAGGCTCTGCTTATTTTTATACCAGGCTATAAATATGTGTAACGTTTTCTTATTCGGCAGTCGGCATTTGGATAGAACGAATCGCTGACAAAATAAATTACTTAAACAAAATAACATTGCGTTTCAATTGGAGCCAGTGGTCGGCTTCATAAAATTATTATTTTTTATGTGACGCGTCGCGATCTCGTTAACTGGCACCGGAGCAGGGATCCTGACTCCTTTGTGGTATAGTGGTTAGTACACCCTCTTGAGGGAGACCGAGGTTCAATTCCTCGCGAAGGAGTCAGCGGTTCCTACACACAGCAGGGTTATCCCTTTCTTATTTCTGGTTGTTCATAAGCATGAGACACTCCCTTAGGTGTGAATATTGTCGTAACCATGGCAACACGGCAATTATGTTCTAATGCCTGAACAAATTCCAACATTGGAGACCAGTAGGGAAGAGGGAGCCCTTGCGTGAAGTAAATCGTGCCTTAGTAGGTTGCCCACGACTTTAAAAGTGGGCATCTAAAACGGAGAACACAATCCTTCCATGACCGGCCCAAAAGTTTGTGCGTGATTCTTCAATAAAATTGGCTTCAATTAAAATGAAGAATTCAAATTTAGAAATTTTAAAAAATATTTAAAAGCAAATAACACTACGATTCCCAAGGGACCCCCAGTTCATTAAATAAAACAGCCAGTTGCGACTCTGTAGCCCAAAAACCAAACCCTCCAGCTATGCTATAAAAAAAGGCCATAGCGGCTTCAATTAAATAAAATAAAAATTTTTGTGTGAACAATAGTGATAATAATTGTGCGCTAAGCGTGATTTTTCCAAGGTAAGTGCCTATTTAATTAATGCTTTTTTACATTTTGTTCCAAATATAATGGAAGATATTAGAAATTCTTTAACGAGCTTGACTGGAGCAGTCAATGCTCTAATAGAACAGCTGAAAGGGCTGGAAGGCCGCGTAGGGAGATTAGAAAGAACAGGGAACGAAACCCAAGTTTCCACCGCGGTTAGGGCAGAATTGAAAATAGTCGAAGATCGCATAGCGCAGGTCGAGGGCAGGGAATCGGAACCTGGCCTCAACCCATTCGGTGAATCAAATTCCGTAGCTCTTTCTGCCCCAAGAGCAGAACAGGAACCAAAATAAATATGTAAGCTTCCAGACTCTGTTAAGGAATTACAGGTGTTCGAGAGCAATCCAGTAAAATATGTTTCCTGGGTACATAGTGTCGAATCGATTCTCAAGGATTTTGAAATAGTGCGGGATAAGCCCATTTATAGAGCAATATTGCAGCACATAAGGCAGAAGATTCGGGGCGATGCCGATATGGCGCTGGAGTCATATAATATTTTTGATGACGAATGGCCATCCATTAAAAGCGTTCTGTCATTACACTATGCTGACAAGAGGGATATTGGTACTCTAGAACTCCAACTTAATCAAATATCACAGAAGGGGACCAAGTTGGATGAATATTATGCCATGGTTAATTACCAATTTTCCCTGATCATTAAGAAAATAAAAACAGCAGCATATTTCCAGGCGACGGTCAAGGCGTTGGTGGAAACCTACCGCAACCGTGCCTTGGACGGTTTTATACGCGGTTTAAATGGTGACCTTTTGAAAATGCTGATAATTCAAAAACCTATAACTTTACCAGAAGTATACTCTGCTTGCCTGGAGATACAGAATCTATCTCTAAGGAACAACACAATTCACTCGAATACTCTTAATAGAGTGACAGTCCCAATCAGTCAGGTACCTCGTATGGAATCTAAACCACAGCTTCCACTCAGACCATTTAATCGCTTTCCTCCAAGAGGTAACACCAATTATAACAATAACATGAACTTTTCATCGAACTATCAAAGAAGACCAATGGGATCTACTTCACCAGAGAGAATTGACGTTGATGAATCCATACAATCAAGACGGGCGAATTACATGAACCGCCCTCAGGGTGGCAACTTCTTCAAGCGAAGAGCCATGTCTGCCAACTACCCGCAAAAATATCAAAAACTTAACAATATTCAGATGTCAGAACCAGAGCTAGGCTTCTCAGAAGAAGGCTGTGACGGGCGCCTCTCCAGCGTTCCTTATATAGAGTATAAAAAACACAAGACGGCTCCATCCTAAACTTTCTAGTCGATACTGAGGCTAACAATAACTTCACAATTCCGTCCTTTACAAGAATCCTTTTCAAGTACATACTTCTGTGGGTAACATTAATATAAACAAGAAAGTGAGCGGCAAGTTTTTTGAGAAAGCTGGAAACAGCACCCATGTAACCTTCTACGTTTTGCCAGGCCTCGTGTCCTTCCATGGAATTATTGGTGGCGATGCCCTTAAAGATCTAGAAGCGGTCAACGATCGAAAAAATAATATACTTACGCTAAAACCAGGCATAAAAATTCCACTGAAGGCAAATATATCAAAAGAAGTCAACTTAGTCGAGCCAGGGAGTGTATCAGCTAGTGTCAATCTGCGCATCAATAATCTTCTAAAAAAATCTAAAGAGCTTTTTGGTCCAATTAATGAAAAGAATATGGTGAGGGCCGAAATCAAGACAACAACTAACGAGCCGATATATACAAAGAGCTATTCATATACCGCCCCAATGAGAGAAGAGGTAGAAAAACAGGTAAGCGAGCTCCCGTCCGAAGGTGTGATCCGTCCCTCTAATAGCCCATATAATTCGCTTATTTGGGTGGTTCCTAAAAAACAAACACCTTCTGATGAAAAACAGTATAGGATGTTTGTCGACTTTAAGCGACTAAACAGGGTGACTATATCTGACTCATACCCTATACAAGACATTAATTCAACCCTCGCCAGATAAGGAAAAGCAAAGTTTTTTACCACGCTTGACCTAACTGGTCTGGTTTCCACCAAATTCCGATGAAGCCATCAGATGTTCCAAAAACAGCCTTCTTGAGCATGAATGCTAAATATGGGTTTCTCAGATTGCCCACTGGTTTAAAAAACGCGCCGGTGATCTTTCAAAGAATGTTCGATGACGTGTTGAAAGAATTCATTGGAAAGATCTGCTATGTAAATATAGATGACATCATCGTTTTCGGCGGGTGCGAGGAGGATCATCTTGATAATGTTGATACAATTTTTTCCCGGTTGCGTGAAGCAAAACTTAGATTTAACCTTCTCGACTCATGAGAACAGAGGTGGAGTTTCTTGGCTACGTTGCAGCACGTGATGGTATCAAGCCTGACGAGAAAAAGGTAAAGGCATCGAGCAGATTTTGCCTCCCGAAACCTTGAAAGAACTAAAGAGCTTCCTTGGAGTATCATCTTATTATAGAAGATTTATAAAGGATTATGTGAGGGTGGCTAAACCCTTAACCAATTTGACTAGGGGGGAGTACGCATAGGTTAAAGCAAACTAATCAAGGAAAATTTCGATTAGCTTAGACCAACAGGCTCTAAAAGCTTTTCGAGAATTGAAATTGTTACTAACGTCTTGTGAGGTTTTAGCGTTCCCTGACTGAAAAACCATTCAATTTGACAACTGATGCCTCTGACTTTGCGATTGGAGCCGTCCTATCTCAGGGCGAAATAGGTAATGGTAATGGTAATGGTTGTACGGGTTAGGCTAAGGCATTATGCACTGCGACCAACTTGATCCATTGTGCGCCCCTTCGTACTTAATTATTTAGTATACTTAGTATATCAAGGAATCGAACCAACTCCTTTGGAGAGAGCATTTGAAGGTCTTCATCTTCACGTATATAGGAACCTCAGATCCTGTGTCTCCTGTGGCCTAATGCATCACAGTTGGTGATTAAGTGTCCCATAGACTCCTCTTCATCACAGCAGACTCTGCAAATGCTCGTGCTAGATATACCTATTTTGTGTAGGTGTTTGTTGCAGGCGAAGTGGCCTGTTAATGCTCCAGAGAGTAATCTAAGGCATTTTTTGTTTGCTCTATTAGCGTCAAAGCTCAGGAATTTTTTGGAGTGATTGAGGCCGTCAATGACATTCCAATATTCACTGATTTTATGTTGGATCCATTTTTTGGTCTCTTGTTTTATGTTGTTTTTATTAAAGCCAAAGAAGGGGGTGGGTCCAATAAATGATCCTTCAGCCCCTTTTTTGGCATAAAGGTCTGCCTTTTCGTTACCTTCGTGTCCTTCGTGTCCTGGCACCCAAATCAGAGAGACCTGATTGTGGATGGCCAGTTCGTTGAGTGCGTTGTTACACTCTATAACGACTTTTGATGTAAATGTGTAGCTTTTAAGAGCTTTGAGAACTGATTGACTGTCTGAGAGGATTTTAATTTTCACTTCTTTAAGTCCTCTTTTAGATAAGATTTCCACTGTTTCCGTTATAGCATAGAGCTCCGCATGGAAAATCGTGGTATCTGCACTTAGGGTTATTGATTTGTGTGCTCTAGGTCCCACTATTCCTGCTCCTACCCCCTGGAGCGTTTTGGATCCATCTGTATACCATTTTTGCGAATCCTCGTGTAGCCATGTTGGGCTATCGTTCCACTCCTCCCTTGATGGGAATATGACATTGTACCTCTTGGTGAAATTGAGTACTAAGTCTGTGTGGTCACTTGCCTGGGTCATGTGCGTAGCATCTTTGACCAAATTTAGAATTTCTAAGTGTCCAGTGAGATTTGCTGGTTTGAATTTTTCATTTGTATGGATTGAGAGTGCTTGCCTTGCAGCTTCCTCTTGTATTGCTAGGTGTAGCGGTGGTAAATTTAACAGCGCTTCCATGCCAGCAGTTGGGGTAGTTCTCATAGCCCCTGTGATGCTTAGGCATGTCAGCCTTTGTAATTTGCACAGTTTTAATACGGCTGTTATTTGTATTGTTTTTCCCCACCATACCAATGCCCCATATAGTATGATGGGTCTAACCATTTGGGTGTATATCCAGAAGGTCATTTTGGGGCTCAGACCCCAGGATTTTCCCAGAAGTTGTTTTGTAGTCCAAAGGGTTTTCGTGGCTTTTTTTAATACCGAGTTAAGGTGTGCCTCCCAGTTGAGTTTTTTATCCAGGATGATACCTAGATATTTTAACTCTTCATGTAAGGGTACCTCTATTCCATTTAGTTTTAATGTTGGGATATCAAATGTCCTTTTCCTGGTGAAGGGGACAATAGTGGTTTTGGTGGGGTTGATTGATAGCCCCTCTTTCCTGCACCACTCCCATGTAGTGTCTTAGGCATCTTGCATCAGGTCTCCAATAGTCCTTTCATGATTGCCTTGGATTATTATAGATGTCATCTGCATATCCAATTGTTTTGTATCCTTTATTATTAAGGATCTGTATTAGGTTATCAACTAGTATGGACCATAGCAGTTCCAGAGTGATAGTACTCCCCCCTGCGGACATCCCTTTACCGCTGTAACACTCATGTTAACTTGCCCTAAAGAGGCTGTGATTATTCTTTGGTTTAGCATATTGCTTACCCATTTTACTATTGCTGGATCTGCTCCCCTGTTGGAGAGTGCCAGTTCTATTGCTTGAAGGTTCGATTTGTCGAAAGCGCCCTCAATGTCCATGAATGCACAGAGGGCTACCTCCTTTAGGCCTAGTGCCTTTTCAATATCACGAACAATTGTGTGCAGTGCTGTGACTGTAGATTTCCCTTTTTGATAGACAAATTGTAGCTTATGTAGTGGAGTATTACAGATTACCTCCTCTCTTAGGTAGCAATCCAATATCTTTTCCATGGTTTTTAACATGAAGGACGTTAGACTGATTGGCCTGTAGGATTTGGGAGATTCAGGGGGTTTATTTCCACCCTTTGGTAGGAATATAGCCTTGACCTCTCGCCAAACCTTAAGAACATATCCACATATTAAGGTAGATCTAAAGATTTGAACCAAAATTTGCATTAATCTCCTGGTCCCTTTTGAAAGTAGGGCTGGAAATATACCATCAGCTCCAGGTGATTTGTAGGGTTTAAACGAGTTGATTACCCATTCAACCCTTTCAAATTTTACTATTCTGAAGATAGTAGAGTTTCTTGCCCTGTAGCGATCATTGTCGCTGGTTGTGTTAGGCCGGCAATCAGGGAAATGAGCTTTAAGAAGAAGCTCTAGTGTATCATTAAAAGTGTTTGTGAAAGTACCATCCGGTGCCTTTAGAGTGCCAATTGGATTAATTACCCCCTTGGACAGTGATTTTTGTACTCTGGCTGTCGTTGGGACATCTTTAAGTTCTTCACAGAAGTTTTTCCATGAGTTCCTTTTTGATTTCCTCTGTTCCTTGTTGTATAGTGTCAGAGATTTCTTATATTCCTCCCATGTTTTGTATTTCATTGCGTCATTGAATTTAGACCTTGCTATTTGACGCAAATTAGCTAGTTCTTTGTTCCACCAAGGGACCCTCTTCGTTGAGGTTGTTGTCTTGAGTGGACTACATTCGTGATATGAGGATATAATGGAGTCAGTCAGAGCTTCAACTGATGCATCCAATTCCTCTGTCGATGTGAAGCATGCTTCTGGTTAGCTTAGTTTCTAGGCACTCTGAGTATTTATCCCAGTTTGTTGATTTAGGGCTTCTATAGAGCATTACGCTCTTATTTAACCCCATGATTTCAAAGAGAATATGTTTATGATCAGACATTCAGTCCTTATCAGACACTCTCCAATTCGTGATCATATCAAGTGAATTATTTGTTATGAGTGTTAAGTCAAGAACCTCTTGTCGTATGGCATTTTCAAAGGTGGGTTTATTGCCCCTGTTTGCAATAGCTATGCTAGTTTGTAGTAAAAATTCTTGGAGTGACTCACCTCTTGTGTTTGTATCTGTACTGCCCCAGAATGTATTGTGCGCATTTGCATCGCAACCAATGATTAACGTCTTGTTGTGTGTCTTACAGTAGTTCACTAGACCTATGATATTCGGTGGTGGTGCTTCGTTGGTATCCCCTGGAAAGTAAGCTGAGGCTATGACAGCCTCTATTTTCTTCCCATTTGCATCCACTTCGACGAGTACTGCTGCTGTGTCGCCATTCATAAACTCTATAAATGGCAGATATTTAATGTTGGTATCAATGATAAGTGCAGCCCTTGGTTTGACTGGACCCACGTCATAAATTATCTGTGTGTTTGGTATCTTGAGGCCTTGACTCTATGTATCCAGGGCTCCTGGATAAGCCCTATGTTGGTGCTTCCACAGGCAAACCTTCTGCTAAGTTCGGCCGTTGCAGCCTTAGCATGGTGAAGATTTGCCTGGATGCACTTCATGTTGGTGCTACTGAGTTGGGATTGGATGGAGTACTTTCGTCCTCTTCTTCCAACTCCACAGCATACATTTTATCCACCAGCTCATTAGCATTGGCGGATGCAGCCTTTAGCCTGAGATTCACTTGGCCAAATCTGAAGTTGACCTTATCACCGGATTCCACAAGGCTGGCTGCTGATTTCTGGTCTACTGCTAGGACCAGAGTTCCGTAAGAGCCTCTTTCAGCTCTTCGTAGTGCACGCCATGACTCGACGTGGAGGCCTTTGTTCTGCCCCTGCAAAAAGTCTAGGATCCTAGCGGTCTCCAGGGACTGGGAGTTGGGAAAGTACCCCACAGCGATCCGCGAGCGAGGTATCTTGGACTCCTCTGTGACCCATAGTGAAGCACCTTCCCAAGGCGACGCGTTGGTGATGGCCGCCTTTAGCCAGTCTGTTGACGCGCTATCTTTACAGTGCAGATCCATGTATCCTGCTTTGTAGATAGCGCCCAGGAACGCTGGTTTTGTAGCCTGTTGTTTCCCGGCTATTATTTTATCCAGGAAGAGTTTCTGGATGAAGTCAATTTGCTCCGTTGTTAGGGGCGTATTGGGATAGTCCCTTGCGAGAACTGCCATTTTGATGCCTGTCACCACATCCTTGTAGGAGGCAGTGGGCTGCCTATTCTTGGATGTCTTTGCAATCAAATTTGGTGCGTCTTCTGCATATGTTGCTGCTTGTGCTGTTTTAATAGCCGGTGCTGCTGCTCCTGCTGCGGCCTTGGTGGTGGAGGGTTGATCATCCCTTAGCCGCTTTTTATATGTGGCCTCTGGAGGTGTTTGTTCGGCCGAACTCTGCCTTCTGGGACCTGGTTTTCCGCCTTCGATCTTCCGCGCCAATCGAGGGCTGCTCTGCCTCTCTTTGCTGAGGTGCTGTGGCCTCTTTGTGTACCCTATTGTGGCTGCTCTCGCCATTTGGTTTTTGTTTGTTGTCTGTGTTCATTTTTGTTCCCACGAGTAAAGGGGAAATATCGGTCCACTACGCCAGTGCCCCGGTAGCGCACTAAGGCATGGATTGAAATGGGGCCTTGCCCCATGTTCGCTATTAAGCTTGACTCTACCCCGTCAAGTAAGCCCACCAGCATAGCTGTTCCACTGTGGGTTTAAGGGGTTTGTTTGGGTCAATAGGCCCGTCCGCGCTCCAGACTGGAGATCCAGAGCGCGGGCGGACCCTTGCCGCAGGGAGTTTTCCTTCTCCCCGCGCGGCAATCGGCGGCTCAATTTCAGCAGAGACATGACCGTACTGAAAATGAGCCATTGGTCTGAAAGATAGCCGCACTTCCCCGAAGGGCTGACCAATTAGCTAGCGCCAAGCGGGCAACCTAGCTAGCCCCTCAACGTCTGACCAGGAATCGTAGTTATCTACTTTCAACCTGTGCGTTGGTGGTAGTTCTTTGTTTATAGGCTGGACCACATCCCAGTCTTCCATGTAACATGTTCCAGCACATATCAAGCCCCTACACCGCGACAAGGTGACTACCTACGTAGGAGCCGAAATAGGTAAGGATAGGCATATTGCCTATGTGTCACGTTCCTTGAATAAAACCGAGGAAGACTATGCGACAAACGAGAAGGAAATGCTGGCGATAGTATGGGCCCTGAATAACCTTCGCAATTATGTTTATGGTGCAAAAAACATTAAAATATTTCCAGACCACCAGCCCCTAACTTTCGCATTGGGGAATAGAAATTATAACGCAAAACTTAAGCGATGGCAGGCCCGAATTACGAGTTGATTTACAAGACTGATAAATCAAACTTTGTAGCCGATGCTCTTTCGAGGCTTAAAGCGAAACTAAATCACTTGCCAGGTTCAAGCGATTCTGTTACGGATATAGCTAGTGAAGGCCTAGATTCTCCCACTGAAACAGCCGGCTAAGGCAACGCTTCAACAGCCGCCACCATGCATAGTGCGGAAAGGGACAGCTCTGATTTAATTCCTCACGTAGATACTCCCTTCAACGTATTTAGGAACCAATTGGTTGTGAGACAAGGTAATGATCTTCACTGTTGAGAAACGCCACATTCCGGGTACAAGCGCCACTACATATCTAAGGAAATTAATAGTGCAAATTTAATAATCCACTGTGGAGGACGTAACGAATGAAGAAAGGATCTATCGGATCATTGAGGATTTTTTTTTTTAAGCAATTCATATTTATTGTAATAACTCATATGGAGACTAACAATAAGAAAATATATCTTAAAACTAGAGAACAATGTATCACTGCTCCTTACCACTGTATGGAGAAGATATTAGTGAACACTTATTATTTTAGAAAAACAATAAAAAATAAAAATAAAAGTAATTATAGAAATTAGTAATGATGGCTTATTAAATAATAGTTTACAATGGTGATAAGTCTGCTCTCTTCAAGCGGGTCGTGGGCTTGTTTGTAGTAAATTCCTAGCTAGTATATTGGGGTGGTTCGATAATTTCAGTTGGTACTTCTTTTTGACATCTGAATGCTTCTGACCTATTAGAGGCACACCTAGATCTCGGTGAATGTTTAGGTTTTTCATGAACCACGGTGCACCAGTAATCGTGCGTAGTATTTTAGACTTGGTCCTTTGCAACAGTTCGGTGTTTGATGTTTTTGCTTCTCCCCACAGCTGAATTCCATATGTCCAGATGGGTACTATTATGGCTTTGTATAAGAGTACTTTGTAGTCAAGGCTTAGTTTTGAGTTTGAATTTAAAGGCCAGTTAAGACTTGCAGCTTTTAGTTTGATGTGCGCTCTTTTCTTTTCTATGTGTGTTCTCCAGGTAAGGCATCTGTCGAGGTGAATGCCGAAATATTTCACTTCTGTCTCCTGTGGGATAGTTTTGTTGTTTAGTATGATTGGAGGACACGGGTGTTTGTTGAGTGTAAATGTTATGTGTGTGCTTTTTTGTTCATTTACTGCGATGCGCCAGTTCAAAAGCCAATTTTCAACCACGTGTAAATGTTCGTTGAGATCACGCGATGCTATTTGACGGTGCTTGTGGCAAGTTAAAATCGCAGTGTCATCGGCAAAAGTTGAAGTGAGCAGATATTTGTTTGTTGGTAAATCTGAGGTGTATAGTGTGTACAGTATCGGTCCAAGAACGCTTCCTTGAAGTACTCCAGCTAATATATTCATTTCTGGTGAAAAGTAATCTTCACATTTGACTTGAAATCGCCTACCCTTTAAGTATGATTCCAGGATACTATGAAAATTTGAAAGCAGAAGTTTTCTTACCTTATATACGAGGCCCTCGTGCCACACTTTGTCAAAGGCGTGTGCGACATCGAGGAACACTGCAGAGCAGTATTGTTTCTCCTCGAACACCTTTCTGATTTGGGGCACTGGTCGGTGTACTTGTTCAATAGTCCCATGCCTTTTTCGAAAGCCAAACTGGTGGTTAGGTATTACTTTATTCTGTACCAGATATGGAGTTAATTTTGATAGCAATAATTTTTCGAATAGTTTCGAGACGACTGATAACAGGCTTATTCGTCTGTGTGACGAGAGCTGTGTTGGAGTTTTCCCAGGTTTGGGTATCATGATTACGTGGGACAGTTTCCAAACTTGAGGAAAGTAACCTTGTCTAAGAATTGTGTTAAATAATATTGTTAAATGCTTTACTGCAAGCGGAGGTAGCTCCATCAACGTATTTGTGGTTAGCAGATCGTGCCCTGCCCCTTTCTTTTAATCTAAATGAGTTGAGATAAAATGCCACACTTCTTTAGGCCTCAACCGTAGGTCCATCTGGGGAATTAGGTTGTTTAATGTTGGTATTTTAAAGTTGTTAATAGGAGGATTTGGTTGGAATGCAATTTTAAGATGTTGAGCAAAAGCTTGCCCTTTCTCCTCATTGCTTCTTGCCCATCTTCCGTCTATAAGCCTTATAGGCGAGTCCGATTCTATAGGATTATTTGTGTTTTTGACTGCATTCCATAAGGAGTAGTTTGTGGATTCAAGGGGGTTCAGGTGCGAGATGTAGGCCTGTGTACCTCTTTCAGTTTCCTCGCGCAATGCGTTTCGCAGTTTGTTTTTGGCTGTCGTGAATTTTTGCTTTAGCGCTGGTGACCTGTGATTTTGCCACAGTCGTCTGAGCCGTCTCTTTGCCGTTATCAGTCTTTCAATTTCGATTGATGTTGAGCATATTGACTTGCGTGGGATTCGGCCGTTTGGGGGTGAAGCGCGGATTGCTGATGATACCAGTCTGCAGTGGAATGATTGTACTGCGGAATCTAATTCATCCGGGCTTTTAAGACTACAATTATCAGGAAGATGACTGGAAATATATTTACGGAATTTTAACCAATTTGTTTTACCTATTACTAATCGAAAAGGATGGTTTGCGTCTTCTGGGTATTTCCTTAGGTGCATTATAACTGGGGAATGATCTGAATTTAGTTCAAAGCAAGATTCCGAAGACAGACGTTTTTGGTGGAGTCCTTTCGTTATTGCAAAATCTAGTAAGTCCGGGATCTTCCGTTGATCCGTAGGCCAGTAAGTGGGTTTACCAGAAGACACATAAGCAATTTTGTTACGCCGATTCGTCAAGGCGTAGTATAACTGTTTACCCTTGGGATTTATAAGGCGTGAGCCCCATTGCGTATGTTTAGCGTTGTAATCACCGGCTGCTATAAATTTTTCTCCCAACGACTTGAAAAAAATTTCAAATTGGGCTGTTGTGACAGTGTGTCTAGGTGGGCAATAAACAGATGATACCGTTATGTTGGCGTCCCAACATTGCAGGCAGAGGGAGGTCGCTTGGAGATATTCCTTGTCGTAGTTTTCTAGTGAGTGGTGTTTTATGTGGTCTTTTATGAGTATGCCTGGCCCACCTCGAACTTTGCCATCGGGATGCAACGTTTTGTAGAACTTATAACTTTTTATTTAAAAATTGTGATTCAGAGTAAGGTGAGTTTCAGAAATGAGTAATATGTCTATTTTGCTGTTAATAAGGAAATTTTGCACTTCAAGTTGGTGCTGGCTAATACCGTTCGCGTTCCAATGACAAATTTTTAGAGTATTCATTTGTTTGCAAGTATGGATTTCAAAAGTTGATTTTGATTATTTATTAGATCTTGCATCATAGAATGCATTGAGGACATGAACTGTGTCATACATTCCGTTAAGCGGTTTTGGCTCGGTACTGTGTTGGTGCATTCTTTATACTTATTTGGTGTTTTCCTTTTTTTTTTTGCTGTTTTTTGTTATGTTTTTAAACGGACTTAGTTTTCGCTTAATATTTATATAGCGGTCCATGCCAGTCTGTATTGCCGAACTATTCTGTTTTGCAGTTTGCTTAATGTTGTTGGTTACTGCTTTGTTGGTGGCTGTAGCGGTTAATGTGTTTGCTGTGGAGAGAGCAGATAGTGAATTACGCGTAGGCGCTGAATATCATCAGTTTTTGAAACTATTCTGATTGCTTTACTGTTTAGTGTACGCTGAGCTTTCATCACCAAACGTTCGGGCGACTGCTCAAGTATCAAATTGTCTGTGTCGTTAGAGAGCATCAGATCTTTGCTCACATTGTACGATGCGTTATCTGCCTTAGCGAGCTTACGCTCTGGTTGGGGAGAGCGTAATGTGCTCATAAGCACGCCTTCTCAGCTATTGTTTGTTTACAATTTATATTTATGTTTATGTGTGTGATTTTTCGTTTCAATACTTACTCGAAGCACCTTTTATTTATTTTATATTTAAGTTTTTTGTTAAATTTTAATTATTGTTTTTTTTTTTAGAGTCTGTCTCAGATTTAATTAAATATTGATTGCCAGATTTGGCTTATCACCTTATCGTACTTGATTTGAACAACATTTTTTTATTATTATTAATTCCATGACATTTGACACAATAAAACTATACTTATGCTAACAAAGGTAACTAAAAGACATAATTATAAAAGAGTCAAATATCAAATACAATAGAACAGGTTTTATGCTGGTGTTAAATATTCGTATTTTTGTGCGCAGCGATATCACACGAGAACGCCAAATTCGATCTAAATCCCGGAATGCAGACCGTGCTTTGTTTATGCGTGCTGCCACATCAGATATTGCACCCCCATATTTTGTTATGTAGCTACCAAGTGTTGTGAGTTAGAACCATACTACCTACGTGTAGTTTACTCACAGCACCGACTCCTAATAGATGCCACACTATGTTAAATTAGCATGTGCTAAAACGGTGCTATAATAAGGCATACTTCTAGGGTTTAAGTATTTCAAGTTAATGTGATCTGTGCAACGTTATTATGTAAGCTTTTAGGGTGTTACAGTTCCGCAGTCGAGTTGACGAGGGCAGCATAGTGCGCCGTCGCCACTTTTGAAGTGGGTCAGTTGGCTTGACCAACTGACACCAATTAACAGGTGCAGAACTGGAACACCAGAAAGGTCAGTTCACAGACTGAGATAGGTTTTTAAAAATAGTATATAAGCATTAGGTTTCGTAAGAATAAATCTCTTCTTGTGTTGTGAAACTGAAAGGTGAAAAGTGTTTGTACTTTACGTTAGGGTTCTTGATTTTGCAGCCACGCGCCCGGAAGTACTGCGACAGGACGTCCCCAGTCAGGCAAGGACTCGAGATCCCCAACATTTTGGCGCAGCCGGTCTAAAGGACCTATTGGAGCAATCCCAGGGCAAGGAACCCTGAAGCAGAGAGGCATCCTGCAACGAATTCGAAGGACCTCATCTAAGGACACTGTGGAAAAAAGGATGTCATCGGGAAAAATAATGGTGAGTAGAGTGTATAGTAGCGTAGAATAAGTAGATACTTCTGCGACCCTGAAGGCGCCGTAGCGCTGGTCAAAGAAGTCGCAACCTATAGGCGCGTTTGCGCTGTTGCACGCAGCTTTGAATGGCAACCATAAACCGTCAGTATGATCGGACGGTCTATGTATGTTCATCCTAGCTGTGAGGATTTTTTTTGTAGGGGATTTGAGTTTGTTTGTCGTGAGGGACCTTTATATTGTTTATAAGGCCATGTGGTCTATGTTGAGAAAGTTAAATTGTTTTTGTATTGTTTAAATTCTGAAGTTCTGAATTTTTCTTGTTGATTTAAATGATTGGCTTTTGAGCTTAGGGTATTAGGAAAAAATATTTCAAGAAGTGTCTACAACACGTGTTGTTGCATCAAAGTTTTTTGTAGTTCGGAAACTACGATTTGCGTAGCAATGTTGAAGAAAATTTTTAAATGCTATTATTATGTGGCGCATACGTTACGGGTTTATTTTTTAATATGGATTCAGATTTCCGGGAATGAATCAAGACACTTTTGCCGGTAAATCAAATTTCGGTTTTTACAAACATATGGCCTTTTCTATGGATGTATTAAAGATGGTGAGAGGAAAACAAGGAGTATTGGTGAGTAAGTCAAGGACCAATTTGCATTGATGGAAGGACTTAATGGACGCCGGTAGACAGCGGGTATGGAACTTTGTGATGGAACACAAGTATAGCAGAATATGTATATAAAGATAGAATTTACGGTGGAATGTTTTTTAAAAAAAAAAAAAAAAAAAAATTTGTATTTATCAATAAGTAAGATGGAATAAAATATTGGGATAAGTTAATAACAAGTTTTATCAATTATTGGATTTTTATTTGTAATTGGGATACGACATCTGTTCTGGCATTTGGGATATGACGAAGGAAGCGCAAGGATTACTGCTGAGACAGGAACAAATTGGCGAAACGATTGAAAAGCTGGTCCGTAACTTTAAGAAAGACTGCAGGTTACGTAAGGACAACGTGTATTATCGCAAGCGAATAACACAGTTGCAAGATCTGGGGAGAGAGTTCAACAATAATCACGGACTGTTGTTGCCTCACGCAGTTGAGTACGGCAAGGGAAAATATTTTGCGGAAAAATACGCAGACTACATAAATAGTCTGGTCAACGAATGGGCAGATACATTTAGTTCTGAATTAGAGGCACTAGGGCAACATACAGTGAGTTTGGTTTCGCCAGACGAGGAAGTAAGGAACAGATTAAAATCAATACAGTCAGAGGTGAAACTGTTTACTGGGAAAATAGTTGACCAGTTCGAAGCGAGTACAAGCAGGGAAGAAGCTCAGGAATTGTGGAAACAGGCGAATGCCGGAGGAGCTGCGTCACCATTAGAAGTAGCGGATCAAGCCTTGACGGCAATCCAAAAAAGGACAGAAGAAAAGTTGTTCAAATTTCATGAGAAAACAGAAGATTTGAGAGCACAAAAAGAGTATCTTGAGAATAAGGGAAAGGAAGCAGCAACGCTGTTGGAGAAGGAGTGTGCAGGATTGAAAAGAGGACGGGCGACCAATAGCAACCCACATAGAAAGGAGAGATCAAAATCAGCATCGGCTGGATTTACACAGACAGTGTTGACATTGCCTCCTGAAGTTCGCTGGCCGGAGTATTTAACTCCGGAAGGGATAGGTCGTGTGGTAAAGCCTACATTAAACTTGACTGGGGAGAGTGAAGCGGAGTTTTTATTTGGCGCATCGGAAATCGGTGTCGAGCCATTTTCTCCGGAAAGTCCGATAAATAATAAAAATCAGGTATATCCACCAAACGATCCAGAAGCAATAACGGTGCAGCAAAGTCCCAATACAGTGGACGATATTTCGCCTGTACGGGCAAACGGTCGAAGACTCATAAGTTTGAGTCCGTCGCTAGTCAAATACATTTCAGATCCAAGGGGAGTGAATTTGGAAACCACCCAAAAGGATAACTCTCAAATTTTACCAGTAATAAGTAATACAGGAATACGTAAAATGGGTATCGAGGATATCTCCAAGACCGTGTCCAGGCTAGTACCTGTGTTTACTGGTGCTGTTTCAGAAGATTTACGGTCGGAACTCAGTAGGTTCATTCAAGGTTGTGAACTTGCAAAGCGAAGCATAAGCCCCGATGAGCTGCAGGACTTCTTTGACTGTGTTAAGCAAAGGTTATTTGGAGATGCGTACAACCTTGTGCTGCCAAAACAATTCACCAGTGTAAATGAACTTTACGGCCTTTTGAAGAAAACTTACCTTAAGGAGAGAACTCTGGAAGATATATCCCAGGAGATTAGAATCGGGAAACAACTGGCAGGGGAAGACATTCGCGCGTTTGCCAGGCGTTTGGAGTCACTTCGGATGTTGGCCCAAGAAGTAGTCAAAAATAAGTACGATGGCGTTGGTGATACCGCGTTATTGTACGAAGTTGACAAGTCAGTGTTAACGACTTTCGTAGTGGGGCTCCGAAATTCCGCTCTTAAAATTCATATGCTGAATAGCAAAACAGGAAATCTGGAGGAATTGGTAGAAGAAGCAATTCGAGCGCAAGTCCTTGTGGAACGGAGTACGGCCGGATTGGGGGAGATACACATGTTGGAAAATAAACAGGACAATTTAACTGCCGCTGTCATGGATAGAGAAGGAAATAATTTCGTCCCAAACGTATACAGAGGAGCGTATAATCCCGGTATCTCCGACAGCAGAGCCGCGTATCAGAGAAATCCGCACAGGGGGGTTGTACAGAAGGCTCCCACATGTTCATTCTGCCATATGCCAGGCCATACAAAGGATGAATGCATTATACGCAAGAATACGCCCTATTGTATGGAGTGCCAAACATATGGTCATGAGGCAAGTAGGCAGTGTCGATTAGACAATAAATGGGATCAAAGTAGAAGGCAGCCAGCTACGAGGCGCCCAGATCCACACTTAAGGGACAACAGGGGTAGTGGTCCTCGAGTCGGCTCAACGGAAGGGATTAACCAAGGAAGAAATCCTTTCAGCACTGGGAATGGTCAACAGCGGCCAAACTGGGATACTAGAGGAGGACAAAAGTTAGGCAACACCCAACAGGGGTTGAAATGCTTTTCATGTGGTCGGATGGGACATCGAGCTGCGGAGTGCAGGGATAGGCAGTTCCAACAGAGGAACCAGGGAAACTTCCAGCGGCCCAGTCGAGGCCAATAGACTGGAAAGCCAAAAGAAAGGAAGCAACAGTTAGGCCGAAGGTACGTGTGACTGGTAATGAAGGAAGTACAGTCCAGGAAAAGGAGGAGCAAGAGGCTCTCCAATACCACGTACCAAGTAACGTAAGCACAATGGTTCAAATTACGGAGGAGCAAGAGTCTCTCCGGGGGAAAATTTTTGATTGCGTATTGATTTGGGTAACTGTGATGATTCTAGCACTTAGATTAAGTTTCAATAATATTAGAGAGTATAGTCCAATCGCCGCGTACGTGGTACGATGATGTATAGTTAAGGTATTAGCGGTAATTTTGAGGGAGTATAGGGTTGTAAGGCATAACTGTGGTGCATGGAGGAGAAAATTGGAAGAGTTAGGAAGTAGATACGCGTCCATTTTGGAGTCAAAAGGGCGTTGTTTCGTTGTGAGCAGGGTAGGAGATGCTTTCATCGAGATACCCTGCAAGGAGGCAGCTAGTGGAAAGCTAGTGCTTTTGATAGATTCAGGGGCGGATACTAGCCTTGTAAAATCTAGTGTTTTACGGAAAGGACTAGTTATTAACCCAAAAGATGTAAGAACGCTTAATGGAGCGTTCGGAGGTTGCATCAGAACACTGGGGTCACTTAAAATAGGGCACAGTAAAGTTAAGGGAATGAGTTTTAGAGTGCACGCAGTTGAATTGGATAGGGAAGGTATCCCGGCCGATGGGATAATTGGCCGCGATAATCTCTGGGGCCGCACCATACTGGATGCGCTGGAGAAACAGTTATCATTTTATGATGATAATAAGAATAGAATCCTTACTCTCCCATTGAAGTCATGGCAGGAAGGAACCGTGAATAGGGTTAAGAATTGTAGGGAGGTAGTGAACGCAAGGTCAACCAGAGTAGTTACTATGCGTGTAAACACGAAACTCAGGACTGTTGTTTTGCACAAGCAGCAGCTGGCGGAGGGTGTGTATATGGGAGAGACCATAACGCACGTTGACAAGGGTAAAGTGTACGCTTGTGTACTAAATGCGTCAGAGGAGGACTACTATATGGATAAGGATTTTAGGCCTAAGTTCACTAGTTATGATAGTTTTAAGGAACCGAATTATGGAACGGTTAATCAGATTAAGCAGATAGATGTAAGGAAAAGAATGGAGAGAGTGCTAGAATCACTAAAGTAAGACCCAAACGTAAATTCAGAAGAGAAGGCATCAATAGAAGCCATTTGTATGTCATTCCATGACATATTTTTGCTGGAAGGAGACCAGTTAACGTATACACCAGAGGTAGAGCATGAAATACCTACTAGGGTGGATCAAGCACCGATTAACCAGAAGCAATACAGGTTGCCACAGGCTCACAAAGATGAGGTTAATAGGCAAGTGGAAGGAATGTTAAAGGATAACATTATTTCGCCGAGTATCTCGCCTTGGAATTCACCAATAATTTTGGTGCCAAAGAAGGGAGGTGCTCACGGTCAGAAGAAGTGGAGGATGGTCGTTGATTTTAGGAAATTGAACGACGCCACTATCAAGCAGGTGTTCCCGATACCAAGGATAGAAGAGATTCTGGATCAATTGGGACACAGTAGATATTTTTCTACACTTGATTTAGCGAGTGGCTACCACCAGGTTCTGGTGGATACCCAAGATAAGCAGAAAACCGCGTTCAGCACCGGTTTAGGCCATTACGAGTTCAATAGAATGCCGTTTGGATTAACAGGAGCACCGGCTACCTTCCAACGGCTAATGAACCATGTGCTAACAGGCTTACAAGGGTTAGATTGTTTTGTGTATCTCGATGATATTGTAATTTATGGGAAGAACTTGCAGCAGCATTCGCAACGCTTGCGCAAGGTGCTCCAGAAATTGCGAGAACACAACTTGAAATTGAACACGGAGAAGTGTCAATTCTTACGAAGAGAGGTGGTTTATTTAGGCCATCGTTGCTCAGAAGCAGGAGCACTGCCTGACCCGCAGAAGGTGGAATGCGTTAAAAATTTAGCGATTCCGAGAAACAGAAAAGAAGTGCAAGCATTCCTAGGACTAGTGAACTATTATAGAAAGTTCGTGGAAGGACCAGCCGGAATTGCGTTGCCAATTAACAAGTTGCTACGAAAAGAGGCAAAGTTCGAATGGACAGAGAGTTGTCGACAAGCATTCGAGAGGCTAAAAGTAATAATTAGCTCGCCACCAATTTTGGCGTACCCCGACTTTGAGCAAACTTTTTTGTTGACCACTGATGCTAGCAATGAAGCATTAGGGGCAGTATTGTCGCAAGGGGAAGTCGGTAATGACCGACCAATAGCATTCGCAATCAGAGCGCTTAGCGACACGGAGAAGAGATACTCCACAATGGAAAAGGAATTTCTAGCCATAGTATGGGCTACGAAGAATTTTAGAGCATATCTGCTAGGAGGCCCATTCAAGATATACACTGATCACCAGCCGTTGAGAGGCATAGCCAATTTGAAAGACCAAACGTCTAGGCTAGCCAGGTTCAGACATAAATTGTCTGAGTATGATTTTGAAATCATTTACAAACCTGGGAAAAAGAATCTGAATGCGGATGCACTCAGCAGAGTACCGCAGGCACAGAAGGTATCAGTAGTGCAAACGAGGGCCAAAGCACGGTCAGATAAGGAGAAGACCGAGAGAATTCAAGGGGATAAAATTGATGCAACAGGAAATGCTAGCAATGCGGGTGACGCTGCTAATGAACAAAGAGCCAGTAGTGTGGAATGGCTGAAGGATATAAAGGATATTCAGGCTGTGTTAAAGGGTTTCCATGATTCACCTCTAGGTGGACACCAGGGATTCTGGAAAACCCATGACAGAATTAGGCGAGTATACGGATGGAAAGGTATGCTCAAGGACATAAAAAAATATGTAAGAAGTTGCCGAAAGTGCCAGGCCAACAAAAGTTCAAGGCTAACAAAGATGCCCATGGTGTTAACGGACACACCAAAGCAACCATTTGATAAGGTTCATATGGATATTGTAGGTATTTTACCTGAGACTGTTTCGGGCAATAAATACATACTGACGTTCCAAGACGATTTCTCAAAGTATATGGCGTGCGTGGCTATACCCGATGCTGAAGCAAGTACGGTGGCCAAAGCATTCTTTGATGAAATTATAGCAAGATACAACATACCTAAGGTTTTGATAACCGACAATGGTTCAAATTTCGTATCAAAACTATTCTCAGAAACGTGTAAAATGCTGGGAATCAAGAAGTTGCACATAACACCATATCATCCACAGGCGAATGGCTCATTGGAACGTAGTCATCGACCTCTGGCCGAGTACTTGCGCAGTTTTGCCAAAGAAGACGGCTCGAATTGGGATCAATGGTTAACCACTGCAATGCATGTACACAACAATACTGTGCATGTATCAACAAAGCAAACTCCGTTTAGAACACTCTACGGGTTTGACTTCAACATGCCAGCGAATTTGAAGCGCAAATGTGCGCCTGTATACAATGCTGATGACCCCAATAAAGTACAAAAATATCAGTTGCAGCGAGCGCACTTGGTTAGAGAAAACCAGGAATGTGCTAAACGAGTGGCCAGGGAAGCCTATAACAAGGTACTAAACCCAGTAGTTTTTCATGTGGGTGATCAAGTACTCATGACGAATCAAGCCAGGAGAAATAAATTCTCACCTGTGTGGATAGGTCCGTATATGGTAGCAGAGATCCGAAGCCCGGTTACAACAGTCGTAACGATTAAGGGCAAGAGTAAAAAGCTACATAATAATTTGTTAAAATTATTCCACGTTAGACCACACACCTAATTCATGTGTCAATAGTGTTTTACAAGTGTAAACACAATAATAATAATATGAGCAAGAACGTGTGTGTATCCAATAGCACACGCAGCTCCGATTTTCAAAGTCAAGGCCAGTAGAAGTGTGCCACTTAAAATCGAGCGATTAAAGTTGACGTAATAAAAATGCTTATTATGCACTTTGGTCGAACGAAGCGCAGTAGGGAAAAGTATGTTTTTTTTAAATAAGTATCGCATGTAATTAAAAAATAAAATAAGATAGTAAGACAGTCGTGGGTAAGTAATATAAATCTTCGAATATGTACATACATACATACGGCAGTGTATGCACTGAAATTCGATGCATGAGCGTTAACGCCAGGCAACTTAACTGCTGGTGAAGTAAGTATATATACGAGTATGTATATATGTGTATAAGATAAAGAATGAATGTACGAATGTATATATAAAGAAGTAAGTATTCTAATTAGGAGGAATGGGTATGTGCGTATGTATATTTTTGCAGATACTCGTACATAGGTTTTTACTGTTTATTGATTAGGAAATTAGCGTATGGAAATTTGAAAAAATGTATAGTTAATTGGGGAAAATAACGTTAGTAATTAATTCTAGGTAATTTAAAGCGCCTTGAATGTATGTATGTAGCCATGTACGATCTAGGAAGAGACGATCGTTAATGGATATATGCATATCAGGCTAGAAGTAAATTTAAATAAAAAGTAATTGTATGCGATGAAAGATATAGTCATGCAATGGACAAAGTTTTGACACAAATGGGATTATTTTTTATAATCTGATTTTGTCGGAGGATCAATAATTTGGTTCGAAACTAGAATGAGTGATAACTCACGTATTGAAAAGAGCATGGAAAATTAGTCAAAGCGGAACTAATGCACTATATGGCAATAATGAAACAAAGTCCAGTCCTCTTTTCCTCTGGGATGCGGTAGCAAATCCGAGAATGTAAGGGGAGAAGACGAGTGGACGGGGAATTGAATGATATAGCATTCAATTGTAGATTTAGCAATTTATGAATATAAAAGGTCGGTCGATGATGGATGGTAATGTAAAATAGTGATAATGATAATGTAGCAATAATATAACCATAATGATTATTTAAATATTTAGAGAAATAGAAATATTTATTAGTTAAGTTATTATAGCGATTACTACAGTATATGTGTAGGGCAGCTGTGTTCTTGGTAGCCTATTTGAGAATTCCAGCGAAATGCAGCGAAACCGCGGAAGTGCGGGTGGAACCCTTGGCAGAAACGGACCTGATTTTGGAATCCCTGGATAATGTTTGGTTCTCGAATGACGAGTGGGTGGTGATATCGGAGTTTCGCGATGCTGACCTGGAGCCAGTACTGAAAAAACTAGAAGACTTGCAAGAGAATAGAACGGAGTTTTGCGAGTTAAGAGCAAATACGGCAGGATCTGACGGAAGTAAGAGAGGGTGTGATATAACGGAAGCAGAATCGATAATAGCGAGGCTCAGACGAAACGAGCAAGCTATGTCATTTCGGGGTAGCAAAGAACGCGCAGCATGTTGACTCTGATCTTGTGGGTTGTGGTTCAGTGCTTTAATCTAATTATTTGTCAATTAAGTGCTGAACGAGTTCCAAAATCTAACATTTTTGTAAATAGTTCGGGACTCCGCGATACGCACAATACTCCTGAGTATATCAGACGAAAATTACCTCCACAAACGTGCTATTGAACATGATTTCTGCTATGGCATTATTATGGGGCCGAACGCCGAGCTGGATAAATACATAGTATTGCATTTGGCTAAGAACGGGGAGGAGGATAATGACCTGCTATTTGCATCCAACGAGTTGGAGTGTAACTCTCAAGGATCTGTAAATCAATTGGATATTGACACACAAGCCCTGACGAGTCAATGAGTCGGCGCATGCAGAATGACACCAGGCTCCCTTGTAGTTATTGCACGAGACAGGAAATTGCCAATGAACACACATTCAAAGAAAGCAAACGGCTTTTCAGCGAATTGAACAATTTACTTATACAGAGCAATCATTTCTGCATCTCCGTTGAAGACGTCGCTAAAGCTGATTACGTATTGTTGGTCTACTCTACGTTCACCCAGACAGCCACCTGCGAACCGTATACTCAGATTTTGAACGGCGGCACATTCTTACCAATGGAGGGTCGTTTTATCCGGAAACCATTCCGAGTAGTACATTTTTGATCGCACTCCTCGTTGGAAAAGGGAGGGATCGCCGCGATCGTAACGCTGGCAGTGATCGTTTATATTCTGCCAGTTAAGGATACCCACAACGAGAACCCCACCACCGCGCAACACAACAAACATACCGACAACGGCAGCCGACAACCGGATCATCAGTTAGCAGAAGTATAACGTAAGTTTTTAGGTATTAATATCATAGCGGAATATAAGATTTAAGTATGAGAATAAAATGTATTGTACGCCAGTGAGAAAAGAGTCGATGAAAGACCAAATATAAAAAGGGAAAAAAAAATAAAAGAACAAAATAGAACAAAAGAGAAAAAAAACTATAAAAAAAAGTCATAGCAAAAAAAAAAAGAAAAGATAAAACGAAAAAAAAAAGAAATTGATTCAAAAACTAAAGAAAGAACATAAAGAAAAGAAAAGAAAAAAGGAAATAGAAAGAACCCAAAGTATAAAATAAGGCGGATTGAAAAAAAAGAAACATTATACACATGTATTGATTTAAGAAAATGCACTGACTGTTTGAAGTGCAGAAATAAATGTAAACTTTCATTAGAAGTTAGTTGCACTAACTTCTTTTAGAAAGAGGGGAGGGATGTTGTGAGTTAGAACCATACTACCTACGTGTAGTTTACTCACAGCAGCGACTCCTAATAGATGCCACACTATGTTAAATTAGCATGTGCTAAAACGGTGCTATAATAAGGCATACTTCTAGGGTTTAAGTATTTCAAGTTAATGTGATCTGTGCAACGTTATTATGTAAGCTTTTAGGGTGTTACAGTTCCGCAGTCGAGTCGACGAGGGCAGCATAGTACACCGTCGCCACTTTTGAAGTGGGTCAGTTGGCTTGACCAACTGACACCAATTAACAGGTGCAGAACTGGAACACCAGAAAGGTCAGTTCACAGACTGAGATAGGTTTTTAAAAATAGTATATAAGCATTAGGTTTCGTAAGAATAAATCTCTTCTTGTGTTGTGAAACTGAAAGGTGAAAAGTGTTTGTACTTTACGTTAGGGTTCTTGATTTTGCAGCCACGCGCCCGGAAGTACTGCGACAGGACGTCCCCAGTCAGGCAAGGACTCGAGATCCCCAACACAAGGTAGCAGAAGCTGTCAACGTCCTCAATGTTGATGGTGGAGTTATCATTTGTCAGTACAGTGAGTGGAGATGTATTTGCAGTTTGCAGTCGCAAAAGTTTAGTTTTGGAGAAGTTGATTTTGAGGCCAACTGCATGAGCGTTTACGGCTAGTTGGCGTATTCTTGACGAGGCGCCTGCTAACGTGTGCGTCATGAAACAGATGTCATCAGCGTAGTCCAAATCGCTGAGCTTTTGGTTTAATCTCCACTGCAGCCACTCCGCCGCCACCGCATTAGTACGCCTAAGGACATCATCCAAGACCACTATAAACAACAGTGGTGACAGAACGCAACCCTGCCTAACACTTCTGTTTATATTAAAGTTGGCACTATTTTTACCTTTATAACGCACACTAAGGTTCGCGTCTTTACATAGGGCCTTAATGAGCTCGATGATCTTGTCCGGAACTCCGCAATTTTGTAGAGAGCGCCATATTGCGTCTCTGTTAACCGTGTCAAACGCACGTTCGAAGTCCACGAAAAGGAGAAATAGTGGTGATCTCCATTCGACAGATTGCTCCACAAGTATGCGGAAAGTGTTGATGTGGTCCACGCAAGATCGGTTTGGTCTGAACCCATTTTGTTCACGCCGTAACTGGCTGTTGAGTACACCTGACACTCTATCTAAGATGATAAGAGCTAGAATTTTCAGGATGGAGTTGAGAAGGGTTATGCCCCTCCAATTTTTGCATTGGCTGAGATCTCCTTTTTTTGGAATAGTGATTATTATTCCCTCTTTCCAGTCATTGGGGATGGTGTTAGTCGCCCAGATGTTATGCATGATAGGGTAGAGTGCGTGAGAGATTATATTAGCGCCATACTTCAAGAGTTCAGCAGGAAGTTCGTCAGGTCCAGCAGCTTTGTTGAATTTTAGCTTATGGATTGCTAGGCTGATTTCTTCTGTGGTGGGCGGGTCGGCAGGGATGTTTCTGTTGGGGTTTCTTTTTCGCTGTTCAGCAAATAAGGGTACAGTGTTGTTTTCCGCTTCTACGCTGTTGTCCACGAAAAATTCTCTCCAGCGCGCGAGTTGATCTTCGTCAGAGGTTAGGATGCTACCGTCACTAGCCTTGATAGGCGGTATGTTAGGATTCGTATAATTTTTGTATGGCTGCATAGACAAGTTGTTACAGTTTGCTGATCGCTCTGCTTCACCTGCAATTCCCTCCACATATGCCCTTTTATCAGTCTATACAGCATTTTTGTCCTGCCGATGCATAGCATTGTACGCGCTGAGAAAGCTGTTGCGGTCGGATAATGAAGCAGTGTTTACTTTGGTTTTCATCCTTCTACGTTCTTCAATATATTGCCAGGTGGTGTTGCTTATCCATGGCTTTCTTTTGCGATGTTGGAGGCCAACCTTTTCTTCCGCAGCTTGTGTGCAGGCTTTTTGAATTTGTTGCCAGGACGGTCCATGTTCGTAGAGTGCAATGGTAGTAGACAGTGTGTCCTGGTAAAGTTGGAGCGTTGCAGGGTTTTTGAAGTTTTCCAGATTAAAGGTCATCTTTCGCTTCTGTTGCTTCCTGATGCCTTCGGGGCGTAAGCGGAGTTGGCATACAACTAGGTTATGGTCGCTGAATACGTCCGCACCTCTGCGTATGCGCACATCAAGGATGGAGTTGTGAAACCGTCTGCTTATTAAAACATGGTCGATTTGGTTGTGAGTTCGGCCGTCGGGAGAATTCCATGTGTATTTATGGATATCTAGATGGGGGAATTTAGTGCCACCGATGAAGAGATTGTGGTTGGAGCAAAGTTCAATCAATCGTTCTCCATTATTATTTCATGACTTTTTCGACATTGTTGTTGTCGTTGCCAACTTTTGCGTTGAAATCGCCCAATGTCATGATGATGTCGCCTTTTGGGACAGAATTGATGGTAGAGTCTAGGAAGTTGTAGAACGCTTCTTTGGCATCGTCTGTGTCTGGTTCCGTAGGCGCGTAGCATTGAATTACGGTGATATTACGAAATCTGGTCTTAAATCTGGCAGTTATTATACGTTCGGATATCGGCTTGTATCCCATTAATGCGCTTTTTTAGTTCCTTGATATTAGAATGCCGACACCGTTTGCACGCTTTGTATGTTGCCACTTTAGATAAAATAGTGGCCTTCGAGGGTGTGAAATTCTCCTTGCCCGAGCCATTTGGTTTCAGATAGGCCGAGAATTTGAATTTTATAACGTTCCATCTCCCTGCAAACCTGTGCGAGCTTTGAAGTTTCAGAGAGAGAGCGAACGTTCCATGTTCCAATAGATTTAAAGCTGATGGTCGTCGTCGCGTGGTTGTTATTATTTCCGAGGCTTGTTTCCGTTTCTTGAGTGAGTTTGTTTTACGGTCGGGTCACTGGCCCAACGCAACCTATTTTATGTCTGAGGAAAGACAAAAATAGAGAGTTGTTTTCTCTCCGCCCGACTACGATTAGCCAGCGCTTTCAGAAAATATTTCTGAAAACCTGTTTTTAGCCGCCCCCGCGAAGAGGATGTAGTCGCACTGTCTTCAGTATACACAGTTATGGCATGTACACAATGTGTTACATGTTAGTCCCGTCATGCCGTCAGCCGTCAGGTACACAGGGGGACTTTTTTTAAATACTCTAAAAATTACGGAGCCCGAAAAAAACACATCCGCTCATTGAGGATGAGCATAGGCGTGCACGCAGGAATCCGCGGGAAAACGGTGCTCAAATAATTGAAAAATTCTATTTCCCACGGATGAATGCCCTTATTACGAGATATACCTCAAATTGCGAGATTTGCAAAGTGAACAAATACGATCGACATCCACCTAGCCTCAACTGCAACAATCCCCAGTTCCCAAATACCCAAGCGAAATTTTACACATAGACATCTTTGAATTACAAAAGCAAAAATTGCTTAGTTGTATTGACAAATTCACTAAATTTGCAAAACTCTTTCAAATTAAAAATATATCCGCAATCCATCTTCGTTCAAAATTAACTAAAGTCCTTCACTATTTTACAGTACCCAAAATTATTGTTACAGATAATGAGAGAGGTTTTAAAACCGTTATACCGTTTCTAATTACATTAGATCTTTAGGAGTTGAATTGTATCAAACGCCAACCCAGCGCAGTGAGGTAAACGGACAAGTAGAACGACTTCACTCTACTCTAATAGAAATTGATCGCTGTCTGAAGCAAGAAATGGGCAATCTGACGCCGAAAGAATGAGTATATATAGCTGTTGATCAATATAACAACACGTTTCACACGGTGAAAAACAAAAAACCTTGTGAAATATTTTTTGACAGGACACAAAGAATCAATTACCAAAACCTGGCGGACTTTCGAAATAAAATCCATGAAGAAATTCGTGCGCAAATAGAATGGAATCAGGAATTAAGAAATTTAAGATCAAACCAAAAGAAGCAGATTCCCAAAAAGTTTGATTTGGGTGACCAAATTTATATCGTAGATAAACAGATAAAGAGTAAACAAAAACCCCTTTACAAGAAAGAAGTACTGACAAGGGATAACAAAGTGACAGTTGTAACTGAAACCGGTAAAAGATTTCATAAGACACACGTAAAAAATTAGTAATTGTATTAGCTTTAATTGTAATTGGCAAAGAATTTATAGGCACTAGAAATAAAAACTATTGCAAAAGGCCTATTCATAATAAATTACCCCTAACATTGTTATTGAGATAAAAGATCACACATAATTATGAAAAAATATATATACCTTTATGTAAACATAAAGATTGTTGTTCCATAAAATCATCACAGGGTGCTTATAAAAAAAGGGATAACTTTTAATAAAAAATATAAGATATAAAAATATTTCAAAATACGAGATATAAAATATTAGATACAAAATAGGTTAGCGAATGTACACCTAAAAATAGTAATAGAATATGCTAGATACTTTGTAAAAAAAATAAAAAACTTAAAATAAATAAATAAAAAAATAAAATAAAAATAATTAGAAAAAAAAGTAATCTGTAAAATTTGAATATAATAAGAAAAGTGCAATGATTATTTGCCTACTAAAAATTAATTAAAAATTAAATCATCAAGATGTAAAACTAGGACGCTAATTTTTCCTTATTACAAATCATATTTGTATTAGTTTATTTTTAAATCAATTAAATGTTACTTTATGTAAAATTATAATTATCATACTATCATTGATAGTGTTGTCTTTACATTTATACGAGTAATGTAATAAAAAAGAGGGAGAAGGGAGTTACAATATTAATACAGATGTTTCTTATTACAGTTTAGGACAATTCATAACAATAGCTGCTGCACATGGATTCCTGGTTTTCAGCTACCAATCCCCAATAGTATCAGCTCGAGACGGAGATGGATGGATTATAAACGGTTGTTTCAAAATCGTACACATCTTGTTTGAATACATACAGGGACTTGCTTCTAAACATTTCATCTATGGCCAACTTCACTATTCAAAGCAACGATAAAAAACTCGTATACGAATATCACTTTAGGTGGATAATAAATCGACTGGATGAATTAAGATCAAGAGGTTCAAGAAGAACTCGGTCGATAGATTGGATAGGCTCCGCCTGAAAGTGGATCGGAGGCTCTCCGGATGCTGCCGATTGGATCTCTATACTCAAGAGCGAAGACAACATAATTGAGAACAATAACCACCAAATAAGGTGAACGAGAAAGTTTTCATTTCTACCCGCAAAACGTTGCAGAAAGTGAACCAGATAGTTGACAAGATCAACATTATATGAAAAGATATCAGAGAGGACCCAGTTGAGGGAGACAGTCTGAACAAGCTAGTCGTCATAAGAGTTGAAGTAAGTGAAATTGTTCGGGCTTGTCAGATGGCCAAGACCGGAATCGTAAACGGAAATATGCTGGACAAAGAAGAAATAAACCAAATCCGGGCAGAAATAGAGACCCTTCCTTATCAAAATGCTATAAAGGCGATCGAATTTGAAAGGCCTTCAGTATATACAAATGGTTCCCTCTTGTTGTACGTACTGGCAAAGCCGAAATTAACAGGGCAAATTATCATCTTCTTATAACCAGAGCCGCAATAATTGAAGGTAAACAAATTGATTTGGAATTCTAACAAATGCTGGTGAACCAGTCGGAGACATACGGTTTGAAGGACAAATGCCTCGTGATTAACAACTCGACCGTTTGTGAGGAAAAGGTATTACAAAGGATTCCTGAAGAAAGCTGCTTCCCCGAATTTTAAAAGGAGGTCACGCCAAATGTCAATTCCATATAAACAAGGAGGAGGTATTCGAAATGCTTACCGGGAGTATAATCTTTTTAACCAATTTTAAAGGCCAAATCGCAAGCGAGAACACAACAACCCTCATCGAGGGTACTAACGTAATCCAGTTAACAAACGAAACTATATTTATTCGAAACCAAACGTTCACTATCAGAAGTATCTCGCACCTACAAGTACTTCCGCCTGTTCTGGCAAATATCACCAATCAAGAACTGAAGGTGGACATTGATTACTTACACGAACTAAGCATCGAGAACATCAGACGCCGTGGTCGTTTAAAAGCTACGCTTGGGTTTTACCTAATTTCAGATATCGTTATTATAATTCTGGTGATCTCTGTTTTCATGGCACTATGGCTCGTCGTGACAAAGAAGCTCAGTATACCACCGATCAAGTCGCTGGAGGAACAACCTAACGTCGCAGGACTACCTATGAAACCACCCCGATTCTTCCAATCACACTTTGATCTGCGGGACGCAGACCTTTAAAGGGGGAGGAGTTATCACGCAGCGTTCCCACGAAGCACCTGACAATAATAAGAGGATCACTAAGTACGTACCAACGTAATGCACGGCCATCCAGCAGAGCAGCAGCGAGTGCACTGGCGACTTAGCCATTGTGGGAACCGTCATGTCAGCAGTTTTAGGGTAGCGGCTAAGTTAGGCTATGCTTATGTTTCTTCTAGGCTATAAATATGTGTAACGTTTTATTATTCGGCAGTCCGCATTTGGATAGAACGAATCGCTGTCAAAATAAATTACTTAAACAAAATAACAGTGCGTTTCAATTGGAGCCAGTGGTTGGCTTCATAAAACTATTATTTTTTATGTGACGCGTCGCGATCTCGTTAACTTATATATATATATATATATATATATATATATATATATATATATATATATATATATATATATATATATATATATATATATATATATATATATATATATATATATATATATATATATATATTTATATATATAATATATAACATCATTATTGGTTTTAACGGCGGTGCCAAGGTATGTAAATTATTTCACTACTGCAGAGCTTTAGTTTCCTTCTGAAACATGAGAGCCTAGACGCCGCTTACGTTTTGCTCTCGTTTACCGTCAATCCCACTTTGGCTGATTCCTTTTGAATAGCATTGAAAGCAGCAGGAACATCTCTCTTGGTCTGACCGATAATATCGATGTCATCAGCGTACGCAAGGACCTGGACACCTTTGTAGAAAATGGTGACATTGCGATGCACACCGGCCTTTCGTAGGATCCCCTCCTTGATGAAGTTGAAGAAATCGCAGGATAACGGGTCGCCTTGTCTGAAACCTCGTGCTGTATTTAAGGTTTAGGAAAGGCTATTTCCTTACTTGAAGGAGCTGCTCGTTTTGCTCAACGTCATCCTGCAGAGTCTTATTAACTTTGTAGGTATACCGAACTCAGGCAATTCCGCATCGGGCTATCGAACGCAACTTTATAATCAATGAAGTGCTGGTGAGTGTCAAATCGATTTTCCTGGGTCTTTTTCAGGATTTGGTGAAAATCTGGTCTATGTTGGATTTACCAGGTCGAAAGCCGCACTGATGAGGGCCAATTAGTGTTTTTGTATGTGGCTTCAATCTTTCAAACATTACGCTCGACTGGAACTTATATGCGATGGAAATGAGACTGATACCTCGGTAGTTGGGTTACATTTCTTCAATAGAGGACAAAGCACGCTGAGATTCCAATCGTCGGCCATGCTTTCCTGTAGCTATATTTTGCTGATGAGTTGATGTATACACCATTTGAATTCATCGCCGGCTGGCAGGCCGTCAGCACACGCTGCCTTGTTGTTTTTGGGTAGCTGTATGGCAACTCAAAACTCCTTTATGGCTAAGTAGTGGGAATTTCAATCTGTCCTCGTCGATTGGTGATATCGCACGGCATTCCTCTTGGGTGGAATTGGTAGAACCGTCACTCGTAAGTAGATTTGAGAAGTGCTGTCTCCATAGACTCAGTGCACACTGCATATCTGTAACTAGGTCTCCATTTCCATCTATACAAGTGGATGCTCCGGGCTTGAGACCTTGGATTAGCTGCTTAACCTGCTCATAGAATTTTCGTGCATCCATCTTGCCCTGATACACCTTGAGTTTTTCACGCTCACATTTTTGCTGCTCTTTTTTCTTACGCCTGAAGAGTCACCTCTTTTCCTTCCTCTTTTCGCGGTAGTTTTCTCGCACGGCTCGCGCTGCAGCTGACTGCAGGATTTTCTTATATGCGGGCGCCGGAAACCAATGACTTCCTCCACGGCAGCGCATATGGGTTGTGAAATGTGCGCTCAGAGTCTACCGGCGTCGTCGAGTCCAGAGGTTTGTTGGTTGAGCTTACCCCGAGAGTTGAGCAGAGTAGGCCTCTGCCGCCATTTCGTTGTATGCCTGTGCGTATATTCTTCGCATTCCATAACTGCATGCGGATCTAGGCTACAACAAGATAATGGTCGGAGTCAATGTTGACTGCCCGAAATGTACGCACCTCCAGCACACTGGAACCATGCCTTCCCTCGATCAAAACATGATCAATTTGATTTCCCGTTTATTTGATCCGGGGACAGCTAGGTGGCTTTGTGGATGTCGAGGTGTAAAAATGTTTCGCGCTGCAGCGAAGTCAATTAGTCTCTGACCGTTTTTTGAAGTTGTCATATGGAGACTGAACTGACCGCCTGTGGAGCTAAAGATGCCTTCGCTTCCGACCTTCGCGTTTAAGTCACCGGGGACTATTTTTACGTCGTGGACCGGGCAACGATCATAAAAGTCCTCTAGACTAGCGTAGAAAGTATCCTTGGCAGCATCGTCCGTCTCCGTCGGGGCGTGCGAGCAAATTAGGCTAATGTTGAAGAACTTCGCCTTGATGCGGATTTTATATAACCTTTCGCTTACCGGCGTAAACCGGGAAACAAGTTGGCTCACAACGAGTCCGCATCGAAATTCGCTCTTCTCCGCATGGCAGCTATAGTAGATTTCGCAGTCTGCTCGTTTTGAACAGCCTTGCCCTTTCCATCTCATCTCCTGGATAGGGGTGATGTCAGCCTTTATTTTAACGAGAGCTTCTGCCAGATGAATAGATGCACCTTACCTATAGAGGGCCCGGATATTCCAGGTGCTTATCCGTAAATCATTGTCCGTCTTTTGTCTGCGGTGGTCGTCAATGTAGTGCGGGTAATTATCCGAGGCTTCTCTTGTCTTCTCTGGGAAAAATAATGTGGCGGGACCCAAACCCTACGCACATTCCAAACTTCAAGTCTAGGAGAGACCCCTCAAGTTTAATGTGCAGAGGAGACCAAGGCAGATTTGGACAAGGTGCTTTTAAGGGGGCTCCGACTCGCCTTGACAGTGCGAGTTGCGGGTTTTGTGGGTTTTTCGTTCATGTTACACCGCTTTCCAGCACTACATCCTTCCACACCATAGCTGGTCATACGCAGCCTTTCTGGGACCGCCTATTAGTAGAGAACCTATTCGCGGCTAACATCCCCGTCCGTGGCTAGCAGCTAAGCCCCTCAGAGCTCCCATATATACTGAGAACCGAACTGCATCTATCTGGCAATATCCCTTCCTTTATACACGCATTGTCCATCAAAACAAAAACTTCTGGCCTCGTCTCTATTGCCGCTTTTAGTGCCATATTTTAGATTCCATCTAGACCAGGAGCTTTAATTTCGGCGATTCTCCTCAGGAGCCTGATTATATTGCTACTGTAACAGCTGGGAAATCGCTAATTGGACCCTTGCTATGATTAGGCATTCTATCCGTCTGAGAACCTATTCGCGGCTAACCTCCCAGTCCGTGGCTAACAGCTAAGCACCGCAGAACTCCCATATATTCTAAGAATCGAACTCCATTTATCTGGGAATATCCCTTCCTTTATGCACGCATTGTCCATCAAAGCAAAAACGTCTGGCCTCGCCTCTATTGCCGCCTTTAGTCCCATATTTGGAATGCCATCTAGACCTGGAGCATTGTTGTCGGCGGTTCTCCTCAGGAGTCAGATTAAATCGCTACTGGTAATAGCTGGGAAGTCGCTAATTGGACTCTTGCTATGATTGGGCATTCTATCCGTCTGCCGTGGGAAGTGTGTAGCTACAATAGTTCTCATCAGGGCGGCGTCAGATGATTGCGGTGAGCTAGCCCTTTTTAGCTTACTCATGACCACTTTATAATCTTTTCCCCATGGATCCACAATAGCATTCGCACACAGCGACTTAAAGCACTCATTCTTACTGCTGCGGATGGCCACCTTCAATGCTTTTCGTCATTTTTTGTACTCCGTTCTTAGTGTATCCCATGACTAGTGTAGCCCTCTGAGCCTTTTGTTTTCGTTTGAATACAATCCTTCCTGGCGGTTATAATCTCCTCATTCCACCAATAAACTGGTTTTCTACCTTGCCGAATTAACACCCTTGGCATCGCCGCGTCGCTGCCTTTGCTTAGTATGTTGGTGATGCTATCTGTTGTTGTCGTGGCAGTACCCATGCTGATTTGTTCTTCTTTCTAAGCCAGATCAAAGACCTCCGCATCAAAAGCCCGCACTTTTCGGCCTTTTGTCTGCGCATTGCGCATCTCTTTTGTACGCCGCGTTATCCATCTCAATAACTATGTCCACGTGGTCGCTATGCATATATATATTACTGATAGACCATCGCGAGATGCGCTCAACAAAGCTGTTAGCGAAGGTCAGGTCTATTACGGACCTACCCCTGGTTGAGAATGGCGGGGTCCATTGGCGCCAGGAATTCCAGCAGAATTCTGCCACGCTGGCTAGTGTGTGTGCTACCCCAAGTTGTGGACGAAGCATTGAAATCTTCCTCAAAAACCACTGGCAATTTCCCTCGTGCCTCCTCCACTATGGCTGTGAGTATACGTTCGAAATCGGCTATACTCATGCTTGGCGGGGCATAAGAGCAAAATAGATATAGGCCATCGAATTTGACCCAGGTGTAGCCGGTTTCTGTAGAAGCCATTCTTTGTTGAAAGCACCTACCATTCAGAGCCCAGATGGCTGCTTTACCACTGGTATCCGCGACCCACTCGTGCTCATCTATGTTTTTATACTGTTTGTACAGTAGGCCTATATTGAAATTCTGCTCAGTCTCCGATAGTTGCAGTAGGTCTTGGGCTGCCCCGCAGTGGTTCAGATTTAGCTGCAGTATTTTCACATACCGCTGTTTATTTTCGCCTACTGGTGTACTGGGCACTTATACATAGGGCATATTTTCCGCTTGTCCGCTTCCGCCGCACTTCCTACACACATCAGATCTGTTTACCTCTTCCTTGCATTATAGAGCCACGTGTCCGTAGCCCCAACATTTGTAGCTGTGCTTGAATTTATCAGACATGTCAGATCAAACGATCAATTTAGAACATGCAAATAATCTTGCAGACCTCGAAAAAATAGTCGATGTGGTAAAATACTTGCGTGAATTTTGGGGCAAACCAGGAGAATTCAACTCCTGGAAAAAGACAATTAACAATTTACGAACCAAGTAAAGGTCCCCCAAAATACTATGGGATCTTTAATGTTATTAGAAACAAAATCGTCGGCAATGCAGACGTCGTGATGGAGTCTTATAACACACCTCTAGATTGGGGCGCTATTTGCAAGTGTTTAACTCTACATTACGCGGATAAATGCGATGTGTCTACCCTCGAATATCAAATGACCTCATTGGTCCAGTCAAACATGTCAGTAGAGGAATTTTATCAGGCTGTGTATTCCAATTTATCGTTGATACTTAATAAACTTGGAAGTATGGACGTAGGTAGTGAAGCTCTCAATCTTCTAACACACACATACAGAAACAAGGCTTTAGACACCCTAGTGCGAGGCGATCTACCTAGGCTCTTGGGTATGAAGGAACAAATAGATCTGCCACATGCTCTGCACTTGTGTCTAAAACTGGAATATCAAGGATACCGCACACGATACGCCCACAATACAAATTCTGATCGTAGAGGGATGCAAAGAAACACCGCACCATCTTCACCACCAAGAAACTTTCGTAGGCAAGTAAATCAACAGCAATTCTATCCACAAATCGCACACTTGCCAAAACCACAACCACAATTTATTTCGCGACAAAACTTTCCAAATCAGTCAATAAACAATAATCCGAACGTACAAACACCGACCAACCAACCGCCCACGCGCCCACAGTCCCCAAAACCACCGGTGCCTATGGAGATAGACGAAACTTTGCGTTCACGTCGTATTGACTATATGAACCGTCCTCAAAACAATCAAATCTTCGCTAAAAGGCCACAATCAGCGTCTGTGCAGAATGTCAAACCACAAAGGATGCGTAATTTTCATATAAATAACTCTCCAAGCACTAGCTCAAACACCGTAGAAGATGAACATTTCAATGAATATCTTAGTGTAGTGACTGAGAACACACAAGAGGAAGGACAATATTATGAATATAGTGATGTTAATTTTTTAGCCTAAAACGCTCTTCGCTGCCTTATTTTGAATGTCGCACGAAGAGCGGCGAATCATTCAAATTTCTTATTGATACTGGCTCAAGTCAGAATTATATTCAGCCAAGCAAGAAAAATATTAGTAAATGAAGATATATTTTTAGCAAAAACTATAGCTGGTGACATAGAAATCAAACACCACACATTTTTGCAACTTTTTAATCAAGCAGAACCTATACAATTTTTTTTATTACTCCCTCTAAAAACTTTTAATGGCATTTTAGGCTATGACAGTTTAAAACAGCTAGATGCTGTAATTAACATTAAAGATGGGTTTTTGTCAATTAAGAATAATTCAAGAATATTAATTAAACAACTGGAAACAGAATCGGTTAATGCTATAAAAATACACGATGATAATGTTAGTCTAAATCAAAAACAAGTTTTACAGCAATTAATAATAGAACACCCTAATTTATTCTCACAACCAGACGAACGGTTGACATACACCACCAAAGTAGTGGGAGAGGTTAGAACTACAACCGATTCTCCGGTATATAGCAAATTCTACCCGTATCCTGCATCTCTTAGATGCGAAGTGGAAAATCAGGTTGAAAAATTATTAGAAGATGGTATCATTAGACCATCCATATCCCCCTACAATTCAACTGTTTGGATCTTGGCAAAAAAAACCTGACTCAAGTGGTAATAAACAATATAGGTTAGTGATCGACTATAGGAAACTGAACAGCCTTACTATATCAGACAAATACCCCATACCTGAAATAGAGGGTATGTTGTCACATTTAGGCGATAATTCATTCTTCACAACGCTAGACCTCAAAAGTGGGTTCCACCAGATCTCTTTAAAACCAACAGATATAGAGAAAACAGCTTTTGCGAAAAACAATGGTAAGTTTGAATTTACTCGACTACCATTTGGGCTAAAAAATGCGCCCGCAATCTTTCAGCGTATACTCGACGATATCCTTCGTGAACACATTGGCAAGATTTGCTACGTATACATGGATGATATCATTATCTTCAGTAAATCCGAAGAAGAGCATGTGCAGAATCTTCGAAAAGTTTTCAAAGCGCTAGAAGAAGCCAACATGAAAGTTCAGCTTGACAAATGTCACTTCTTTCAGGAAAATGTTGAATTCTTGGGATTCGTAGTATCACAAGAAGGTATTAGAACCAACCCAAATAAAGTAGAGGCAATTGCAAAATTTCCGGAACCCAAAACTATAAAAGAATTGCGTTCATTTTTAGGCCTTTCCGGCTATTATCGTAGGTTTATTCGCGATTATGCGAAACTAGCAAAACCGTTAACAGTTTTATTAAGAGGCGAAAAAGGCCGAATCTCAAAGAGCAAATCCGCAAAAATACCGGTCGAATTCAATGAACAAGCGAAAGAACCATTCCTAAAACTTAAAAAAACGTTGGTATCAGATGAGGTAATACTATCTTTTCCAAATTACAACAATGATTTTGAGCTCACAACCGATGCCTCAAATTTCGCACTTGGTGCCGTCCACTCTCAAAACGGCAAACCCATTTCCTTTATTTCTCGAACTCTAAATCAAACAGAGGAGCACTACGCTGCCAATGAGAAAGAGATGCTCGCCATTGTGTGGGCACTATCCTCTCTTCGAAATTTTTTGTATGGGCATGCTAAGGCAAAAATTTATACTGACCATAAGCCATTGACTTTTGCCCTGAGCAACAAGAATACAAACAGCAAGATGAAGGGCTGGAAATCGGAGTTAGAAGAATACAACCACGAAATATTTTATAAAACCGGTCGAACCAACGTCGTAGCCGATGCATTATCGAGAATTCCAGCCCAACAACAACAAATCAATTCAATGTCGATTATGACGCATAGTGATGATAGCTCAGGTCAGGATTTAATTCAATCCGTAGAGGTACCGATCAACGTTTTTAAAAATCAAATATTTATGAATTGGTCGTCAGAGTCAAGTTACAATTTTCAGATCATTTTCCCTACCTTTCACCGCCATATTATAACAGAAATAGAATTTTCCGAGAGTAACGTTATCGCATTGTTGAAAAAAAATATGAACCCCTCAGTGATTAATGGAATCAGTGCTCCTGAGCCAATAATGGGGATAATCCAGGAAATCTTCCCAAATCACTTTAAAAAATACTGCATTAGATTTGCATGGCGAAAAATAAAAGACGTATTGGAAGAACAAAGACAGGAGGAAATAATTATAGAAACGCACAGGAGAGCACATCGTAACGGCAAGGAAAATAAAGCTTATATACTCGTACTTCTATATATATAAAAATGAATGTTTGATTGTTAGTGTCGCTAAGGCTCGAGAACGGCTGGACCAATATTGATGGAATTTTCAGAGGTTGTTCGTTGTGGATCTGGGAAGGTTTAGAAATAAAAAAAAACCTTATACTTTTCCTGAAGAAAAGTCGGAAAATTTAAAAATTCCAAAAAGGACTTTTTTCCATACAAAATTTTTTTCTTTCAAATTTTTTTTTCCAATTGTTTCTTGCAAATCTATCGATCTCAAAACATTCGGAAAAGTCGGAAAGTTCGGAAAATTCGAAAATTAGAAAAACCTAATCTCACTTTTTGTTCTCATTTTTTTTTTGTATGTGCGTGGTGTTGCACGCGCACATTTAGCTTTATATTGGTGTTGTAAGCACTGACTGATACTCCAATAACTCAACAGATGGAGCTGTAGACGCTTATTTATTTTTACAGCTGCGTATATTGTTTGTTCTTTCTGATTTGTTTATTCGAACAGTGCGGACATGGTCAATTGACTTTCTGACATTTTTCCAAATTTTAATTGATTTCTCGAGTTAAATTCATTACATTAAATTGTTAAATTGTTTACATTCACGAAATATTTGATTTTAAATCTGTGGATCATCAGTTTTTGAGTGAAATTATTGACATTTCAAACAAAAAAAGTGAGTTCATTATTTTTGTTTGTTGGTGAATACCTAACCTCATTTCCATTGGAATTTATTTGTGTTATTTCTTCAGCTGATTTGTAAATTATTTGAATCGTTAAATTTCGGTCGTTTGCTTTCTTTATTTCGGCTATGCAAAAGGTAAATTATTGAAAATTATTCCGTGAAAACTTTATGTGTGTTTCATACAAAGTGATCAATTACAGATTGAAATTTGTTACGATGCCACAAAGAGGTCGCGCTAATATCGGTTGGCGTTCCCGACGTACAACGGACCAAAGTAATTATACAGCACGTCGTACGGAAGAGGCAACTTCTTCTGCTCGAATTGGAATGATTGAACATCGTGCGCGACAATCACAAGAGGCTCACGAAGCTTACAATGAGTAATAAAAATTGAGAAGAAGACAAGTTCGTGCTCAGGAAATTCATGAAGCAAGAGAACAACGATTGGCTGCTCACCGACAACGCCAGCAACAACAACGATTGCCTAATTTGAATATCGAACGTGCAGTCTTTCGATATGAGCCGGACATTGAATATGGTGCGCACGCATCAGTTCGATTTGGTTCGATGTCTGTCGTTTGCCCGCATTGCGATGCACTGAAATTTCCAAAAGAACCCGCCGGATTGTGTTGCGCAAGCGGAAAAGTGAAATTACCAGAGTTACTTCCTCCACCAGAGCCTTTGCGGTCGTTGCTTTACGGTGAATTACCAAAATCGAATCATTTTTTACAAAATTCCACGATGTATAAAGATTGTTTTCAAATGACGTCGTTTGGTGGGGAAATTGTGAATGAACATAATTACAATCCCACATTCAAGGTTAGTTCACCAACAATCTAACACTTATTATCTCGCCAATAAAATACAGAAATTAATATATTTGTCTGCAACTATACAGATTCACGGGCAAATTTATCATCTTGCTGGATCGCTGTTGCCGCATCCTGATCAAGATCACAAATATCTCCAAATATATTTCCTTAGAGATTCAAATGAAGAAGTGAATCGACGTTGTGCAATTTTCAATGCGACGAAGAGAGAAATTGTGCAGCAATTGCAAGAAATGCTGCATGAACACAACGAAATAATTCGATTATTCAAAGCTTCGTTAGAAAGGATGCCATCTGATGATCACAGAATCGTCATAAAAGCGGACAAACGACCAGCAGGCACTCATGAACGGCAATATAATGCACCGATGGCCGATGAAATATCAATTGTTGTTGTTGGCGATACTTTAGAATCTCGTGATATTGTTATTAAACGTCGAGCTGGAGATGCATTAGAGCGAATCAATGAAACTCATCGATCGTATGACTCACCACAATATCCGCTTATGTTCTGCCGTGGTAAAGATAGATATCACTCGAGATACAACATGATTAATCCAGCCAATGGTTAGTAAAAGAAAAACAAACACTCTTGATTGTAACTTCATTTTTTGTTAACTTTTAGGTGTCAATACAAATAACAAAGTTAGTGCAATGAACTTTTACACTTATCGATTGATGATTCGCGAAGGAATTGACAACCATCTCTTGAGATATCGCCGATTATTTCAACAGTATGCAGTTGATGTGTACGTGACGGTGGAGACAGAACGACTCAATTTTATTCGCTTCAATCAGATCAAGCTTCGATCTGAAGAGTATATTTTCATTTGCGAGATGCGGTCAATAGCGATGAAGATGTGACAAACCTTGGCCGACTCACGATTTTGCCATCAACATACATTGGCAGCCCAAGGCACATGCACGAGTACTCGCAGGGTGCGATGAAATACGTGCGGAATTATGGACGGCCGGATTTGTTTGTTACATTCACTTGCAATCCAAAATGCCCACAGATAACGGAATTATTGAATCGCGGTCAATCAGCAAGCGATCGTCACGATGTCACAGCACGAGTTTTCAAACAACAGCTACGATATTTGATGGCCTTTATCGTGAAGCAACGTATATATGGTGCTGTTAGATGCTGGATGTACTCTGTTGAGTGGCAAAAAAGAGGTTTGCCGCACGCACACATTCTTCTTTGGATGGTGGACAAGATTACACCAGATCAAATTGATGACATCATATCTGCGGAAATTCCTGGTCCAGAGATAGATCCAGAATTATACGAAGTGGTGAAAACCAATATGTTTCATGGACCTTGCGGACACTACAATCCCACTTCGGTTCGTATGTCTGACAATAAATGCACGAAACACTATCCACGTGCTTTTCTTTCGGAAACGCAAACTCGAAATGATGGATATCCACTATATCGGCGTCGCTCATCAGACAACAATGGCAGAACATTCAGCATTCAATTTAGAGAAGTGAATATCGAAGTTGACAACACATGGATCGTACCATATTCGCCAATATTGTCTAAGACATTCAAAACTCATATCAATGTTGAGTATTGCAGTTCTGTGAAATCGATCAAATACGTTTGCAAGTACGTCACCAAATCAAATGGGTCAATACGTAAACTGCAATGAAGCGCTTTGGAGAATATTTTCTTTTGTAATTCATTTGCATTTTTCGACTGTTGTGCATCTCGCAGTTCATTTGGAGAATGGCCTAAGAGTGTATTTCAACCCAGAGAATGCAGTACAGCGAGCGGAAACACCACCAGCAACAACATTGACGAGTTTTTTCTCAACTTGCGCCAGTGATCCGTTTGCGAGAACATTGCTTTATTCGGAAATGCCTCGATATTATACATGGAATGTATCGTCGAAGAAATGGTTACGCAGAAAGCAAGTAGATGGACATCCAGTAGATGGACATCGAGGTGTGTTCTCAACTAATGCATTAGGACGAATTTACACAATCCACCCGAAAAACGACGGGTGGATTGTGTTCTACCTTCTGTTGCTATTGATTAATGTACGCGGTTCAACTTCATTTGAGTCATTGCGTACTGTGAATGGTACGGTGTGTGCAACTTTTCGAGAAGCATGCCAGCAATTCCGCGTCAATTATGGGATACGTATAAAAATTACATTGCCGAAGACATTTTACATCGTATCCGAGTGTCAACATGGAATTCAGAATTGCAAATGAACTATGACATCTACACTGAAGCATTGGTGTTGATTTAAGGTTTATGTTTGCTTATGAGTGGCAAACTATTGACTGAAATTCATATGCAAGCGCCAAATCGTCAAATCAGAGATGTACTGAATCGTGAATTGGAACGTGACCGTGCATACGACAGAATAACTTTGGATGAACAAGTAAAAAGAAATGTTCCATTATTGAATGAGCAGCAAAAGAGTGCGTATGATGAATTGATGAAGGCTGTCAATAATGGAAACGCTGGACTATTTTTTCTTGATGCGCCCGGCGGAACTGGGAAAACGTTCCTGATATCATTGATTTTGGCAACAATACGATCTCTAAATGGCATTGCGTTGGCTCTCGTATCTACTGGGATTGCTGCAACTCTACTAGAAGGTGGAAGAATGGCACATTCGGCACTGAAGCTTCCGTTAAACATGCAAATCAATGAAACACCTGTTTGCAACATTTCAAAGCAATCAGCTATGGCAAAACTGTTGAAGAATTGTAAACTGATAGTATGGGATGAGTGCACAATGGCTCACAAACGAAGCACTTGACAGAACAATGAAAGATCTGCGGAATAATAATCGTCGCTTTAGTAGCGCAATGATACTGTTAGCAGGCGATTTTCGACAAACACTTCCTGTTATTTCGAAATCAACAGCGGCGGATGAATTGAACGCATGTCTTCAGTCATCGTATTTGTGGCGGTACGTGAAAATCATAAGATTGACTATGAATATGCGAGTGTTCCTGCAACAGGATAGCACCGCAGAAGATTTCTCTAAAGAACTGCTAAGAATTGGAAGATTCTTTCGATTTGCCTGGTATGCCGCCGCATCATTTGCGTCTCAAAGTTGGATCTGTCATTATTATGCTTCGCAATCTTCATGTGCCGAAACTGTGTAATGGAACCCGACTGATTGTGACGCAGCTATCGAATAATGTGATAGTTGCAAGAATTTTGAAAGGGACTTACAAGGGGGCAGAATGCTTGATTCCACGAATTCCTTTGAGTTACAACGATTTGCCATTTCAGTTCAAACGTACTCAGTTTCCAGTGAAACTTGCATTTGCGATGACAATCAACAGGTCTCAAGGGCAGTCGTTGGAAGTGTGTGGCATAAAGCTGGAAATGCCATGTTTTTCACACGGCCAGCTATACGTGGCGTGTTCACGAGTTGGAAAACCATCTTCTCTGTACATTTACGCACCGGAACAGAAAAGAAAAATGTTGTTTATCAAGCTGCGTTACATTGAAAAAAATTTTGAAAACTCGCAAATAAATGATTTTCAACACAATATAAATTCAACTTTCTTTTCTTTTCAAAACACATCATTTCACGCAGGGCAACGCCTGCGGGGTCAGCTAGTATACTAAAAAAATTATTTTTTCCACGCCTGAATAATAAAATAAACAAAATAATTAAACAATGCAATGTATGCAAGACGAATAAGTACGATAGACATCCAAATAAGCGTATCCTAAAAGAAACACATATTCCCTTGTATTCAGGGCATATAGTGCACATAGATATCTATAAAACCGGAAGGTCAGTGAGCACAAGAACTGCTATTGATAAATTTTCGAAATATGTTCAAGTTAAACAGATAAAATCTAAAGCTACTCAAGATATAAAAGAACCTCTTAGGGAACTTCTCTTTCTGTTTGGGGTTCCTAAAATTATCGTTTTTGATAACGAAATGGCATTTAATTCAGCATCCATTACTTTCATGATTGAAGAAATATTAAAAATCGAAATTTTCAAATCTCCGCCTTACAAAAGTGCAGTAAATGGCCAAATCGAGAGATATCATTCAACTCTCTCAGAAATTATGCGCTGTTTAAAAGCAGAAAATAAAGATCAATCATTCATACAACTTTTAGACAGAGCTGCTTATGAATATAATTATACAATTCACAGCACAATTAACAACAGGCCAATAGAAATTTTCTTCGGTCGCACAGTGAGTACAGATCCTGAACATTTCGAGAAAGCAAGGATAGATAACATTCAGAGATTAAAAGATAAACAGCAACAAGACCTTAAAAACTACAACAGCAAATTGCAACCAATAATAGACTATAAGCAAGGTGAAACCATTTATGTTAGGATCCACAATAGGTTAGGAACTAAAATCTCGCCTAGGTATAAAAAAGAGGTAGTTAAGGAAAATAAGTCAACTACAGTTTTGACAGAATCGAATAGGATAGTTCATAAGAGCAATATTAAAAACTAAGAATTAACATTAAGTAAAACAAACACGTTTTTTAAAAAATTTCTTACAGACTAACGCTTACAGCAACAACAATAACGATGGCTGACTTTCAAATGACCGACTACTCGACAGCCCACATAATTACAATAAAAAAGGACTATCTAAAATACAAGATGGGACGTATAAGTTAATACACTTCGTTGACTTTGATCTATACGAGCGATTTTTGACAGAAGTAAAGCAATTCACGACGAAAAACCTAAAGACAAACAGTATATTTAACCCAACTTTGAAACAAGAAATAGAACAGACGGAAGAGGCAATTAAATCTATTAAACCAACAAGCAGAACATCTCGGAGATCCATAAATATCTTAGGTACTGCTTGGAAATACTTAGCAGGAACTCCAGACCACGACGATTTCGCAGCATTAGAATACGACACAAGGCAGTTAAACGACAATAACAACAAACAACTTTTGATAAACCAAGCACTTACAGACCGAATGAACAATCTCACATTAATCACGGATCAATTAAAAAATGCAATAACAATAAACAGTTACTTCAACTATGAATTAGTTATAAGTATTCAAAATAGATTACGTCTATTTAAGGAAGAAATGACAAACATAAGATACGCCATACAATGGGCGAAATTAAACCAATAGTAAATAGCATTTTCTTAAACAAAAAAGAATTGGAATTAGCTCTTAACACGCTAGAAGGCGAAAAGATGCCTTTTTCTTCAACCGAAGAGGCTATAAACTTTGCAGAAACAAGTATTCTTTATAATTCAAGAACATATATTCCGTCTAGAAGTGAGTGGCAAACACCAATGCCATGGAGAAGGGGGGAACTTAATTTCTACACTGACGGATCCAAACTTGACGATAGAGTCGGTTTTGGAGTTTTCTCACAAGAATTGGGACTGGAACTTTCTTTCCGTCTCCCCGACCACTGCAGTGTTTATCAAGCAGAGGTCCTAGCCATAAAGGAGGTAGCCGTCTACTTAAATAGACATGCCGTAACAAGAAATATTATAAATATCTACTCGGATAGCCAGGCGGCCATCTTGTCAATGAATTCGGTGGCACTGAAATCAAAGGTTGCTCAGGACTGCCGAGCAGCCCTAAATGATATCAGTACCGCTTTCAAGATACGCCTTATATGGGTTCCGGGGCATAGAGATATTGCGAGAAACTGTAGTTCTGATGACTTAGCCAGACGGGGTACCAACCTTCCTTTAGGCATGGACAGATGTAAACTGATGCTAGGATAGGGTCGTGCGTGAGACCAATGGGTCTTGGGCACAAGAGGGCACTTGCTTAACGACTAGGCTAATGTGGCCGGAACTTAATAGTAAGAAAACTAGAGACTTGCTTGCCCTGCCGAGAGAGAATATCTCTAAGGTCGTGGCATGTATCACTGGTCACTGGCTTTTCGGCAGACATGCTCTCCGGCTGGGAGTATTCTCTCATGAATACTGCAGAAGCTGTGGGGATGAGGAGGAGGAGGAGACTGTGGAGCATCTCTTCTGTAGTTGCCCCGCTCTGGACAGAAGCAGAGCGGGCTCTTTAGGCAAATACGCTTTTAGCTCTCTTACAGAGGTGTCTAGCGCGAAGATCAAACAAATCCTGGGCTTTATTAGGGCTTCAAAATGGTTCGACGAGTGAATCGGAGGTGCGTTGTAGCGCGGTGGTATCACAATGGACCCATGGTGGTCTGAGTGAGCTGGTCCTTGAACTGGCTGCCACATTAACCTAACCTAACCTTTAATTCAAGAATGCTAGCGTATATAGTAAAAATCCGTATTACAGAAATAAAAACATATAGGAATATTTTGATCAAACCAGTTAAAATAAATAATACTATTGTTAATTTTGATTATAGTACGTAATTAAAAATGAAAATAATATTTTTGGATTAATTAACGAATGTAAAACAATAAATTCAATATCTATTTGTAAGAAGGACCAAACGGTAAGCTTAATAAACGAAACTTGCGTAACAAAACTCCTGAATGGTAAACAAATTCCGAGTTGTCAATATAGCAATGCACATCATATTAAACCAATAGAAATGATAAAACCTGGACTAATTCTATTGAATGACTTCAATGGAACCATAAATAATAGTTTGGAGGATATGTCTATTGCAGGCACATTTGTAGTAAAATTCAGCAACCTTACTATAAAAATAAATAACGATTCTTTTTACAACGGCGAAACGATTTTAACTGGGGAATTACCAGTCAAAACACAATTTGCTCCAGCAGAAAAAGAAATAATAAATCTTTTATCACTGGAATCAATTCACCAGTTATCTATTAATAACATAAAACGTTTGGACTACCTTCAAAATAACGCAGATATCAATCAAATTTCAGTAGTGACTATCGCCATTCTATCTCTGGTAATTTTTTCAATGCTGTTTTTCTGTCATAGGAAAAAACAAATCATCCTACAAACAAACCTTGTACCAGAAACATCGAAGGAAAAATCAAACCCAACAGAACCAGCCAAAGTAACAAAACCTGTGACGTATTTAAATTTGGACAACCTACCATTTTTCTGATCAATTGAGGACAAGGGAGGAGTTAACAACAATAAAGTTGGCACTCTGTTGACGTTGCGCCTGGTCAGTCACCTCAGTTAACAACAATAAAGTTGGCACTCTGCTGACGTTGCGTCTGGTCAATCACCTCTCGGCCTAAACGCAACAAGTGAGTAAACTTATAATGCTGACAACTAGTTATCAGAATTGTGTTACGCCAGCCAAACATTAAGAATAAGAAATAATAAAATTGTAAATCATAGTAGTAAGCAATAACACTACTTTACAAAATAAAATTTTTTTTCATGTACATTTGATGAGAGGTGACTTTTCTTATGTATTTTCATCTGCTGAATTCGAAAATCAAGGTTAAATTTTTCATGGAATAGTTTTTGAGATATTGTAATTTTTTTGTATTTGTATTTTTTCGACCCTTTTTCACGTGATAAATCATATGTTGAGCTAGAAATGTCCAATTGGGTCGTTACCCAATGCAAGGTATTGAAATGACGAACAAACATGTATAATCGGACCTTTGATTGGTAAAGCGGTTCAAAATATATCGATGAAAATAGGGCACATTTTCAAAAAAAATAATATTTTACAGTGATTCTGTGCCGGCGGAAAAGTACAAATCATTGAAAAAAACCTCTGGTTTCTCTTCATGTACCTAAAGATGATACTTTACCGTAAAAACTAAGAACAACTAGAAGAAAATTGACCGAAAAATGACAAAGATATAAGCAATTGAGTGAATAAATCCAAATCCCATATTTTCCGAATATTTTATTTTTTTTTTGACAATTTATGTGTTGTTTGTTTCGTTAAGTTTGTTTTTAAAGGAACCGTTATTCCTTATGTGTTATACACATCAGAAATTTCGTTCTTAGCTTGTTAATATTGTTTTGTTAATTCAGTCTGTGAGGAAAAACACTGCGGTGAGTTAGTAATAAATTAATTTGTAATTTTTGTAACATATATTTTTTTCACCTAGAAATAAATACACGCACACGTGTCGGTTGTTTGTCGGTTGTTTGCATAAATTTGATTGAAATTATATTTCATTGTGTTCGCCAAAATGCCTAAGGCCAGTGTTTTCTTTTATAATGATGTTCACGAGCACGACTATCCCAGAGGCAAAGAAAGCAGCAATATTTTGTATATCCACCCTGCATTCCACACAACATGCCGACGACTTTGAGATCGGAACATATTTTCCAGTTGTGATGCTCATATTGAATGTATTTTATCAAACTGGCCATTGTGGCATATGATTCTTTAGTGTTGATGGCATGAGCGATGGGAATAGAAGGTTTTTCATTTCCAATATGCAGTAGGACTGCTTTCAAACTCTCCTTACTACGGTCAATGAACAAGCGCCACTCATTTGGATCATAAGACTCTCCGAGTTGCTCAAACAATGCAGGAATGTCGTTGCAGTAGCATATGTCGTTTTCCTTCTTAAAATATTGTGCGTAAGGTTCATCACGGAATCTGTAAAATGTTCCTTTTACTCCCGGAGCCAAACAGTTCCGTTGTTTCAGGCGAGATGCAAGTAACTCCGATTTTTCCTTTGACAGCTCGAGATCTCTCGCCAAATCATTCAGTTCAGGCTGCGAAAACGTTGTAATTGCGACTCCTGTTGAAATTCATTATCACTGCTTGTGTCTGTCTCTTGTGATGATTCGAAAGGTTCAATCGGGGCACTTAGGATGAGGAAATTCACTTGAATGTGGAACTGGAAGCGAAGCAGATGCTACTGTCGCATAAACCCATTTGGCACTCTTACCAAAACCAGTAGATTTGCTCTGGCAAAAGTAACAATCAACCGAATGGCAGAGCGGCTCTCTCCATATCATCGGTACACCGAATTTCATGTATCGTCTAATTTGGAATAAAAATTCACTTTATTATTAATTCAATTGTATATATAAATTTAATCCTACTGTGATGAACCAGAAGCCCACGCGGCAAGAGGTTTATGGCACGATAAACAAACATTATTTGGTGTCCATTGCCCCTGAAAAGTTGCGCGTGCTATTCCAAAATATTGCAGATAATTCTGTTGTAATGAATCGGTGAATCTACGTCTATTTTGTTGGAGCATCACAACTGGAAAATATGTTCCGATCTCAAAGTCGTCGGCATGTTGTGTGGAATGCAGGGTGGATATACAAAATATTGCTGCTTTCTTTGCCTCTGGGATAGTCGTGCTCGTGAACATCATTATAAAAGAAAACACTGGCCTTAGGCATTTTGGCGAACACATTGAAATATAATTTCAATCAAATTTATGCAAACAACCGACAAACAACCGACACGTGTGCGTGTATTTATTTCTAGGTGAAAAAAATATATGTTACAAAAATTACAAATTAATATATTACTAACTCACCGCAGTGTTTTTCCTCACAGACTGAATTAACAAAACAATATTAACAAGCTAAGAACGAAATTTCTGATGTGTATAACACATAAGGAATAACGGTTCCTTTAAAAACAAACTTAACGAAACAAACAACACATAAATTGTCAAAAAAAAATAAAATATTCGGAAAATATGGGATTTGGATTTATTCACTCAATTGCTTATATCTTTGTCATTTTTCGGTCAATTTTCTTCTAGTTGTTCTTAGTTTTTACGGTAAAGTATCATCTTTAAGTACATGAAGAGAAACCAGAGGTTTTTTTCAATGATTTGTACTTTTCCGCCGGCACAGAATCACTGTAAAATATTATTTTTTTTTGAAAATGTGCCCTATTTTCATCGATATATTTTGAACCGCTTTACCAATCAAAGGTCCGATTATACATGTTTGTTCGTCATTTCAATACCTTGCATTGGGTAATGACCCAATTGGACATTTCTAGCTCGAGATATGATTTGTCACGTGAAAAAAGGTCGAAAAAATACAAAAATTACAATATCTCAAAAACTATTCCATGAAAAATTTAACTTTGATTTTCGAATTCAGCAGATGAAAATTCATAAGAAAAGTCACCTCTAATCAAATGTACATTTTCGTTGTAAACTAGTGTAATTAGGTATATTAATATTAACATTTTCATATTGTATTCAGTTCATAAAATAATGTGGGAAAAAACGGTTATAAAATTAATAAAAATTCGTTTTTTATATCATAACGTATGATAACTTAACTTATATAAGCACAATTAAGAATTTGTAGGTCTGTGTCCCATTTTCCACATCACCTGTGAGGTACGCCACTTGGCGCGTTACCGATTTTTTTATGTGTTCGTTTCCCCTATGACCTATGAAATCGTTTACATATAATATATAATTTATATATGTACATGAATAGTTCGATTGCATTGTATAGTGTTATAGTGTTAAAACATGAACATAAAATGTGCCTAGAATATAAGTAATAAAAATGTATTTACGTACAATTTATAAAATATAACAATATATGAAAATAATAATGATTATTTCATTTAATAAATATAGAATATACTCGTATAATAATGAAAAGAAAAATATTCAAATTATATGTGCATTATTTCGTTATGTTAGGGTATTATTATCACAGTACTGTAAATAATAAATAAATATATATAAGAATAATTGGCTAAAAAGTAAATAATATATAAAATAAAAAAAAACGCCTATCGCACAGAAATATATGTTTTTGAAGGAAACTTATTCCCATCCATTTAGCTCTCCTAATTTAAATACGAGTAAAACAAAATTCACAAAAAATCTACCAACGAATAAATTTAGTTTTTCTAGTAAATGACCAAAACGATGGCAACAGATTTTTTTTGGGATCAGAGGGTTTGAGACACGCACAGTTGGACATCAAATGACCAAGTTTAAACGGAGTTTAAGGACTGGTTACCAAATTCCAATGATTAGCAGAATTAAACACGTCACTAACACATATACACAGTTCAAATACTTCAAATAGAGTTATGTTAATAAGAGGACAAAAAGTTATTTTTAGATAAATTCAGAATTATTTTACTAAATTGAAACATTGTTTTTGAGTAACCGCAAATAAGTTAAGTATTACTAGAGTAACAATTTGTTAGCATTATTAATGCTATTTACAAATCATTAATTTAAATAGTGTTTGTCTGAAGTAATCAGTAAACTTAGCGCTTTTTTAAAACAAATAAATTAATGCCAATTTAAAATTAGTACATTTTTATCGGAGGATTACCTTGAAACAGATATCCTGATTTTAGATTTATTTATAAATATTAAAATGTTGGGAATATATAATTCCATTTCATTCTGTAAAATATTTTACTGTTATTCAATTCCAATTATTTGCTATTATTTGTTGCAGTTTAATTAGTTTATATTCATTAGAAAGAAGAAACCAAATAAAAAAAATTAGACAAGCCGTATTGAAATAAGTAATTACCTATTAAATAAATATTAACAAATTTATGCTATCAATATATTGAGTATAATTCCTAATATTAGTAATGAATCAAATTATCAAATGACAAAATATTTAAAGAAACTGATATTGGTACTTTTTGGCGCAAGAATAGTAGTTACATTTTAACGAACGACAACCCTAAATAAGATTTTCTACCTTTCCCCACTGCTTTGTCTATCATTAGTGGGCAATCAGGATTGGTTTGTTTACCATTGGTTCTGAGAAAAATCAGCCACACTACTACAAATTTGCACATGTGTTAGTGAGCGCAAGACAGGAGTCATTTCTCTGTATTCTTTGCCAATAGGCTCTCTCAATCTATTTTTTTTATAAACCATTTCAGAGGCTAGAGCTGGCGGAACTCTTTGGCGATATACGTAGGCAAATTAATTAATGTTTAGTAAATATACCCAAGAAAAAAGGTGCCTGGGCAAAAAGTTCAACATCACCACAGTATTCCGCCTAGTCACCGCCGCAAAGTTTGGTATTTTCGGCCCAAACTAATCAGCTGGGCACTACACAAGCAGAGATCAGTATAGTTCGCGCTCAGCACAACGGATAAACTGGTACAGAGCTAAAACTGCCGCAAATTACGGACAGAAACACCCGAATTAATCTTTTTTAACTCGATCGCGTCAAACAATCCATACCGCACCATTCACTACACGGGGTACGCACTTTGGCTACCTTTTCCGGGATATTTAACGAAAATTAAATTTATTTACAGCACAAGCTTTGCCTTACAAAAAATCTTATAATATATTTCATTTCCTGAAGCGGTTTGTAGCTGTTGCGTCAACAGAGTTGGTTGCGGTGGCTTATGCTTGTTATTAAATTTCTCGACACGGGTTGTGTTAACTTACCTATTGTGTCAGCAGAGTTGGTTGTGGTGGCTTATGCTTGTAATTAAATGTTTGTCAACACATGCTGTGTTAACTTATATAATGTATGCAAACACATGTCATTTAATTTATATGTTATTAGCTCATTACGTGCCCAATATAAACACACACATGCAAACACACAACTAGGCTGTGACTGACTGCTGCCTTCTAACTATTGCATTATTATCGTCAATCGCTCAGCCCCGCCACCCTCTAGTCTATACTCAAGCCCATCAATCCCATTCAAATTCCTAGTACAGCCAATCCAACTCACCACCATAACAGCAGGAACAAAATTTTACGCGAATATACAAAGGTATTTTCTGGACCACAACTATGACTAAGCAATATGGCGAATTTTTGGAGCAAATCGGAGCAAAACACAACTTTACTAAAGCAAATTTATACCAAAATCTTTAACAATACTTAAACATTGGCCGAGGTATTGCTCCGATTTTGCATACGGAGCAAAATATATTTACAATTCTTCACATACATCCTTTTTACTCATTTCCACAATACAAAACAACTACAAATCATACCAGTGGAGTAAAAAAAGAGTAAAATGATCCAAAAGAGACCTTTCTATACTACTAAAGCTTGAACTGTCACCAGAAACTCTGGAGCCTACTACATCAAAGGTTATAACAAACGCACCAAGCGATCAACAAGAAAAGAAAACTCCTCGGCCCCCACCAATAATGTTATAGGTAGAATGCGAATATCAACAAATTTATAACATATCGAAAAACGAAACGTAAACTGAGTTCTTAAACAAGCTCCAAAATGATAATATATACAAAATCAGTGAATCATATCCTAATGACTATAGAAATTTACCAACAACGCAAACCAGCAAGAGTCTTTCATGGTTCACATACGAAAATGAACAATTTGGACCAACTCGAAGGATCCAAAAGATCTGTAAAAGTCTGCAGATCTGCAAGAACAAGGATTAAATCCACTAACACAGTCAATAACGTAAATTGGGAAACGAAAGAAACTTTAGATATGTCTCTTTTTACTTTTGAGGGAAACGAAATCATAAAAAAAATACATGAAATAAAGACTATATTACACTCTGTAGTTATTATTGAGGGCGTGAAGCAATAAAAACTCATTCCCCAATGTAAAATATGGCAATCGTATGGTCACACGCCAAATTATTGTGGCAAACAACCAAGGTATGTAAAATGCACAGGAAAACACAAGACGATCGATTGTCAAAAGCCTAAGCAACAGCAGGAACCAAAGAATCCGCCAAAGTCCAATTAGTTTACCTATACAAAGTAATCAAATAAACTTTGCTAGCACACCTATTACCTAAATTTCAACAGCCAATGCACCGACATACTCCAAAGTATAAAAGAGAATCATCACTCGGAAGACACTAACATCCTACAACAAATACTAGAAAAACTTACGAAACAAAATGGGTTTAAGATGGCGCATGGAAAGAGGCTGTGAAAACTTGAAAAAACCTTTCACCGAACTAAATATATATGAGCAAATTTTCAAATATGTTATGGAATGCAAACGGCTTACTAAAACACCAGAAAGCGCTGGAAATAATCGTGGACACAGAAAAAATTTACATCTCCTTAATATCTGAGACAAATTTTATCAAGCAATCATATATTAGATTCAAAAACTTCGAAACAGACCACACCATCCACCCTAATAACTGCGCATAAGGAGGTGCTGCAATTATAATAAGAAGTAATATAAAAATTTACGAATAATGTAGAATATCTACAGACGAATTCCAAGCAACAACCATTACGGTTGATGGCGATAATAGTTTATCACTTACTGCAGTCTATAGCCCCCTAGGAATCAGATCAAATGTGATCGATATCTACAGCTAATCAACAGCCATAAAAACCGATTCTATACTGCGCTTCAAATGACTAGATGCAGCACATTTTATACTGGGACTCCAACCTACTGGCCAACTGATCCACAAAAGACAACCGAACTTATTGATTTCTTCATCGTTAGAAAGGTTTCTACCAACTATCTCTGTATAGAAAACGGGTTGGATGTGAATTCTGACCATTCTCCAAGCTACTTAACAATCTACAAAAGTGTCCCAATGAAGGAACGCCACTTACATTAACAAATAAATTTACTCGACTGGGAGTACTGAAAAAAATCCTGTCGGATGATGAACGTTACGCAGAAATAATCAATAATACAGTGTTAGATGGCGTAGTATTGGGCTGAACAGCATGCTTCGCGTAGTGTGGAGCAGAACACCAGCAAAAAGAACTATCACAGTAGGACACAAGTACATAAGTGAAATAAAATAAATGGTTGCAGAAAAATGCAGAGTATGTCGACGGTGGCAACAAACAAGATCTCCTTCTGACAAAAGTTGGCAAAATAAAATATCGAAAGAGCTCACAGTAAGATTCAAAAATAGCTCTCTTAGCAATTATCTAAGGGAACTTACAAATGAACGTAGCACTGAATACTCGCTTTGGAAGTGCACGAACGCTTTTCACAACCAATAGCACAATTCACAGCAATAAAAAATCAGACAATACATGGGCTGAAAGCAATAAAGAAAAAGCTAATACTTTCTTGGAGTACCGTCCAAGTATCTTCAAGCCATATGACGCATAAAGTGCATCCGAATTGGAAACTACTAATCATGACAATGACGTCGATATGCCTCCTGTAACGGATGCTGAACTATTCGCAGAAATTTAAAAAGCAAAAGCTAAAAAAGGCCTCAGGCTTTGATCTTGTCACGAGCGAAATCTGGAAACAGCTCCCACAAAATGCCATATCTGGAATACGAGCAATTATGAATGATACTTTCAAATTGGAACGCATTCCCTTTTATATATAGGCCAATATCCCTCCGATCTATAGCTTTAAAGCTAATGGAAAGGCTACTTGCTAAGCCCCTCAATCATATTATTGAGTAAAGAAAACTGTTACCTGCGCACCAATTTTATTTTCGCTCGAAACATTCAACCATCGACTAAGTTCACAGGATAAATGTAGTAATTAAAAACGCCTTTGAAGAATAAAAGGTGTGCTCCGTTTTCTTTTGGTGTCCAAAGCCTTTGATAAAGTATGCCACAGTGGTCTTCTCAATAAAATTAAAGCGCTATTACCAATATAATATTATAACATATTGAAATCATATTTATCAGATTGATTCTTTTGAGTTAAATACGGTAATACTCCGACCTCAACGAAAAAGCGGGCGCAACCCTGTACCTACTCTTTACATGCGACGTACCTACGGATGAGAACTGCGTCACAGCAACGTTTGCAGACGACATGGTCATTTTGTCGGTTGAAAAAACACAGACAAAATCTTCGAGTGGACATCTACATGACGCATAAGACTAAATTAAGCAAACTCGGTCCATGCTGACTTCATATACAATAAAATTAAATATCTTCCACCGTATATAAACGGAGTGCAAATCCCTTACAACAACACCGCCAAATACTTGCATATGACCCTGGAAACCAAACTCAGAAGGAATGCACACGTCAAAAATAAAAGAAGGAATTGGAAATAAAATTCCGAAACATGCATTGACCATATGAACAATATAATTTTCAACCAGGGCCAAAATAACAACGTTTTCACCCAAAGACTTAACAGAACCCAATACCAATGGATGTAGACCATTCTATTCATTCTAAACAGGTCAATTTAAAAATCAACCCCCGATGAATTATAACAGTTAACCCTAATATTTTTCAGTTAACCCTAATAACAACAATCAACAGAATTTCCCACAAAAACGATTCTTCGCTTGTGTATTACGAATAAAAAGCGAAGAGCCACAAACCTTAAAATTTTTGCTGGATACAGGTTCCAATAAAAATTACGGAAAATCATGTCTCATTAACTGTGCATTGAATAACCGAAAACCCATATTTACTAACTCAATAGCAGGAAAGATGAAAATTACTCAATTTACCGATTTAGACATCTTCGGAGAACCAATAGGCAAAATAAAATTATTTTTTTTGACCAACCTACAAACCGTCGATGGCATAATCGGCAACGACAGGCTTAAACAACTTAATTCTGTTATTTACACTGATAAGAATCTATTCACCTTGAAAAATAAATTAAAAATTCCTCTCAAACAATTTCAAACTTAGTCCGTGAACAAATTAGAAATTAGAACCTCACATGTTTCAAAACTGGAAGACATCAAATTAAAAACTCCTCTGAACCAATTTTCGACCCTATTCTCTGACCCTAATAATAAACTCACCTGTACTGCCAGGGGAAAGGGCGAAATAAGAACTATTTCAATAACCCCGTCTACACAAAATCATAACAAAAGCTAATGGCACTGAAATCGATCGACAAATAGAAGCATTTCTATTATTATATTAGATATGGTGGAATAGACCTTAAATCGCCATATTCACGTTTATGGATTGTTAACAAGCAAGAAGATTCATCACTATTATAAAAAGCCTAACGCCGTAACTATTGCAGATAAATATCACATACCAGAAATTTATGAAGTGCTTCAAAATCTTGGGAAAAATAAATACTTTACAACCATTGGTCTAAAAACCGGTTTTCATCTGATCAGCCCTTAGAGAGTCGGACATGGAAAATACTGTTTTTTCCATGAATAACAGGAAATATGATTTCACCAGGCTCCCGGTTGCGTTAAAAAATGCACCCTCCATCTTCTAACGGGTACTCGAAGATATTCTTCGCCAACACATACGAAATCGATGCTATGTTCACATAGATGACATCATGATTTTCGCTAGAAATGAGGAAGAACACTTTCAAAATCTGCAAATACTACTTGAAACACTAAACACGGCAAACCTAGAGGTACAATTGGATAAATGCGTATTCCTTAATACTTTAGTGGAATTCCTCGGCTTTATTGTATCACAAGATAGCTGAAAGACAAACCCCAAAAAGGTTAAAGCTCTTTTAGAAGTTCCCAAATCAAAAACACTCAAAGAATTAAGATATTTTCTTGGTATGGCAGGTGTACCGAAATCAGTAGTAATATGTAATGAACGTGTTATCACCTCAGCCACAATCCAAATCATGTTAAAAGATGAGCTGGGAATAGAATGGTAACTGTAGAACAGGAATAGCAAAACTATAAATTGGAAATTTCAAAATAGTACATGTGATCGAAATAGAACAGTATCAGACGATTCTTGAACAGATAAAAAAAAACAAAGTACCAAGACATACCACAGAATGATAGCGGACTCCCATATAAATAAGTAAGATAATAGTCGGACTCCAAAGGAATAAAAATATACGGTCCATCAACATGTTACGAACAGTTTGGTTATGAGTAGCAGGGTCTCTGTATCATGATGACTTTCAAATAATTAGAGCCAAATTAATAACCTTTTACAGAACAACAACAGAAAAGTAATAGTAAATAAAAAATTCCTGGGAGGGTTCATAGTTGGTGTGCTGTTGATTTCTGAGACGTAATAAATGCTTGGGGAAAAATTGCCTTTCATTGAAGGATCTCTGATGCGGACAAGTGGCGTGTCCGAAATAGCTATAAGATCTGCCAAAATATTTCAACAATTCTTCTGTAAATTATTACGGTGCTATAACCACACATACCACAACCAACACGTGGCATCAGTGGAAGAAATTCTTCCTAGCATAATATTATTCTAAACTTATTTCGTAATTTTATTTGAAATATTATTATGACAATTTCATAATAAAGCTTTCAAAAATTCGCAATTTCCAATGAATTTCTGTTGTGCCAATTTCAGAGATAATGTTAAGTAATGGTTTGATGAATGGTGTTTGAAAATTAATGAAGATAAGACTGTACAATTAATTTTTACAACTAAAACAAAATTTAAACCAATACCTTTTAAAATAAGCAATAAAGATATAAAAATAGGGTGTACTACTAAATACCTAAGTAACTATACTACTCACAATTAACAACAAGTTGCTTTTATACAAGTGTGTCATAAAACCAATTTGGACGTTCGGAATCCAAGTATGGGGAACGGCAAAGCGGTCACACATTTCAAAAAATCAACGGCAGCAATCTGGAATATTAAGAGTTATCATAAGTCTGGTTGGTGCACAACAAATGAAGACATACACCACAAACTAAATATGACAAGAATTGTCGAAGAAATTAAAAAGATATCCACAAAACACTACGATACACTGCATTGGCATAATAACGAAGAAATAAACGAGTTGCTACATCTTGAAGAAACCACCATGCGCCGTTTAAAGAGAACTCGACCAAACGACCTAATGAACTAGGAAATCCAGCCCAAACATATTAGTAGTAGTATTATAAATGTAAATGTAAATAATTATTATAAACATAATTTTTATTATAATTGATCATAAATTGTTATAATATAATTATAGTGAATTATTATAATTAATGTAAATAATTTATGTTGTATCACTTCTTGGCACTGGCCAAAATGTGTTTTTTTTATATTAATTTCCAAACAAATGACCAAATCATGTAGAAGGTGTCCATATAATGGTGAAATCAAGGGAAATAAAAAGAAAAAAAATATTAAATAGGAAATGCTCTCGAATATTTACTTCATATGAATTATCGTTGTGACAATTTCATAGAAAAAGTTTTCGAATATTTGCAATTTTACTTAACCAATACAACAAATATATTAAAATTGAAGACAAAACGATTAAATTACAAGGCAGTTTCCTAATAAGATACCATAAAACTACATTAACTGTTGCAAACCAGACCTATTTCAGTAGAGAAATAACAATAACAAAGCCACTACCAGCACTAGTGCAACCAAGCAACGCATCAACCAAATTGGAAAAAATACTTTCGATCGAAATGCTCAAAAAATTTCAAACAGCAAACGCCGAAGAAATCAAACTACTAGAGACGAAACATTACATTGGATTTTCCACATGCTTCACCATTTCAACAGCTGTAAACCTCATCATTAGCATTATTGTTATTAAAATACGTATATCAAAAAAAACCATACCTATAAAAAAATAGCCAAAATCCAGAAATCCAATTCAGAAGATCACACTCAACCGGACCAAAATGCAAAAATGCAGAAGAAAAGGTTAGATAGTAGATTCAACAAAATACCCTAATTCTGAAATTGATACAAACAGGGACGTTTGTCTTTGGAGGGGGAAGAGTTAAGGAAAAATACATTCAAAGAATTCGCAATACAATAATTATTTGTAATGGTATATAATATTATTATACCCAATAATGCAAAAAGCTGACGCAGCGCCTGCTACTAATTGTCAACTATAAATACACAATTTTTTAAAATTGTCCCTTCGTAAAATTTTACTTTATATATATACAAATATATATATATATATATATATATATATATATATATATATATATATATATATATATATTTGTATATATATTTGTATATATATGTGTATATATATATATATATATATATATATATATATATATTTGTATATATATTTGTATATATATGTGTATATATATATATATATATATATATATATATATATATATATATATATATATATATATATATATATTTATATATATACAAATATATATATATATATATATATATATATATATATATATATACGAGGTTTGATCAAAAATAACCGTTATTTTCAATTTTTTCAAAAAGTATTTATTTATTCATCAACAACTATCTTGTCCCCTTCAAAGTAATTCGCCTCAGATATAATACACTTATGCCATATTTATATATATATATATATATATACGAGTATATATATATATATATATATATATATATATATTTATATACAAATATATATATATATATATATATATATATATATATATATATATATATATATATATATATATATATATATATATATATATATATATATATATATATATATATATACGAGGTTTGATCAAAAATAACCGTTATTTTCAATTTTTTCAAAAAGTATTTATTTATTCATCAACAACTATCTTGTCCCCTTCAAAGTAATTCGCCTCAGATATAATACACTTATGCTAGCGTTTTTTCCAATCCTCGAAACACTTCTGAAACGCTTTTTTTGCTATCGCCAACAGCTCCTGTTTCGATTTTTCTTTTATCTCCTCAATCGTAGCAAAACGCTTTCCTTTCATCGGTGTCTTCAGTTTTGGAAAGAGGAAAAAGTCAGCGGGGGCCAAGTCCGGTGAATACGGTGGTTGAGGCATGATAACGGTTTTGTTTTTGGCCAAAAAATTACGCACAAGCATCGATGTGTGAGCTGGTGAGTTATCATAGTCCAAAATCCATGATTGGTTTTTCCACAATTCTGGGCGCTTCTGACGAATTGCTTCTCGCAAACGGCGCATAACTTCAAGGTAGTATTCCTTGTTGACCGTACGACCTTGTGGCAAGAATTCATGATGCACCACGCCATTGCAATCAAAGAAAACTGTCAGCAAAACTTTTACGTTCGACCGAACTTGACGTGCTTTTTTCGGTCTTGGCTCATCTGGACGTTTCCATTGGGATGATTGGGCTTTGGTTTCAATGTCATAGCCATACACCCACGATTCGTCACCAGTTATGATCTTTTTGAGGAAATCTGGATCGTCGTTGACGATGTTCAACAGCTCCTGAGCGATGTCCATGCGACGTTGTTTTTGCTCAACATTTAGCAATTTTGGAACAATCTTCGCTGCCGCACGTTTCATGCCTAAAACATCCGTAAAAATTGCTTGGCATGAGCCGAACGATATGCCAACATCATCAGCAACCTCTCTGATAGTGATTCGACGATTATCCAAAATCATTTTCTTCACTGCGTCAATGTTTTTATCGGTTGTTGACGTGCTCGGGCGACCAGGACGAGCATCGTCATTGACATCTTCTCGGCCTTCCTTAAACCGGTTATACCACAATTGAACTTGTGTTCTGCTCATAGTAGACTCGCCAAAGGCCACAGTCAACATTTCAAATGTCCTTGCGCATTTAATTTCATTTTTTAAGCTAATACTTTCTTGGAGTACCGTCCAAGTATCTTCAAGCCATATGACGCATAAAGTGCATCCGAATTGGAAACTACTGATCATGACAATGACGTCGATATGCCTCCAGAAATGGATGTTGAACTATTCGCAGGAATTAAAAAAGCAAAAGCAAAAAAAGGCCTCAGGCTGTGATCTTATCACGAGCGAAATCTGGAAACAGCTCCCACAAAATGCTATATCTGGAATAACAGCAATTATGAATGATACTTTCAAACTGGAACACATTCCCATTTACTATAAAACTGCTGAGTTTATAATGTTTAACAAGCCAACAAATCCAGCGCATGATGCAACAACATATAGGCCTATATCCCTGAGACCTATAGCTTCAAAGCTAATGGAAAAGCTACTTGCTAAGCCCCTCAATCATATTATTGTGTAGAGAAAACTATTACCTGCGCATCAATTTGATTTTCGCTCGAAACATTCAGCCATCGACCAAGTTCACAGGTTAACTGGAGTAATGGAAAACGCCTTTGAAGAAAAAAAGGTGTCCTCCGCTTTCTTGAGGTGTCCAAAGCCTTTGATAAAGTATGCCACGGTGGTCTTCTCAATAAAATTAAAGCGCTATTACCAATATAATATTATAACATATTGAAATCATATTTATCAGATTGCTTCTTTCGACCGTCTACGTACTTTTTACATGCGACATACCTACGGATGAGAACTGCGTCACAGCAACGTTTGCACACGACATGGCCATTTTGTCGGTTGAAAAAATACAGACAAAATCTTCGAGTGGACATCTACATGACGCATAAGACTAAATGAAGCAAACTCGGCCCATATTGACTTCATATACAATAAAATTAAATATCTTCCACAGTATATAAACAGAGTGCAAATCCCCTACAACAACACCGCCAAATACCCTGGGTATGACCCTGGATACCAAACTCAGAAGGAATGCACACGTCAAAAAGAAAAGAAAGAATTGGAAATAAAATTCCGAAACATGCATTGACCATATGAACAATATAATTTTCAACCAGGGCCAAAATAACAACGTTTTCACCCAAAGACTTAACAGAACCCAATACCAATGGATGTAGACCATTCTATTCATTCTAAACACGTCAATTTAAAAATCAACCCCCGATTAATTATAACAGTTAACCCTAATATTTTTCAGTTAACCCTAATAACAACAATCAACAGAATTTCACACAAAAGCGATTCTTCGCTTGTGTATTACGAATACAAAGCGAAGAGCCACAAACCTCAAAATGGATACAGGTTCCAATAAAAACTACGTAAAATCATGTCTCATTCAGTGTGCATTGAATAACCGAAAACCCTTCTTTACTAACTCAATAGCAGGAAAGATGAAAATTACTCAATTGTACAAACCTTCGGTGGCATAATCGGCAACGACACGCTTAATTCTGTTATTTACAATGATAAAAATCTATTCACCTTGAAAATAAATTAAAAATTCCTCTCAAACAATTTCAAACTGAGTCCGTGAACAAATTAGAAATTAGAACCTCAAATTTGTCAAAACAGGAACATTACAAATTAAAAACTCTTCTTAACCAATTTTCAACCCTATTCTCTGACCCTAATAATAAACTCACCTGTACTACCAGGGTAAAGGGCGAAATAAGAACTATTTCAAATGACCCCGTCTACACAAAATCATAACAAAAGCTAATGAAATCGATAAACAAATAGAAGAATTTCTTAGAGATGGTGTAATAGACCCTCAATATCGCCATATTCACGAGTATGGATTGTTAACAAGAAAGAAGGTTCATCACTATTATAAAATGCCTAACGCCGTAACTATTGCAGATAAATATCATATACCAGAAATGTATGAAGTGCTTCAAAATCTTGGGAAAAAGAAATACTTTACAACCATTGATCTAAAAACCGGTTTTCATCTGATCAGCCCTTAGAGAGTCGGACATGGAAAATACTGTTTTTTCCATGAATAACGGGAAATATGATTTCACCAGGCTCCCGTTTGCGTTAAGAAATGCACCATCCATCTTCCAACGGGTACTCGATGATATTCTTCGCCAACACATACGAAATCGATGCTATGTTCACATAGATGACATCATGATTTTCGCTAGAAATGAGGAAGAACACTTTCAAAATCTGCAATTAGTACTCGAAACACTAAACACGGCAAACCTAGAGGTACAATTGGCTAAATACGTATTCCTATATACTTTAGTGGAATTCCTCGGCTTTATTGTATCACAAGATGGCATAAAGACAAACCCCAAAAAGGTTAAAGCTCTTTTAGAAGTTCCCAAATCAAAAACACTCAGGTAGGTAGTAGGTAGGTAGGTCAGCCGCATCACCAATAACCAGTGATGCCACTTAGACCACCAGTTGGGTCCGTTTTGAGCCGCGGATGCGAGGCATGGCTACGCTTCCCCCTCCAGATTGAACCACCCTGAGCCTTTTACAAAGCGAAGAAGGTGGTTAACACCTTACTGGCATAGAGCATCTATACTTGTTAAGAAGTGGGATCCTAGCAAACGCTCCATATTTCTGGTTAAAGCTGGACATGTACAGAATATATACTGGAGCGTTTCCAGTTCCTCCTCGTTCCTGCAGCTGTGACAGAAATCATGTGCATAAACTCCCATACTTCTTGCATGCTTTCCTATTAGACAATGTCCCGTGAGGGCTCCTATTAAAGTCCTAATTTGTAGTCTGTTGAGTCTAATGATATTCATAGACAGACGCAGATTTATCCTCGGCCATGGTTGCCTGGCGATTTCACAGGTAGTGGCACAGATCCACCTTTGATTGGTTAAATTAATTAGTATCTCTCTTATGATAAGCTTACAAGTCGCGAGAGGTACACCCACATGCCTACCGACATTTGGCATACAAGTGCCATCTCTCGCAAGTTGATCAGCCTTGCAGTTTTCTGGCATATCCCTATGTCCTGGTACCCAGCACAAATAGACACTCAAAGAATTAAGATATTTTCTTGGTATGTCAGGTGTACCGAAATCAGTAGTAATATATAATGAACCTGCTCTCAGCTCAGCCACAATCCAATTCATGTTAAAAGATGAGCTCGGTATCGAAGTCTTCGTAACACCACCAGTGAAATCAATTGCTAGGTAGAACGCTTCCATTTTACCCTAATTGAAATAGTGAGAAAACCTCAGAGAAGAAAATACCCACAGGAACTTTGCAGAATTACTAGAAAGAACATTTTGCCAATATAATCATTGGATACATTCAACCATAGGCAAAAAACCAGTGAATATTTTATTCGGAAGAAATGTTCAACTTCAACCAGAAGACTACGGCAAGACAAGACACTTTCCAAAAACTGAAAAAAAGGTTTATCTCAATTAATATAATAAAAAGAAGCAAAACATAAAACAATACACCCCCGGACTACATAAATGCCAAAACGTAACCGTAGAAACAGGAATAGCAAAACTATAACTTGAAAATTTCAAAATAATACATGTGATCGAAAAAACAAATGTGCAAGACATACCACAGAATGATACCGGACTCCCATATCAAATTTTCCGCTCCTCCAGTCCGGAAGAGGAGGGGGAGGAGGTCGCTGAATCCGAAAAGTTGTTGGACGACGTAAGGCTAGACGACCAAGAACCACCCACCACTATCTAAATGGTGTTGAAGGTTGTCCAGGTCAACCTCCATCACAGTTGGCAACGGAGCTTTTCGTCCTCCTGTCAGAGGAAGACGTGGACATCGCCATCGTCCAGGAGCCATGGGTGCGGGGCACTGAAGTAAAGGGGCTCCGAAGGAGCGACTACAACCTGTTCTATAAAGGAACAGAAGCTAAGCCTAGGGCTTGTATAGTCGAGAAAAGATACCTTAACATGTTTATCTTACCTCATCATAGCACTAGTGACACCACGGTGGTTGACCTGGAAGCAGCTGACGGAGCCAGGCTGAAAATGGTATCGGCCTGTATGGCACACGACAGACCCGCTCCCCATGGCACGGTCCGGAGGGTGGTGGCTGACGAAACATCCATTGTACTAATAAGATGCGATGCCAATGCGAGGCACACCCTATGGGGTAGTACATAAACCAATAAACGTGGTGAGTACCCTTATTATTTTATTATTAGTACAAACCTGGTAGTATGTAACAGGGGTAATACGCCTACTTTCTCCTTCTCAAGTACCGACGGTTTTACGGGTTGGGAGGAGGTCTTAGACGTTACATCACTCACAGATAATAACTAAATGAGGGTGGAAAAATGGAGGGTATCCAACGAGAGATCTTTCTCTGATCACTCATGGATACCTTTCGACCTAACCATTTGGGCTGAGTCACCTCAACCATACCGAAACCCTAAACGAACTAACTGGAAGTGGTTTGCAGGTATAGTCCCTAAGAAGATGGGTAGGGCACCTGACGCCGATATTTGATCGGAGGGAGAGGTGGAAGAAAAGATTGCGCGGCTAGAGGGCGTGATGGGAGCAGCTTTCAAAACCACTTGTGCAGTTAGATATTCAAAAAAATTCTTTCCAACTAGGTGGAACGATGATCTGTCGCACCTAGGGTTGAAGTACGAAAGAAGTTTAATTCTAGCTATTCTTTAGGAAATTGGCAAGGGTACAAGAATAGCCTAAAGAAATACAAAAAAGCAATCAGGAATGCCAAAAACCAAGGGTGGAGGGAGGTCTGCTCCTCTATCGAAACTACCAAGGAGTCAGCAAGGCTAGGTAAGATTCTGTCAAAAGAACACACAAACCCACCTTTTATTAAAAGACCGGACGGAACCTGGACAACGTGTTCGAAAGTACACTTCATCTACTCCTAGATACGCACTTTCTGGGGTGCATGGATCCAGGGTCTAACACTGAGCACACCAGAAGGAAAGGTACCGAGGTCAACACCGAAATAATTACAAAGAGAAGCTGGTATGGGCCATTAAAAGTTTTGCTCCATCGCCTGGACTTGATGGGATAATTTCAATAATGCTGAAGGTCATGCAGGAATGGAAAATACCTTAACTGGATGTTATTTTTAAAACCTGCATTGCTCTTAACTACGTTCCGGCAGCTGGAGGCGAGCAAAGTTCGTGTTCATTCCCAAGACAGGAAAAAGGGGTCATGAATCGGCAAATGATTTTCACCAAATAAGTCTTACGTCCTTCGTTCTCAAGAACTTCGAAAGGGTACTTGACCTCCACATTCGAATGGAAGTTGAGACTAGGCTTTCTGATGCCTAATACGCATACCTGAAAGGGAGGTCTACAGAGACAGCCCTTCATGAGGTAGTGATGAAAGTGGAACGCTCCTTAGAACATAAACAGTATACACTGGCCTCTTTTGTGGATATAGAAGGTGCTTTAAATAATATCCATATAAGAGCGATGCAGACATCACTGGAAAATCTTGGAGTTGCGGAAGATATGCGTAGGTGGATTAGCACAATGCTTCAATCAAGGGTGGTAAGTGCGGAGCTTGAAGGCAGCCGCCTAAATAAATATGTGAGAAGAGGTAATCCACAGGGAGGGGAACTATCTCCCCTACTCTGGATTTGTGCCATGGATAGCATTCTCAAAGAATTGAACGAAGGAGGAAGTAAAGTGGTGGCGTATACGGATGACTAACTGAGGGGCTAAGTGCATGTTGCACGGGACGTGGACTTAGCATTAGGCCCAGCAAAATACCCACCTTCAAACTACCCCAATTAAATAATATTACATTACCCATATCTTCTAGTACCAGGTACCTGGACTCGAAACTAAATTGGAGTCGAAATCAGCATTTTCACTTTAGTCATGCAAAAATATGATTAGTAGGAAGTGGGGCCTTCGACCAGTGTTAATGTTGTCGATGTACAAAATGGTTGTGCGTCCAATCTTATCATACGGAGCCTTGGTATGGTGGAAGGCCCTAGGGAAGGAATACAACATCACCAAACTAAGCAGAATACAGAGAACAGCATGTGCAGTAACAGTAGGAGAAATTAAGTCATGCCCTACGCAGGCCCTAAATATGCTGACGTATCTGCAGCCCATTGACTTATTTATCATGAATACCGCTACTCTAAGCGCTCTTAGGTTCAGAGAAATAGGCTGCTGGAAGAATATACCGTACGGTCATGGAAGTATACTATCACAAACACAAATAATGTACGAGTCAGGTACGGACTACAAAGCACCTACTGTCGTTTTTGAAAAAACAACAGCATTCGAACTCCCTCTCGCAGGAATGGAAGCGGGGAGGGATTACAAACTATACAGACACCGTAAACTACAAAGATGGTTCAAAGATGGACTGCGGGGTAGGTGCAGGTGTATTCTCAGAACAGCTAGGGATAAGCAAATCAATTCGACTCCCGAATACATCAAGTGTATTCCAGGCTGGAGTGCTTGCAATAAGGGAGGCATGCAGGATGACAACGGAAGATACCAGCTAGAAAGGAAAAATAGCAATAATTTCAGATAGTCTGGCCGCTGTCAAAGCACTACACTCGGCAATAATAACCTCCAAACTAGTATGCGAATGCAGGGAAAGCATAGTGGTACTAGTTCGGCGGTTCACCGTTACTTTGATATGGGTGCCGGGTCATAGGAATATCAACGGAAATGAGAGGGCCAATGAGGATCCGCTCTTGATGAACGGGAGGCGGAGCCAATCAGAGTCCCAATTGGGTCAATTAGGAGCTGTATAAATGGGGCATTCTTTGCAAAGGCAAACAACCGATGGAGGAGGATGCAATCCTGTAAGATCAGTAGAGCACTCTGTCCGGAATACAGAAAAATAAATCCACAGAGTTAATAAGCAGAGTCAAACGTGATGCAGCCAGGATTGGGGAGCAGGCGGCTAAAATGGGCATCACTTAGAACACCAGCTGCCGCAGCTGCGGCAACACAGAGGAAAAGGAAACCAAGGAACACTTCTGATTTCATTAATTTTTTCTAAAGTTTTTTTATTCAGATTTTTTCTCAGCGAACTTATTGACAAGATAAGTTGCACAAGGTAGTTGCAATTCTGTATTTACCAAAAACAAGTAAAGAAAACTGTCAAAAATCCCTCACGAAAATATTTTAGTATGTAAGAATTCAATTCTAGGAATAAAAACCAATTGTAAGACTTTGAAAGATATCTGTATATGCGAACAAAGTAACATTAATAATATTACTTCGAGTCACTGTTTACCGAACTTGCTAAAAGTCCTAACCTCCATATGCACAACTATTACTAACCAACACGTGGCATCAGTGGAAGAAATTCTTCCTAGCATAATATTATAATAAACTTATTTCGCAATTTCTTATGAAATATTATTGTGACAATTTCATACTAAATGCTTTCATAAATTCGCCATTTCCAATGAATTTTTGTTGTGCCAATTTGATAGGAAAAGCTCTCGAATATTTACTTCATATGAATTATCGTTGTGACAATTTAATAGAATATATTTTCCAACCAATTCAACAAATATTTTAAAATTGAAGACAAAACGATTAAATTACAAGGCAGTTTCCTAATAAGATACTACAATACTACACTAACTGTTGCATTATGGTAGGCACCTTGGCGTGGTGTGGGGCTTAAGTTGCGAGGCCATATACTGCCCCTGGCAGGGCCGAAAATGCTTTTAGACATACCGACCGATGAGTAACGAACAAAGATCTACCACGTGTGCGTCTGTTTTACCAGGTTAGGGGCGGCACACAACGACGTCTGTTTTCTCCATGTTAGGAGCGATCGGTTTTTTTTTAGTCTTTTCTGCATGGGGTGGTAGACTGTAAAGAAACCCCACGGGGAGGGGGTGTTTTTTTCTGGTCTCAGATGTCGAAAATAAGTAAGGAAAAGTGAGAGGAAGGTGCAGGGGGTCGGATCCCCAGTACCGGCGGTAGGTGGTTGGCGAGGAGGCAACCTGGCGTCAATATCTAGCAACTCCTCAGGCATCGCCGTGGTACCCCAGGCCGCGATGTCTGCTTTTGCTACTGGGAGAGTCTCCAAGCCACCTTTGGGTAGGCAAGGGGCCTGTGAGGTGGAGGCTAAGGGGGATCGCATAGGATCTCAGCTTCTGGGCTTGCGCATAGACCACGCAACCGATGACGACTCGTTGTCACAGGTCAGCAATGTCTACGACATAGGCTCGGATGTTGAGATGCAATTGCTGAGTCCTTCTCAGCCCTCCGCTCCACATGCTCCTGAGCCGGGGAAGGAGACAAGGAAGGTGGTAAGCCTCACAAAAGAGCAAAAGGCCAGAAATGGGTATAAGCGCTCGGCTTACTATCTTCGTAAAATGAAGGCGAAAGATCCTTCTTCCTTTACAAAATGGGAGAAGGATCTCATTAAAAAGGTTTGAGACAAATAACGCTGCGGCCAGATCATGCAATAAAACGGAGCAGGGAATTGCTAGGGCAAAGACTGATATTGACAACGCTTCGTCCTCCAGGAAAAATGGTAAGCCGGACAAGGCCACAGGTGACTGCGTAAAGGTGCCGCCAAAGCCAAAGCCGAGTTCTTCGAAGGAGCCACATGGCTTGGCATCGGGCAAAACTCCAAAAAGAGTTCGGTCTGATGAGCAGGCTCAGAGGGCTTCAAAAAAGCCGAAGCCATCGGCCTCCTTCGAATCACCGATGGAGCTACAGGTAGCTATCATCGACAGAGTCGACCCTGATGGGAAGATAACGCCGGAAAATTGGTAGCTAGTAGAGGCGCGCCTGATAGCGGAAATTGTCAGGGCTGACGGCGGGGAGCTGCAGTTTGATGGGGCCGGCTAGCAGAGGGGTGTTAAAGTCGTTTGTTGCAACAACAAGAAGTCTCTGGACTTTTTAACGCGTGCAATTAGCGGCCTTGACTCACTCTGGCGGGGCGCTCGGTTGGAGGTGGTGCCTCGTTCTCTGCTTCCTATCCGCCCGATTGTTTCGGTGTTAATTCCACCTCCGGTTCCGGACCAGGAATCCATACTCAAGCTGATCGGACGGCAGAACCAGTCTCGGAATTCGGCAAAGTGGCGGGTGATCTCCGTGACCCCCTGCAAAAATGGAGTGGGAAGTGACGCGGTGCTCGCAGCGGACTCCGCGTCGCTATCAAAATTGAGGAGTTAAAGTTCGCATGCCGGGTGACAGGTCAAAAACCCATGGAGAGAAAGCTAGAGGTGGTGCAAATTAATTTGCATCACTCCATCTCAGCCTCGCTCCATTTAATGAAGTTCATCGCAGAGGACGATGTGGACGTAGCCCTTGTTCAGGAGCCTTGGCTCGTCAGAGGTAAGGTAAGCGGACTCGGGATGGATGGTTATCGTCTCTACATTCCACAAACACAAGGTAAGATCAGAAAGTGCATAGTGGCAAAAACTAATATTTTCTTCTTACTCCCTACAGCACTGGAGACCTTACAACGATGGTATGCGAGCATAGCCACAAACCTAGTTTGTTGCTAACGTCCGCATACTTTCCGTACAACGAGGAACGGCCGCTACCACAGATCTTCCGGCAACTTATCGCCTACGGTGAGTCACGCGGACTGGGTATAGTGGACGGCTGTGACGCAAACGGGTACCATGAGCACTGGGGCAGCACTGATACCAATGGTAGGGGTGAGTCCATTTTTGATTACATTCTCTCCACTAGCCTAACTTACGTAACTTATGTAACAAGGGAAATCAGCCAACGTTTCGTAATAGGGTTAGGGAGGAAGTGATTGACATCACTCTGACCACTGGGTGAAATACCATAAGGGTCGACAAATGGAGAGTATCTAATGTCTGTTCTTTTTCGGATCATAGTCGAAAACGCTTCTCAGTCTACTTCGAGGTAGTGACCCCACGGCTTTTTAGGAACCCAAAAAAGACTGACTGGTCCAAATTCTCAAGACTGGTCACCCATAAACTTAATTTGATGAAAGTCAAGGTCGGCGAAGGGAATGCTAAGATTGATAAGGCGGTAGGTCGTCTTCGGGAATACTGAAACAATCCTTTGACCTATCTTCTCCTTTGACTTGACCGCGTGCTAAACCAAAACCAGTTTGGTGGAACGCTGAGTTAGGACTGCTTAGGAAAAAGTCAAAAGGACCCTTCAATAAGGCCCAAAACAGTCGGCTGGAAGAGGATTGGGAAAATTAAAGAGAAAGTTTTAATGAATATAGAAGCAAGACTAAGGCTGCAAAAAGGTAGTCCTGGCAGCAGTTCTGCGGAACTCTGGAGTCGGTAAATGAGGCATCGAGAACCAGGAAAATACTGTCCAGAACCACGATGGTTCTCGGCAGTGTGAAGAGACGGGATGGCTCATGGACTGGCTCGTGTCAGGGGTTCCCTGGAGGTTTTGATGGAAACGCACTTTCCAGGTTGCACGGACTCGCATACCGTCCAAACGCAGTCGGTAAATCTTGCACGTGTTTCACGGACCGACGTGTCGGATATCGTGAGGGAGGACAAGATTGCGTGGGGGATAGGCTCCTTCGACCCGTACAAGTCAGCGGGTCCTGATGGGGTTATACCGGCTATGCTGCAACATTCCTCTGAGGGCGTGATTCCCCATCTAGTTCACATTTTCACAAGGTGTCTCGTGGATGGGTACGTGCCAAAAAGTTGGAGAGAAGACAGGGTGGTTTTCATTACAAAAGCGGGAAAAATAAATCACTCTACTGACAAGGATTACAGACCAATAAGTCTCTCACCGTTTATTCTTAAAATACTTGAGAGACTTATTGATCTGTATATTAGAAGGGTTACCAATATTCGCACAATGGTAAAAGCGGATCAGTGGATAGCGCACTTCATGAAGTGGTTGGTATCATTGAGAGATCACGGAGTGAAGGAATTTATAGTGACATGGATTAACACAATGCTAGTAAGCAGGGTTATTAACGCCACTATGGGGGCGGCCTCGGTGAGTAGGGGGACTACAAGGGGCACGCCGCAGGGGGGAGTGCTATCACCTCCGCTATTGCATCTAGTAGTAAATGAGATCTTAGAAAGCTTCAAAGCAAAGAGAACAAAAATTGTATCCTACGCTGATGACATTGCCATACTAATCCCGGGCAAGTTCTTGTCAACGATTAGCGAAATCATGGAATCAGCACTGGGCGAGATTTCCGGATGGGCTGAGCGCAATGGCTTAGGAGTTAACCCTACTAAGACGAAGTTAGTTTTGTTCACCAGGAAAACAGTTCTCTTTGCCAAAGTTAGGTAGGGTAACATTGAATCTCTCTTCAGAAGCAAGATACTTGTGTATCATTCTGGACTCCAAGTTAAATTAGAGAAGGAATATTGAGGAGAGAAGAAATAAGGGTTTGGCTGCATACTATACCTGTAAAAGCATCTTTGGGAAAAAATGGGGACTGTCACCGTACATCGTTTATGGGATGTACACCACAATCATAAGACCAATTTTAACCTACGGGTCCATCGTCTGGTGGAAGGCGTTGGAAAGGAAATGTAATCTAACCCGTATTGAAAAAGTACAAAGACTTGCTAGCCTGGGAATCCCAGGGGCTGTAAGCAGCGCGCCTCAAGAAGGCTTAAAAATATTATTTCACCTCTTACCGCTAGGAGTGTTCATTCAGGGCTGAGCCGCCAAGTGTGCTCTCAGACTGAGGGAGTGCAACACATGGAAATCTGCCAACTATGGACACTGTACAATTTTGAGCGAAATAAGATGGAAGGGACAAGGGTTAGCTACGGCCGGTTTGAAACGGCTAAAGACTACATAACTTCTACTATGGACTTTAAAGCTAGAATTCCAACTCTCTATCCAACCAGGGAAGAGTGGGAGTCAGGCTCTGTGACGCGTAATTCTGACATTACCATCTACACTGACGGCTCAAAGATGGAGGGTGGAACGGGGGCGGGTGTCTTCTCGGAAGGCTTGCAAGCAAGACAGTCATATCGGCTGCCTGACGCATGCAGTCTTTCAGGCCGAAGTCAATACAATTGAGAAAGCAGCCGGACTGATGCAAAGTATTACAATTTGACCTACGAATATCACTATCTTTGTGGATAATCAGGCGGCGCTTAAGGCAATAGAATCCAAGACAGCTAAATCGAAGCTGGTAATGAAATGTCGTACCTCACTAATGAACATTGGAACCCACAAGGTCTCGCTTTGCTAGGTTCCCGGACATTGCGATATAGAAGGGAATGAATTAGCGAACGAGATGGCCAGAAGGGGCTCTGAAATGGACATTAACGAAGCAGATACCTCAAAACAAATCCCGATATGCGAACTGTTTAGGAACGTAGATGAATTCACTATTGTAGTGAGAAATAACTTATGGAATAATCGTGACTACTGTGAAGTTTCAAGGGCCTTATGGCCTAGGTTAGATATGAAGAGAACAAAGTTTCTCTTAGGGCTCAACAATCCTGCAGAAATGGTGCTTACGGGGGTCATTACGGGGCATTTTGCTATCGCACCAATGCTTCAACATTGGCGTATACCGTCGAGCGGGCTATGTAGGATTTGCATTATGAAGAAGAGACAGAGTCGATTCATCACTTTTTATGTCAATGTCCGAGACTACAGTTGACACAACTTGTTTGGTGTCGCGCTTCTTCACAAGTTTTCGCACACGCCTTCCCAACCTAACCTAACCTAACTGTTGCAAACCAGAACTATTTCAGTAGAGAAGTAACAATAACAAAGCCACTACCAGCACCAGTGCAACCAAGCAACGCATCAACCAAATTGGAACAAATACTTTCGATCGAAATGCTCAAAAAATTTCAAACAGCAAACGCCGAAGAAATCAAACTACTAGAGACGAAACATTACATTGGATTTTCCACATGCTTCAGCATTTAAACAGCTGTAAACCTCATCATTAGCATCATTGTTATTAAAATATGTATATCAAAAAGAACCATACCTATAAAAAAAATAACCAACATCCACAAACCCAATTCAAGAGATCACACTCAACCAGACCAGAATAGCAGGATACGGCAAAAATGCAAAAATGCAGAAAAAAAGTTAGTAGATTCAACAAAATACCTTAATTCTGAAATTGATACAAACAGGGACGTTTGTCTTTTGGAGGGAAAAAGTTTAGGAAAAGTACATTCAGTATATAATATTATTATACCCAATAATGCAAAAAGCTGACGCAGCGCCTGCTATTAATGTGGGAAAACTAAATATTCTGAAATTCACAGCAATGCAAGAGCCATGGCCGCGGTAGCAGCGAGGCTTAGATTTCAGTCATAAAAAGTTAGTTCTAAGAGTGACTCGGAAATAAACCGTTGGCTTTGTCAACTATAAATACAGAATTTTTTTAACTTTTCAATTCGTAAAATTTTATTGTATAGTATGCTTTTATACAATGATTGTTTTTTTTAGACCAGGCACACGAGCACTGTTCTAATTTGAGTATACTTGGTACATTAGCCAACCGAAAAAATACTGTGTAAACTGCTGGAAAGGTGGGCACAATGCCAAAACTTGCGTGGCAGGCAACTGCACAAAGTGCCATAAAAAACACAACACATTGGAGGATCACAATCGACTGAGGCATCAAACAGCTTCAATCAGTCTCCTAAAACAACGTAAAATGCCGCGGTATCAGTTACGGCTGTTCCAGATCGAACAATACAATCAACCACATTATTGCTCAGCACGATTTCCGTGTCCATAATTGATAAATGGGGACAACAGATTCATTGCCGAGCACTTTGAGACAAAGGTTCATAAGCTACCTTCATAACAAGGCGGCTTGCGTACAAAATAGGAGTAAAAAAGAGTCAGTGCATCATCGGTATAGAAGGCATCGGTCAAACACAGAGCCGCATCTCTGAAGGGGTTAACTTGCAGCTACAATCAAGGACGACTGGCTTCACCAAGAGAATTGAAACTCACATTTTGCCAGAGATTGTTTCCAAGCAACCATCAAGCAGCATCAACATATGTAATTGGAAAATCCCGAGCAACCTTCAATTAGCTGACTCCAATTTCTATGAATCCAGAGGTATCGATTTACTCCTTGGAGCAGGGCTCTTCATTCTTGTGCTTTGGACAAAAACCACTAGGAGATGGATGCCCTGTCCTGCAAAATAACATTTTCGAATAGTTGGGGGTGAATACACCAAACAAGATTCACCCATCACAGCTATGACTTGTGGCATCTGCACCGAAGATGAGTCACTCAACGAGACAATGCAAAAACTCTGGCGGCTGGAAGAATGCGACTCTCGTATGGCGAACCTAACTGCTGCCGGACAACTGATGATGAAATGAAGATGATTTTCTTCGACACACTCACCAGCATACTGACGGTCGATTTGTGGTGAAACTACCATTTCAGCACAGCCCAAGTCAGCTCGGTGAATCCAAGGACATAGCTTTGCAGCGTTTTACAGCCATTGAACTCAAGCTAGTAAAAATTCTGAGCTCAAGACTCAGAATGTATCCTTTATGCGAGAGTACGAAAAACTCGGTCATATGCCATCCTCAAGCCAGACAGCTCAACAACGAAGCTTAGAGTCGTATTCGATGCATCTGCAAAAACATCAACCAACTTGTCATTAGACGAAGTACTGGCCACAGGGCCAACCATACAAGAAGACGTCGTAATAATGCTACTACGTTTTCGTCTCCCTCGATACGCCTTTAGAGCCGACATCGAAAAATGTACTGATAGGTATGGGTGGACAATGACCACCAATGATATAAACTTAATTTGTGGAGAGAGGATCCATCACATCCACTGAAGTGTTATAAGCTCACCACGATAACTTATGGGGCAACCTCTGCACCATACTTGGCTATGCGCACTTTGCAACCGCTGGCTGAAAAACAAGCTAAGATGTGTTGAGCGGTTCCAATCGAATCACTACTGCACTCGAAATACAACGCCAATTATGCCTTATCCCAAACCAGGCAAAGTACCTCAAGAAGTGTCATCTCTCTGTTACCGATACTATCGAAAGTCTTTGAGAAGCTGCTGCACAATAACCTCCAGCCAATTATTGAAGAAAAGAAACTCATACCAAGCCACCAATTTGGTTTCAGAAGAAAACACTCAACTTCACAGGATCGTCGAAGTTATTGAAAACTCATTTGAAGAGAAAAAAGTATTTTCTGCGGTATTTCTAGATGTAGCGCAGGCATTCGACAAAGTTTGGCATAAAGGTGTGCTCCATAAACTGCAATTAATTCTACCTGCCGAATATTGTGAAGTTATCGAATCATACCTTCAAAAAAGTCACTTCAGAATTAAGCAAAATGATGCCTATTCTGGGCTCCGCGAAGTTAAGACAGCATCCTAGGGCCCCTACTCTATCTCCTATTCACAAGCGATTTACCGATCGAACAAAACCATATTTCCGCAACATTCGCTGACGATACGGCACTTATAGCTACTGGTGGCACAGAGGAAATCTCAGTAGAGAAACTCCAAAGTGCCGTAAATTCAATATTTAATTGGACAAAGAAATGGCGCATTAAAATAAATAACACAAAATCCGTCCACATCGACTTTACGAATAATAAGGTTAGACAGTACCCGCTATATATAGACGGAATAGAAGTACCATACTCAAATAACGCTAAGTATTTGGGTATGACACTAGACGTAAAGCACCGATGGTGTGCACATGTGAAAAAGAAAAGAGAAGAACTCGAAATAAAGTCTAAAAAAATGTACTGGTTAATTGGCAGATCATCTACGCTTTCTACATATAACAAGCTTTTGTTATATAATCAAATCTTGAAACCTCTATGGAGTTACGGTATTCAACTTTGGGGCTGCACCACACAAACCAATATTAAAAAGATAAAAAAATTTTAAAACAAAGTTCTACGGAACATAGACAATGCACCCTGGTACGTACGAATGTCAGACTTCCATAGAGATCTTGGCGTGAAGACGGTACACAGCGAAACTACTAAAGTCGCAATCTTACATTACGAACGACTTCAACACTAAACAAAACGGAACGACGTCTTAAGAGAACGAAGCCGAGAGACCTCACAAACTAGTAGCACCAATGCGGTGTGAATTATCCAGCAGAATATAATGAATAAACTTAAATTGCTCGTTAGTTTTTGAATGTATAAATTTGTTGCAATATTATAAACGCTGTACGAGTATATGTACGCACAATTATAACGTTTAAATAAAAATTAAAAAAAAATAAAAAAAAATGATGACTTATGTTGGGCTTCGATCCACGAAAGTGGCGTGCAAATCACAAAAATTTTATATAAGATAACCACCTAAAGATCAAGAAGTTACTCTTGACTTCAACAATTCACACGATGAGACCATCAAAACAATGGGACTCACGAGGAATCCTAAAAATTACAATTTAAAGTTGAAAATTAGGGGAGCCGAACCAGTGGACAGAGGATAACAAAACGAACCATTTTGGCATATATAACTCGCATATTCGATCCTCTCGGCTTCATTGCTCCAGTCACAGCCACCGCAAAAATATTTCTACAACAGCTGTGGAAACTCAAAGTGGACTGGAATGCCGCACTCCCACCACATCTTCACACCACCTGGTTAAGATTGAAAGCGGATTTCGAACTTTTGCAAAGGTTCAGCATCCCTCGTCATATTTTTGGACTTAAGGAAGCATACAATCCTGAAGTGCACTTTTTCGCTGACGCCTGCGTGCATACATGAGGACAACAGATGCTCACAAATTAATAATCGTGCTTTTTCTATATGCAAAATCATGAATAGCACCTGCAACACAAATAACACTACCACGATTGGAATTATGTTCTGCCAAGTTGGTAGATCTTTTGCACAAACTTCAAGAAGACACAATCATCAAGTAATCCATTGTACATTTTCGGACTAACTCCAAAGGCGGCACTGGGATGGATAAACGCAGATAGATCCCACTATCATTCCTCTGTCGCCAACAGGATTCATTCCATTCAACAGCGAACATCTCCACAAGAATGGCGACATGTGCGATTTGAAGACAATCCTGCTGATCTTATATCAAGAGGACTGACACCAGCCAAGCTGATTAACAATAATTTCCAGCGATAACAAGTTGACCTCTTCAACCACCACGAGGAGACTGTTCATTAGAGAGCAGGCTAAAGACAGTGGTTGCAACATCAACAATAGCCAAAAACCCCAAATAAAATTGGCTAGAAGAAGTCAATCAAAAAAATGTATTCCTACGTTTGCAATGGATATTAGCATATGTGCTACGCTTCATCAGTCACACTCGACACTAGACAACGAAAGCAATAACAACATTATCTGCAGATGAAGTGGAAGGTGCGTTGCTACATATTGTCAAGATCGTGCAATTGGAAGAGTTGGCCAATGACATTCAACGATTAGTTCGCCATTCCGCTGTGGACAACAACAGTTAACATTGTAACACCTTTCCTAGCTGATAAGGGCATGTTATGGGTGTGATGACGTTTGGAGTCGAACCAGTAAAAAGTTACAGCATTTGAATGTTACTGTTATGTTTTAATGTGTATTACGCACAGTATAAAATTTAGATCCACTTGAAATTTCATTTTGGATTTAAGGGTAGCATTGTTATTTCGATATCTCAAATTAACAAAAGTGCTTTATTGTAAAAAAATTTCAAGGTTTTATGACGCTTCAGTAAAAAGTTACAACATTTGCATATTGCCAAGTTTGACAGGACTCAATTGTAGTATTGTTATACCGATATCTCAAATTGACAATAGTACATAAGTGTCACAAAATTTCAAGGTTTTATGACGCTCCAGTAAAAAGTTACAGCATTTAAATGTTGCAAACTTTGATAGGTGTAGGACGCCCATTATAAAAATCTGAGATATTTGAAGTTTTACCGGTGTTTCATTTTAGACTCAAGAGTAGCATTCTAATACCGATATTTCAAAGTAACAAAAGTACTATATTGTCACAAAATTTCAAGGTTTTATGACACTCTTGTAAAAAGTTACAGCATTTGAATGTTGCAAACTTTGATAGGTGTATTACGCATTGTATAAAAGTTAGTTCCATTTGAAGTTTCATCAGTGTATCAGTTTTACTAACGGGTAGCATTGTTATACCGATATCTCAAATTGACAATAGTATTTTATTGTCACAAAATTTCAAGGTTTTATGACGCTCCTCTAAAAGGTTACAGCATTTGCATGTGGCAAACTTTGATAGGTGTATTACGCACCATATAAAAGGTGGCGCCATTTGAAGTTTTATCACTGTTTCATTTAGAACTCAAGTGTAGCATTATTCTGCCGATATCTCGAATTAACAATAGTACTTTATTCTCACAAAATTTCAAGGTTTTATGACGCTCTAGTAAAAAGTCACAGACCTTGAACATTGCAACCTTTGATAGGTGTTTTACGCACCTTATGAAAGTTAGAGCCATTTGATGTTTCATCAGTGTTTCATTGGCAATAGTACATTATTGGTACAAAATTTCAAGGTTTTATAACGCTCCAGTAAAAAGTTACAGCATTTGAATGTTGCAAACTTCGATAGGTGTAGGACGCACAGTATAAAAGTTAGAGCCATTTGAAGTTTCATCAGTGTTTCATTTTGGACTCAATGGTAGCATTATTATTCCGATATTGCCAATTGACAATAGTAATTTATTGCAAAAAAATTTCAAGGTTTTATGATGCTTCAGTAAAAAGTTACAGCATTTGCATGTTGCAAAGTTTAATAGGTGTAGAATGCACTGTATAAAAGTTAGAGTCATTTAGAGTTTTATCAAGGGTAGCATTATTATACTTATATCTCTTATTCACAATAATACTTTATTCTCACAAAATTTAAAGGTTTTATGACGCTTCAGTAAAAAGTTACAACATTTGCATATTGCCAAGTTTGACAGGTGTAGAACGCACAGTATAAAAGTTAGAGCCTGTTGAAAGTTTTATCAGTGTTTCATTTTTGACTCAAGGGTAGCATTGTTACACCGATATCTCAATTTGACAATAGTGCTTTATTGTCACAAAATTTCAAGGCATTATGTGTTGTGAGTTAGAATCAAGCTACCTACGCGTAGTTGACTCACAGCACCGGTTCCTATTAATTTCATTAAGAGTGCACATATTTTTAGGGTGCAAATATTGTAAATGACCAGTATTTATGTATTAATTATGATGTAAACTTTGAGGGTGTCACAGATCCGCAGTCAAGCTGACGAGGGGCATTTAGAATGCACCGACGACACTTTTACTTTCAGTAGGGCAGTTGGCTTGACCAACTGACACCAAATAAAAATTGCATAACTGGAACACCAGAAAAATCAAGACGTAGACTGTAATGTTTATTTGTAAATAGTATATAAGAACTAGTATTTTAAGAATAAAGTTTCTTGTTGTTTCAAACCCAAAATACTGCAGTGCTTATTTAAGAAAGTAAGTTAGGGTTACAGGTGCACGCGCAGGACAAGCAGCAAGAGGATGCTCCTGAGGACAACAGATACGGACCCCAACATATGATGCTCCACTAAAAAGTTACAGATACGGACCCCAACATTTTGGCGCAGCCGGTCTAAAGGACCTATTGGAGGAATTCCAGGGCAAGGAACCCTGAAGCAGTGAGGCATCCTGCAACGAATTCCAAGGACCTGAACCTGCAACGAATTCGAAGGACCCTAAGGAAAAAGATGTCTTCGAAAAAAAATTATGGTGAGTAGAGTGTATATTAGCGTAATTTAAGTAGATACTTCGTCGACCCTGAAGCCGTAGCGCTGGTCAAAGAAGTCGCAACATACAGGCGCGTTTGCGCTGTTGCACGCAGCTTGGAATGGCAACCATAAACCGTCAGTATGATCGGACGATCTATGTATGTTCATCCTAGCTGTGAGGATTTTTTTTTTTTGTAGGGGTTTTGTGTTTCTTTGTCGGTAGGGATATATTTGGATACACATTTTTTCACTTTTTTACACAATTAAATACCATGAGCTTAGGGTATTAGGAAGAATATAAATGTTTTTATTACGTTGCGCATACGTTACGGGTTTATTTTTAGATATGGATTCAAATTTCCGGGAATGAATCAAGACACTTTTGCCTGTAAATCCAATTTCGGTTTTTACAAATATATGGCCTTTTCCATGGATTTTTGGAGTATTAAAGATGGTGAGAGGAAATCAAGGAGTATCTGTGAGGAAGTCAAGGACCAATTTGTACTGAGGGAAGGAGTCAATGGACGCCGGTAGATAGCGGAACTTTGTGATGGAAAACAAGTATAGCAGAATATGTATATAAAGATAGAATTTACGGTGGAATGTTTTTTTTTTAATAACTCTGTTTTGAATCATTAAGTAAGATAGAATAAAATATTGGAACAAGTTTTAACAATTATTGGATTTTTATTTGTAATACGCCATCTGTTCTGGCATTTGGGATATGACAAAGGAAGCGCAAGGATTACTGCTGCTGCAGGAGCAAATTGGAGAAGCGATTGAAAAATTGGTCCGTAATTTTAAGAAAGACGGCAGGTTACGTAAGGACGACGTGTATTACCGCAAGCGAATAACACAGTTACAAAATCTGGGGAGAGAGTTCAACAATAATCACGGACTGTTGTTGCCTCACGCAGTTGAGTACGGCAAGGGAAAATATTTTGCGGAAAATTACGCAGACTACATAAATAGTCTGGTCAACGAATGGGCAGATACATTTAGTTCTGAATTAGAGGAATTAGGACAACAAACTGTGAGTTTAGTTTGTCCAAGTATACTGCTAGGCACTTTTTTTTGTTGTCTATACTTTCAAGGATTTTGTTTACAACCCTGTGGACCTGTTGCACAGTTGAGTGTTGTCTTCTAAATCCAAACTGATGGCTGGGTATTAAATTTTTTGTTGTTAGGATTGGCTCTAATCTGTCCTGTAGTGTCCTTTCAAATACTTTCGATAGTATTGGCAATAAACTGATAGGTCGGTAAGAAGTTGTTTTGGTGGCATCTTTTCCTGACTTGCTGATGGCTGTTATCTGTGCAACTTTCCATAAGCGAGAGAAATACTTAGTTTCTAGCATGCAGTTAAATATATTTCGGATATATATTATAGCTATATCAGGCATTTCTTTTAGCATTTTCCCGCTTATCAGATCATATCCTGGCGCCTTTTTGTCTTTTAATTTTTTAATTTTGTTTTTGATTGACTGATGTCTTTTTTGTTTTGGATTACGGGATATTTATTACATTGTCAAGATGAGTGGTTTGATTGTCCATTTCGCTTGTAAATATTTCAAGGAAATGTTTGGCCAGTGTGTTGGCTTTGTCTTTACTTGTTTTCGCCCATGTACCGGTTTGTGTTTTGATAGGAGGTTTGTGTATTATTGCACCAGTGAGTTTTTTCGTAGTCTTCCAAAGAGAGTAATTTGTAGATGTGGTCGTTCCCAAGTTCAGCAAATGTTTTTCTAGTTCCTTTTCTCTGTTTTTCTGAAGTAAAATTTTTAATTCATTTGTTGCTTTGTTTAGGTTGCGTTTATCTTCCGGATTCCTAGTGATTTGCCATGTTTTCCGGAGCTTCCTTTTCCATTTAATTTTTCCCTTGATGAACGCTGGTGTAGTGTCCGTATTTGCTAACGTTAGCTTTGGTGTTGAAGCTGTGATTGCTTCGATAACGCTATCATTGAAGTATGCGATTGCGGAATCGATTTAATTTTTTGTTTTTAATCGTATATCTATTTTAAGTTCTTTTTCCAGTGCTAGACGAAAATTATTCCAGTCAGTTTTATTGTTATAGATGCCTGAGAAGAGTCTTGTCTCTATTTATCCTAGTAATGACATTAGGATTGGGGAGTGGTCTGAGGATAATTCTAAACATGATTTAATAGTTAGCTGTTTATGAAGAATATATTTTGTGATGCAGAAGTCTATTAAATCTGGCTGTTTTTTTTGTATCTGTTGGCCAATATGATGGTTCACCAGTGCTAATGAATCGACCATTACTATATCGTATACCTTTAAGTAACTCGCGTCCTTTTGCGTTTGTCAACTTTGATCCCCATAAAACATTTTTAGCGTTATAGTCACCTCCGGCTAAATAGCGATTCCCTAGTTTTTTTAAATAGTCTAGATATTATTCTTCTGTGTTGTTATATTTTGGTGGACAATAGACAGCAGATACTACGATTTGTCCTTTCGAGTCATTTAGTGCTATTGTGGTTGCTTGAAGGTTTTCTTTTTTATATGCGTCAAGTTCAATGTAATTCATATTTTTTTTTATAATGATCGCCGTTCCACCGTGAGATTTGTTGTCAGGATGATTTGTGTAATGGATGTCAAAGTTAGGGAATTTAACATATGTTTTGTCTGTAGCATGTGTTTCCGAGATTAACATCACATCTATTGAATTATTTATTAAAAAAGTCTCTAGTTCATGGCGCGACAGTCCATTTGCATTCCATATTGCCAAATTTGTTTTATTTACTGCGTTCATCTATTTTGCATACAAGCATAGTTACTATGTTCATCATACTGGTCATTTGATTTATTAGATGTTTCATCATTGTTTTTAATTCGGATAGATCGTCATTGTGTGATATTATTTCATATGTGCTGTTGCTTTTTATTTGATTTGGCTCCTGTGATATTGTTTCCATTTGTGCAGCTTGATCGTATGAAATACCAGAGATGATTTTCTGGCCATTTATTTTTGTATTGTGATTGTTTTGGTTTGTTTCATTATTGATTTGTTCATTTGTTTCTTTCTTGCGAAGTGTAGGGTATCTGTGGACTTGTAGAGCTTTATATATCGCACATCCACTGTAGTTTGCCGTGTGGTTTTCACCGCAATGTACGCATTTAATATTTACTCTATCAGCGTCGATTTTAATTATGCACATGTTTGTCTTGTGTTTTCCAGCACATTTGACACACACCGGGTCTATCTGGCAGTAGTTTCTTGTGTGGCCGTACATTTGGCAATTTGTGCATTGGGGAATAGTTCTCTTTTGTCGGGGTGGCTCAAAGCTAATTTTGCAGTGTAGGAGGTGAGTAATGTCGTATATGCCTTTATTGTTATCTTTTATTTTCAATTCAATGGAATATGGATATTTGTCACTTCATGGCCTAGTTCGGCTAATTCGTTTTTAATGTCTTCTGTGTCGGTTGAATGGTGCATATTTCGTAATACCATTCTAAAGCCTCGCTCATCTTTTGGTCGAAATGTGTAATACTTTGTCCCTTTTTGCTGTAATAATTCAATTACTTTTGTGTAGTGTGTGGATTCTTTTGGTTGAATTTTTATTTCGTTCTTGTTTAGAATTTTCATGTCGTACAATATATTTGGCATGGAATTTAGTGCTTCAGATAAGGCTTTTATATTTTCAACATTCTGAACATATATAGGAGGCGGTTTTTGTAAACGTTGCGCAATTGGTTATTGTATATTAATGTTCGCATTTGTCCCACTGTTGTTTTGTTCTTCACTGTTGTCTTGAGAGTCCGTTTTGTCATTTACTGCTAACAGTTCGAATCTGTTTGTTGTGTTTGGAGGGATAGGCTTGCTCAGCCAATATTTTTGGAGTGATGTTTGTGTTGTGTTGAACATTTTATTTTTCGGTCTTTTGTTACTAGTATTTTGTTCATTTAACGTGTTTGGCGATTGTTTTTCGCGGTTTCGTTTTGTGTTTTTATTTTCGGTAATTTTGTTACTGGTTTTAATATTTATATTTTGTACTTGCGTGTTTGTTGTTGCTGATGAAATTGGTGTTGTTCCGATTGCCATTATTGGTGAGTTGCAGCTAATCGTTACGGCCGCAGTCACCGGTGTTACAGTTGTGGTAGAGGAGCTTTGAGTTGTTATTGTGGTTGCTGAAGTAGTAACTGGTGGATAAAACTCCATAGTGGGAGTCGCGCATTGGACACTCCAAGATAGGGAATTGCTGGCACCTAGTAGAGCGGGAGAGCAAGATCGTGCTCTGCTCTCTGTCACTTCGACCGGCAATTTGGAGTTGCCGTTGTTTTCGTTTGAGACGAACGAAAAATATGCCTTTCTTTTGTTGCTGTTTTTTGTTTAAGTGTGTCAGCCACACTCATTATAAATTTGTGATTTGTTCTTATTTTATTCTATTTTAAAAGATGTGTCCCAGTAAGTGACCGGTAGATTCGTTCTACTCGATCACTGCACTATTGCACTTTTTCTTTACAACTTAAGTTATTTTAACTTAATAAATTTGTATTGAAGAATTAATTTTTGCGGAGCGAGCTTAAACACGTCTGCACTGTTCAAAACACATTGAAATTGACCATTGATGCTAGCAATGAAGCATTTCGGGCAGTATTGTCACAAGGGGAAGTCGGTAATGACCGACCAATAGCATTCGCAAGCAGAGCGCTTAGCGATACGGAGAAAAGATACTCCAGAATAGAAAAGGAATTTCTAGCCATAGCATGGGCTACGAAGAATTTTAGGGTATATCTGCTAGGTCGCCCATTTAAGATATACACTGATCACCAGCCGTTGAGAGGCATAGCCAATGTGAAAGACCAAACGTCTAGGCCAGCCAGGTTCAGACTCAAGTTGTCTGAGTATGATTTTGAAATCATATACAAACCTGGGAAAAAGAATCTGAATGCGGATGCACTCAGCAGAGTACCGCAGGCACAGAAGGTATCAGTAGTGCAAACGAGGGCCAAAGCACGGTCGGATAAGGAGAAGACCGAGAGAAGACAAGAAAATAAAATTGATGCTACAGGAAATGTTAACAATGCGGCTGACGATGCCAATGATCAAAGAGCCAGTAGTGTGGAATGGCTGGAGGATATAAAGGATATCCAGGCAGTGTTAAAGGGTTTCCATGATTCACCGCTAGGAGGACACCAGGGATTCTGGAAAACTCATGACAGAATTAGACGAGTATACAAATGGAATGGTATGCTCAAAGACGTTAAGAAATATGTAAAGAGTTGCCGAAAATGCCAGGCCAATAAGAGTTCAAGGTTAACGAAGATGCCAATGGTGTTAACTGACACACCAAAACAGCCATTTGATAAAGTTCATATGGAAATTGTAAGTTTTTTACCTCAGACTGTTTCGGGTAATAAATACATATTGACGTTCCAAGACGATTTCTCAAAGTATATGGCGTGCGTGGCTATACCCGATGCTGAAGCAAGTACGGTGGCCAAGGCATTCTTTGACGAAATTATAGCACGTACAACATACCTAAGGTCTTGATAACCGACAATGGTTCCAATTTCGTATCGAAATTATTCTCAGAAACTTGTAAGATGCTGGGAATCAAGAAATTGCATATTACACCATATCATCCCCAGGCTAATGGCTCATTGGAACGTAGTCATCGACCTCTGGCCGAGTACTTGCGCAGTTTTGTCAAGGAAGACGGCTCGAATTGGGATCAATGATTGACTACTGCAATGCATGTACACAATAATACGGTACATGTATCAACGAAGGAAACTCCGTTTAGAACACTCTACGGGTTTGATTTTAACATGCCAGCAAATTTGAAGCGCAAATGTGCGCCTGTACACAATGCTGATGACCCGAATAAAGTGCAAAAGTATCAGTTACAGCGAGCGCACGAATTGATCAGAGAAAACCAGGAATGTGCTAAACGAGTAGCCAGGGAAGCCTACAACAAAATACAACAATATATATATATATATATATATATATATATATATATATATATATATATATATATATATATATATATATATATATATATATATATATATATATATATATATATATACATATATAAATATATATATATATATATATATATATATATATATATATATATATATATATATATAAATAGGTAGGTAGGAGTGGCAGCCTTTGTCGCAAAAGCACACTTAAGCACATAGAATGGCTCGTTGTGGTACCACACTGAGACGACGCGACTCCCCCGTCTAGAATTTTGGGAACCACAGTGATTCCGAAATGAACCTGGCTATGTCCTTGATGTTGATGGAAGATAGTTCGGTTAAGGAAGTGAAGAAAGGTGAGCCTAGGAATTTTAATCTACGCCTGGCCAGAGCTGGGCACTGACACATGAGATGAAGTACTGTTTCTTCCTCCTCCCTCCTCAGAGCCACAGCTGCGACAGAAGTCATTATGGGGCAGTGCTAATCTTTCAGCGTGTTTCCCGATCAGGCAGTGTCCCGTGAGCACATTTATTATAGTGCCGATGGAGTTCCTGCTAATTTTGAGTAGCTGACTAGTACGCCTAATGTCGATAGTGCTCCAGGTTTGTCTGGCAACACTACAGGTATGTTCATTTACCCAGGCTTTTTTAGCTGCCTCAAGGTAGTCATGTTTTATGGCCCATTTGACCGTGAGCAGTGGGACACCTACATCAAAGGAGGGGGAGATGTCAGGGAGCAGCCTACCTATTTTGGCCAATTCATCGGCCTCGCAGTTTCCCGGAATGTCGCTATTTCCAGGCACCCAGCATATGTGAACTTGTGAGTTACCTGACACGACGTTCAGGGAGGAGCGGCAGTCGAGTACAAGCTTAGAGGTAGTGAATACACCAGCCACTGACTTGATTCCCGCCTGACTGTCCGTGAATATGCGTATCAGCACATCGCATACTTCATTTCGAATAAGCCACTTGGACGCTTGGAATATTGCCATTACTTCCGCCTGAAAGACGCTGCAATGGTCAGGGAGACGATAGGAGAGCTTGATGCCAAGTTTTCTGGAGAAGATGCCGCAACCGACCTTATTCTCCAGTTTGGAGCCATCCGTATATATGTCAATGGAACTGCCAGTGACCACTAAATTGTTGGACCATTCCTCTCTACTAGGAATGTAAGTGTCGAACCCGTGGTTTAGATTAGGTGTAGAGCACGTATAGTCAACGTCCGCCTGTACGGGCGTGTCCTACATCAGAATATTGGCGTGGCCCAGGTTCAGTCTAGTCCAGCGCGATATAGAATTGAGTCTGGCTGCCGAGCATTTTGCTTGTTGCCTAACCAGAAGCCTAGTGGGCAATCAATGTAGGAATGCAAATAGAGCTTTGGTAGAGGTGGTACGCAGAGCCCCTGTTATCATAACCGCTGCTGTTCTTCTAACCTTGTCAAGAGGTTTTAGGTTCGCCGCCTTGTCAGTTGCGGGCCACCAGAAGACAGCGCCGTAGAGAAAGTACGGCTCAACCACCGCCGCTTAGATCCAGGACATGGTTCGAGGTTGGACGCCCCATGTTGTACCCATGGCCCTCTTGCAGCAGTACAGAGCACACGTGGCTTTCCTTACCCTCTCCGCCAAATTTGCTTTCCAATGGAACTTAGGGTCCAGGATCAAACCTAGATACTTGACGCTATTGCTTAAGCTAAGCGTATTCCCATTAAATTTGGGTAGGTCAAAACTTGGTATTTTGTGCTTCCTGGTGAAGAGCATGACCTCTGTTTTGGAAGGGTTGACATCTAGGCCAACTTCAAGACACCATTGGGACAGAATGCTAAGAGTGTAGCTTAGCTTTTCTGCTAGTGTTGACAGATATTTACCGGAAACAGAAATAGCAATGTCGTCCGCATAAGCTATAGTGTTGCAGCCGGTCTGATCTAATCTCCTAAGTAGTGTGTTCACCGTCAAATTCCATATGAGGGGTGAGAGCACACCGCCTTGTGGAGTACCTCTCTTGATAGTCCTTTTAGCATGTACGTTTCCTATTGAGGAGCTAATGACGCGTGTTTTCAGTAGCTGTTCTATGAACCTAACCAAGCTGGGGTCCAGGTTCAGGTTTACTAAGGATTTCGTGATGGCGGAGGGACAAATATTGTTGAATGCCCCTTCTATATCGAGAAATACTGCAAGAGTATATTCTTTGTTGGCAATAGATTTCTCTACTTGCTCAATGAGCACGTGAAGCGCTGTTTCCACAGACTTGCCTTTAGTGTAGGCATGTTGTGATTTGGAAAGGCACGTGGAATTAATAGAGCTCCTGATTTGTATATCAAGGACTCTTTCCAGTGTTTTCAAAAGAAAGGAGGACAGGCTAATTGGCCTATAGTCCTTAGGCTTGGTGTGGGTCGACTTTCCCGCTTTAGGGATGAAAACTACTCGAGCTTCTCTCCAGCTTATGGGAATGTACGACCATCTTAGGCATGCATTATAATCATGCAGTAGCCAGGGCGCAACCGCACTTGCAGTGTGCTGAATGTCCGCGGGAATGATACCATCAGGCCCGGGAGATTTAAAAGGCTTAAAGCTGTTGATGGCCCACTGAATATGCGTGTTGGTCAGTTGGAATTGGGTTGAGTGACTTAAAGAGTGGTTGGTGTTAAAAGACCTGCAATCCACAAAGATTTCATTCCCCGGGAAGTGTGTTTCTATTAGGGCGTCTAAAGTGTCGGTTTCAGAGTCGGTCCAGGTACCGTCCGATCTCTGAATACATTCCAGAGCCCGAGGGGTGGTATTGAGAACCCTCCGGAGTCTACTTGTCTCGGACGAGCTTTCTATGCTGCCACAGAAGTCTCGCCAAGACGCTCGTTTGGATCTCCTAACCATATACTTGAGTTCCGTTTGTTTGTCTTTGAAAGGGAGCCAGTCATTTGTGGCTTTGGCTCTGTTGAAGAGTTTGCGACATACTTTTCGTAGCTCAGCAATTTCCGAATTCCACCAAGGGGGTTTTGGTTTTCCTCTTGGTTTCGGGAAGTTGCAGGCTGATTTGGCAGCAGAATTAAATAGTGCTGTAATGGTTTCAACCGCTCGATCTATATCGAGGTGATTATTGATCGTGGGAGGAGTCGACTGCAGGCCCGACGCCATAATGGTCTGGAATCGTGTCCAGTCAGTTCTTTTCCTGTTAGTGTGTCTTTTGCGCTCTGCCGTATCTAACATATCTGAGATCGCAATTCTAAAACAGATGTAACAGTGGTCCGAGAAGGAGCATTCCTGCAAAACGCGCCAGCTCGAAATAAGGTGGGACGAGTGATTATTACCAAGAGTTAGATCTAGAACCTCCCTTCTATTTGAGGTAATGATGGTTGGCTCTCTCCCCTTGTTAGTAATTACTATGTCGTTAGTAAGAATAAAATCAAAGAGTGACGCACCCCGCTCGTTGGTATCCGTGCTGCCCCACACCTCGTGATGGGCATTGGCATCGGCCCCGATGACTACCGGGATGCGCTTTCTATTAGCCTCCTCTACCAGCAGCCTTAAAACATCCGGAGGCGGCGTTAGCCCGTGGTCGTGCGCCATGTAGCTGCTGACGATCCATATAGCCATGGTGTTGGTGGAAATAACCATGGCTACATTATCCTTGTCGCTGAACCTGTGAAGAAGAAGAGCGTTAATATTGTTCTTAACAAGAATACAGGCTCTGGGTTTACCTCGATCCTGCACGAATACTGTGCGGTATCCGCTTGTAGTGAGTCCGCGAACCTGATCATTTACGACCCAAAGTTCTTGGACCAGTATGAGTTCCTCTCCTTTTTGAGTCAGGTGGAGGATCAGGGCTGCTGAGGCAGCCATGTAATGGTGAAGGTTAATCTATAATACCCTCACCATTCCCGGAGGTGGCCATCATCGTCACGCTGGCTGCCTCCTCTTCTGAAAGAGGAGAATCACCAACGTCGTCGATATTGGTTATCGGATGTCCGCAGAAACTGCCTACCGATTCTGAGGCCGAAGCGTAACTCTCTCCATCATCGAAGGTGAGATCCGGTTCGGCCTGAATGGGGGGCTTGTATGCTCCCTGGTTGTCGCTCCTATAGACCTTGAGTGAGATCGAACTAAAACCATAGTTGATCTCTCCCTTTTTGGCATTAATAGGGGCTAGAGAGTCCTCATTAAGAATAATGATGATCTCTCGAGAGTTGCCCTTGGGCTCGCTTATTTTTGCAACCTTCCAGTCATCCGTGGGGAGGTCGTAATTGCTGAGCCTAAGCAACTCCAGAATTTCTTCCGGCGAGGAGTGCTCTGCCGGAACCCAGGCCCTGGAACGCGGGCGGTTCGGGATCTGGTCTCTGGGAACAGCTAAGAGCTTGGCCCCCGGCCAGATTTCGCCAACCATTGAGATGGCCATCTTGTAAAGCTCAGCCGAGCGCTCATCTGAGCACGCGATGAGCTTCACGTGCCCCTGATACCATCCCGCGTCCCGGCATACAGGTGATGGGCCAGGATTGGCCCTCAGGATCTCCCTGTAGATCCTGAAAAGGGCGTTCTCCACCATTTTCCAGTTCGCTGGGGAAATGGTACCGTCACTGTTTCCAGTGTCAACGATTGCCCAGATGAGGCCCTCTTTGGCTACCTCAATAAATGGCCGGGTAAGTCTCGGCTTGGAAGCCAGTCGTGGGCGTTTAGTTTCCGGCACGACTGATTGGGAGGGGTGCTCAGTCGACCGTTGCCGTTTCTAAGCACCTTCAGGGGGTGGCTGCGGACGAGCACCAACATTTTGGTGAGCCCATGCCAGCGCTCCCTTGTCTTTATCAGACATTGAAGTGGGGTCGGCAGATTCCAACCTTTGCAGAATCCTGAAGGCGGACCTCCGGGTTCTGTACGCCCGTGTAGACGCATTCACATGCGTGCGAGCACCTGAAGGGAGATTGGTGCTGGGGCCCGTGCTGGAGGAGGTCGGCTTATTTGCCGAAGCTCTCCCTGTACCAGTCCGAGGAGCGGACGGAGGGGCGACCCTAGCACCCGGCCTAGCAGCCCTGGTGCTGGGGTGGTCCGAAGCAGGGTTTTTGTGACCCTGTGAGGATGCGCTTGTGGCTGGGAGCGGGGCTGGCCTTTTGGCCGTAACACCCGACGACATCCTTGGTCTGGCGACAAATGTCCAAGACGAAGTTGCTGCTGAGCTCAAGGCAGTTTTTTGCCTAACTGAGCTAGTTGATGGCTCCCCTTGTGGGTTGGCCGTTGGTTTTTTGTTGGGTTTTTTCAGGAATGTGTCCATGTAAAAAGGGTCACCACTCAAAGCCGCTATCTCAGTACGAATATGTAGTCACCTTATTGGTCCCATGGTTATCTATGCAAATGCAGGGAGGCCATGCGAGGGTTGGCACAAGTCCTTATGGGCGCGAGTGGTCAGAGCCAGACCAGTGCTAATTGGGAGCTAGTCTCAACCAAACCTACATCGTCAGCCAAATGACGACGAATGAGGCCTGCCAAGGTTTTAACGGGACAGAGACGGATGTGACCTTAAGCTGGAGCCGTTCGCACTGGGTTTCACCCCAGTGGTAATTGGTCCAGAAGCCACACCCGCCAGCCCAGGAGCAATCAAATAAAAAGATTGTTGGGGGTAGTCCGTGGACGAATAGGGTCGTGCCGTCTGACATCAGATGCTCTCCACAGGGAGGTTGCACCGGATGCCGGGGGGGGGGGGGATATAGACCATTTAGCGCTATCCAGAGTGCACCACGAGGAGGCGATCTACATTACACTCCATATATATATATATATATATATATATATATATATATATATATATATATATATATATATATATATATATATATATATATATATATATATATATATATATATATATATATATATATATATATATATATATATATATATATATATATATATATATATATATATATATATATATATATATATATATATATATATATATATATATATATATATATATATATATATATATATATATATATATATATATATATATATATATATATATATATATATATATATATATATATATATATATATATATATATATATATATATATATATATATATATATATATATATATATATATATATATATATATATATATATATATATATATATATATATATATATATATATATATATATATATATATATATATATATATATATATATATATACTATTCCCCACACGCTAATGTAAATATCTGCAAATATATACAGACGTACATACCCATTCCTCTTAACCAGAATACTTACTTCTTTAAATATACAGTCGTACATACATTCTTTATCTTATACACATATATACATATATACTTACTTCACCAACGGTGCTGGCGCTACTACTTATGCATCATATTGCACTTCATTAACAGTCGTATATATGTGTGTATATACTCTACGTTCAGTTTAAATTACTTACCCACGACTGTGTTATAATTCTATTTTTTAAAAACCTGTATGAACCCGCTTCTTATTATTTAATATATAAAAAATATCTTTCTCTACTGTGCTCTGTTCGGCCATAGTGCCTAATAAGCACATTACGACAATTTTACTTGCCCGCGTTTAAGTGGCACACTTCCACTTTCATTGACTTTGAACGTCAGAGCTGTGCTATTTGATACAATTACGCGGTATCAGTTTGTTTATGTTGTTTTTTTTCGTGTTCACACTTATAAAACACTGCTAACACATGTCTTTAGTTGTGTGGTCTAATGTGGAACAATTTCAACAAATTATTATGTAGCTTTTTATTCTTGCCCTTAATTGTTACGACTGTTGTAACTGGGCTCCGGATCTCTGCTACTACATACGGACCTATCCAAACAGGTGAGAATTTGTTTCTCCTAGCCTGATTCTTCATTAATACCTGGTCCCCCACATGGAAAACTACTGGGTTTAGTACCTTGTTGTAGGCTTCCCTGGCTACTCGTTTAGCACAATCCTGGTTTTCTCTGATCAATTCGTGCGCTCGCTGTAACTGATACTTTTGCACTTTATTCGGGTCATCAGCATTGTATACAGGCGCACATTTGCGCTTCAAATTTGCTGGCATGTTAAAATCAAACCCGTAGAGTGTTCTAAACGGAGTTTGCTTCGTTGATACATGTACCGTATTATTGTGTACATGCATTGCAGTAGTCAACCATTGATCCCAATTCGAGCCGTCTTCCTTGACAAAACTGCGCAAGTACTCGGCCAGAGGTCGATGACTACGTTCCAATGAGCCATTAGCCTGGGGATGATATGGTGTAATATGCAATTTCTTGATTCCCAGCATCTTACAAGTTTCTGAGAATAATTTCGATACGAAATTGGAACTGTTTCTTAATGTGGAGACTCCCTCCAATTCCATTGTATGTTGTGATAAGTTATTTGTTGTCACCTGTTGTCACCTTTAAATTTTCTATATATTATTTATAATAATAGATCCACAAGGAAAAAAAATGCGTTCTTTAATGTATTTTATAACACTTCCTTTACTTTAAAACTTGTAATAGCTGGTTAATTATATTTTTATGCTTGGTGCACGTATGGTAGACGTTGAACGAATGACTGCTAAACTTCAACTGGTTCGGCACGCAGTACTGCCGACCAGCTCTCCTTCGCTGCTTGCGTCAGCACTCTCCTCAAAATAAAGATGGCTGCGGCCTGCTACACGACTTTGGCGGGACCCAATGGGGCGAATTCTCTCCGCACTGAGCCCCGCGCAGAGTCGCATGGTGACGGTGAGCAGGCAGCAGCCGTTGACAGGAGGGCTCCGGCGCGAACATGCCGCCCCCCTTGCAGTATTGCAAAAGAGATGACGACCTATTCCCGCCGGCTCCCATCCTGGTGCACCCCTCAATGTAAGAGGCGATGATGCCGCCGGTGGCACCGGGAGCACCCCGGCTGTTCGCAGCTGTGGGTGAAGTGTTTCACCCCCAGGCACACGAAACACAGCTTCCGGTTTCCGACCGCATCTCTCCTGCGCCGCGAGGACAAGGACAGGAACTCCTTGCACACTGCGATGGTGTGCCCCCAGCGCTTGCACATCTCGCACGGGCATTGGGGAGCCGCCGTCGGGTGTACGGCTACCGCTGCTGTTTGGGCGGTCGCAGCCACCAGTGGGGCGCGCGATGTCGCAGCCTCCACTGCGGCGCGGGACATCGGATGGGGCGTCCGTGGTGCAACGCCCCCTGGCGTGGACCCCCGGTTGGGAAGGCGGCGGACGCTCATCGGCCCCGTCGGTAGCGAACGCGTGGCAGATGATGCAGACCGGGCTCGGGGACGCGATGGCGACACTGCCGCTGTAGTGGTGGCCTCAAGATGGTCATCGTGGGCGCGAGACGGCGCCACTGCTCCCGGAGGGCGGTATGTTGCAGACCCCTGTAGCATCACGGGGGCTGGGAACACCAACTGTACCCTCGGAGCACAGGTAAGGCACGGCCCGATGTAGCGTGTTCCACGCCAGTCAGCTCGGCACGATGGGAAGTTCTGTGGAAAATCAAATTTGTAATTAGGCATGTGCTTACGAGAAGGCTAGTTTTAAAGGTTAGGATGCTACTGGTAGGAAATATAACTTTTTCAAGACTACATTCTATCCCGTGGCATAGCCAGGCGAGATCTACTGCTACCGTTTTACGAGAAAGGCTAGTGATTCCATGGAAGAACCGAGGTATACATACAACAGGAAAGGCTACAAACTAGAGGCTACAAAGGATGGGACTAGCTACGGAAACGACCAAAAGCCCGTATGCCGGGATTACTCAGCCTGCACTCCCGCTCGAGGGAGTAGAACCATCTTGGTGACGGGCCTCGTAACGGTTCCGCGTGCTGTCCGCACTTTCGCGACTCGCACTCTGCCGTCTGAGTCCGGGTGAACATCAGTGATCCTTCCCAATCGCCATTCGTTTGGTGGAACGTGGTCATCCTGCAGTACCACCAGATCTCCGTTAGCTGCATTATCTTGGATAGTCTTCCACTTTGTCCTGCGCTGGCACTCCAGAAGATACTCATGTTTCCAACGTATCGAGAACTGCTGGGAGAGAACTTGAAGCCTACGCCATCGATTAAGAATAGAAAGAAAAGGGGTGGACTCCTCCGAGACGGCTGGTGCAAGAAGTGGTCCCCCTACTAGAAAGTGCCCTGGTGTAAGTGGTTGGAGGTCGTCGGGATCGTCACTGAGTGCGCTAATTGGTCGAGAATTCAGGCATGCCTCGACGCGGGCTAGTACCGTTGCTAACTCCTCATACGTGTACCGGATCTGCCCACCAACTCGTTTGAAATGGTGTTTGAAGCTCTTTACTGCGGCTTCCCACAGTCCTCCCATATGGGGAGCGTTTGGAGGAATAAAATGCCATTTCAATTGGTGAAACCAATGCTGCGTGGTCGCCTGGTCCTTAGCTTCTCGAATCACACGTGCGAACTCCATGCGCACTACCTTTTCTGCTCCCACAAAATTCTTTCCATTGTCGGAATAAATGTTATCTGGGCACCCCCGTCGCCCAATGAATCTAGACAGGGCGGCTAAAAAGGCCTGGGTAGTTAAATCCGTGGTAGCTTCTAAATGGGCGGCCTTGGTGGCGAAACACACAAAGATGCACACGTAGCCTTTTGTCATTTTATACCCCCGCCCTTGAAATGTTTTAATTTCAAAAGGGCCCGCAAAGTCAACCCCCGCGGTGGCGAAAGGACGAGACAGGGTGGTGCGTTCAGGGGGCAAAGGCGCCATGTTCTGGCTCAATCTACGTTTCTTTTCTACCAGGCAAGTTTTACATCGTAAAATGGTACCCTTGACTAGAACCTTTGCGCGTGGAACCCAGTATTGAGTTCGAAGGAGCCGAAGCATAAGCTGGTTTCCCCCATGCAAAGAAATTTGATGAATGAACTCAACGAGCAGTCGTGTAAATTGTCCGTGGTACGGCAAAATTTGTGGGTGCCGTTCGGAGAACGGGATCTGAGTGGAATGCGCTAGGCGTCCATTCACTCGAATCGACCCATCGGAATGAAGGAAGGGGTTCAAGGTGAGCAGAGAACTCGAGTTGGAAATGGGTTGCCCGTTCTGCAGGCATCCATACTCCTCGGGGTAATACATCTGCTGCGTTATGGTCGTCACGAGCAGTGTAGCGGCAACAATCTCTGCAGTCGTGATAGGCGATCCCGGGGGTGGGGCGTGGTCACGTCGCTTTCGTATAGCGTATCTAAAAAAGCGCTGGATATAGCACACAACCCGCAGTGCTCGCGGCAATGATGAGAAACGCAGCATCAAGTCATCGTGCTGTTTGACCTGGATGGTATGCGTAGCAATGTTGCGTTGTTCTTCCAGGGCGTCCGGGTTAGCGATTTTCGAAGGCTGAGGCCAGGCATTTGAGTCGTGGGTAAGCCATCCCGGACCGTTCCACCATAAATGACTATGAAGAAGGGCTGCTGGAGTTACCCCCCGACTGGCAAGATCAGCCGGATTGTCTGCAGACCTGACATGTCTCCAACATTCTACACCTACTTTACTGGAAATGGTGGTAACCCGATTAGCTACGAAGGTTTTCCACATGTGCGGGGACTTCTGGAGCCAAGCCAAAACTATGGTCGAATCCGTCCAACAAAACAAGTTATTGGAGGTGACCCCCACCCTTGTCCGGAGTGCCGCCACCAGCTCGGATAACAATACCGCGCCACAGAGTTCTAAGCGAGGTAAGGATAACGTCTTAAGAGGCGCGACCCGCGACTTAGCCACTAATAAGTGGGATGTGACAATATCGTCGCACTGGCACCGCACATACAACGCGGCGGCGTATGCCGCTTGCGAAGCATCACAAAATGCATGGAACTGGATATCTACATCCGGTGCAGCCCCCACCCATCGAGGAATTTGAATCTGTGAGATGTCGTCATAAGCCCCTAAAAATTCCTTCCAACGATTGGATGAAGCGAGGGTCAGCGATTCGTCCCAGTCAGTTTTGTCCCCCCAAATTTGTTGCATCAAAATCTTGGCCACGATCACAACAGGTGCCAGCCATCCGGCTGGATCAAACAGTTGAGCTATAATCGATAGCACCTTGCGTTTGGTGGCTCGTGGGTCAAAGCAAATGGGCTGGAGATGAAAGTAGAAATGATCAGTATTTGCATTCCACCGAATTCCTAGTGTCTTAGTTAAACTCGCTTCATCCAGCTTCAAAAAATCCTCTCGGAGTAAGTGGTCCGGAGGCAAAGAGGAGAGAATGGCTTCCGTATTAGCTGTCCACTTTCGCATGGAGAAGCCGGCAGAGTCGAGGGCACGGATCAACTCGTCTCGAGTCTGTATTGCTGCGTTTACATCATGTGTGCCGACCAAGGCGTCGTCCACGTACATACATTCACGCAGTACCCGGGCTGCTAAGGGTAAGTCCTCCTCGACATCCGTCGCGAGCTGTTCCAATGTCCTAATCGCTAAGTACGGTGCACAGTTGACTCCGAAGGTAACCGTTTGTAGCTCGTAATCGGAGACTGGCGCTGCAGGAGAGGCCCTAAAGACAATTCGCTGGTACGGGGTGTGCTTTGGAGCTACTCTAATCTGCCGATACATCTTTTGCAGATCCCCATTAAAGACGAACTGAAACATTCGCCATCGCACGATAAGTTGTGTCAAGTCAGCTTGCAAGGTGGGACCCGTATATAAGACATCATTCAAACTGAGGGTGCTGGTGGTTGCTTGAGACGCATTGAACACCACTCGCAACTTGGTGGATGTACTCTCGGGTTTCATTACCGCATGATGAGGCAAATAATAATGAGCAAGAGCGCCCGAAGGTGGAGGCGGGACCTTGACCATATGATCAAGAGTCAAGTACTCCTGTACCACGGAGTCGTATTGGTCTTTCTGCTCAGGGTTACGAAGTAACCTACCTTCATTGCGCTCGAACTGCTTTAACGCAATGTGCCGAGAAGCGCCAAGCGACTCCTCAGGCAGATGCTTTGGTTTGAACGGTAGTTCTACTACATACCGCCCAGAAGACTCTCTGTAAGTGGTCCGGGAATACAAATCCAGGCAAGCCTGGTCACCGGGTGACAACCGTTTCTCCCTAGGTGGTTCCTCCACCTCCCAGAATCTCTGCAAGAGCTCTTCAACCGGGTGGCCGGTCGTAACTTGTACTCTAGCACAGAATGTCTGTGTCGAGTTCTCAGGTATGGGTCCTGTGAGGATCCACCCAAATACAGTTTCCTGTGCAATTAATGACCCAATAACGTCACGTTTCAACCCATCAAGCATCACCATCGGCTATAAATCGCCCCCTATCAAAATGTCAACTTGTGAAGAGTTTGAAAGGCTTGGATCAGCCAGTCGTAAGCCGGCCAATTGGGCATATTGTTGCGTTGATACCCCTAGTCGGGGTAATTCGCTGGTCAAGGTGGGCAGTACTAGTGCTGACACCGGGAGCCGCACAGCACTGTCAAGAGGTGATCCCAACATTAAATCGCACGCTTTTGTCACGTTAGCTGCCACCACATTGCTTACCCCGGACACTTGGGCATGCACGGTACACGTAGGGAGTCGCAGGCGTCGTTGGAGCTGATCAGAGATGAAAGACCCTTCCGACCCAGGGTCGATCAATGCACGGGCCATGTAATTGACTCCCTGATACCATACGTGAATGATGGCGGTACCTAATAGCACACGTTTGGGTAGCCGACCTCGAGCTCGATATGGACCGGATCGTCCCTGGACTGTAGCAGGTACCACTTGTGCAGCGTGGGCGAAGGAAGGTGTAGCAGGTTGAGCCAACGTGGTGGCCGCGTTGCGTCCGTTGGATGATCGTCTGCCTCGAGGCGGCGTCGTGCGTGGTGGGCCTCTTATGCTCCGGTTCGGGAGCGGCTCACGGTGTAGCAGAGTATGGTGCCGCTCTTGACACGTAAAACATCGGTATTTACTCGTGCAATTGGACACACGATGATCCCCCTTCAAACAATTCACGCACAAGTGGAAGCGATTCACCCATCCCCATCGCTCTGATACATCAGCGTTGATGAAAGTAGAGCAGTGGGATACCCGATGGCCTGGTAGTGTACATATCTTACACCCTTCCGGACTGACCAACGCCTGATGAGCCTGCACGTGGCTATTGCGGAGTGGTGTTGAGCGGCTCCCCCCAGGCTCCCGCGCATGCTCCGTCTGGCAGACATCAGAGACCGCTTCCAAAGTTTGGAATCGTTTCGAGAGGAATTCCTCCATCGCCACCCAAGTCGGGATATCCGCATGATCTGCAAGGGACTGCTCCCAGAGAGAAAGGGTCCTCTCCGGCAACCGAATGGAACTCCAGTATATAAAAATTGGATCCCAACTGCCTACATCCACCGACAGCTCCTTCAATGCCATAATGCAATTGCTCACTTCCCGCTGCAGCCTTTTTAGCTCCGACCCACTTTCTCTGCCGATGGTACGCATTGTGAATAGGGACTTCAGCTGACAATTAATGAGTTTACGCCGATTTTCGTATCGTGCCATAAGCCCCGCCCACGCCTGTTCAAAACCGCTATTGGTTAGTTGGCATTGGTCCACGATTTCTCGCGCCTCCCCCCTAGTCTTTGCTCTCAGGTGATACAACCGCTCGATGTTAGATAACCGGGCGTTCCGCAGGAACAGCGCCGTGAACATATCACGGAAGGTGATCCATTTGGAGTACTCCCCCCCGAAAATCTCAATATCACAAGGAGGCACCGGAATAGTGTGGGATTGAGAAGACAGCTCAGCCGACGTCTCGGAAGGCACCGTTGGAGAGACGGTCAGGGATTGTATTAGTCCACTGATCCGAGCATGACCCTGTTTGTACATGGCAAAACTTGCTGCGAATCGTTGCCGTATAGACTCTTTAATGGCTACGCATTTCTCGTCTAAATTTGCTTCAATGACCGCTGCAGCCTTCGCCTCCTTCAACGCCTGCCATAAGTCTGCCAATTCAGTCAGATCAAGGCGAAGATATTCGAGATTTTGAGGGGCGGAAGAGTTGCGCTCGAACTCAATAACAAACGCGGTCAGGCTATCAGCCGCGTCTATCAGCGGAGTCAGCATAGTTGCAGACCGCTTGACCTGAGAACGCAGCTCAATGATGGCAAAACGCAAGCAAAACACGGGAAAACACTACACCTTCACGTCGACACACCCAGTTACCCAGCTATATGTGTACCTAGTTGACCTGCTGACGTGACCGATATAACACCCGCCTTATTTTCACTAAAGAGATCACACAACGTAAAAGACAATCCCCAGTAGGAATGAACTACGTGAAGCCTAGGCAATGACGACAGCACTGAGCAACTACAATTGAAAAACAAAGAAATTGAAGTATAACCCCAACTTGAGATACCCAACGCAGCGCTATGAGCTGCTGTATGTGACCCGGACCTTGCGTCGCTCGTGGGTTCACTGATACAGGGTTATAAAATGACAAAAAGACAGTACAAGTTGGCAGCGCTGCGAGCTGCGAAAACTATGACGTACGGAGATCAACGAGTGCACGTATTTTTCAGCGTCGTAATATGGGGATGTTCAAGCACCACTGGCACACGGTTTGCTGTAAAAAGGCGTCGGCAGCGCTGTGAGCTGCGGACTGCGAACCTAATTACACCGCACTCGTGTCGAAAGTGTCGATCCTCCACCACGTTAACAGTTGTTGACCCGTTAGTACGGAAACACTACCGGCAACGGTATAAGTTACCGGTTCATCAGCAACGGTACACAACGTACAGTAACCAGGCTCTGGGCAGCGCAGTGAGCTGTAGACTCCCACGCCAATGTAGAAGCAAGAACAATATGCTCCCACCGCTTACTGGCACCACGAAGCGACTTCAACGCGGCGATACACGCACGCAATACGGATAACCCGGACAGCTGACCCACAAGAGTTGTGAGTGTGACACCCGCCTTAATTCGTTTCAACGAACAAAGCAACACTCAAAAGTAGGGCATTGACTGCACAACGGAGCAGCGGATAGCGGCAATGGCAATAGCATGCACAGCGGCTGTGCGAAAATCTGCGCACAAGCAGCTGTACACAGCTTATCGTAACCGGCGTCGGCAGCGCTTTGAGCTGCAGACTGCGAACCGAATTACGCAGCGGCCGTGCTGAGAATTTAAAAAATGTAAATTCCAGTACCTGCCGCTGTGCCGAATCCACACACACGCACACACTCACACAAGTGACGATACGGAAATGTAACGTTTGCCGCGACGACCGTACCCAAACGCGAATGACGCGATAAAGAATATAAATCGCAAATTACAAATTAAAAGCGTAAATAAATAGCTGTGCAATTAGGTAAAAATAAGTCTTAAAAACTTACCGGGCGCAGCTGCTATCCGGCTCGAAGGACCATGTTTCTTAATGTGGAGACTCCCTCCAATTCCATTGTATGTTGTGATAAGTTATCTGTTGTCACCTGTTGTCACCTTTAAATTTTCTATATATTATTTATAATAATAGATCCACAAGGAAAAAAAATGCGTTCTTTAATGTATTTTATAACACTTCCTTTACTTTAAAACTTGTAATAGCTGGTTAATTATATTTTTATGCTTGGTGCACGTATGGTAGACGTTGAACGAATGACTGCTAAACTTCAACTGGTTCGGCACGCAGTACTGCCGACCAGCTCTCCTTCGCTGCTTGCGTCAGCACTCTCCTCAAAATAAAGATGGCTGCGGCCTGCTACACAACTTTGGCGGGACCCAATGGGGCGAATTCTCTCCGCACTGAGCCCCGCGCAGAGTCGCATGGTGACGGTGAGCAGGCAGCAGCCGTTGACAGGAGGGCTCCGGCGCGAACAGGAACCATTATATATATATATATATATATATATATATATATATATATATATATATATATATATATATATATATATATATATATATATATATATATATATATATATATATATATATATATATATATATATATATATATATATATATATATATATATATATATATATATATAATGGTTCCTGTTCGCGCCGGAGCCCTCCTGTCAACGGCTGCTGCCTGCTCACCGTCACCATGCGACTCTGCGCGGGGCTCAGTGCGGAGAGAATATATATATATATATATATATATATATATATATATATATATATATATATATATATATATATATATATATATATATATATATATATATATATATATATATATATATATATATATATATATATATATATATATATATATATATATATATATATATATATATATATATATATATATATATATATATATATATATATATATATATATATATATATATATATATATATATATATATATATATATATAACTGTAGCAATCAGTTCGTATATTCGTTAGCAAGAATATTAAAAATGAAATGAATGTAATAGCTAGTAAGAATAATTAAAACTCGGCAAGTCCGATACAAGTTAAGCGAATTGTTTTTAGATATTCAGGCGTTGATGAACAAACAAGGACATTTGGATGGTTCAATATGGTGCAGAATGAACCAGGAAGGGATTTCCTGCAGCGTCAAAGGCAGACTAAGAGGTTAACCAATATCCAGGAGACCAGTAGATGAAATGCAAGAGCAACGAACAAAAATCTGACTGAATAAGAAGAAGTGAGAAGACGTGGAAGAAGGGTAATCAGTAAGCCGCGAAGGAATAAAGACGAGATTGGCAACGATGATGTCCAGAGATAATTTTTGGTTGGAAGAAAATGAAAACGAAATTAGTGAGAATTCATTTTTATATGAAAGAGTGAAAGAGCTTCCAACTTCCCATGTGCGAGATGACTACGATTTAAGCTTATAAAAAAAAGGAGATGGTATCGGCTGAATACAATAGTCTCTATCTGACAAGTAAAAGTCTAATAATACTTGAGTTTTATTGCACAACTGACAAAATGGAATGAGAACACTAACGTGTACGTTGTCCGTATAGAAAATCCAACGTGTCAGCCATTATTGCATATATCAGTATGTATATTGTATTATTGTCTAGAAAGAAGAAGAGATAATTTTAACCAAAAAGCAAAAAAAACTCCGTAATTTTAGCGAGAAACGGCTACAACAACAATAACAGCCACAATCGTTCAATTAGCTTCGTAGAATAATCTCCTGGCGCGAAAAATCTTTTTACCACGAAAAGATCGAGCATAACATAGCCCAGCTTTATCGCGTAACGTCGTAACGATTTCTCCAATGAAAAAATATCCATTGTCACTGACTAAGCGAATATCGAATATTTATTTTGACTAAGCGAATATCGAATATTTATTTTGAGCGCATCTAGTCGCACAAGCTTGCATCATCTTTGTACGTACCGGTCCAGAAAAAAGGGAGGGGTATGCAGAGTTCATCGAGGGATTTCACTCCGACAACGACGGTCGTCAACTGGACCAGCAGGTAGCAGAGGGCGCAGTATAATATAAGGTTTAAGGTGTAGAATATAATTGTGTTATTATATAGATGTTTGTATATACGCCAATAAGAAAAGAGTCAACAAAAGTCCAAATTATAAAAAGGGGAATATAAAAAAAATAATGATAGATATAAATAAAAAAAAAAACAAAAACAAAGTAAAGGAAAAAATAAAAGAAAGAAAACTACAAAAGAAAATAAAAGCTAGAGAAAAAGAAATATATGGAAAAGAAAAGAATAAAAGAGTAAAAAAAAACCTTGATAGAACCCAAATAAGGGGATTTAAGGGAAAAATAAAACAAATTATATATATGTACTATATAGTTAAATAGATGCACATAATTGTTTACAGTGCAAGAAAAATATTGTAGAGATTTAATGGAAGTTAGTTGCACTAACTTCTTTTAGAAAGAGGGGAGGGATATTGTGGGTTAGAATCAAGCTACCTACGCGTAGTTGACTCACAGCACCGGTTCCTATTAATTTCATTAAGAGCGCACATATTTTTAGGGTGCAAATATTGTATATGAACAGTATTTATGTATTAATTATGATGTAAACTTTTAGGGTGTCACAGTGCCGCAGCCAAGCTGACGAGAGGCATTTAGAATGCACCGACGACACTTTTACTTTCAGTAGGTCAGTTGGCTTGACCAACTGACACCAAATAACAATTGCATAACTGGAACACCAGAAAAGTCAAGACGTAGACTTTTTATTTGTAAATAGTATATAAGAACTAGTATTTTAAGAATAAAGTTTCTTGTTGTTTCAAACCCAAAATAGTGCAGTGCTTATTTAAGAAAGTAAGTTAGGGTTACAGGTGCACGCGCAGGACAAGCAGCAAGAGGATCCTCCTGAGGACAACAGATACGGACCCCAACATATGATGCTCCACTAAAAAGTTACAGCATTTGAATGTTGCAAACTTTGATAGGTGAGGGGCGCACAGTATAAAAGTTGGAGCCATTTGACGGCTCATCAGTGTTTCATTTTGGGGCTCTGGTAAAAAGTTGCAGCTTTGAATGTTGCAAACATTGATAGGTTTATTACGTACCGTATAAAAGTTAGAGCCATTTGAAAATTTATCAGTGTTTCATTTTTGACTCAAGGGTAGCATTGTTATACCGATATCTCAAATTGACAATAGTGCTTTATTGTCACAAAATTTCAAGGCTTTATGATGCTCCACTAAAAAGTTACAACATTTGAATGTTGCAAACTTTGATAGGTTTATTACGCACCGTATAAAAGTCAGAGCCATTTGAAGTTTTGTCAATGTTTCATTTTGGACCCAAGGGTTGCATTGTTATACCGTTATCTCAAATAGACAATAGTACGTTATTGTCACAAAATTTAAAGGTTCTATAACGCTCCAGTAAAAAGTTACAGCATTTGAATGTTGCAAACTTTAATAGGTTTATTACGCACCGTATAAAAGTTATAGCCATTTAAAGTTTTATCAGTGCTTCATTTTAAACTCATGAGTAGCTTTATTATACCGACAGATCAAATTTACAATAGTACTTTATTGTCACAAAATTTCAAGGTTCTATGAGGCTCCTGTAAAAAGTCTCAGCATATGAATGTTGCAAACTTTGATAGGTATAGGACGCACAGAATAAAAGTTAGATCCTTTTGAAGTTTTATCAGTTTTTCATTTTGGACTCAAGGGTTGCATTCTTATACCGATATATAAAATTGACAATAGTACTTTATTGCTACAAAATTTCAAGGTTTTATGGCGCTCCTCTAAAAGTTTACAGCATTTGAATGTTGCAAACTTTGATAGATGCATTAGGCACAGTATAAAAATAGGAGCCATTTGAAGTTTTATCAGTGTTTCATTTTGGTCTCAAGGGTAGCATTGTTATATGTATATTTCAATTTGACAAAAGTTTTTTATTGTAAAAAATATCAAGGTTTTATGACACTCCAGTAAATTTACAGTATTTGAATGCTGCAAAATTTGATAGCTGTATTAAGCACAGAATAAAAGTTACAGCCATTTGAAGTATTATCAGTGTTCCATTTTAAATTCAAGGGTAGCTTTGTTATACCGCTATCTCAAACCATAGTACTTTATTGTCACAAAATTTCAAGGTTATATGCCGCGCCAGTAAAAAGTTACAGCATTTGAATGTTGTAAACTTTGATAGGTTTATTACGCACAGTATAATAGTTAGAGCCATTTGAAGTTTTATCAGTGTTTCATTTTGGACTCAAGGCTAGCATTGTTATACCCATATCTCAAATTGAATACAGTACTTTTTGTCACAAAATTTCAAGGTTTTTTGACGCTCCAGTAAAAAGTTACAGTATTTGAATGTTGCAAAGTTTGATAGCTTTATTACGCACCGTATAAAAGTTGGAGCCATTTGAAGTTTTATCAGTTTTTCATTTTGGACTCATGGGTAGCATTGTTATACCCATATCTCAAATTGACAATAGTACTTTATTGTCACAAAATTTCAAGGTTCTATGACGCTCCAGTAAAATGTTACAGTATTTGCATGTTACAAAGTTTTATAGGTTTATTACGCACCGTATAAAAGTTAGAGCCATTTGAAGTTTTATCAGTGTTTCATTTTGGACTCAAGGGTTGCATTGTTATCCCCATATCTCAAATTGACAATAGTACTGTATTGTCACAAAATTTCAAGGCTTTGTGACGCTCCAGTAAAAAGTAACAGCACTTGAACTTTGCAAACTTTGATAGGTGTATTACACACCGTATAAAAGTTAGAGCCATTTGATGTTTCATCAGTGTATCATTTTAGACTCAAGGCTAGCATTACCTATTATTTTTTTAATTTTTGACGTAGAAATTGCTTTAATTTTGCCTACAATCATTATCATTAAATTCTCTAATTTAATAATTTGAAGATTTACATCAATATTATTTATTTTTATCTTATTATTTGGACTTTATTATGAATGAAATCAAGGAATTCTAAATTGATCCGAATAATTAGGATTATTGTTAAACTAATAACATTTAAGTTGCATTTAAAAATTAGTGAAAATCAATATATATATATATATATATATATTTATATATATATATATTTATACAAATATGAAGCGATATATTGCAATTAGTTTCGACCTAATAGTAGGTAAATTTACCCTTATTTTATATTAATTGAAACCAAAAAGAGGTACATCACTATTAATGATAAAATTGAATAATTTATTCCAATTAAAGAAGTAAAATGTTTAAGAAAAAGCCGCTAACTTTTATCTTTTAATGGTTAAATTCCATTTATACTTCTAGTTTAATAAAAACTTTACATTTTCAATGTAAAAATAAATTATTTTATTTTATAAATTACTAAAATTAATTCATAATATTTAAAGACTAAAATAGTCATCACTACAGCTTCAATATAGAGCTTTAAATTAAGCTATTTAAATATATTAATAATAAAAAAATAAGAATTCATATAAAAAATGATAATAAATAAATTTTTCAATTATTATTTTGTAAAATATTTAATAACTGAGAAAAATTAATTAACTCTTTTATAAATATATTGACCCCCCCCAATAATTCAAATCAACCCTGATCAAATGATTTTGTAACAAATTTCCCTATATTTAAAGGAAAAAAATTAGTCCATAAGTAGATAAATAAGGCATAAATCATATTAATCCTATAAATAAAACAAACAAACAATTTTTTCAAGTTTTATTAATAAAATAAAAAGAAATATTAGAAATTATATAACCAGAAAGACTTTCAATTAAACAAGTTATTAAAGTTAATAATTTTAAATATAAAGGTTAAATAATACATACTGGTTTAGAAAAAATTAATCATCTTAATATTCTACCCCCAATAATTCTTATAATTAATAATCCTAATATACCCTTTAACATAACTCACCCTTCATTACTTTATATATTTAAAGCTCCACAATTTAAAACTCCAGTTATTGATTAATAAACTAGTCGAAAAGAATAACAAACAGTTAAACCAGTGGCAAAAAAAAATATAAAAAATGAAAAAAAATTTGCTTAACTAAAACTTACTATTTCTAAAATTAAATCTTTGAATAAAATCCTGCTAAAAATGGTATCCCACATAATGCTAAATTAGAAATATTAAAACAAGTTGATGTTATAGGCATTATTATTCTTAATCTTCACATAAAACGAATATCTCTAAATTTCCTATATTATGAATAATAGCTCCTGCACATATAAATAATAAAGCTTTAAATAAAGCATGAGTTAATAAATGAAAAAAGATAATTTATAAAACCCTATTGATAAAATTCTTATTATTAAACCTAATTGTCTTAATGTTGATAATAATTTTTTTAAAATGAAATTAAAATTTGCCCCAACCCAGCCATTGTTATAGTTAATCCAGATAATAATAATAATAATTTACCAAATAAATTATCAGCTAATAAAATATTAAATCGAATTATTAAATAAATACCCGCAGTTACTAAAGTCGAAGAATGAACTAAAGCTGAAACAAGCGTAGGAGCAGCTATTGCAGCAGGTAATCAAGAAGAAAATGGAATTTGTGCACTTTTAGTTATTGCAGCTAAAAATAATAATCCTGTAATAATTTGTATTTCTATATTATTTTTAAAAAATTCTAATATAAAAAAAAAGATAATATCATCCCAATAATTTAATATTCAAGCAATAGCTAATAAAATAGCTACATCTCCAATACGATTTGATAAAACTGTTAATATTCCTGCATTAAAAGATTTTACATTTTGAAAATAAATAATCAAACAATAAAAAACTAAACCTAATCCATCTCAACCTAACAACATTCTAATTAAATTTGGACTAATAATTAAAAATATTATAGATATCACAAATATTAAAACTAATAAAATAAAACGATTCATATTAATATTTTCACTTAAATATTCTTTTCTATAATAAATTACTAAACAAGAAATTAACAAAACAAATGACATAAATAATAAACTTATTCAATCTATTAAAATAGTTATAATGATTCTTGAAGAATTTAATGACACAACTTCTCACTCCAATAATAGCCATTGAAAAAAATAAAATTCTAAAATTTAATAAAATTATAAATCTAATTGAACAAATTGATAAATATTTAATGATCTAAAATGAATTATTTCATATCCTTGACACCACAAATCAATATTTTTATTAAACTATTTATATACAATCATAATATACAAACATCACTTTTTAAAATTAATAAATTTAAAGGCACTCAATGTAAAAATAATAATAAAAACTCCCGAATTTTACCTGTTCTAAAAGAAAATTTTCCCGTGTTGTCTGTAAGAATATAAATATAAAGTATATGCTGCTCTAAAAAAAGATAATAAAGCTAATAAAATCATAGTAATTCACGATTAACTTACAATTCTATTTAATAAAGAAATTTCTCCCAACAAATTTAAAGAAGGAGGAGCTGCTATATGACAAGAACTTAACAAAAATCATCAAAATGTTACTGAAGGCATAAAATTTAATAAACCACGATTAATTAATAATCTTCGTCTTCATAAACGCTTATAACTAATATTTGCTAAACAAAATAAACCAGATGAACATAATCCGTGAGCAATTATTAAAACAAATGATCCACATAAGTTATATTTATTAACCCTGCTAAAACAATTCCTCTATGAGCTACAGAAGAATAAGCAATTAAAGCTTTTAAATCTGTTTGACATATACAAATTAATCTAACTAAAATTCCTCCGACTAAACTAACTCTAATAAATAAATAATTATATTTTAAACCTATTATTTCAAGAAATCTAAAAACTCGAACAAATCCAACTCCTCCTAATTTTTACATAATTCTAGCTGAAATTATTGATCCAGAAATTGGAGCTTCAAATTGGAACTAAAAATATTGGTAACTTTACTAAAAAAGCAAAAATTTAAAAAAATTAATTCAAAATTTATTAAAAATTTTCTAATTATATAAAAATTTAAAGAACCTATTATATCATATAAATAAAAAATTCCAATTAATATAAGCAATGAAGCAAATAAAGTATAAAATAATAAATAAAATCCTGCTTGTAAACGCTCCGGTTGATACACTCACCCCATAATTAAAAATAAAACTGAAAATAAAGAACCTTCAAAAAATAAATAAAATAAAAATAAATTTATTCTTCTAAAAGTCAATACTAATAAAATTAATAACCCAATAACATTTAATAAAAATAAATGAATAAAATTTTTACTTTAAAATTGATTCTCTTGCTATTAATATTAAAGAACTAATTCATAATCTTCATAAAATTAAACCATAAGATAATAAATCACAACCTAAAAAATAAGAAATATTAACAAAATAATTTGAATGATAATTAAATAAAATTTTAAAAAAATCTAATTAAAAATATTATATTTTGAACCATTCAAAATATATTATTAATAAAACATAATGGAACTAAAAATAATACTAATATCACTAATTTTAACATTCCAAAATATTAAAAGATTGAAAATAATCATTTCCATGAGTCCGAATTATAGAAACTAAAATAGATAGTCCTAATCCTCCCTCACAAACTCTAAAACTTAAAAACATCATAGAAAAAAATGCTTGATAACTTATTATATTTAAATAAATTATTAATAAAAAAAATAAACAAAGAACAATATATTCTAAACTGAATAATATAGAAAGTAAATGCTTTCGATTAAATAAAAATGACAAAATTCCTCTAATAAATAAAATTACTGGAACTATATAATAAATAAATATAATCATTAGTTTTAATAGTTTAATACAAACCTTAGTCTTGTAAATCAAAATTAAAAATTATTTTTTTTAAACTTTCAAGAAAAAATAAATTTCTTTTTCATTAATCTCCAAAATTGATATTTTTAATAAACTACTTCGCATGTGGCAAGACGAGTAGACACCGTCTAAAGAAGTGCTCCCCATCCATTCACAGATGGCATCGTGGGAGACACAAGTAAATGGAAACTGACGCGGTATGCCCCTAGGAAAACGATTTGAAAAAATATATGAACTGTCTGCCTTGGGCTGGTAGCTGCAGTATTCCGTTACCTCAGTGGAAATGGCTTTCGGGCTAATGTTGTAGCTGCCTCCGTCCCGTTAAAACCGTGGCGGGTCTCCAAGTACGTTCGATGTTGCGTCACCATTAAGTTTGCGGTACAGGCTCAGTTGAGCATCAATCCTGACTAACGCTTATCCTGGCACTGAGTACAAGTTCTCATGAAGACTTGTGCCAACCCTCGGTGGAACTCCCTGCTTGCATAGACAAACACATGGATATTTTCAAAGCGACTGTACAACGAACGGAGATAGCGGCTTGAAGCGGGGACCCATATAAAATGAATACACGTCAGCAACAAACAAAGAAACAAACACAACATAAACCTCAAACGCAGCAGGAAGTAACTCCAAGCGATTTAGAAAGCGGAAGCTGCCTTAGAAGAAATAGCAAAATTATGCGATTGCCAGAAGAGGGAGCTATATATCAGCAACTGCCTCAAGGGAGTAACACACCGGTAGAGTGTAACAAATAGCACACCACCCCTGCCGCGAACCAAATGCCTCTGGGTGCAAAAGGGAACCAACAACAGCAGGAGTCTTTTGGAAACCAACACTATTATTGAAGAAATGTCCCGTCAGCTCACCCAGACAGGAATTCATCATAAAGACGAGAACGGCAGAAGAAGAAGTTCTCACGAAATGTCGTAAAGTATTGACGAAGATGAAGCAAGCCAAGATAAAGCAGAAGAACGTGAGCATGGATGCAAAGACCGGAGTTTCCGAGCTAGACGAGCTTTTCGACGTAATGGAAAGCTATCGGCGAAACTGAACGGAAAAAGAGAACGAGTGCAAACTTGTTACGCCACCGAAATCGAGGCACACGGTCCTGACAAGCGCCTCAGCAACACCGACGATGGCTAGACCCAAACGAGCAGCTTCTAGCCCAGCAGAAACAGAAGATGGGAAAAAATTCTGCGAAAGTAAGGCCGATGGGTGGCAAACTGTCACAAGGAGTAGACGTGTGGCAACACGAAGTCAAACACAGGAAAATTCAACAGCAAAGAATTCTGTGGGCGACAGCGAAAAGTCACGAACAAGAATGCAAGGAAGACATAGGACAAAGGAGACAAAGCCAAAGTCCGAAGCCGTCCTTATCAAACCAGCAGAGGGTTTTAAATATGCGGATGTCCTGAAAAGCATCCGCTGCAATGTCAAGCCAGAGGATGCACAGAACAAGGTGCGATCGATCCGGAAGAGCAGGTGGGATTCTGTTGGAGCTGGATAAAGGAGCAAAAGTGACAACGGACTTTTGTGAACTTTTAAAAGGTGCACTACAGAAGTCAGCAGTTGTGACTGATCCTAAGCCAAGAGCCACTATAGTGATACGAGATCTCGATCTCTCGCCACAAGGGAAGAAGTACACCAAGCCGTAAAGGAGTCACTTCCCGAAAATATGAGAACTGCTTCCTATGAGGATATGGTAACAACTATAACAGCACCAAATAGTCGAGAGCAGGTGCGAGCCTATGTAACGATGTCATCGGAGCTCGCCAATATACTGCTGAAGAAAGATCGCATCAGGATCGGATTGGTGAACTGTAGATTAACACAAAACAGTGTTTCCGGTGCTTTGCTCCTGGTCATCTAACATGGCAGTGCAAAGGACCTGACAGGAAAGGTCAAGGCCTGTGCATACGATGTGGCGAAACGGGGCACAAATTAAAAGAGTGCAGTAACACCCCAAAGTGCTGCCTCTGCGTTGATGCTCAATGCAGTCCGGTAGACCATATCCCGAGCTCAAGTAGATGCGCGATGAGTAAAAAATTGACATCTAAATGAAAGTGCTACAAGGAAACATGCACAGAAGCAGAATGGCTGACGCATTACTGGACCAAATTACTATAGAGCAGAAAGCAGACATTGTAGTAATCAGTGAGCAATATAGGGGAAAAGTAAGCGGAACATGGCTTGCAGATACGAGCGGAACGGCGGCCATATGGTTACCTGTAGGCAGCAATTTTAGCATAACCGGAGATGGAAAAGGCGATGGTTTCGTTTGGGCCCATGATCGATACTTTACTATGATAAGCTGCTACTTGACTCCAAGTGACTGCACAGAAGTATTCCAGAAAAAGATCGATGACATCGAAGATAAAGCACAAGAGTGTGGAGGAGCACTCATCATCGCTGGCGATTTTAACTCCAAAGCAGTCGAATGGGGAATGCAAACAACCAATTCAAGGGGCCGGCGGGTACTGGACATGGTCGCGAGACTGGGAATGGTCATCGTAAACACAGGGACCACTGCCACTTTTAGAAGACAAGGATGCGTGGGTACAATTCCAGATATTGCACTAGCTTCTGAGAGCATTGCTCACAGAGTAAGTACATGGAAAGTCTTAGAAGACTATAATGGAAGCGATCATAATACATTACTTTTTTCGTTAAAAAAAAGTGCCAAGCAACCATGACCACAACATAAGTGGACGCGGAACTCGCAAGTGGAATGTATCAAAGTTAAATCCGGAAGTGCTACTTGCTGAGCTGCAGGCAAACATTCCATTAAACAGCCATGCCAGCGATGCTAATAGCAAGGTGAAGCAGACCATGCAGTGTATAGAGAGAGCCTGTACCAAAGCGATGCCGAAAATAAGACCAAATAAACACAAGAAGGCCGTTTACTGGTGGACAAAGCAAATAGCTCAACTCCGACGGGTCTGTCTGCGGTGTAGAAGAAAATACACTAGGGCCAGGCGTGTGGGATCCGCGATTGCCGAAAGAGAAGATCTCCAAGCTGCTAGGAAAACCCTCAAAACTGCTATTCGCACCAGCAAGGAGAAGAAAAGGGGGTTGAGCTCCGAAACGACATAAACAACAATCCATGGGGACTGGGATATAAAGTCGAAATGAAAAAGCTTGGAGCAAGAGCATCGGTACCCCAACTAGAAGGCCATGCTATGGAAAACATAGTAAACGCTCTATTTCCTACACATGCCTTAAGAGAAGAATCGGAAGTGCTGGTCAAGGAAGTCCCACCTCCTTTCACGGAAGACGAACTTAAAGCAGCCGCCATAACCCTACAGAGAAACAAAGCACCGGGTATCGACGGTATTCCAGCAGAAGTCCTCAAAATAGTGTCAAATAGCCATGCCCAACTACTCCTCGATATGTACAATGCCTGTCTGACAGAAGGAATATTCCCAAACGTATGGAAAAGACAGCGACTAGTGCTCATCAGCAAGGGAAAAGGAAGCCCTGAAACACCGTCAGCATATCGACCACTGTGTATGCTAGACACCGCGGGCAAACTTTTGGAACGACTACTCAAACCCCGAATAGCAGCAGCCATTGAAAACGCTGGGGGATTATTCACTCGACAACACGGTTTTCGACCAGGAAAGTCCACAATTGGCGCCGTAGAAGACGTCATAGAAAGTGTGCTAGCGGCACAGCAAGGAAATCACTACTCCAGGCGAGTGGTACTCCTTGTTACATTAGACGTCAGAAACGCTTTCAACAGCGCTAGGTGGGTGGATATGATCGAGGCACTTGAAAATCGTTTTCAGATACCAGCTTATCTGAAGAAGAGCTACCTTAAAGATAGAATGTTGATATACGAGACCAACAATGGCACCCGAAGCAAAACCATCACGTCAGGGGCAGCGCAAGGATCCTCGGACCGGACCTTTGGAATATAAGCTACGACGGCATTTTGCGCATAGAGATGCCAGATGACACTCATCTAGTCGGATACCCAGACGACATTGCGGCTGTCATCCCCGCACGCGACTCGGAAGACGCCCAAAGAAAGCTGAACCAGGTCATGATCAGAACCCAGAGGTGGCTCGATTCACATGGCTTGAAGTTGGCCACGGAAAAGACGGAACTGCTATTTCTCACGAGAAAGCACATTCCAATAGAAATCGACTTGAGAGTTTGCTCCGAGACCATCAGGACACAAAAGGTGATAAAGTACCTGGGAATTCAAATGCAAAATGCGGCGGCGAAGGCAGCACGGCTAACGGCTTCTCTCAGCAGACTAATGGCAATTATTTGGAGGACCGACATCCAAGAGGAAACTTCTTATGATGACAACGCTTTCCTTTCTGCTGCATGGTAGCGAATTGTGGGCTGACAAGCTGAAAGTGCACGCCCGAAGAAAAGTATTATCCTCCGTGCAACGAACCGCAGCTCTGCGAGTAGCTTCAGCGTACCGTACTGTATCGGAGCCGGCAATTCTGGTAATTAGCTGCTTAATCCCCATCGACCTCTTGGTCCTGGAACGCAAACACCTACGAGAAGCCAAGATGGGTAAAAATACCAGAGGAACCGCGCAGGATATAAAGCAAAAAACCGTGCACCATTGGCAAGAACGATGGGTCGCCGAGAGTCGCGGAAAATGGACAGCGAGACTCATACCCGATATAGCGTGCTGGATAGGAGGAACAGCCGGAACCGTCAATTTCTACCTCACGCAGTTACTGTCCGGTCACGGATACTTCTGCAAGTATCTACACCGAATGGGAAAAATTGGAGGGCCTGAGTGCATATACGGCGACAGCAATGTGGATGATGCAGAGCACACCTTTTTACAATGCACAAGGTGGCAAACAGAGCGCATTACGCTTGAAATGGAAATCGGGGAAACCCTAACCACCGAGAACATTGTGGAGATTATGCTAAGCAGAAAAGAAAACTGGAACCACGTAGATAAATATGTGGAAAATGTGTTCCGACGGAAAAAGCGGGACCTGGACGCAGGAATAATGTTGAGAGTCCAATAGGGACGAAGTGAGAATCTCCACCTTGAAGGAAGTATAAAAAGGGTTCCAGGGTGGGGAGATGTTCTCAGCGAGGGAGGGGGATGTTTTAGTGGCTGCAATTCTAACATACCAAATCTGTGACGACAGTTTTGATGATGCGGCAGGCGTTTTTACCCTCTCTACCCAAAAAAAATAATAATAAAATAAAAAACACTTAGTTTAATTTTTATTCAAATAAATCATCCATTAGCTAAAGGCTTAATATTATTAATTCAAACTTTATTAATTTGTTTAATTTCCGGACTTATAAGAAAAACATTTTGCTTTTCATATATTCTATTTTTAATTTTTTTAGGATGAATACTTGTATTATTTATTTATGTTATTTCTTTAGCTTCTAATGAAATATTTTCTTTTTCAATAAAATATTTATTTATTCATTATTCATATTAATATCAATAATTTTTATTTCTTTATTTTTAGAAAAAACTAAATTTCTATGTTTTTATCCAACACAATAACTATAGAACCCCTTAACAATCAATATTCTTATTTTATAGAATATTCAATCTCTTTATACAAATTATACAATTAATTTAATTTCTTTGCTACTAATAAATTATTTATTAATAACCTTAATTATAATTGTAAGAATTACTAACTTATTTTATGGCCTTTTACGATTAATAAACTAATGAATAAACCTTTACGATTAACTCACCTAAAAATAATAAATAATGCTTGAATTGATTTACTTGCCCCAATTAATATCTCAACTTGATGAAATTTTGGTTCATTACTTGGATTATGTTTAATTATCCAAATTTTAACAGGATTATTTTTAGCCATACACTATACAGTTGATTTTGATTTAGCTTTTAATAGAGTAAATCATATCTGCCGAAATGTTAATTATGGGTGACTATTACGAACCTTACACGCCAATGGAGCTTCTATATTCTACATTAAACCCTGAAACTAACTCAGATTCTCCTTCTGCAAAATCAAAAGGTGTACTATTTGTTTCTGCCAAAGAAATAACTATTGAAATCAAAGAAATAGGAAATAAAATAAAAATAAATCAATTATAAGTTTGATAAATATAAAATCTCAAAATATAAAATTTTCCAATTAAAAAAATAAAAGATAATAAAATCAAAGCTAAACTTACTTCATAAGAAATTGTTTGAGCAACACACCGTAATCTTCCTAATAAGACATAATTTGAATTAGAGGATCAACTCGCTCCTATTACACTATAAACTCCCATACTGGTGCATCTTAAAAAAAATAAAATACCTAAATTAAAAGAATATAATTTAATAATTAAAGGCATACATATTCAAATTAATAGACAAAAATTAAGAAAAAATAGGAGAAATATAATAAGGTATATAATTAGATAATAAAGGATACATTTGTTCTTTTGTAAATAATTTGATTGCATCACAAAAAGGCTCAGGTAAACCAATTAATCCAACTTTATTAGGCCCTTTTCGAATTTGAATATAACCTAATACCTTACGTTCTAAAAGAGTAAAAAAAGCTACACTTACTAATACACAAATAATTAAAATTAAACTTCCAATAAATATTAATAAAATATCTAAATTAAACATATATATGTGATATTTAATTCACTTAAATAAATTCTAAATTTATTGCACTAATCTGCCATAAAAGTTATTTATATTAAATATAATCTTAATTAAAAATATAATTATTTTAATATTTAATCCTTTCGTACTAAAATATTATAATAAATTAAAGATAGAAACCAACCTGGCTTACACCGGTTTGAACTCAGATCATGTAAGAATTTAAAAGTCGAACAGACTTAAATTTTAAACGGCCACACCTAAAATTATATCTTAATCCAACACCGAGGTCGCAATATTTTTTATCGATAAGAACTCTCCAAAAAAGTTACGCTGTTATCCCTAAAGTAACTTAAAATTTTAATCATTAATAATAGATCAAAATAAATTAATGAACATTTAATTTTACTAATTTTATCATTATTTCTTAATTATAAAAATTATAAATAATAATTTAATAAAAATTTAAAATATATTAAATAATAAAATAATTTAAATAAATTATAACAAATTTATTAATAATTGCTAATTATAAGCATATATTTTTTAATTTAATTTAAAAATTTTTAAAAATTTATTTTATAGCTTATCCCAGAAAATATTAAAATAATAAAATCATTAAATAAATAAATTAATAAATTAATTAATTAAATTTTATATTTCGAAATTAAATTTATTTCTTAAATAACTAGATATCTTTAAAAACGAATAACATTTCATTTCAAATAAATTATTAAAAATTAATTTATTACATAAACTTTAATAATTTATTAACTCTTTTAAAATCGAGAAAAATATATAATTTATATTTCTTATTTAATAAATCCTGATACACAAGGTACAATTAAATAAATTTTCTTTTAATATAAACATTTTTCAAATATTTAAATTTTCTTATACAATACATAATTAACTATAATTAAAATTATTTATTCATAAAAAACTACTAAAACAATAATTTATAAAATTATTTTAAATAAAATAAATTTTTAAATAAAAAAATTAATAAATAAAATCTAATCAATTTATAATGAATTGCACATAAATCTTTTCAATGTAAATGAAATACTTTCTATTAAGTTTTAAATTGTTATTCTAGATACATCTTCCGATACATCTACTATGTTACGACTTATCTTATTTTAATAATAAGAGTGACGGGCGATATGTACATATTTTAGAGCTAAAATCAGTTTATTTATCTGTATAAATTTACTATCAAATCCACTTTTAATAATTTTATCATAATTATATCCATATAAATATTTTTATTGTAACCCATTTTTACTTAATTATTAACTACACCTTGATCTGATATAAATTTTTATAAAATTTAAAGAAAATTAATATTCTTATAAAATTTTCTTATAACGACGGTATAGAAATTGCTTAACTAAATTAAGTAAGGTACAATGTGGACTATCAATTATAAAACAGGTTCCTCTGAATAGACTAAAATACCGCAAAATTTTTTAAGTTTCAATCATAACTATTACTACTTAAATAAACTAAATACATTTTTAATAATAGGGTATCTAATCCTAGTTTAATTCTAAAATTTTTAAGCTTCAATTAATTTAATTTTTAAAACTTTATTATTTTTAAATTTCACCTAATAAAATAAAATATATTATACAATAAATTAATTTAACTTTTATTAACAAAATTTATTTGTATTATTTGTATAACCGCGATTGCTGGCACAAATTACATCAATACTTCATAATATTACTATTTCTAAATTTCTCTAATTAATAAAATTAATTACTGCAAATAATAGTTAAATTATTTATTTTTAAAATAAATAAAATTTCTTATAAAATTTTACATATAAAATAAATTAATAATAAATTTTTAAGCCAAAATAAAATTTTTTATTTTAAACAAATAAAAAATTTAAACAATAAACATTAATTATATTTATTAATAAATAATTTTTAATAATTTATTTAATTAATTATTAATTAAAAATTTATATAATTTACCTTCAATATGGGGTGTAATGTAGATCGCCTCCACGCGGTGCACCCTGGGTTACGCTAAATGGTCTACACTCCCCCAGGTGCTACTGTTTTCTTGCACGGGAGTTCAGTAGCACCAATTGGCAGGACCCCCATCCTTCGTCCCCGGATTCCTCTCTGGACCAATGTAATTATTCTGAATGCCCTGGGCTGGTAGCTGTAATTTTCTGGACCTAGCTGTATTTTGTCACGGTAGCACCAAGGTGAAACTTCAGTGTGAACGGCTCCAGTCTAAGGTTGCAGCTGCCCCCGTCCCGTTAAAACCTTGGCAGGCCTCAAAGTACGTTCGACGTCTGTTGCCGTTAGGTCGGTAGTGTGGGTTCGGTTGAGTGGAACTTCCCGATTAGCACTGGTCTGGCTCTGAGCACTTGACCCCATAAGGGCTTGTGCCAACCCTCGCATGGCCTCCCTGCTTGCACAGATAACCATGGGACCATATTTAGTGACCACACGTTCGGACTGAGATAGCGGCTTTGAGTGGAGACCCTTCTTGAATGGACAGAACAAAAAATAAAAACACAAACACAAACAAAACTTCCGCGCATATCCCCTCAGGGACGCGCAAAACCCTGGCTAGACAAATGCCCATCAACAACACCCCCGCCCTTGGTTCGAAGACAAGCAGCATAAGCACTGCCCCTTCAACAAGCACCACAGCTTCGGCTAATAAGCCACCCAAGAGCTCTTCGCTGTCCCCAGGCCCTTCAGCGGCTGCTAGGGTATTGACTCACAAACCAGCAGCAGTCGCTCCGTCTATGCCCTCTTCAGCAAACGCCTCGATATTGCCTCACAAGTCGATGGAAACTGCTCCCCGTACCGCTCCTCCTTCAGATGCACCTACCAACGTGAACCCGAATACAAGGGCGTACAGGACGCGTAGAACGGCTTACCGTATTTTCACGGGGCTCAATGCTACAGAACCTTCTCAACTGTCAGAATACGACAAGGGCAAGCTTGAGTGGGCAAAAGCACACGCTGATGTGCGTGTCCACTCCTCCACTGCACAAGCAGCCGGTAACCCCAAGAGGCAGAGGTCAGCCGATCGCCCGGGCCAATCCACCCAAAGCATCCCTAAGCGCGTAAGGCTGGCTACTCCCAAGCCTAAGCTCTCCAAACCGCTTATTGAGATTGTGAAAGAGAGCCTCACATGGGCTGTGGTCGACTCTGCCAATGCCGATGGGACCATTACTCCTGCCAATTGGAGACAGGTCGAAATGGCACTGTTACCAATATTCGTTGAGGTTATATCCCTCAACCCTGGTCCTTCACCCAGCTGCCGTGACGCAGGGTGGTATCAAGGACATATTAAGATCGTATCTTGCTCGGACCAACGCTCGGCGGATTTATACAAGGTAGCGATCAATAGGGTAGGTGAGATATGGCCGAGTGCACAGCTCAACGCTGTACCTTTGGACCAGGTTCCCCAACGCCCTCGCTCCAAAACATGGCTTCCTGCCGAGCCCTCTGAGCCCGAGGCAATCTTAAAGATCCTCAAGCTCAGCAACACCGATCTTCCCACCGATGGCTGGAAGGTCGCGAAAGTTGGTGACCCCAAAGGCACTTTGCGTGAGGTCACCATCATTTTGAACGAGCAATCTCTTGTTCCCATCAACTCCCGCAAGGGGGTGATTAATTATGGCTTTGGAGCCATCACTCTCCGCATCTACAAGTGCGAGGCCCAAGCCCCCCAACAGCCTCCCCCAGCTGGTGCTGTCCCACAAGCCACTGCCAAAGTGCCTAGCTGCTCGGGCCCGGCTCTCACCCCTTTGCTGGGTAGTGACAGTGAGAGTATGTGCTCCGTTACAACCAGAAGCAGCCGCTTCTCAATTTCCGAACTGGTCGGAGAATTGTTCGACCACATGGACACGGATGTGGCTGGTGGATACATCTCTCCAATGTCCGAGAGGAAGAGTTGAATTCAACAATACTCACTCTTCCAGACAATGCTGAACTACATATGCAATGCAATACTACAGATTAACCTTCATCATTCGAAAACTGCCTCGGCAGCCCTGCTTCTCCGCCTCTTGGATATAGGGGAGGAGCTCATTCTCGTCCAAGAACCTTGGGTCGTAAATGACCGGGTTTCTGGACTCAATGCATACGGATACCGTATGGTAAATATCGAGGATCAAGGTAAACCAAGATCCTGCATTCTGGTAAAAAACAGTGTTAATGCTCTTTTACTCCCTCGATTCAGTGACAAAGACAATGTTGCCATGGTCATTGAAATTTGTCCACGGACCTTCTGGATCTCCTCGAACTACATAGCTCATGACTATGGCGACTCCCCGCCACCAGACATACTGAAGCAAATGGTTGCTGTAGCCCACAAGAAAGAGATTCCGGTAATTATCGGCGCTGATGCCAATGCCCATCACGAAATATGGGGCAGCTCCGGCACAAATGATCGAGGTGAGTGTCTTTTCGACTTTATCATTTCAAATAACTTAGGCATTGCTAACCGGGGAAATGAGCCGACCTTCCTTACCGTCAGGAAGGAAGTGCTTGACATCACCCTCGTCAGCGATAACTACTCCAACATGATAAGCAATTGGTTCGTCTCACAGGAATGCTCCTTTTCGGACCACTGCTATATAACCTTTGACATTGACTTGAGGGAAACTATAGGCAATACAGAATCTCTTAAACCAGTCAATAGAAAAAACACGAACTGGCCTCTTTTCCGGCTCAAACTGGGGTCATGCTTAGCAACGACTCCCCCTATTATCCGCAACTGTCCCGACATTGATCGGGCGCTCGACGATCTGACGACAGCTTTTAAAAAAGCCACTTATATTTCTTGCATCACTCCCGAACCACGGGGCAAACATAAACCTCCGTGGTGAAACTCGGAAATTGCAAGTATTCGCAAAACTTGTAGAATGCTTTTCAACAAAGCTAAAGTTACAGTTGATTGGGCCCCTTTCAAAAATAAACAAAAAGAGTAGAGAGAGAGAGAAACGAGCGTCATGGAGGGAATTTTGCAAAAGCATTGAATCAACGTCCGAGGCTAGCCGTCTTCGAAAAATCTCCACTCTTCTAACAAAGCCCATGACTATATCCAAAAACCAGATGGCAGCTGGACTCATTTAAGCGCCGAAACCCTTGATAACCTACTAGACACCCACTTCCCAGGGAGTTTAGCCTCAGCGGATCAAGCACTCTACCAGGTGGATCAGGGTTCCCATGATAGCCTCCCCACATTCCAGGTGACAAAAAGTCTATTCAAACCTTTAAGCCATACAAGTCCCCCGGGTCGGACGGCATCATTCCTGCCGATATCCAAAATGAGGAAGAGATTATCCTTCCATGGCTGCTAAAAATATATAATGCAAGCCTCAGATTGCAATATATTCCCTTACGCTGGCGCGCGGCTCGTGTCGTCTTCATCAAGAAAGTAGGGAAGGCCTCACACACCAAACCTAAGGATTACATACCCATAAGTCTAACATCCTTTCTTCTTAAGGTTCTAAAAAGAGCTCTTGACCTACATATCAGGACATCGATCAACCCTTCTCTTCTGTCTGTATCTCAACAAGCTTACTCTAAAGGCAAATCGGTTGATTCTCTCATTTCTCAAGTTGACAAATCCTTGGCGTACAAGGAATTCACACTTGCCATATTTCTGGACATCGAGGGAGCATTCAACAATATATGCCCAACGCTGTCATTTCCGCACTCTATAACCTTAACCTGAATTCAGGTGTTCTTAAATTTATAGAGCTTCTACTAAAATCTAGAATCATCACTTCCACGAACGGCACTGCCCAATGAAGGAGGGTGGTTAACAGGGGCACGCCACAAAGGGGTGTTTTATCACCCCTCCTCTGGAACATGGCAGCTAACACACTACTGGTGAGATTGGAATCTACTGGATGCAAAGTGATAGCCAATGCGGCATCCGGAAACACTTTCCGAAAAATTTAACTATTCACTTTCTGTCGAACTGGTGTCGTGAATTCGAACTTGGGGTCAACCCATCCAAAACCGAGGCTATGTTTTTCACTAGAAAGTACAAAATTCCAAGGATTACAATGCCTAGTGTAAACGGCACTCCGCTCTCTTTGAGCACACACTTTAAGTAGTTAGGCCTGATTCTCGACCCAAAGCTTAATTGGAAAGCCAATCTAGCTGAGAGGGCACGTTTAAGCAATATTCGCTATATACTGCTGTAAAAGAGCAGTTGGTGCACGATGGGGACTTCGTCCTCGAGTCCTGCTCTGGCTCTACACGGCCATCGTTGAACCAAACCTGTTATACGGGTCGGTCTTCTGGTGGCAAGCTCTCGAAAAAGCCTGAAATATCAAACCCCTCGATAAAATCAGAAGATGCATTGCTCTACTGATCACTGGCGCTCTTCGTAGCACACCTACGAAAGCCCTTTTTGCCATGCTGCACTGGCTCCCTTCGGGGCTCCTGGTTAAGCAATAAGCCAAGTTGACAGCGATTAGACTTAACGCTCTTTCGCACTGGCGTATAACCCTCACGGGCCATGCCTCTATTCAGAATCAGGATCCACCTCAGGATCCCGATTTGAACAGGGAATTCGACCTCACTATTCTAAGCAGATCCGACTGGACTTCAAAATACCTAATCGTCGGTGAAACAGTCTACTCCGACGATTCGAAGCTTGGAGGTAGAGTTGGCAGCGGTATCTATTCCGACAAGCTGGACTTAAAGATCTCCCTACGTCTCCCAGACCTTTGCAGCGTTTTTCAATCTGAGGTCATGGCCATTTATCACGCAGCCAAATGGATGCTGAGAAGTGATATCGGCAGAGTCGACGTACCTGTCTTCTCAGACAGCCAGGCCGCCATTAAATCTCTGTTCGGCTCCACGGCCATATCTAGGCGGAGGAGCTTGCCAAGGCAGGCACGCTAATGCACGACATTCACCCCTCCGTAAACATCGGCAAACCACTGGCAACAGCCAAGCTCGAAATCAACCGGAAATATCTGGCTGACGCCTACAAATCCTGGGCTAATGAGGAATCCTGCCACACGGCTAGACTAACTTGGGCAAGAATGGACAAAAACAGAACCAATCAACTTCTTCGACTTGATCGCGTATCACTGTCGACAACTGTGTCGGTTTTGACCGGCCACTGCATAATGGTACAGCTCGCAGAAAGACTGGGGCTACCCTCAAATGACTTTTGCCGAGGCTGTGGCTTCGAGGAGGAGGACGAGACGGTTTTCCACCTCTTATGCCACTGCCCATCCTTGAGCAGAAGAAGAATTCGCACCTTTGGTGCCCCATTTCTTACAAGCCTGACAGAGCTGTCACCCATTAATATTAGGGACATAGCAAAGTTCATCAAAGTATCAGGATGGTTTCCTGAAACATGACGGGGGAGTCGTGCCTTTCCAGGCGCTGTCCTTGCGCTGACTATCACCATCGCAAGTATGGGAACTTTTTAGTCAGTGCTTGAACGGCGCCACACCGTGGTATCACAATGGGCCATTATGTGTGCTCAAGTGTGCTTTTGGCAAACTGGGCGGCCACTCCTACCTACCTACCTTCAATATTAAAATAAATAAAATATTTGTATAATTATATATTTTTAATAAATAATTAATTATGTAAATAATCATTTTTTGCAACTCCTCACTATGCTACCTTAAAAAATTATTAAATTACCCCTAATTAATTTAATGTTTTATACAAATTTGTAATTATTAATATAAAATTATTAATATAAATAATTTTTATTAAAATAAAATTTATTAAGTTAAAAAAATTTAATTTAAAAATCTTCTTAATAAAAATAAATAATTATTATGATAATTAAGAATAGTCACTATCTCCCTAAATCAAACAAAATAATAGTTAAATATCGAGCTAAAGGCCCTGGCAGCTAGTGCCCCCTTACAATGCAAAATAATAATTAAGTTATTGTTTTTCTAGTAATAATAATAATAATAATAATAATACTTAAATAAATTTATTAAACCAAATCCCCTGTTAAATTTAATAAATTTTGGATACTATGCCCTTTTATACCTAACACAATAAATATAGTTAATATTTACGTTAAGCCTAGCAGAAACAAATTAGTAAAAATTAATTATTATTTACTATTATTTAAAAGAAAAAAATTATTTAATTAATTTAAAATAAATTATAATTTAAATAAATTTTATTAATTACTTAAACTATAAGATAATATGATTAATTTTAAATTTATAAACTTTAATTATTTTTATATAAAGGTAAATTTTTATAACTTAATAAAAAATAATAAATAAAATTATATATTAATATTTTTTATTGAGACAAAGTTAATTGAAATTTTTTTTTTTTAGATAAAAATTTTTTTTATATCCCTAAATTAATAATTTTTTTTTTTAAATTAATTATTATTCTATTTTAAATTAGATAATTAAAAATTGGCAATATAACTAATCATAATTAAATATACATTTACAACCTAATACAACATAATTAAATATACATTTTACAACCACTCATTTTAAAAGGTATCAATTTATTTTTTTTGCATTTTTTTTTTCAATAAATTTAAAAACATATGAATCTAATTATATCGACGAAGTCTGTACTAAAAATTTTGCCTCATGTTTTAAAAACGATATACCAGTCTTAATTGATAAATAAATATATATATACATATATATATATATATATGTATATATATATATATATATATATATATATATATATATATATATATATATATATATATATATATATATATATATATATATATATATATATATGTATATATATATATATATATATATATATATATATATATATATATATATATATATATGTATATATATATATAAATATTTACTTAACTAATAAATTTCTATATATATAGCTAAAAAAACTCAATTATAACAATTTAAAAATTAATATATAAGAAAATAATTTTTATATCACATATGTTTTTATAACGATATTTTTTTTTTTTTTTTGTGGGTAGAGAGGGTAAAAATGCCTGCGGCATCATCAAAACTGTCGTCACAGATTTGGTATGTTAGAATTGTACGCACTAAAACATCCCCCTCCCTCGCTGAGAACATCTCCCCACCCTGGAACCCTTTTTATACTTCCTTCAAGGTGGAGATTCTCACTTCGTCCCTATTGGACTCTCAACATTATTCCTGCGTCCAGGTCCCGCTTTTTCCGTCGGAACACATTTTCCACATATTTATCTACGTGGTCCCAGTTTTCTTTTCTGCTGTTCTCGGTGGTTAGGGTTTCCCCGATTTCCATTTCAAGCGTAATGCGCTCTGTTTGCCACCTTGTGCATTGTAAAAAGGTGTGCTCTGCATCATCCACATTGCTGTCGCCGTATATGCACTCAGGCCCTCCAATTTTTCCCATTCGGTGTAGATACTTGCAGAAGTATCCGTGACCGGACAGTAACTGCGTGAGGTAGAAATTGACGGTTCCGGCTGTTCCTCCTATCCAGCACGCTATATCGGGTATGAGTCTCGCTGTCCATTTTCCGCGACTCTCGGCGACCCATCGTTCTTGCCAATGGTGCACGGTTTTTTGCTTTATATCCTGCGCGGTTCCTCTGGTATTTTTACCCATCTTGGCTTCTCGTAGGTGTTTGCGTTCCAGGGCCGAGAGGTCGATGGGGATTAAGCAGCTAATTACCAGAATTGCCGGCTCCGATACAGTACGGTACGCTGAAGCTACTCGCAGAGCTGCGGTTTGTTGCACGGAGGATAATACTTTTCTTCGGGCGTGGACTTTCAGCTTTTTAGCCCACAATTCGCTACCATACAGCAGAAAGTAGTGCGTTGTCATCATAAGAAGTTTCCTCTTGCTGGATGTCGGTCCTCCAATGTTTGCCATTAGTCTGCTGAGAGAAGCCGTTAGCCGTGCTGCCTTCGCCGCCGCATTTTGCATTTGAATTCCCAGGTACTTTATCACCTTTTGTGTCCTGATGGTCTCGGAGCAAACTCTCAAGTCGATTTCTATTGGAATGTGCTTTCTCATGAGGAATAGCAGTTCCGTCTTTTCCGTGGCCAACTTCAAGCCATGTGAATCGAGCCACCTCTGGGTTCTGATCATGACCTGGTTCAGCTTTCTTTGGGCGTCTTCCGAGTCGCGTGCGGGGATGACAGCCGCAATGTCGTCTGGGTATCCGACTAGATGAGTGTCATCTGGCATCTCTATGCGCAAAATGCCGTCGTAGCTTATATTCCAAAGGTCCGGTCCGAGGATCCTTGCGCTGCCCCTGACGTGATGGTTTTGCTTCGGGTGCCATTGTTGGTCTCGTATATCAACATTCTATCTTTAAGGTAGCTCTTCTTCAGATAAGCTGGTATCTGAAAACGATTTTCAAGTGCCTCGATCATATCCACCCACCTACCGCTGTTGAACGCGTTTCTGACGTCTAATGTAACAAGGAGTACCACTCGCCTGGAGTAGTGATTTCCTTGCTGTGCCGCTAGCACACTTTCTATGACGTCTTCTACGGCGCCAATTGTGGACTTTCCTGGTCCAAAACCGTGTTGTCGAGTGAATAATCCCCCAGCGTTTTCAATGGCTGCTGCTATTCGGGGTTTGAGTAGTCGTTCCAAAAGTTTGCCCGCGGTGTCTAGCATACACAGTGGTCGATATGCTGACGGTGTTTCAGGGCTTCCTTTTCCCTTGTTGATGAGCACTAGTCGCTGTCTTTTGCATAAGTCTGGGAGACAGGCATTGTACATATCGAGGAGTACTTGGGCATGGCTATTTGACACTATTTTGAGGACTTCTGCTGGAATACCGTCGATACCCGGTGCTTTGTTTCTGTGTAGGGTTATGGCGGCCGCTTTAAGTTCGTCTTCCGTGAAAGGAGGTGGGACTTCCTTGACCAGCACTTCCGATTCTTCTCTTAAGGCATGTGTAGGAAATAGAGCGTTTACAATGTTTTCCATAGCATGGCCTTCTAGTTGGGGTACCGATGCTCTTGCTCCAAGCTTTTTCATTACGACTTTATATCCCAGTCCCCATGGATTGTTGTTTAAGTCCTTTCGGAGCTCCTCCCATTTCTTCTCCTTACTGGTGCGAATAGCAGTTTTGAGGGTTTTCCAAGCAGCTTGGAGATCTTCTCTTTCGGCAATCGCGGATCCCACACGCCTGGCCCTAGTGTATTTTCTTCTACACCGCAGACAGACCCGTCTAGTTGAGCTATTTGCTCTGTCATTCAGTAAACGGCCTTCTTGTGTTTATTTGGTCTTATTTTCGGCATCGCTTTGGTACAGGCTCTCTCTATACACTGCATAGTCTGCTTCACCTTGCTATTAGCATCGCTGGCATGGCTGTTTAATGGAATGTTTGCCTGCAGCTCAGCAAGTAGCACTTCCGGATTTAACTTTGATACATTCCACTTGCGAGTTCCGCGTCCACTTATGTTGTGGTCATGGTTGCTTGGCACTTTTTTTTAACGAAAAAAGTAATGTATTATGATCGCTTCCATTATAGTCTTCTAAGACTTTCCATGTACTTACTCTGTGAGCAATGCTCTCAGAAGCTAGTGCAATATCTGGAATTGTACCCACGCATCCTTGTCTTCTAAAAGTGGCAGTGGTCCCTGTGTTTACGATGACCATTCCCAGTCTCGCGACCATGTCCAGTACCCGCCGGCCCCTTGAATTGGTTGTTTGCATTCCCCATTCGACTGCTTTGGAGTTAAAATCGCCAGCGATGATGAGTGCTCCTCCACACTCTTGTGCTTTATCTTCGATGTCATCGATCTTTTTCTGGAAACTTCTGCGCAGTCACTTGGAGTCAAGTAGCAGCTTATCATAGTAAAGTATCGATCATGGGCCCAAACGAAACCATTGCATTTTCCATCTCCGCTTATGCTAAAATTGCAGCCTACATGTAACCATATGGCCGCCGTTCCGCTCGTATCTGCAAGCCATGTTCCGCTTACTTTTCCCCTATATTGCTCACTGATTACTACAATGTCTGCTTTCTGCTCTATACTAATTTGGTCCAGTAATGCGTTACATAGGCTCGCACCTGCTCTCGACTATTTGGTGCTGTTATAGTTGTTACCATATCCTCATAGGAAGCAGTTCTCATATTTTCGGGAAGTGACTCCTTTACGGCTTGGTGTACTTCTTCCCTTGTGGCGAGAGATCGAGATCTCGTATCACTATAGTGGCTCTTGGCTTAGGATCAGTCACAACTGCTGACTTCTGTAGTGCACCTTTTAAAAGTTCACAAAAGTCCGTTGTCACTTTTGCTCCTTTATCCAGCTCCAACAGAATCCCACCTGCTCTTCCGGATCGATCGCACCTTGTTCTGTGCATCCTCTGGCTTGACATTGCAGCGGATGCTTTTCAGGACATCCGCATATTTAAAACCCTCTGCTGGTTTGATAAGGACGGCTTCGGACTTTGGCTTTGTCTCCTTTGTCCTATGTCTTCCTTGCATTCTTGTTCGTGACTTTTCGCTGTCGCCCACGGAATTCTTTGCTGTTGAATTTTCCTGTGTTTGACTTCGTGTTGCCACACGTCTACTCCTTGTGACAGTTTGCCACCCATCGGCCTTACTTTCGCAGAATTTTTTCCCATCTTCTGGTTCTGCTGGGCTAGAAGCTGCTCGTTTGGGTCTAGCCATCGTCGGTGTTGCTGAGGCGCTTGTCAGGGCCGTGTGCCTCGGTTTCGGTGCCATAACAAGTTTGCAGTCGTTCTCTTTTTCCGTCCAGTTTCGCCGATAGCTTTCCATTACGTCGAAAAGCTCGTCTAGCTCGGAAACTCCGATCTTTACGTCCATGCGCACGTTCTTCTGCTTTATCATGGCTTGCTTCATCTTCGTCAATTCTTTCCGACATTTCGTGAGAACTTCTTCTTCTGCCGTTCTCATCTTTATGATGAATTCCTGTCTGGGTGAGCTGACGGGACATTTCATCAATACAGGTGTGGGATTTCTAGAAGACTTCTGCTGTTGTTGGTTCCCTCTTGCGCCAAGAGGCGTTTGGTTCGCGGCAGGGATGGTGCGCGATTTGTTACTCGCTCCATCTACCGGTGTGTTACTCACTTGGGGTTGTTGCTGGTTTGTTACCTCTTCTGGCGATCGCATAATTTTGCTACTTCTTCTAAAGCAGCTTCCCCTTTCTGGATCGCTTGGAGTTACTTTCTGCTGTATAACGGTATAACAGTCATATAAATATAATATATTTATGTAAATATATTATATGATTTATGATTTATATTAATGTAAAATTTTAATATTCCTGTTTTATGCATATAGGAAAAAAAATTATTTAAATTAAAAAATTATTATAAAAATAAGTTTGCCCATTTTTAATTATCTAATTTTTAAATAATTTATATTTAAAATTTTAAAAAATTATAAAAAAGTATGTATAAAAAAAAGTGTCTGATGATTTATATTGTTAATTTTTACATGCACTTTAACTTATTTAGTGAATTGCCTGACTAAAGGATTACTTTGATAGAGTAAATTATGTAATTTAATTACATTCATTATATTTAAAAGAATTAAACTATTTCTAAAAGATTCAAAAACTTTTGTGCGTCATACACTAAAATATAAAAAGATAAGGTAATAAAGCTACTGGGTCCATACCCCAATTATAAAGGTTTTAATCCTTTTTTTAAATTTTTAAAAATTCATCTAAAATTTTATTTTTTATGGTTTTAATAATTAGTTCTATAATTTCATTTTCTTCTAATTCTTGATTAGGAGCTTGAATAGGATTAGAAATTAATTTATTGTCTTTTATCCCCCTAATAAAAGACAAAAATAATTTAATGTCCTCTGAAGCTTCTTTAAAATATTTTTTAACTCAAGTATTATTATATACTCAATCTTATTATTTACTCTTATTATAATCATTAATGAATTAACTATAATGAGTTTATTTAATTGAATAAATTATGTAATCCTATCCTCCTTATATATAAAAAGAGGTGTAGCTCCATTTCACTATTGATTTCCCACTGTAATAGAAGGATTATCCTGAATTCATGCTTTAATTTTAATGACCTGACAAATATTAGCTCCTATTTTATTAATTTCTTATACAATAATTAAATCTTTATTAATATTTTGTATTATTATATCAGCAATTATTGGAGCGTTGGGAGGATTAAATCAAACTTGCTTACGAAAATTAATAACTTTTTCTTCAATTAATCATTTAAGCTGAATTTTATCTGCTATATGATTAAATGAAAGAATTTGATAAATTTATTTTATAATTTATTCCTTTATTAATATTACTTTAGCCTTAATATTTAATATATTTCAAATATTTCATATCAATCAATTATTTTCTATGCAAATAAACTCTAAAATTTTTAAAATATATTTTTTTTTAAATTTATTGGCTTTAGGAGGATTACTCCCATTTTTAGGATTTTTTTCAAAATGATTGATTATTCATTCAATAATTTCAAACAATCAACTATTTATTGTGTTACTAATAGTTATAACAAGATTAATTACTTTATTTTTTTATCTCTGATTATGTTATTCTGTATTTTTATTAAATTATGATGAAAATAACTGAATAACTAGAATTAATTTTTCAAAAAATTATATAAATATAATTTTAATATTTTCTATAATTTCAATTTTTGGCTTAATAATTATTTCATTAATATATTATATACTTTAAGGCTTTAAGTTAAAAAAGAAGGTAAGAAGATTAGTGGAAACTGGAGCTGGGACAGGCTGAACGGTTTACCCTCCTTTATCTTCTATAATTGCTCATGCAGGAGCTTCTGTTGATTTAGCTATTTTTTCCTTACATTTAGCTGGTATTTATTCAATTCTAGGGGCAGTAAATTTTATTACAACTGTAATTAATATACGATCAACAGGATTTACATTTGACCGAATACCATTATTTATTTGATCAGTAATAATCACTGCAATTTTATTACTTTTATCCCTTCCCGTATTAGCCGGAGCTATTAAAATATTATTAACAGAGCGAAATTTAAATACTGCTTTTTTTGACCCCGCAGGCGGAGGGGATCCAATTTTATACCAACATTTATTTTGATTTTTTGGGCATCCAGGAGTATATATTTTAATTTTGCCCGGATTTGGAATAATTTCTCATATTATTAGTCAAGAAACTGGTAAAAAAGAAACTTTTGGATCATTAGGAATAATTTATGCTATATTAGCTATAGGATTATTGGGATTTATTGTATGAGCTCATCATATATTTACAGTAGGAATAGATATAGACACTCGAGCTTATTTCACCTCAGCTAGTATAATTATTGCTGTACCCAGGAATTAAAATTTTAAGTTGATTAGCAACTTTACATGGAACACAATTATTTTAATCACCAGCAATTATATGAAATTTTGGATTTGTATTTTTATTTACAGTAGGAGGATTAACCGGTGTAGTGTTAGCTAATTCTTCTGTAGATATTATACTTCACGATACTTATTATGTTGTTGCTCATTTTCATTATGTTTTATCAATAGGAGCTGTATTTGCTATTATAGCAGGATTTATTCATTGATATCCTTTATTTACTGGATTAACACTTAAAAATAAATTTTTAAAAAGACAATTTATTATTATAGTTATTGGAGTAAATTAAACTTTTTCCCCTCAACATTTTTTAGGGTTAGCGGGAATACCCCGATGATATTCTGATTATCCAGATACTTATACTACTTGAAATGTAATTTCCTCAATTGGTTCAATAATTTCTTTATTAGGAATTATTTTTTTTATTTATATTATTTGAGAAAGTATACTAACTCAACGTCAAGTAATTTATAGTATACAATTAAATTCCTCTATTGAGTGGTATCAAAATACTCCTCCTAGAGAACATAGATATGCTGAATTACCTTTATTAACTAATTTCTAATATAGCAGAATAGTGCAATAGATCTAAGCTCTATATATAAAATTTATTTAATTTTTATTAGAATAATGTCAACATGAGCTAATCTAGGAATTCAAGACAGAGCTCCGCCTTTAATGGAACAGCTAATTTTTTTTTCATGATCATACATTATTAATTTTAGTAATAATTACAATTATAGTAAGATATTTAATATTTATATTATTTTTTTTAATAAATATACAAACCGTTATTTATTGCATGGTCAAACTATTGAAATTATTTGAACAATTTTGCCTGCTTTTATTTTACTTTTTATTGCATTACCTTTTTTACGATTATTATATCTTTTAGATGAAATTAATGAACCCTCGATAACTTTACAAACAATTGGTCATCAATGATACTGAAGCTATGAATATTCAGATTTTTCTAATGTAGAATTTGATTCATATATAATTCCTACAAATGAATTAAGAAATAAAATTTTTCGATTATTAGATGTAGATAATCGAGTTATTATCCCCATAAATTCACAAATTCGAATTTTAGTAACAGCCGCAGACGTAATTCACTCATGAACTGCACCTTCATTGGGGGTAAAAGTTGATGGAACACCTGGACGCCTAAATCAAACTAATTTCTTTATTAATCGTGTAGGTTTATTTTATGGCCAATGTTCAGAAATTTGTGGCGCAAATCACAGTTTTATACCTATTGTTATTGAAAGAATTCCTACTAATTATTATATTAAATGAGTAATAACTAACATAAACTAACAATAAGTGACTGAAAGCACGTGGAACACGAAGAAAAACGAGAGAGAAACAAACACAAAACATTCAGCAGGCGGAGTAAATATTTATAACAACAACAACAACAGTACAGCGACCGAAGGCGGAACACGGAGAAACAGAAACACGCCAACCGATCGCAAGCACAAGGCATTCAGCAGGCTGAGTATAAATAAATATTTTTAACAACAACAACAACAGTACAGCGACCGGAGGCGGATCACGGAGAAACAGAAACACGCCAACCGATCGTAAAACACAGAGCAGTAAGCAGGCGGAGCGCAAGCAAATATTTAACAACAACAACACTATAGCAACCGAAGGCGGAAGACGAGAGCGCACCACACACACGCTAACAGATCGTAAGCGCAGAGCAGTAAGCAGACGGAGTGCAAGGTCTACAACAAAAACAAGACGACAACACCCACACGACAACCAACGGCAGCGGTCCCACCACGTTGACTGCGGGCAACAACTCTGCTGGACAACTAGAGGTATTACAAGGTGGTTGACCAGTAGAAATTGAAGGTGGCCCAAGGACAACTGAACCACACTAACAACAAGCACTGATCCCGTTGGCAAGCTGTCGCTTTATAAGCGGAGTGGCCCGGGCAGTGGGTCTCTTTCTTCCAGCATCATCCGAATATTACGCAACGTACTAATTACTTAGAGACACCAGTAGTGACAGTAAATAAAATACGCCACGCAGACAGAGCCAGGAGTTTATGGTTTTCACCGATTCTCCCTGGGACACATACGCAACGCACACAGAGCCAGGAGTTTATGGTTTTGACCGATTCTCCCTGGGACACATACGCAACGGAGAGCAGCGGAGACTAGCACGCAACACCAGACACTACTGCTAATACAGAGACAAAGTAGGGTAAGAGTAAGGTATTTTTGTATAAGTATAGCTAGTAAGAAAACCATTGGAATAAATTCTTGAAATAAAATAAAATCACAACAAAACTAATACAACTGCGATAAATTTCTGTAAGCGACCCTGAAACCCACTGAGTTTTTACCCCAGCGAAATAGTGTCGTTACACTCTTAATGAAAAAATTAGTTAAAATATAACATTAGTTTGTCAAACTAAAATTATTAATATTTTATTAATATTTTTTAATTCCTTAAATACACCCTATTAGATGATTAAGTTTATTTTTATTATTTTCAATAATTTTTATTATATTTAATATAATAAATTATTATTCAACTCTTCATGTTGCACCTAAATTATCAAAAATTAATAATAAATCAATTATTTCTATAAATTCAAAATGATAACTAATTTATTTTCTGTATTCGACCCTTCATCTTCTTTATCCAACTTATCTTTAAAATGAATAAGTACCTTTCTTGGACTATTAATAATTCCTCCATTATATTGATTTATGCCCTATCGATTAAATATTATTTGATCTAATATTTTATTAACTTTACATAAAGAATTTAAAACATTATTAGGGCCATTAGGACACAATGGATCTTCATTTATTTTTATTTCACTATTTACAATAATTGTTTTTAATAATTTTATGGGATTATTTCCTTACATTTTTACAAGAACTAGTCATTTAACTTTAACTTTAAGATTAGCTCTACCTTTATGAATAAGATTTATAATTTATGGTTGATTAAATCAAACAAATCATATATTTGCTGACTTAGTCCCTCAAGGAACACCAGCTATTCTTATACCATTTATAGTCTGCATTGAAACTATTAGAAATATTATCCGGCCAGGTACATTAGCTGTACGACTTACAGCTAATATAATTGCTGGGCAATTATTATTAACTCTTCTTGGAAATACTGGACCTTCAATATCAATAATTATAATTAATATTTTATTAATCAGACAAATTATTTTATTAATACTTGAATCAGCTCTTTCTATTGTTCAATCAGGTGTATTTGCAGTTTTAAGAACTCTTTATTCTAGAGAAATAAATTAAAATGTTAAAATATTTTTGCCTAATGTCTACACACTCTAACCATCCTTTTCATTTAGTTGATTACAGCCCATGACCTTTAACCGGCGCAATCGGAACAATAACAATTGTTTCCGGTATAGTAAAATGATTTCATCAATATAATATATCTTTATTAATTTTAGGTTTAATTATTACTTCATTAACAATATTTCAATGATGACGAGATATCTCTCGAGAAGGAACTTTTCAAGGCTTACATACCTATAATGTAACAATAGGATTACGCTGAGGTATAATTTTATTTATTTTTTCAGAAATTTTATTTTTGTCTCATTTTTTTGAGCTTTTTTCACAGAAGCTTAAGTCCATCAATTGAATTAGGGTCAACCTGACCCCCAATAGGAATTATTGCTTTTAATCCATTTCAAAACCCCCTACTAAATTCAGCAATTTATTGGCTTCAGGAGTAACTATTACATGAGCACATCATAGATTAATAGATAATAATCACTCACAAACTGCACAAGGTTTATTTTTTACTATTATTTTAGGAATTTATTTTATTTCTTCAAGTATACGAATATATTGAAGCTCCTTTTACTATTGCAGATTCAGTATTTGAGTCTACATTTTTTGTTGCTACAGGATTTCATGGACTTCATGTTTTAATTGGAACATCATTTTTAATTGTTTGTTTAGTCCGAAATTTAAAATGTCATGGCAGCTGCCTGATATTGACATTTTGTTGATATTGTCTGATTATTTTTATACATTTCAATTTATTGATGAGGTAATTAATTTTTATATAGTATAAAAAGCAACGCAAATGGGGCGTAGGGTGCAATATGATTTGGTATGACCAACTCCTGGCAGTTTGTGCATTGTACAGGGCCGTTGCGTTTGTGGGGTTCTTCAATTGAAATTCGGTGGTGCAATAAGGTATCGCATATTATAGATTAGACGCAGCTTTCTTGATTCTGGTGCAAGCTCCACTCGGAACATTAGTTGTGGGATATTATTCTTATTTTTGTTGTGGGATATTATTCTTATTTTTTATGTTAAATATGGATTTTGGGTTGAAACCGGCTTCGATCAGTGCTTCTTTCATCTCAGATTGGTCGACATCTGATTCTATTCCTTTTAATACGACAATCAAACCTTTACTGCTTTTCAGTTGATACGTATAATAGTTTTTTTACTACTGTCAATGTAGTTGATTGACAAGCGATAATTTTTGACAGTATAGATCTGAATTTTTGTTTCGTGTAGACCTAGACCCTTCTTTAGTACAACTATATGGATGTTCTTTTGCCCTATCAAGCTAGATAGTCTAGAGACCAGCATATTAGAGCTGCGTTCGCGCCGATAAATTGGGGGAGGTTTGACTTCTTTAAGTATTTCTGTACCTTCATTTTTTTGGTCTGGATCTGCCACAATATCGGCAAGCAAGGCAAACCGATTTTGGCTCGGAACTGTGTTGGTGCATTCTTCATATTTATTTCGTTTATAAATTTTTTTTGGCTTTTTGCCATGTTTTTAAACGGACTTAGCTTTCGCTTAATATTTATATAGCGGTCCATGCCAGTCTGTATTGGCGAACTATTCTGTTTTGCAGTTTGCTTAATGTTGTTGGTACGGAGCCCGAAAAAAGACACATCCGCTCACTTTGAAATATATATACAGAAATTTGAAATAGCGAACAATATAAATTTGGCCAACAATAATATAAACATCGATATCGATTATAAAAAATTAGAATCCAATTCAGTGAAAACTTTGTTTCGAAATTCGATTCAGCAGAACATAATCTGATATCAGCAAGATCCAATGATAATGAGGATTTCGGTTTTGGAGAAGTTGACATCACGTAAGCGAAAAGAAAATACAAAAACTGTAGCGCTAGTCATGAATGATGCCATGTTTGAAAGAATCAAATATCAGGTATTTAGAGAGTTCTACAACAAATATATGAGTACAAAATGTTCGCTAATAAATATAATAATATATAGAAGTCCTCAGAAAATAGTAGATGATATTGTTAAATATAAATTAATACATGAATATCATACAGAGAATTATGAAAGTCATTTCGTTATCAGAAAAACTTTTAAAATTAAAACAAAAATTTATTTGGAAAGACATGCGAAAAATGGTTCGCAACTTCATAAACAATTGTTAATTATATGCAAAAAATAAAATGACCTCGCACATTATAGAAAAATTGACAATACTGACACTCCAAGACCGAGCTTTGAAATAATAACAATAAATACTGTTGGTCTTCTACATATATTAGATGGATATAGATAAATTTTAACAATGCAATGTAATATAACCAAATTTCTAATAGCTCACCCCATTGAGGCAAGAGATGCAAGAACCATTGCATCAACGTAAGTAAACGAACTCATTCTTAGATATGGTTGCTTCAAAGTGTCGAAATCAGATATGGGCACAGAATTTATAAATGAATTAATGAAAAAGATTTGCGATCAACTAAAAATAAATCAAGTATTCTCTACACCATATCACCATGAAACAGTAGGCACTGTTGAATGCACTCCCAGAGTCTAAAATAAATTTCTGATAAACTTTATGAACGAAAATCAATGGCATGTGTGGATACCATATTACATTCGAGTATCATACGACTCCACAAGTCGACAAAAACTATAGTCCGTATGAGCAAAAACTTGCGTCTGTATGTACGGCTACTAGCCACTATTAACGACAATTCACAGTTTAAAATTATAATGATTACTGTACTGAGATCTAGGTTAAAATCAGCATTAGATAGAGCTAGAAAACTCGTAGAAGTAACTAAAATACATTGGAAGTATAAGACAGATCCATTAGCCAGGCCTGAATATCAATAGGAGATTTAACATTAATACAAAATAATGCTAAGACAAAGATGGATTCACCGTATCTAGGACCATATATAATATAGGATATAATAGGGGTCAATCTAGTGGGTTAGGTAAGTTTTCGTGGCAGTCAGTCTACAGACCAAGTCACTCAGACCACTACGGGGTCATTGCAATACCACCGCGTAATACTACACCTCTACTTTTACTCGTCAACCCATTTTGCAGCCCTAATAAAGCGAATGATTTGTTTGACTTTCGCGCCGGACACTTCCGTAAGAGATCTGAAAGCGTATTTGCCTAAAGAGCCCGATCTGCTTCTGTCAAGTGCCGGGCACCTACGGAAGAGATGTTCCACAGTCTCCCCTTCCTTTTCATTCCAACAGCTTCTGCAGAATTCATGAGAGAATACTACCAGCCTGAGAGTATGTATGCCGAACAGGCAATGATTGGTTATACAAGCCACGACCTTAGATATATCTTCTCTCGACAGGCCTACCAAGCCTCAAATTTTTTTCCTATCAAGGTTCGACCACATTAGCTTAGTCGTTAAGGAAGTGCCGTCGTCTGCCTAGGACCTATTGGCCTCATGCACGACGCTATCCTTCAACATTAGTTTACAGGTGGCAATTGTAAGCCAACCTCGCATCTGTCCGTATATAGAGAGGAAGGTTGGTACCCTGTCTGGCTAGCTCGTCAGCCCTACCCTTCAATAACCCTATTGAAGGGAACGGCTATTAACAAAGCAGAGATGGACCCATCGGTGTAGAAATTCAGTTCCCCCGTTCTCTATGGCATGGGTGTTGGACACTCTCGTCTAGACGGAAGTGTGTCTTGAAGTGCCTATAAAAGTTGAGATTAGATATAGAGTGGTCAACTAGGCACGATAGTCGAGTGCCAGCCTACCGAATATTCCATAACGCCGTGCATTTCAGCCTTAGCGCTAATGCGGCGGCAACTTGTTTCCCTACCAGATCTAGTGTATGTACGTTGAGTACCACTTCTAATGCTTTAGTTAGGGTGGTCCTTAAAGCACTAGAAATGCACAGAAAAGCTGTTCTTTGGACCTTGCTCAGAAGCTTCAAATAGCTTTCGTTCTGAGTGGCTGGCCACCATATAAGTATTCTATATAACAATAAAGGTCTGACTAAAGAAATGTAGAGCCAGTGCATAATTCAGTGGGCACCTAATTCCGACCGCTTTTTTAACAAGTGTACAGTATTGGTAATCCGAAATCTTTCCTCAATATTGAGTTTCCAGGCAAATTTTCTGTCTAGTATTAGTCCAAAATATTTCACCATCTCCTTCATCGGAATTTCCATACTTTTGTATATTAGCCGTAGGAGATCTATTTTACTTAGAGAAGGGGATTAATTCCATATTATCGGGATTTATTCATAGTCCCCTTTTTCCCGTCCAAAAAGTATGCGTGGCCATATTAGCGCGCAAAATATCCATAAGAATGTTTGGATATTTCCTCTAGTCACAATTGCCAAATCGTTAGCATAGGCGATGACTTGGCAACCCCCCTCTCTAGGGCTAGCAATAAGGGCTTACAACCACATTTGAGAGCAGGGGGAGAAAACTCTACTTTGACGAGTACCTCTGCAGACATGTCTGCTTAAATTGCAGATTCCTAGGCTGGCGAGTCATTACACTCCATCGTGATACTGCCTGGAAATTGGGTATCTAAGATAAGAGCCAAATATTCTTCGCTCTGTGCGGTCCTTAGTCTGGCTGCAACCGATGTTTCTTTCATGTCCTTGTAAAAATTTTCCCAGGACTCTTCTTGCGCAATTCTAATTTCTTTTTTATATTTCGATACTTTCGGAGTAGGCCTAGATCCTTCGACCACCAAGGTGGTTTAGTCTTGCCTCTCCGTTTCACAACTAGGCACCCGGCAGACTGGGCCCAGGATGCCTGGCCTATCACCCCTTCAAACTCTTCGTATACCTTCCCCATTCTGTCCTTCGTATATTCATATACGCAGTAACTGGAGATATTTAGAAATTCAATTTGAATTCTATATAGCGATCAGAGTGAGAATTTTCGTTCGAAACTCTCCATCCTTTTACGTTGTTCGCGAACTGGCCGAAAGTCATGGTAATGCCCTACCTATCCGTTCTTCGTTATAAATGTCGATTTTGAGCCTAAATTTAAGACACTAAGCTCATTTTCTATGATAAAGTTTAAGATTGAACCATCTCTTGAATTTTTCTCGGTGCTTCCCAATAGTGTGTTATAGGTATTTATATCGCTGGAAACAGCCAAGTTTCTATCGACAGCAGCTGCCTCCGTCACCAGTGCCCAAACCTCCTCTGGTGAAGCGGCGTTGTCATGACCCATGTAGGCAGAAGCACCTAGAAGCTCTTATACTGCAGCTAGCTGCCTACCACCACTGTATCGCCACTGCTTAGGTGAGGGAGCAAGAATATGTTAAACGTATCCTTTGCTATTATACAAGCACGAGGTTTACCTCTGCTCTGAGCGGCTATCAGCTTGAAACCACTCATCCACCACAGATTTTGTTGGTGCATATCCACGACTCTTGGGTGAGGGCAACTTCGAATCCACCGGAACCCAAGCGCACCAAAAAATTCGCAGAGACGAGTTCAGAATGACGGAGGTTGATTTGGAGCAGCTTCATGAGAATCAGTCCTTCTAACCTCCACCATCGTCACGCTGACGGAATAGTCAATTGTCTTCCCCTGGCATTTCGTCCCCACCTTTGACAACGGTGCTGTAAGACGGGTATTTCTGGCCGCCCAATTTTTGCGCTTTGGCGAAACCAACTATCTTTTCCACCGATCGTTGCCTACTTGGGGCAGTCCACCCCGGGTTACCCAAGCCGGACAGCACCTCTCTTGCTCACTCTACCGATTTCTCCTGCTCCTCACTGAGTTAGCCCGCAGGCAGAGCCTCGTGTTTGGCCATGACCCTCATGGCCGATATCCTATCATAGTGGACATGTTTTGTCGGTCCCTTCCGGCCGACTCCAGGAACCTTCTTTAAACTGCTGGGCCCTCCTAAAGCCTGCTGTCCTTATATCCTACGAGCAGCCACCCTCCCACTGACCACATTTTGCGTTCGGGTCTTAGCCGCCTCCCCAAGGTTCTCCCCCGCAGCATCCCAGCTGGGCAAAACGAGAGACCGGCTTCCCAAGCCTCCCCGACCCCCACTGCCAGCACTGGTACTGGACCAGAATTCCGTGATCAGAATAAGACTCCGGACTTGATATTCCAACTGATCAGCGGACTTCTACGCTGTTCAAAATAAAGAGGCAACAAAACAATAAGGCTAATCGCATGTGGTAAGAGCGGTACCACCTCGCTGGTTAAAAATTCGATGAGTTTACTTGAAAAAGTTCGCTCCTAGGAAACTAGGTTATTTTGGTACCCAATTTTTAACATGTTTAATAGATTAGTAATTAGGACATTAAACAGTTACGACCTACATTCGATCTCACATCTCTTACAACTAACTGGCTAAAATACAGAAAATACATCAGCCGTCATCTCATTCTAAATCCCAATCTCAAAAATTATGAAAAATTGAAGCATTTCTGCAGCTATTTACAACTATCCTAAGACTAGCTCTGCTTCACTCTTCATATTAGTCCGACAACAACTGTGATAATATTAGACACTCAAATACTTTATTCGAATTTGAGCTTCTCCTAATTGAAAAAAGCAGGATACGATATGGCAAATGGATCGATAATTGCAAAAATTCAGGTCTACTTTTCTAAAACAGAAGTTATCCATTGCCGGAAAAAACCTGAGAAAACCCATATGTCAAGAATCAGAGCGCAGTCTGGATACGTATATTCAAAATTTTTCTCCAGCTATTCTCTGTGGAAAGGTATCAGGAATATGAAGTTACCTGTGCGCGGAATTAATCACATTCGAACAACCAGCGGCAAGAGCGCAAAAAGCGATGACGGAACGTCTGCTATTTTCTCCGAACATTTAAGGAATGTCTTTATCCCAAACCCACCTCACAGCAACAATAGCTTAATAGTCTCATCGTCAGATTAAAAATGCTCGCCTATTAAATTAAAATCAAAAATATAAAAAACGTAAAAAACGTAGGAGGACGGTTTTTATCCTAACAAAGTCCCAGAAGACTACCTCATTACTGGAAAAATGTTCAAGGAGTTGCCCCAAATGGCGACCATCTTGCTTACCCCATTGTTTAATACACAGCTTCGCTTACGATACTATGTCAATACCTGCAAACTTTCAAAAATATCGGTATTTTGTAGACCGATTATCCTACTATCAAATCAAAACTCTTAGAAATAATTTTTCTTGCAAAACTCATTCCGGAACTAAATGAAAAGCGCATATTTCCACATAAAGAATTTGGCTTTCAAGAACACCATAACTCAATAGAGCAGGTTCATCAAATAGTGATCGAAATAATAAATGTGATGCAGGCATCTGACAAAATCGTATATGAATGACAGAAAACTCAAAGAGAGAAATAAAAATGCTTACTCTAAAAATGATGAGAAGAAAGCCTGAGTACCACATGGAAACATGCTAGGTCCCGTACTTTCCATAGTATATACTTCAGAGCTGCCTACCAATTTTCGCCGATGACACTGCTGTCCTTACCATTCACCAAAATTCCAAAATCGCATCGCGTGATCTAAAAGATTACCTGATATTAGTAGAAAATTGGTTGGCCGACTGGCCAAGCAAGGTCAATAGATCAAAATGTATGCAAATCACATTTACTCTAAAAAGAGCAAAGAAGGCTGAAGTCGGGTTAGAACGACTTCGAAATAACTTTTACCCTCACATGTGCGTGCGAGTTAATTTTAAGTGCGATCCGCAAATTTCAGTATATTGGGAGGCGTGACTTTTCTCTGATTGTACCTGTTTTTGTGTGTGGGTTTGTAGCGTCAATATATGTACTAATACAAAATTTCGTCTCATTAATTTTGTATGGGTCATAAATTATAAAAATTTGTCAATAGTGGTCGTGGCTGTGAAAATAACCCACCCATTTTGTGTTTTCTGTTTAATAGTAGCACCCTCAATCTTCCTGTGAAGTTTTGTCGATGTCTTTTCATTCATATGTCATCAATAGAGGTAGATTAATTTTAATTATAGTCTTCCTAGTTTCTTATATGGAGAATCTCCATTTTCTGACCTAGTCCATATCTAGCAGTTGGCTTTATAATGTCTACATGTTGGTGCTCATAATTTCGACCATAAATCTCCAATAGATTTTAAGTTATGAATATATGTTAGTAGTTGGAGTGGAAGTTACTCTAGACCACTTATTTTGTGACAACGTAGTTTTAGGTGAGGATCCTACTTTGCATTAGGAGAAAACAACCTATATAATTATGTGCCATTCATTTTGTACTCCAACTACACCATATTAGACTGCAGATCCTCTTTTGAGCTCCCACGTGTACAGACGTGTCTTCACTCGAAGTTATTTTTATTTTATTAGCCTAACTTACAAAAACTGCTATAGTGCGATATAACATTGAACGTAGACAAATTTGAGTGCACTAAATGGTGATTCTATTTTGTGTAAGTTAACACGCGCAGAACAAAGTTTGCTGACCAGGCACTACCTGTCGCAGACACGACAAAAGTGGAGGTGAAACCAGACATCCGCATGCCAGTACTGAGTGATCGTCGTACGGACGGTCACGAGGCGCCGAGTCAGCATTTTGGATTATGCGCTGGATCTGCCGCGGGCCACAGGCTATGAGGCATGGAATATATTAATTTAAGTTTAATTCTGATTTACAAGCTCAAGCGCTCGGTTGAGCCAAGTTATCCAATAAAAAACAATTAAAGGAATTGGTTTACTGGCGCCCAACGGTCAAAGTACCCTATTGATAAATCTACAAATTTGCAGTCAACTATAATCTGCAATCATCAGTGTCCAACGGTTAAAGTACCGTATTGGTAAATCTACAAATTTGCAGTCAACTATAATCTGCAACCATCAGTGCCCAACGGTACCGTACCATATTGAAGAAATCTGTAACCAACTATAAATCTACAATTAACTACAATCATCAGTGCTGCACGCATCGGCCGCCACAGCTACAACCTTATATAAATACGTAGTAAAATATCATGTAAGTGAAATGATCATTTTGCCTTTAAAAATTGGTTATGCCTGTCCACAGTGAGTGTTAGCCGTTGAGTTTATTAGTTTTGTGAGATTTAAATAAAAAAATATAAATTAAAATTCGTATAAAATCCAAAAAAAAATTTTTTACAAATCCCAAAAAATAATACGTTGTATTTATGTGTGTTTTGCAACTTGATGTTTAAGTCACGAAAATTAACATACAGTAGTGACGAAGATTTGATTCCTTCATACCGAGAAAATAAAATAAAAAATAATATGAGTGAACAGGTAGCAAACCTAGAAGCCCAAATGCGTGCGTGCCTTGCACAACAAACGCAAATTTTCGAACAAAAATTAGCAGGGGTTACAGAACGGCTCAATAGTCTTAGGGGGGCTGCGCCAGAGGTGGAGGTATATAGGGCGACTGATACTATACCAAGCCAAAAATGCGAGGAGCCTCTAGACATTGTAAAGTCCATTCCCGAGTTTGATGGGAAACAAAAAAATTACGTCTCATGGAGACAAGCGGCAAACACAGCCTATAAAGTTTTCGAGCCCCACAACGGCAGCTCTAGGCATTATCAAGCCATTGCTATTATTCGCAACAAAATAAGAGGACCGGCAGACGCAGTGCTTGCATCTTTTAATACCGTCCTCAATTTTAATGCAATTATTGCAAGATTAGATTTCACATTTGCAGACAAAACACCGATCCATGTGATCCAACAGAATCTTAACACTTTAAGACAAGGTGATCTGACTCTCTTAAAATATTATGACGAGGTAGAAAGGAATTTAACCGGCCGCAGCGGCAGTTCTTAATGAAAAATATAGAACCGACGCGCTGCACACATTCGTCTCCGGATTAAAAAAATCGTTAAAGTGGGCTGTTTTCCCAGCTCAGCCGCGCGATTTGCCAACCGCCTTGGCACTAGCGCAGGAGGCAGAATCAAGTAATGATAGAGGTATTTTCATGGCAAATGATGCCAAACACACTGAGGAAAAATTTCAAAATCAAAAATCCGGGGGTCAACGGTCTCAGGGTTGGCGTCAAAACAGACAACAAGAAAATGAAGGGAATTTCCAACAAAAGAGTCCATTCTTTCAAAAAGGAAATCAGAGACAACCGGGAAGTTCAAAGCAACGCTTTCAAAAACCACAGTGGCAAGGTGCCGAGCCGATGGATGTAGATTCATCATCGCGCTTTAGACAGCCAACCCAGGCTCAAAACTTAAAAACAAATCAAAACTATGGGGACCAATCAATGCGGAGTCGCCAAAAAGTAAATCATCTGCCTCAAGAGCAAAGCGACGACAACTATGAAGCACAGTCACAGTCGGAAGCAACAGCTTTTGATGATGAGTTATCCGAAGCTGAAAGTTGTAATTTTTTAGGGGTAACTCCCTGCTTCCGTACATCACACGTACAGTAGCAGGACAAACCATTAGGCTCCTTATTGATACAGGAGCATCTAAAAATTATATAAAACCACTTTCCGGACTGGCACACTTCGTGCCCGTCAACAAGACATTCCAAGTAAGATCAATACATGGGCACACAAAAATTGAACAAAAGTGCCCCATTTTTTTATTTAACGTAAAATCATATTTTTTATTTTGAAAAATCTTAACGAATTCGACGGCATAATTGGCCTAGATTTATTAAAACAAGTAAACGCCAAAATTGACTTTACGAAAAATTGCATTAAGCACGATAACGGTTTAGAGCCGATCAAATTCATGAAATGTCATAACATGAATTTTATTAAAAATAATGACGACGATGTTCCCATCGCCGTCAGAAATTCATTTAATAAAATGATTGATCAAACGGTCAAAGCATTTGCGGACGTTAACGAGTCCCTCCCATACAACATAAACACTGTTTCCACCATACGGACAGACGGTGAACCAGTGTACTCCAAGTTGTACCCATACCCATTGGGAGTGTGTGAATTTGTCAACGCAGAAGTTAAACAACTTCTAGCGAATGGCATCATAAGACCGTCCAAATCGCCTTATAACAATCCACTGTGGGTTGTCGACAAAAAGGGTGTCGACGAAATAGGCCATAAATTAAAGCGTTTAGGCTAAACCAAAAAACAACGGACGACAAATACCCGATCCCAAAAATTTCAACAATACTGTCCAATATGGGCGAGGCACAATATTTTTCAACATTGGACCTCAAATCAGGTTTCCACCAAATTGAATTGGCTGAAAAAGATAGAGAAAAGACTGCATTCTCTGTCAACAACGGGAAGTACGAATTTTGCAGACTTCTCTTTGGGCTGAAAAACGCCCCAAGCATATTTCAGAGGGCAATAGATGATGTCCTCAGGGATCAAATCGGGAAAACATGTTACGTCTATGTGGATGATGTAATAATTTTCTCATTGAACAAAGAAGACCACGTCAAACATATCGAGTGGGTCTTGAAAAGCCTTCGAGACGCAGGCATGAGGGTCACCCAAGAAAAGTCCAAGTTCTTCAAAAAGAGCTTAGAGTATTTGGGATTCAATGTGAGCAGAGGCGGAATCCAAACATCACCTGCAAAAGTACAGGCCATAAAGGATTTTCAGCCTCCAAAAACCTTGTTCGGTCTCAGATCATTTTTGGGGCTAGCAAGTTATTATAGGTGTTTTATAGTAGGATTTGCCGCTATCGCGAAACCCCTAACGGACGTCCTAAAAGGTGAAAACGGCAAAATAAGCGCCAATCATTCAAGAAAAATAAAACTTGAATTGACCCCAAACCAACTTGAAGCCTTTAACAAGTTGAAAGAAACACTAGCATCCGAAGACGTGATACTAAAGTATCCTGACTACAAAAAACCATTTGATCTAACGACAGATGCGTCGGGTCATGGCCTTGGAGCTGTGTTGTCTCAGGGCGGACGGCCTATTACCATGATTTCACGAACATTACGCGATAATGAATTAAACTTCGCTACAAACGAGCGAGAACTTCTCGCTATTGTATGGGCTCTAAAAAATCTCCGAAAATATTTATACGGAGTAAAAAATTTGAACATTTCCACAGACCAGCAACCCCTGACATTTGCAGTGTCGGATAAAAATCCGAACGCAAAAATAAAACGTTGGAAAGCTTTTATCGATGAGCACAATGCCAACATTATTTACAAACCTGGCAAAGAGAATTTCGTGGCAGACGCCTTGTCCCGCCAGAAGGTTAACGCCCTAGACTCTGCAGATTCAGATGTTGCCACTGTGCACAGCGAAGAATCTCTCACGTACACTATAGAGACCACAGAAAAACCGGCTTACTGCTTCAGAAACCAAATAGTAATCGAGGAAGGTAACATCCTTTTAGTAAAAACGTTCATTTTTTTTAAAGAAAAAACCAGACACGTTATTCAGATCACTGACCGAAACACTCTCTTACAATCCTTACATGATGTGGTAAAGGTGGACGTGGTTAACGCGATACATTGCGAATTGCCCATCTTAGCCTTTATTCAACAAAAGTTAGTTGGAGCATTTCCCTTCAACTACATTCAGATATACTAAAAGTATTGTAACAGATATAACTGACAGAACAGAACAGAGAGAAATCGTCACGGCAGAGCATAACCGAGCTCATCGCGCAGCCCAAGAAAATGTGAAAAAAATACTTCGCGACTATTTTTTCCCCAAAATGAGCCGGTTAGCAACAGAAATAGCCGGAAATTGTAAAATATGTGCCATGGGTAAATATAATCGACACCCTGTAAAACAATCAATGGGAAAAACTCCAATACCGTCTTACGCAGGGGAAATATTACATGTCGATATTTATTCGACTGATCAGAAATATTTTCTGACTTGTATCGACAAATTCTCTAAGTTTGCATCTGTTCAAGCTATTCGTTCACGCGCAATCGTAGACATCAAAGCGCCCATCCTGCAGCTCATAAACATGCTTCCCAAGACAAAAACGATTTACTGTGACAACGAAAAATCCTTAAATTCGGAAACCATTAGATCAATACTGAAAAATAATTTCGATATTCAGATTTCAAATGCACCACCTCTGCATAGTACTTCTAACGGACCAGTTGAACGATTTCATAGTACCCTCGGAGATATAGGTCGTTGCTTAAGAATGGATAAACAATTAACCGATACCGTGGACACTGTTCTCCTCGCAACCATAAGATACAATAGATCGATATACTCTGTGACAGATAAAAAGCCAATAGAAATCATTCATTCGACACCCATGGAACTTACAAATCAAATTAGGAACAGAATTACGTCGGCACAGGAAAAAATACTCGCAAAAACAAACAGAGACAGGGTTAATAAGACATACCAAGTAGGGGAAAAAGTGTTGCTTAAATCAAACAAAAGATTAGGAAAAAAAACTATCACCTTTGTGCTCAGAAGAAATAATTCAAGCAGATCTGGGTACGACGGTTCTTATTAAAGGGAGGGTGGTCCATAAGGACAACCTAAAATAACCCCCTTATTTAACCTTTTAAATTTCTATTGACTAGGTTTAAGCATACCAATTATATTAAAAAATTTTTATTTTTAGGTTAGGATATCTGTTTGTACTAGCACTGACATGGATTACCCTGACGACAGCGACATTAAGGCTTACCGACTATTCTCACGCTGACTATATGCCCGTAATGGATGGTGACGTGACTATTTGGGACGAACACGGGTATCTGGGACACACAACGAACATAACGTCATACGAGACTTACGCCGACGAGACCAGAAAGACACTGGACCTATTTGCAAAGGATCATATGAAAAACCTACTCAACACAGACCTCGGACATATAGAGACACTAATAGACACATTGAAAGTTCACCACAGACATGCCCGCATCATAAACCTGCTGGGATCCACACTAAAAGTAATTGCCGGCACTCCGGATTTTGACGACTGGGAACAGATTAAGTTTCGACAAGGACAGTTAGTAGAATCAGAAAACAGGCAAGTTGAAATAAACACCAAGTTCCAAACACGGCTTAACGAAATTACAAGGTCCTTAAATATGATTCGAAAACGGATGATACCGGTACCGAGCATTTATATGAAATAATTTGAGCAAAAAACAGAATAATTATTAATAATTTAGAAGACTTAATTTTCTCCATAACTTTGTCAAAGATAAACTTAATCAGCCCTCTTATTCTGGACAGCGTAGATATCAAGCAATTGGCAAATGAACACCTCACAAATATCAGTATAGCAGACATTTTGGAAGTATCCAGCATAAAAGCTTTTCAAAATTCCGATATGTTACATTTCTTAATCAAATATCCTATACCTAAATTAGTGTGTAAATAAATTACCATTTATCCAGTACAGCATAGAAGGGTAATTTTAGATCTAGGAAACAGTAGCACGGTGGCCGATTGTGGTGCGCAAACCTTCGCCGTTTCTGGATGTGACGCCGCTCTAAGCACCACCTTCTGCAAGAGACTGCAAACTCCAACTTGCGCTCAACTACTGGTATCTGGAACCGACGCACATTGCGTCACTCGCCCTGGATATCTAGTACCGGTAACTCTGATTGACGAAGGCCTTCTTATCATCAACGACTCAACTTTCAAAGTTGAAGATAGCAATGGCATCAGTCAGCTGGTCACCGGAACGTATTTGGCGACCTACGACGACCGCATCTACTTGAACGTCACATTATATGTTAACCATCGTGGCGTTCTGAAGAAAATACCCGCCGTCTCCGCCTCGTCTCAAATCAATGTGACCAGCCATCGGGATCATCTAAGTCTACCCTTCCTCCACGACCTCAGCCTGAAAAATCTTACACATATTGGCAATCTACAAACTGAACTAACATCAAGACCAATACTGAGCAGCTGTCTGACTCTTGCCATTGCCCTACTCTGCTATGGTGGCATCTGTGCAGTCCGTCGATATCTAACTCGTAAACGCCGAAATCGAACATACGGCACCCTTACGGGAAACCGAGGACGGCTTCCACTTAACGCCGGGAGGAGTTAACACGCGCAGAACAAAGTATGCTGACCAGGCACTACCTGTCGCAGACACGACAAAAGTGGAGGTGAAACCAGACACCCGCATGCCAGTACTGAGTGCTCGTCGTACGGACGGTCACGAGGCGCCGAGTCAGCATTTTGGATTATGCACTGGATCTGCCGCGGGCCACAGGCTATGCGGCATGGAATAAATTAATTTAAGTTTAATTCTGATTTACAAGCTCAAGCGCTCGGTTGAGCCAAGTTATTCAATAAAAAACAATTAAAGGAATTCGTTTACTTGTACATTGTAAACAATACATTTTAATTACTTTGGAATTAAAAGAGAAAAGTGAATGTGAAATCGGAATATGATAAAAAATTATATATAAAAAAGATCTGATTTGATAACAGGTAAAATTCCCAAAGAACCTTCGAATAATGCCATAAAATAAATCACCTATTTGTACAATGCAGTATTGTGGTGTGCCTATTTCCCTCGTTGGTGAAAGTTGGTGAAATAACTCTAATTGCAAAACATAGAAAGCTGGAAGAAGCAGTTTGAAAGCATACACGTTTGCCAAACACCTTTCTGATGTTTTTACATCATTTACACTTAGTGCTTAATATCTGAATTTAAATGAAGCACCAGGATATGACCTGATAAGAGATAAAATTCCAAAAAAGAGCTACTACGATGTTTTTACATCATTTACACTTAGTGCTTAATATCTGAACTTAAAAAAAGCACCAGGATATGATCTGATAAGAGATAAAATTCCAAAAAAGCGCTACCGGATAATGATATAAAATACATCATTTATTTAAGGTGTGCCTATTTCCCTCGTCAGTAGAAAATTGCTGAAATAACTCGAATTCCAAAACCTGGAAAGCCGGAAGAAGAAGGTGCATCCTATAGGCCGATAAGTTTGTTGCCGATAAGTTTGTTGCCGATTATTTCCAAAATTTATGAAAAGCTGCTGTTGAGTAAGCTTAAGCCAATAATATATAAATATATATATATATATATATATATATATATATATATATATATATATATATATATATATATATATAGATATATATATATATATATATATATATATATATATATATATATATATATATATATATATATATATATATATAGATATATATATATATATATATATATATATATATATATTTTTTTTTTTTATTTTTTTTTTTAACAGTTCATTTATTTATTGAATACACTCATTTCGAGCCTAACAATAAGTAATTAAATCTTAAGAGCTAAATTAACTATATTTATCCCGCACCAGTGTTTGGGCTTAGTATTAAATTTCACTACATTTTTTCCTTTTGATTTTAATTCAATTTAAATTCATTTCATTTTAGTATCTTAATAGTAATTATTTAATATTTAGTACATTTAAAATATAGGTAAGTCCAATCTTTTGAGGCGTGTTGCTGTTTTAATTCTAGCTAAATTTTTTACCAATGGATTTGAGTGCTCTCGTAGTTTTTTTTTGTGTTTGAGCATAATCTCTGTGAGCTCACTTTTAACAAGAGGAATGTTGAGGTCCTTATGGATGGCAGCATTTCTAACGAACCAAGGCGCACCCGTGACTGCACGCAAGATTTTCGATTGCACTCGTTGTATCAGCTCGACGTTCGATGAACTAGCATTCCCCCAAAGCTCAGCTCCGTATGCCCAAATTGGTTTGATCACTGCCTTGTACAATAAAAGTTTATGTTGTAAACGAAGCCTTGACTTGGCGGTGAATAGCCAATTTATTTTATGGGTCTTTAACTTTATCTGCGTTCTTTTTACCTCAATATGGTTCCGCCAAGTTAGTCGTCTGTCTAGATGGACTCCTAGGTATGTTACAGTATTCGATTGAGGAATAGCAACATTGTTTTGTGTAATCACTGGGCATGTTTCTTTCCTGTGTGTAAACGTAACATGATTGCTCTTGGTCTCATTTACCTTAATGCGCCACACTTCCATTTTCGTCAAATGCTCCTGAAGGCGATTCGAAGCCACTATTGGATTGCTATGTATACTAAGAATAGCAGTGTCGTCTGCGAATGTTCAAGTGACTAGATGATCATCAGTAGGGAGGTCTGCAGTGAATAATACATATAGTACAGGACCTAGAATACTACCTTGTGGAACCCCAGCATTAATATCAAAGTCGTTTGTCGTGTATTCTCCATATTTTACTCTGAACTTTCAGTTAGCGTCTCAGTATACTTTTTGAAACTGTTCTCTAGCTCGCAGTTCAGTGCTTCTAGGAGGCGTTTTTTTGCTAATGCTAATCTCTGCTTGGCGTAGGGTGATCTATTTTGTTGCCACTCTCTTCTTAAGCGCCTTTTCTCCTTAACGAGACTATCGATAACTGCAGATGTTGTGTGAGTTGTTGCGGAGCGGGATAATGAGGCTGCTGGAGATGAGTGTGTGGCTGCAGATGTAAGAACTGAGTTGATGGCCAAAAGTGCCGAGTCAATATCGCTTGCACTCTTTAGTCGAGGGCCAATGTTTATATGACTACTTACATATTGACGGTACCTGAGCCAGTTTGTTCTTTTGTTGGTTAGGTGACCTGTTTTCTTACCCAGTTGAGGTTGTTTATGTAGACATATAATAACTGATGAATGATCAGAAGCGAGCTCTAAACACGATTCTGCAGATAACAAGATACGATCAATACCACTGGTTATTCCAAAATCGATGAGGTCGGGCACTTTTTGAGGGTCAGAGGGCCAGTATGTCGGTTGCCCTGAGGACACGAAGTCTAGGTTAGAACACCGATTTAGTAGTGCAGAGAAAAGTTGTTTGCCTTTGGGATTTATTAACCTGGAGCCCCAAAAGGTATGTTTCGCATTATAATCACCTGCTGCCAAAAATTTGGTCCCCAATGATGTGAAGAATTGTGTGAATTGTAATTCAGTCACTGAGTATCTTGGAGGACAGTAGACTGCGCTTAGTACAATTTTTTCCTCCCAGCATTGAAGACATATTGATGTTGCCTGCAGATAGTCCTTTGTATACTCTTCTAGTGCATGATGCTTAAATCTATCTCTTATTAATGTACCGCCATGTGCTTTATTGTCAGGATGGTTTGTCTTGTAGAATTTATATCCTGACATAACAAAATAATTTTTGTTTATCAAGTGCGTTTCTGATAAAAGCATAATATCAATTTGCCTAGTATGCAGGAAGTGTTGAATTTCAAGTTTATGTTGGCTAATACCGTTTGCATTCCAATGACATATCTTAATGTAGTTCATTTTTTAGATATCAACAATTGCATAAGTTGGTTTTGAGTTTTCAACAACTCGTGCAACATGCTTTGATTTGATGTCATAAATTCTGTCATACAATTTGTTAATTTTGATATCATGGATTCTACATTTTGCATAGGATTTGCAAAGCTAGGAACTTCTTCAGATCCAGACTTTACTACGTGTGGTATATATATATATATATATATGATCTTGATGTAGAAGCGTTGTCGCTGGGCAGTTGCTTATGGGGTTCGATTGATTTGGCATTCTCTGTGTAATGAAAAGGTGGTTGCTGTTTCTGGTCTAATTTATTTTTGAGTGCTAAATACACTGGGCAGCCTCTGTAGTTTGCCGTGTGGTTTTCCCCACAATTGCTGCATTTTTTTGCATTTATGTTGAATTTGTTAGACAAACACTTGGAGGAATGGTGAAGGTCCCCACGGGCAACACAAACTGTACGTAATGCGCAGTACGATTTTGTGTGCCCGTATTCTTGGCAATTGAAGCACTGAACAGGGCCTTTTCTTTTGTGTGGATCTTCAACGGTTATTCGTCTATGTAATAAGAAACGCAGATGGTATATTGGATGTGTTTCGCTACTTTTTAATTTCCTTCCATTCGGTTCAAGTTCTACTTGAAATAGTGGTTGTGGTACTTTGTCTCTGTTTTTAAAGTTGAATACCGCTTTTACTTGAAATCCGGCGATTTCGAGAGAATCTTTGATTTCATTAGTACTTACACTATTCTCAATACCTTTAATAACAACTACTAGACCTTTACTGCTCTTCAGTTGATATGTATAGTAGTTTTTACCATTTTTTTCAAGATAGGATGCTATTTTGCGGTAATTGCTTTCATTGTATGTCTGTAGTTTCGTTTCCTTTATATTCCCGTTTGTTATGGACGTTACGTGGAAATTGTTATTTCCTACAAGACTAGCTACAGTTGCAACTAAATCATTTGAGCATATCTCTCGCAAGTAGAATGGTGGTGGCTTCGGAGTTTTGGCGATGGAATTGTTTGCAGGAGTTGAGTCAACGTTTTCATTCTTTAATAGTGCAAATCTGTTCTGACCCAAAGTGTTACTACTTATTTGTTTCGGAGAGGCAGATATATTCGCCGATTGAGGAGTTAGTCTCGCATTTTTTGCCTGTCTTTGATTTCCGTTTTTTTCTGGACTTAACTTTCGTTTGACCTGTATATACCTGTCTATACCAGTCTGTATAGTGGCAACATTTTTTGTCACATTACATTTTCCACCACCTGTGGCTGGCATGACTAAGTTACTTGCTGGCGCAATTGTAGGTGTAGATTCGCTGTTTAACATTAAAGCAGGAGAACATGAACGAGCCCGATTTATTGGCTTGGTTGTTAGGTACAAGTTAGCCTTAGTTATTTCTTTTTTGTTTTTGCAGCTATCTTCAGCAACCACCGTCACGTAAGCATTTCTGAAGTTTGTTGATGATCGGGAAACTCATTAATTGTTGAGAAAATAAAAAAAATTAATAAATGGCTCAAATGCAACTCTGAGGAATATTAAATTTAAATAAAATAAAATTAAAATGAAGTGGCATCACCAATCATCTTACAGTACTGACACAGGTGGCAACTCCTGCTAATTGTTTTTGGCGCGCACTTTTATTTTTAATGATGTTGTTTAGAAAATGTTTTAGGAATTTTACACTTCACTTTTAATCTGTTCCTGCAGAACAAAATATCACCAAATTATGTAAAGAATCTACACTTTCGTATTGGCGTCTATAACGCGAAGTTTAAAGAACAAATTCAGTTTAAACACAGTGAAAAACCGTCCCAATTACGGAGCACGTATGAAATCGCGTCCGCACAATTCAGAATATGTCACACAATATATATATATATATATATATATATATATATATATATATATATATATATATATATATATATATATATATATATATATATAAATATATATATATATATATATATGGTTTGCGGTGGACTGTATTTATATGTTGTTTTAATATGTTGTTTTCTTTACTTTCTATTTTATATAATTGTAGCTTACACTTAAGAATTTCATATAATATAAGCGGAATGTTGCGCGTTCGGCGGTTTGATCGAGAGTGGTTCTATGTAAAAGGTCAAAAAGACGAAGAGGCCGAAGTCTCCTTCGTTTATGGCGTTTGTGCTCAGTCGCGCTCCTTCGTACAGTGCGGATTTTTGGTCCGTACTGTCCGTGCAGAACGCGGCGAACGACCGACAGCATGGTATCCCAAACACCGGGCGGGAGACCTCACGGAATGAGGATTCGGTGTAAACATGCCGCCCCCCTTGCATTATTGCAAGAGAAAGACATGCCCACGCCGAATCCGTCATTGTCTCCTCAATGGAGGGAGGTGTTTTGGCTTTCGCCACAGATGGCGTATCCGGGATCCTTGCACCGGAAATTGAAATGTTTCACTCCGAGACACCGGAAAGACATAATCGGCTGACCACCGGGTCGCGTCGCTTCTTCCGGAACAGCGCTAGGAATCGGTTGCACCCGATGATGGTGTGTCCGTGCTGATTGATTGCTTGCTCCGTGTAGAGATAACCCGGTGCGGACGAGCGGTAGTAGTGGTCACGGGGGCGGCCTGAGGTGGTTTGGGTGGATGTGGTGGCGTTGCGATCTATAGCTCGTCGGCGGGAAAGGGTCTGCCGCGACCATATCCTGTAATAGACATACAGGACATATAAGGGAAAGAAAGAGAGGATTGTTACAAGGTGACGAACTAAGGCATGCTGCAACAAAGGGAAATGGTTAGTGGATTTGTTAAAATTACGTTTCTCTCCATGGAGGAGGAGGCTCTTCTGCGTGAAGGACGACGATTTTGGTGATAGGCCTTGTCAAGACTCCTCGCACGGTTCGCACGCTTACGACACGCACTTTTCCATCGGGGCCAGGATGCGCTTCAGTTATTCTGCGCAGCCGCCATTCCTGAGGCGCGAGGTTGTCCTCCCGCACAACTACTAAGTCTCCTACACTGATGTTACTCTGGGAAATGTACCATATGCTGCGTCTATGGCAGCCTGGAAGGCAATCCGTCTTCCATCGTGCATTGAATTGGTGGGCGAGGGCCTTTAGCTTACGCCACCGGATAATTATCGAGAGGAATGGCGTAGTCTCCTCAGGTTCGGCGGTCGCTATGAGCTGTCCACCCACAATTAAATGGCAGGGCGTCAACACTTGCAAATCCATGGGATCCTCCGAAAGAGCACTAATGGGCCTAGAATTTTTTTTTAATTTAACATGGATTTATTTATTGCATCTTTTCAATCGAAACCAACAATAATTTTACAAAGCTTACAACTAATAAATAAATTGATTCTCCGCGGCAGTGCTTAGAGCAATTTTAGTTCAAGTAATTATGTAAATTATGTAGAAAAAATAAAAATAAAATTATAAATATAAAGAAACTCTATTTTTAAAAAAGTGGCTTTTAAAGACGAGATGTATTCATCCTTTGAAGCAGATTTCTTGCTAGTTCGTTTGGATGACACTGAACTTTGGATTGGTATTTGGTTTTTAAAACTGCTAGTTCTTCCGCAGCGGGTGCTATATTCAGGTCGCGGTGCATATTTTCGGTTCTGACGAACCATGGAGCGCCGCTGATCGTTCTCAGAATTTTCGATTGAGCCCTTTGAATTATTTGCAAATTTGATGCACTAGTAGTGTCCCAAATCTGAATACCATATGTCCAAATCGGTTTAATTACAGCCTTGTATATAAGTACTTTATACTCGAATCGCAGTTTTGATTTTCGGTTGGTAAGCCAATACAAGGAAATTCCCTTGAGTTTCATTTGCATTTTCTTGGCTTCTATATGTTGTTTCCAGGTGAGCCGTCGGTCGAAATGCACTCCTAAGTATTTAACCTCTGTTGCTTGCGGGATTACAATTCCATTTAAAGAGACTGCCGGACAAGAACTGGGCTTAAGAGTAAATCGCACATTTACACTTTTTTACTCATTTACTTTGATGCGCCAATCTGCTAGCCAACTTTCTATTTTTTAAGGTGTTCCTCTAAATCCCGGGAGGCTATCCGTGGATTTAGGTGAGAGCTCAGGATAGCTATGTTATCCGCGAAGGTCGAGGTAACGAGGTTTTTATTAGTTGGCAGATCAGAAGTGTACAGGGTGTAAAGCATAGGTCCAAGCACACTACCTTGTGGTACTCCAGCCATAATTTCAAAGTCTGGCGTTACAAATTCTTTATATTTAACCCTAAATTTGCGATTTGTTAAATATGACTCCAGAAGCTTATGCGAACTTTTTGGCAAAAGTTTTTTAATTATATAATTATAATTTTCGTGCCAGACTTTGTCAAAGGCTTGCGCGACGTCTAGGAATATTCCGGAGCAGTACATCCTTTGTTCAAATGCTCGCCTTTTTTCAAAGGCAATACGGTGCACCTGCTCAATAGTTCCATGATGTTTGCGGAAACCAAATTGGTGGTGAGGAATGATTAAATTGAGCTTTGGTGCTAGTTTTTCCAGCAGTAAGCGTTCGAGCATTTTAGAGAGCATTGGCAGGAGACTTATGGGCCGATAAGAAGATACCTGTGTAGGGTCTTTTCCGGGTTTTGGAATCATTATTATTTCCGATCTTTTCCATGTTGTAGGGAAGAAACCCAGATGGAGTATTGTGTTAAAAATATGTGTAAGATGTATTAGAGCTATTTGCGGCAATTCACTTATCTTTTTATTGGTAATTAAGTCACAACCAGGTGCCTTTTTTGGGTTTAGACTCGTTGTACATAGGCGTATAACTTCCTTTGGTTTGAATTGAATTGGTACTGCTGACTTCATAATTGAAAAATTCTGTATGCTAGTGTTGTTGCAGGTCGGCGGGTTAGCTTGAAATACTGACCTCAGATGTGCTGCAAAGAAGTTGCCTTTTTCTTCTTCTGTTTTTGCCCAAGTTCCATCGCTTTGTCTTAGAGGCGATTCACTATCCTTCGGTGTTTTAACCATTCTTGTCGCTCTCCAGAGTGAGTAATTGGTGTCTTTGAGAGGAGCCAAATATTAAAGGTAGTTAATCGGGTTTTCTTCATTTTCCTCCCGTAGAGTGTTTTTCAGCTGATTTTGTAATGACTTTAATTTTACTCTTAGTGCTGCTGATCTGTATTTTTGCCATTCATGCCTTAATCTCCCCTTTTCTGTAACGATATATTATCACCGGTGAGTGATCGGATGATAAGTCGAAACAGGGCTCGGTTTCCAAGAAACACCTTTCAATATTTTTAGTTATGCCAAAGTCAATAAGATCGGGAATTTTTCTTTGATCAGTTGGCTAGTATGTAGGTTTTCCAGATGATTCAAAGTCTAGACCATTCCGAGAGTCTATCAGCGCATTAAACAATTGCTTCCCTTTACGGTTGATAACCGTGAGCCCCAGTAGGTATGTTTAGAATTTAAATCTCCGGCAGAGAGAAATTTGTTACCGAGCGATTTAAAGAAAGAAACAAAATCGGTTGTGGAAATAGGAAACCTAGGAGGACAATAGACTGATGAAATTACTATTGGCTCACCCCAACACTGTAAAGAGATGGAACTAGAATGGATGTTTTTTTTTGCATAGAATTCCAGAAAGTAATGCTTTAATTGAGCCTTAATTAGAATTCCCGTACCACCGTAATCTTTTCCTTGTGGGTGGTTTGTTGAGTAAAAATTATAGCCTGCTAGTTTGAAGTTATATTTTACAGGTGAAAAGTGCTATTACTGTGTTGGTTAATACCGTTAGCATTCCAGTGACATTTTTCTATACCATTCATTTTTGTGAAAGTAGAGTTTTCATAAGTAAGTTTTGGTTATGTACAAGCTCTTGAATCATAGATTGCATCGAGGATATGAAGTTAGTAATACACTGAGACAAGTTATATATTAACGCTTCTAAATTTTGGGGTTGCATAGGGTGACTCGGTTTATCTGAAACGCGAGTTTTCAGTACATTCGCATAGCTAGTGGATGAAGAGATGTTTTCGGTGGTGCTTCCAATATGGTTTGTGTTGGTAGGTAAAGCACTATATTTTTGGGTGCGAACTGTCTTAGCAGTCTGGTTCATACTGGTTTTTATTTGTGTATATATCGGGCAGCCTCTGTAGTTAGCAGTATGATTCCCCCCACAATTGCTGCATTTTTTTGAATCCATCTCACTTGTGCAGTTTCCATTCCTTTGATGGATAGAAGTCGCCACACGCAACGCATACAGTACGTAGGATGCAGTACGGTTTCGAATGACCATACTCTTGACAGTTTGTGCATTGTATTGGGCCTTTTCGTTTGTGAGGCTCCTCGACTGTTATTCTACGATGCATTAAATATCGTAAGTTGTAAATGGGGTGGGTTTCATTTTCTTTTAACTTAATATTCCCTGGTTCTAGTTCTATTTTGAAGAGTGGTTGTGGAATTTTTTCCCTATTCCTTATATTAAATACAAATTTTGCTGTGAATCCAGTCTCTTGGAGTGCATATTTTAGTTCTATAGGGTCTACTTCAGGTTCTATACCTTTAATAACAACTGTCAACCCTTTGCTACTCTTTATCTGATAAGTGTAGTAATTTTTCTTTTAATTTTCAAGGAAAGAAACAACTGCGCGATAGTTTTTTTCCAAATAAATTTGAATTTTTGTTTCTTGTATTTTACCCTTCAACAGCGGGACCACATGAAAATTTTTTTTACCAATCAAGCTGCAAACACTGTCTATTAATAATTTGGAACTGCGTTCCCGCAAGTAAATTTGTGGTGGTTTGAATGCAATACTCTTAGTTGGTTCAGACTCTGCACTATCGCGTAATAGAGCAGAACGGTTGCTGTTTAGGGTATCTGTATTAGTTTTAACAAGTTTCTTCTTTTCTGCCTTGGCAAGCGGGCTGCGTTTTCGTTTTATTGTTATGTATCGATCAATACCTGTTTGTGTGCTTATGTTTGGTTTTGCACATTGTATTTCTATAGTTTTATTTGCAACATTGGTAAGTTGTTGTTGCTTATATATACTCATAGCAGAACCTTTGTTGTTTTTGATTTGTGTTGCAGGAGATGCTGTTGAATTTGGAGAGACACATTGTCCACTCCAAGAGAGCTGTAAGCAAAAATAATATACAGAAAGACCTTTCATTGCTCTCTTGAGTGAGAATCAACATATTGAAGTTGATGGCAACCACATTGGATTTCTGATCGGCAATTTCACGAAGCAGTCGTGAATATGTATCCATCGGAAGCTACACACATGGCTATTGTTGTTTGCACATTCGTATCAGTGTGGGTGTATGTGTGCTCACAGCAGAAGCGATTGATTTGAAATCAAATTTTTATTTTCTGTTCTGTGTGGCTGGGGTAAAATACACAAGAATGAATTTTCTGTATGGCAAAGGTTTTTTATACGGAAAGTGGGGCTTAAAACAAAGCATTTGTGGTTTTGCGTATAAGAAAGATTTGCCATGTCATGACGAAGCATAATGCGTGCATATTAGAACACTTGACAATATAAAATAAATATGCAAGCATAGGATCTTTATAGAGACCATAGCGCAAGTGGTAAAGCGTCGGTCTATCAATTTTATGATGCCGGGTTCAAGTCCGCTGAGAAATGTGGGCATGAAATTGTGTTAGTATTTGTACAATTTCAATACCTTTGTTTATGTTGGTTTTTTGATGATTTTGCGCAATTCGTCTGAAGAAGCTCATAAATTTCACAAAATCTAATCCAATCAAACATTTCGTTCGTCAATGAATATGTGCATTTTTAGGAAGTTTTTGTTTTTCGTATTTTGGATTTTATTCTTATGGTAGGAAAAGGAAGAATTTTGCAGATGTATTAAAATTGTTCATATTTCTTTTATATTAATACATTATTTACAAAATAATAATTAACTTAAATTAATATAATTAAATTAATATCATTATTATATATAAAAAAACATGCAGTTGCATGGAAGAACTTAGACAGCAAATAATTAAAAACTAAAACTAAAAAGAAGTTCCAAATATTATTGGCGAATGTAGGTCAAGACAGATTATTTGATTTAAAGTATTTTCTATATACATATGTATGTAAGTGGATACACATCCAAAGACAAGTTCAAACGACAAAGAAGCACGAAACAGTAAGAAGTTTTTGCGCATTTTTATTAGTTTCCATAACTAAAGTCACCACGTCAAAGCGATTGTGTTGCCGGTTGTAGTATTTCGAATGGCGTTTGTGAAATAACATGCAAGCAAGTCGACTTGGGTAAGCCCTGCACACCTGATGTAGACATTTTTTGAGGTAAATGTCAAATGTAATGGGAAAAGATGCCGCACCTTATGTTAAAATATGTTTTACTAAACATTATTTATCATAATATAAATTTAAAATTTCTTGGAATTTTAAATACTTGAAATAATTTTGTATAGATTTTTGAGTATAATAATTTTCGATTATGAAGTGGTTTATTATGCGTTGGAACATATGCATTTATTACTAGATATTGAAGTTCCTAAAATTTACTTCAAACATGAACATATCATATACTATGTAAGTTCGGAAAATCAGTGTACATACATGAATATGTACATATGTACATTTAGCAGAAAAAGTCTACGTACAACATATGAAAATAACAAATTGAAGTTATTTATTCAATTTCGGGATGATTTTTATAAATTTTGTTGATGGAGTATCATAGTCTTTTATGTTTACTATATATTTGCAAAAAAAAAAAATTTGGCAAAAACAACAACAAACAAAAAATAACTGAACTTAAATTCAAAAAGAGCGAAATTCAATGCAGAAAAAGTCTACGTACAAAAAGTATAAAGATACTTATTGAGACAAATGATCACAATTATTCCAAAATATCAAGGCTGTTACTTCAGCAGTGGTATTTTTGTTTCTAAATACTTCGAAGTTTTAAGAAAAAATCAATTTGAAATATTTTTTTGTGATAGAAGCTAAACGAAAGGAAATCAACGTCAGTGAACAAAAGATTATGATGCATCTTTGGCAAAAAGGGAAAATATACCTTGAAATTGACGCAATTCCAGATCGAGCACATTCTTCTATACAAACAGTTATTAATAACTTAAAAAAGTTAAGCATTCGAAATCACCATATTTCCTTTCTTTATAAAATATGGTTGTAGGATTTCAACCGGTGCTGACAAAGTAAGACAGACTTTTAAACAAGTTGACTTTGTTGGCTTTACACTTAATTTAAAAATATTTTAGATACATATACTAATGGAATACGCAACAGACGAACATATGAATATTAAAAGATTATCATTAATTTGATCAAAATTTTTCTTTTGTGCATAATAATTCTTTCTTCGGATAGACCCAAAAAATGTTTGATCACATGCTGCTAAAGCGAAAATATGAAATATAAGATCGAAAGAGTAAATTGTACTGATATTTGTCCATACTGATAATATTGCCATATGCAGCAATTGTGGGGGGAATCATACTGCTAACTACAGAGGCTGCCCGATATACGAGTATACACACCTAAAAACCAGTATGAACCAAACTGCTAAGACAGTTCGCACCCAAAAATATAGTGCTATACCTACCTACACAAACCATATTGGAAACACCACCGAAACATCTCTTCATCCACTAGCTATGCGAATGTACTGAAAACTCGCGTTTCATGTAAACCCAGTCTATGCAACCTCAAAATTTAGAAACGTTAATATTTAACTTGTCTCAGTGTATTACTAACTTCATGTCCTCGATGCAATCTATGATTCAAGAGCTTGTACATAACCAAAACTTACTTATGAAAACTCTACTTTCACAAAAATCAATGTTCTAAAAATATGTCACTGGAATGCTAACGGTATTAACCAACACAAAATTGAATTAAAAAATTTTCTAGACAGTAACAGCATAGACTTCATGCTTATCTCAGAAACACATTTAACTGTAAAATATAACTTTAAACTAGCAGGCTATAATTTTTACTCAACAAACCACCCACAAGGAAAAGGTTATGGTGGTACGGGAATTCTAATTAAGTCTCGATTAAAGCATTGCTTTCTGGAATCCTCTGCAAACAAAAACATCCATTCTACTTCCATCTCTTTACAGTGTTGGGGTGAGCCAATAGTAATTTCATCAGTCTATTGTCCTCCTAGGTTTCCTATTTCCACAACCGATTTTGTTTCTTTCTTTAAATCGCTCGGTAACAAATTTCTCTCTGCCGGAGACTTCAATTCTAAACATACCTACTGGGGCTCACGGTTAATTAACCCTAAAGGGAAGCAATTGTTTAATGCGCTGATAGACTCTCGGAATGGTCTAGACTTTGTATCATCTGGAAAACCTACATACTGGCCAACTGATCAAAGAAAAATTCCCGATCTTATTGACTTTGGCATAACTAAAAATATTGAAAGGTGTTTCTTGGAAACCGAGCCCTGTTTCGACTTATCATCCGATCACTCACAGGTAATAATATATTTAAAAAAAAGACCAGAGTTCATTGAAAAAACAATAAAACTGACCTCCAAGAACACAAACTGGCTCAAATATCGCAAATATATTAGTACCCACGTGTGCGTTAAAACAAAACTTAAGAGTGGAGAGGACATTGAATCAGCGACGCAGGCTCTTGGTTCAATAATAAAAGCAGCTGCTATTAGTGCCACGCCCGCACAAAACTCAACTAAAACTAACGCGAGACACACTACATCACACTATGTGGAATGCCTCTTTAGAGAAAAGAGGAGATTAAGGCGTGAATGGCAAAAATACAGATCAGCTGAAAAACACTCTACGGGAGGAAAAGGAAGAAAACCTTAATAAGTACCTTAAAGATTTGGCTCCTCTCAAAGTCACCAATTACTCACTCTGGAGAGCGACAAGAATGGTTAAAACACCGAAGGATAGTGAATCGCCTCTAAGACAAAGCGATGGAACTTGGGCAAAAACAGAAGAAGAAAAAGGCAACTTCTTTGCAGCACATCTGAGGTCAGTATTTCAAGCTAACCCGCCGACCTGCAACAACACTAGCATACAGAATTTTTCAATTATGAAGTCAGCAGTACCAATTCAATTCAAACCAAAGGAAGTTATACGCCTATGTACAACGAGTCTAAACCCAAAAAAGGCACCTGGTTGTGACTTAATTACCAATAAAAAGATAAGTGAATTGCCGCAAATAGCTCTAATACATCTTACACATATTTTTAACACAATACTCCATCTGGGTTTCTTCCCTACAACATGGAAAAGATCGGAAATAATAATGATTCCAAAACCCGGAAAAGACCCTACACAGGTATCTTCTTATCGGCCCATAAGTCTCCTGCCAATGCTCTCTAAAATGCTCGAACGCTTACTGCTGGAAAAACTAGCACCAAAGCTCAATTTAATCATTCCTCACCACCAATTTGGTTTCCGCAAACATCATGGAACTATTGAGCAGGTGCACCGTATTGCCTTTGAAAAAAGGCGAGCATTTGAACAAAGGATGTACTGCTCCGGAATATTCCTAGACGTCGCGCAAGCCTTTGACAAAGTCTGGCACGAAGGACTCATATATAAAATTAAAAAACTTTTGCCAAAAAGTTCGCATAAGCTTCTGGAGTCATATTTAACAAATCGCAAATTTAGGGTTAAATATAAAGAATTTGTAACGCCAGACTTTGAAATTATGGCTGGAGTACCACAAGGTAGTGTGCTTGGACCTATGCTTTACACCCTGTACACTTCTGATCTGCCAACTAATAAAAACCTCGTTACCTCGACCTTCGCGGATAACATAGCTATCCTGAGCTCTCACCTAAATCCACGGATAGCCTCCCGGGATTTAGAGGAACACCTTAAAAAATAGAAAGTTGGCTAGCAGATTGGCGCATCAAAGTAAATGAGTAAAAAAGTGTAAATGTGCGATTTACTCTTAAGCCCAGTTCTTGTCCGGCAGTCTCTTTAAATGGAATTGTAATCCCGCAAGCAACAGAGGTTAAATACTTAGGAGTGCATTTCGACCGACGGCTCACCTGGAAACAACATATAGAAGCCAAGAAAATGCAAATGAAACTCAAGGGAATTTCCTTGCATTGGCTTACCAACCGAAAATCAAAACTGCGATTCGAGTATAAAGTACTTATATACAAGGCTGTAATTAAACCGATTTGGACATATGGTATTCAGATTTGGGACACTACTAGTGCATCAAATTTGCAAATAATTCAAAGGGCTCAATCGAAAATTCTGAGAACGATCAGCGGCGCTCCGTGGTTCGTCAGAAACGAAAATATGCACCGCGACCTGAATATAGCACCCGCTGCGGAAGAACTAGCAGTTTTAAAAACAAAATACCAATCCAAACTTCAGTGTCATCCAAACGAACTAGCAAGAAATCTGCTTCAAAGGATGAATACATCTCGTCTTAAAAAGCCACTTTTTTAAAAATAGAGTTTCTTTATATTTATAATTTTATTTTTATTTTTTCTACATAATTTACATAATTACTTGAACTAAAATTGCTCTAAGCACTGCCGCGGAGAATCAATTTATTTATTAGTTGTAAGCTTTGTAAAATTATTGTTGGTTTCGATTGAAAAGATGCAATAAATAAATCCATGTTGAATTAAAAAAAAATTCTAGGCCCATTAGTGCTCTTTCGGAGGATCCCATGGATTTGCAAGTGTTGACGCCCTGCCATTTAATTGTGGGTGGACAGCTCATAGCGACCGCCGAACCTGAGGAGACTACGCCATTCCTCTCGATAATTATCCGGTGGCGTAAGCTAAAGGCCCTCGCCCACCAATTCAATGCACGATGGAAGACGGATTGCCTTCCAGGCTGCCATAGACGCAGCATATGGTACATTTCCCAGAGTAACATCAGTGTAGGAGACTTAGTAGTTCTGCGGGAGGACAACCTCGCGCCTCAGGAATGGCGGCTGCGCAGAATAACTGAAGCGCATCCTGGCCCCGATGGAAAAGTGCGTGTCGTAAGCGTGCGAACCGTGCGAGGAGTCTTGACAAGGCCTATCACCAAAATCGTCGTCCTTCACGCAGAAGAGCCTCCTCCTCCATGGAGAGAAACGTAATTTTAACAAATCCACTAACCATTTCCCTTTGTTGCAGCATGCCTTAGTTCGTCACCTTGTAACAATCCTCTCTTTCTTTCCCTTATATGTCCTGTATGTCTATCACAGGATATGGTCGCGGCAGACCCTTTCCCGCCAACGAGGTATAGGTCGCAACGCCACCATATCCACCCAAACCACCTCAGGCCGCCCCCGTGACCACTACTACCGCTCGTCCGCACCGGGTTATCTCTACACGGAGCAAGCAATCAATCAGCACGGACACACCATCATCGGGTGCAACCGATTCCTAGCGCTGTTCCGGAAGAAGCGACGCGACCAGGTGGTCAGCCGATGATGTCTTTGCGTTGTCTCGGAGTGAAACATTTCACCTTCCGGTGCAAGGATCCCGGATACGCCATCTGTGGCGAAAGCCAAAACACCTCCCTCCATTGAGAAGACAATGACGGATTCGGCGTGGGCATGTCTTTCTCTTGCAATAATGCAAGGGGTGCGGCATGTTTATAACGAATCCTCATTTCGTGAGGTCTCCCGCCCGGTGTTTGGGATACCATGCTGTCGGTCGTTCGCCGCGTTCTGCACGGACAGTACGGACCAAAAATCCGCACTGTACGAAGGAGCGCGACTGAGCAGCCGGCTCATGCGTCAGGGGCATCGGCGTGGGAAACATCGCCATAAACGAAGGAGACTTCGGCTTCTTCGTCTTTTTGACCTTTTACATAGAACCACTCTCGATCAAACCGCCGAACGCGCAACATTCCGCTTATATTATATGAAATTCTTAAGTGTAAGCTACAATTATATAAAATAGAAAGTAAAGAAAACAACATATTAAAGCAACATATAAATACAGTCCACCGCAAACCAACATATATATATATATTATATATATATATATATATATATATATATATATATATATATATATATATATATATATATATATATATATATATATATATATATATATATATATATATATATATATATATATATATATATATATATATATATATATATATATATATATATATATATTGTGTGACATATTCTGAATTGTGCGGACCCGATTTCATACGTGCTCCGTAATTGGGACGGTTTTTCACTGTGTTTAAACTGAATTTGTTCTTTAAACTTCGCGTTATAGCCGCCAATACGAAAGTGTAGTTTATTTACATAATTTGGTGATATTTTGTTCTGCAGGAACAGATTAAAAGTGAAGTGTAAAATTCCTAAAACATTTTCTAAACAACATCATTAAAAATAAAAGTGCGCGTCAAAAACAATTAGCAGGAGTTGCCACCTGTGTCAGTACTCTAAGATGATTGGTGATGCCACTTAATTTTAATTTTATTTTATTTAAATCTAATATTCCTCAGAGTTGCATTTGAGCCATTTATTAATTTTTTTTATTTTCTTAACAATTAATGAGTTTCCCGATCATCAACAAACTTACAAACATCAGAAATGCTTATGTGACGGTGGTTGCTGAAGATTGCTGCAAAAACAAAAAAGAAATAACTAAGGATAACTTGTACCAAGCCAATAAATCGGGCTCGTTCATGTTCTCCTGCTTTAATGTTAAACAGCGAACCTACACCTACAATTGCGCCAGCAAGTAACTTAGTCATGCCAGCCACAGGTGGTGGAAAAAGTAATGTGACAAAAAATGTTGCCACTATACAGACTGGTATAGACAGGTCAAACGAAAGTTGAATCCAGAAAAACACGGAAATAAAAGACAGGCAAAAAATGCGAGTCTAACTCCTCAATCGGCGAATATATCTGCCTCTCCGAAACAAATAAGTAGTAACACTTTGGGTCAGAACAGATTTGCACTATTAGAGAATGAAAGCGTTGACTCAACTCCTGCAAACAATTCCATGTTAAAACTCCGAAGCCACCAGCATTCTACTTGCGAGAGATATGCTCAAATGATTTAGTTGCAACTGTAGCTAGTCTTGTAGGAAATAACAATTTCCACGTAACGTCCATAACAAACGGGAATATAAAGGAAACGAAACTACAGACATACAATGAAACCAATTACCGCAAATTAGCATCCTATCTTGAAAAAATGGTAAAAACTACTATACATATCAACTGAAGAGCAGTAAAGTTCTAGTAGTTGTTATTAAAGGTATTGAGAATAGTGTAAGTACTAATGAAATCAAAGATTCTCTCGAAATCGCCGGATTTAAAGTAAAAACGGTATTCAACATTAAAAACAGAGACAAAGTACCACAACCACTATTTCAAGTAGAACTTGAACCGAATGGAAGGAAATTAAAAAGTAGCGAAACACATCCAATATACCATATGCGTTACTTATTACATAGACGAATAACCGTTGAAGATCCACACAAAAGAAAAGGCCCTGTTCAGTGCTTCAATTGCCAAGAATACGGGCACACAAAATCGTACTGCGCATTACGTACAGTTTGTGTTGCCCGTGGGGACCTTCACCATTCCTCCAAGTGTTTGTCTAACAAATTCAACATAAATGCAAAAAAATGCAGCAATTGTGGGGAAAACCACACGGCAAACTACAGAGGCTGTCCAGTGTATTTAGCACTCAAAAATAAATTAGACCAGAAACAGCAACCACCTTTTCATTACACAGAGATTGCCAAATCAATCGAACCCCATAAGCAACTGCCCAGCGACAACGCTTCTACATCAAGATCATATATATATATATATATATATATACCACACGTAGTAAAGTCTGGATCCGAAGAAATTCCTATCTTTGCAAATCCTATGCAAAATGTAGAATCCATGATATCAAAATTAACAAATTGTATGACAGAATTTATGACATCAATGCAAAGCATGTTGCACGAGTTGTTGAAAACTCAAAACCAACTTATGCAATTGTTGATATCTAAAAAATGACCTACATTAAGATATGTCATTGGAATGCAAACGGTATTAGCCAACATAAACTTGAAATTCAACACTTCCTGCATACTAGGCAAATTGATATTATTCTTTTATCAGAAACGCACTTGATAAACAAAAATTATTTTGTTATATCAGGAAATAAATTCTACAAGACAAACCATCCTGACAATAAAGCACATGGCGGTACGGGTATATTAATAAGAGATAGATTTAAGCATCATGCACTAGAAGAGTATGCAAAGGACTATCTGCAGGCAACATCAATATGTCTTCAATGCTGGGAGGAAAAAATTGTACTAAGCGCAGTCTACTGTCCTCCAAGATACTCAGTGACTGAATTACAATTCACACAATTCTTCACATCATTGGGGACCAAATTTTTGGCAGCAGGTGATTATTATGCGAAACATACCTTTTGGGGCTCCAGGTTAATAAATCCCAAAGGCAAACAACTGTTCTCTGCACTACCAAATCGGTGTTCTAACCAACACTTCGTGTCTTCAGGGCAACTGACATACTGGCCCTCTGACCCTCAAAAAGTGCCCGACCTCATCGATTTTGGAATAACCAGTGGTATTGATCGTAGCTTGTTATCTGCAGAATCGTGTTTAGAGCTCGCTTCTGATCATTCATCAGTTATTATATGTCTACATAAACAACCTCAACTGGGTAAGAAAACAGGTCACCTAACCAACAAAAGAACAAACTGGCTCAGGTACCGTCAATATGTAAGTAGTCATATAAACATTGGCCCTCGACTAATAGTGCAAGCGATATTGACTCGGCACTTTTGGCCATCAACTCAGTTCTTACATCTGCAGCCACACACTCATCGCCAGCAGCCTCATTATCCCGCTCCGCACCAACTCACACAACATCTGCAGTTATCGATAGTCTCGTTAAGGAGAAAAGGCGCTTAAGAAGAGAGTGGCAACAAAATAGATCACCCTACGCCAAGCAGAGATTAGCATTAGCAAAAAAACGCCTCCGAGAAGCACTGAACTGCGAGCTAGAGAACAGGCTGAAGAAGTATACTAAGACGCTAACTCCAACACAAAACACTAACTACTCTTTATGGAAAGCCTATAAAAATATAAAGACTCCTAAAGACTGTCATCCACCACTCAGGCAAAATAATGGAACTTGGGCAAGAAGTGACGAAGAGAAAGCCTCAGCATTTGCAAATCATCTCAAATCCGTATTCCAACCTAACCAACCAACCAACTGTTTTGAAATTCCATTTTTGGTCCCTAAAATACCACTAATCCCGATGAAGGTTAAAATGAAGGAAGTGCAACTTGCAATTAAAACTCAGCTAAACCCGAAAAAAGCACCAGGATTTGAATTAATTACCGCAAAAATGATTGTGGAATTGCCTGAAAGAGCCATCAGAATAGTGACGCAGTTATTTAATGCAATTTTTAGGATTGGGTATTTTCCACAATCCTGGAAAATATCACAAATTACAATGATTCCAACACCCGGAAAAGACGCAACTCAACGGTCATCTTATCGGCCCATAAGCTTGCTCCCAGTGATTTCTAAATTATTTGAGAAACTGCTTCTTCTAAAGCTGCAGCCGCACATATACAATTCCAACATTATTCCCCACCATCAATTTGGATTTCGTAAGAATCACAGAAACATAGAGCAAATTAACCGCATTACTAGTGCAATTCGAAATACTTTTGAAGACAAAAAATACTGCTCTGCTATATTCTAAGATATTGCACAGGCATTTGACAGAGTTTGGCATGCAGGATTAATATATAAAATTCAAAAACTCTTACCAGTTAATGTGCACATGCTACTCGAAATGTATTTGGATAACCGAAAGTTCAGAGTAAAATATGGAGAATACACGACAAACGACTTTGATATTAATGCTGGGGTTCCACAAGGTAGTGTTCTAGGTCCTGTACTATATGTATTATTCACTGCAGACCTCCCTACTGATGATCATCTAGTCACTTGAACATTCGCAGACGACACTGCTATTCTTAGTATACATAGCAATCCAATAGTGGCTTCGAATCACCTTCAGGAGCATTTGACGAAAATGGAAGTGTGGCTGGCAAATTGGCGCATTAAGGTAAATGAGACCAAGAGCAATCATGTTACGTTTACACTTAGGAAAGAAACATGCCCAGTGATTACACTAAACAATGTTGCTATTCCTCAATCGAATACTGTAACATACCTAGGAGTCCATCTAGACAGAAGACTAACTTGGCGGAACCATATTGAGGTAAAAAGAACGCAGATAAAACTAAAGACCCATAAAATAAATTGGCTACTCAACTCCAAGTCAAGGCTTCGTTTACAACATAAACTTTTATTGTACAAGGCAGTGATCAAACCAATTTGGGCATACGGAGCTGAGCTTTGGGGGAATGCTAGTTCATCGAACGTCGTGCTGATACAACGAGTGCAATCGAAAATCTTGCGTGCAATCACGGGTGCGCCTTGGTTCGTTAGAAATGCTGCCATCCATAAGGACCTCAACATTCCTCTTGTGAAAAGTGAGCTCACAGAGATTATGCTCAAACACACAAAAAAACTACGAGAGCACTCAAATCCATTGGTAAAAAATTTAGCTAGAATTAAAACAGCAACACGCCTCAAAAGATTGGACTTACCTATATTTTAAATGTTCTAAATATTAAATAATTACTATTAAGATACTAAAATGAAATGAATCTAAATTGAATTAAAATCAAAAGGAAAAAATGTAGTGAAATTTAATACTAAGCCCAAACACTGGTGCGGGATAAATAGAGTTAATTTAGCTCTTAAGATTTAATTACTTCTTGTTAGGCTCGAAATGAGTGTATTCAATAAATAAATGAACTGTTTAAAAAAAAAAAAAATGTATCTATATATATATATATGTGGCGACACCACTACCCCCACCTAGTTGTCGGGTACGCCTACGCAAGCAGGCGTTAGTTCCGCGCGCCACCTATCAACACGCTGTCGCTGTCGTACAGCGTGTTTATGGGTAAACCGGAACTAGCCTGTATTGGCTGCGGAGCAGCACACTTCGTGTTTCCGGCTTTTCCATTCGTTCTCTTCCGTTCGCGGCGCCGGAGCCGTGCGCACGTTCTCATTTTCTGTACTGAAGCTAGTGTGGAGTGTTATAGAGCGTTTTGTGAAATTAAAGTTTATATTAAATGCTGGACTTAACAAAATTCCTAGAAATTTGCAGAAACGAATTTTATATTATGCATACGATACAACAAATACGTCATAGTATATTTTAAATTTAATAAATTAAAATAAGAATTTAATTTTATTTCTTTCTCTTATATTATTGGATACGCTACACCCGAGCGTAACCCAATATATAAATATATATATATATATATATATATATATATATATATATATATATATATATATATATATATATATATATATATATATTTATATATATTATTGGCTTAAGCTTACTCAACAGCAGCTTTTCATAAATTTTGGAAATAATCGGCAACAAGCTTATCGGCCTATAGGATGCACCTTCTTCTTCCGGCTTTCCAGGTTTTGGAATTCGAGTTATTTCAGCAATTTTCTACTGACGAGGGAAATAGGCACACCTTAAATAAATGATGTATTTTATATCATTATCCGGTAGCGCTTTTTTGGAATTTTATCTCTTATCAGATCATATGCTGGTGCTTTTTTTAAGTTCAGATATTAAGCACTAAGTGTAAATGATGTAAAAACATCAGAAAGGTGTTTGGCAAACGTGTATGCTTTCAAACTGTTTCTTCTAGCTTTCTATGTTTTGCAATTAGAGTTATTTCACCAACTTTCACCAACGAGGGAAATAGGCACACCTCAATACTGCATTGTACAAATAGGTGATTTATTTTATGGCATTATTCGGAGGTTCTTTGGGAATTTTACCTGTTATCAAGTCAGATCTTTTTTCTATATAATTTTTTATCAAATTCCGATTTCACATTCACTTTTCTCTTTTTAATTCCAAAGTAATTAAAATGTATTGTTCACTCAAATTTTTCAACGTTAAATGTTATATCGCACTATAGCAATTTTTGTAATTTAGGCTAATAAAATAAAAATAACTTCGATTGAAGACACGTCTGTACACGTGGGAGCTCAAAAGAGGATCTGCAGTCTAATATGGTGTATTTGGAGTACAAAATGAATGGCACAGAATTCTATAGGTTGTTTTCTCCTAATGCTAAGTAGGATCCTCACCTAAAACTACGTTGTCACAAAATAAGTGGTCTAGAGTAACTTCCACTCCAACTACTAACATATATTCATAACTTAAAATCTATTGGAGATTTATGGTCGAAATTATGAGCACCAACATGTAGACATTATAAAGCCAACTGCTAGATATGGACTAGGTCAGAAAATGGAGATTCTCCATATGAGGAACTAGGAAGACTATAATTAAAATTAATCTACCTCTATTGATGAAATATGAATGAAAAGACATCAACAAAATTTCACAGGAAGATTGAGGGTGCTACCATTAAACAGAAAACACAAAATGGGTGGGTTATTTTCACAGCCACGACCACTATTGACAAATTTTTATAATTTATGACCCATACAAAATGAATGAGACGAAATTTTATATTAGTACATATATTGACGCTACAAACCCACACACAAAAATAGGTACAATCAGAGAAAAGTCACGCCTCCCAATATAATGAAATTTGGGGTTCCCACTTAAAATTAACGTATATATGCTTCAAATGATTGCATATGACTACAAATTGGTAGAAGTATATATTAGACACTTACTAGCGTGCATGTCAAAATCGGCAGATTATTATTTCTGCTACGCCATTTCAATATTCATTTTTGGGTCCCTACCAAAGATTTATCAAGGTTCAGAGCCGAGGCGTTTTGAGAGCCACACCCTCTATTCATAGATGTTTAAAACTTAGGACCAATACAAAATTCTTGGACAAAATTTTATATGAGGAAGTACATTGACGCTACAAAGACATTCACAAGAAATGGGGACAATCATATAAAGGTCGCCTCTCTCTATGATAACTCATTACTCAGGATACAGTATCGAAAATTAATCTAGCTATTCTCCTAATGCTTATATCTGAGTAAAATATACATCGTCACGGTTTAAGACGCACGCACATGTGAGTTTAAACTTTTTCGTTTCTTTCTTTACTCGTTTTAGAGTAAATGTGATCCCTATACATTTTGATTCATTGACCTTAATTCGCCAATCTGCCAACCAATTCTGTACTAATTCCAGGTGATTTTCTACATAACGAGATGCGATATTGGGTGAATGGAATGAATAGCAGTGTGATCGGCGAAATTTGGTAGACAGTTTAGAAATATATAATAAGTACAGCACGGGTCCTTCCTTGTGGTTCTCTGGCTCTGATGTCATCGTTTTTTGAGTAAGCATTATTATTCCGATTTTGTCAAATGCCTGCGACACATATAAAAGGATGGCAGAACAATATTGCTTTTTGTGTGTACTTTTTAGAAAGTGTACAAATCCACGAGTGGTAATGGATTTTTTATAACCAATAGGCAACGCGTCTCAGATGCTGCCGTACTCACCGTAGGATTGTTCGATGAAGCTCTCTACGCTAATATGTTCCGAGAAATTGGTTCCCAGTTATGTTTGCTGTTCGCTGATCATCTTCATTGCAAGTTGAAGTCGATCGATGCCGAGGAGTATCTCTTGTGTGACTTTATGTAGCCCCTAATAACTGACTTCCATGACAGTTATTTCATTTCCTAGAACTGACATGTTTTTTGTTTGCTGTAAATCTAGCTCTTTTAAATGCCCGTATACTGTATCCGCTCCCCCATTTTAGGATTTCGCGACCAACATTTATATTTATCAATGATCTCGCTGTCCTCCGTATATGGCTCGCAAAGACGTCACTCTGTCGTTTCTTCTAAGCCCTGTGATTATCGCCTCCACCTCTTTTTCTGACATTTCACAACGTCGTTTCTACTCAACTAGCACTGTTCTTTTCGCTTGCCCTTCACAGCAGAATAAGGCTATGGAGTTAGCCTTATTTTGCAGGGCTTCAAGTTTCATTAGCACAGGTTCCAAATCAGTTTTTCGCAGTTCTGTTACCACTACCCACTCATCCTTAGAATACCAAATACCGGTTATTAACGGTTGTTCCCCGACCACTGCACTGTTTATCAAGCAATGTCCTAGCCATAAAGGAGGCAGCTCTCTACTTAAGTAGACACGCTGTAAGAAATACCGTTATAAATATTTACTCGAAAAAGCAGACGATAATCAAATCAATTAACTCGGCGGCCTTAAATCAAAGGTTGCCCAGAACTGCCTGGCAGCCCTAAAGATATCAGCAACTATTTAAGGTACGCCTTATATGGGTTCCGTGACATAGGAGGAGAACTGTCGGGCTGACAAGCTAGCCAGACGGGATAGCAACCTGCCTCGGACAGATGCGAGTTTGTGAATCCATACAATGACGCTACAAAGCCATGCACAAGAAATGGGGACAATCAGATAAAGGGTCACGCCTCTTTCTATTATCACTTATTACTCAGAGCACCGTTCCGAATTTAATCGAAATATGCTCGTAATGATGATATCTGAATAAAATATACATCTCGCACGCACATGTGAGGGTGAAAGGTATTTCGAAGTCATTCTAACCCGACTTCAGCCTTCTTTGCTCTTTTTAGAGTAAATGTGATTTGCATAAATTTTGATCTATTGACCTTGCTTCGCCAGTCGGGCAACCAATTTTCTACTAATATCAGGTGATCTTTTAGATCACGCGATGCGATTTTGGAATTTTGGTTAATGGTAAGGACAGCAGTGTCATCGGCGAAAATTGGTAGGCAGCACTGAAGTATATACTATGGAAAGTACGGGACCTAGCATTCTTCCATGTGGTACTCCGGCTTTCTTCTCATCATTTTTAGAGTAAGCATTTTTATTCCCCTCTTTGAATTTTCTGTCATTCATATACGATTTTGTCAGATGCCTGCATCACATTTATTATTTCGATCACTATTTGATGAACCTGCTCTATTGAGTTATGGTGTTCTTGAAAGCCAAATTCTTTATGTGGAAATATGCGCTTTTCATTTAGTTCCGGAATGAGTTTTGCAAGAAAAATTATTTCTAAGAGTTTTGATTTGATAGTAGGATAATCGGTCTACAAAATACCGATATTTTTGAAAGTTTGCAGGTATTGACATAGTATCGTAAGCGAAGCTGTGTATTAAACAATGGGGTAAGCAAGATGGTCGCCATTTGGGGCAACTCCTTGAACATTTTTCCTGTAATGAGGTAGTCTTCTGGGACTTTGTTAGGATAAAAACCGTCCTCCTACGTTTTTTACGTTTTTTATATTTTTGATTTTAATGTAATAGGCGAGCATTTTTAATCTGACGATGAGACTATTAAGCTATTGTTGCTGTGAGGTGGGTTTGGGATAAAGACATTCCTTAAATGTTCAGAGAAAATAGCAGACGTTCCGTCATTGCTTTTTGCGCTCTTGCCGCTGGTTGTTCGAATGTGATTAATTCCGCGCACAGGTAACTTCATATTCCTGATACCTTTCCACAGAGAATAGCTGGAGAAAAATTTTGAATATACGTATCCAGACTGCGCTCTGATTCTTGACATATGGGTTTTCTCAGGTTTTTTCCGGCAATGGATAACTTCTGTTTTAGAAAAGTAGACCTGAATTTTTGCCATTATCGATCCATTTGCCATATCGTATCCTGCTTTTTTCAATTAGGAGAAGCTCAAATTCGAATGAAGTATTTGAGTGTCTAATATTATCACAGTTGTTGTCGGACTAATATGAAGAGTGAAGCAGAGCTAGTCTTAGGATAGTTGTAAATAGCTGCAGAAATGCTTCAATTTTTCATAATTTTTGAGATTGGGATTTAGAATGAGATGACGGCTGATGTATTTTCTGTATTTTAGCCAGTTAGTTGTAAGAGATGTGAGATCGAATGTAGGTCGTAACTGTTTAATATCCTAATTACTAATCTATTAAACATGTTAAAAATTGGGTACCAAAATAACCTAGTTTCCTAGGAGCGAACTTTTTCAAGTAAACTCATCGAATTTTTAACCAGCGAGGTGGTACCGCTCTTACCACATGCGATTAGCCTTATTGTTTTGTTGCCTATTTATTTTGAACAGCGTAGAATTCCGCTGATCAGTTGGAATATCAAGTCCGGAGTCTTTATCTGATCACGGAATTCTGGTCCAGTACCAGTGCTGGCAGTGGGGGTCGTGGAGGCTTGGGAAGCCGGTCTCTCGTTTTGGCCAGCTGGGATGCTGCGGGGGAGAACCTTGGGGAGGCGGCTAAGAACGCAAAATGTGGTCAGTGGGAGGGTTGCTGCTCGTAGGATATAAGGACAGCAGGCCTTAGGGGGGCCCAGCAGTTTAAAGAAGGTTCCTGGAGTCGGCCGGAAGGGACCGACAAAACATGTCCACTATGATAGGATATCATCCATGAGGGTCATGGCCAAACACGAGGCTCTGCCTGCGGGCTAACTCAGTGAGGAGCAGGAGAAATCGGTAGAGTGAGCAAGAGAGGTGCTCTCCGGCTTGGGTAACCCGGGGTGTACTGCCCCAAATAGGCAACGATCGGTGGAAAAGACAGTTGGTTTCGCCAAAAGGCAAAAATTGGGCGGCCAAAGGTGGGGACGAAATGCTGTTTCCAGTGATATAAATACCTATAACACACTATTGGGAAGCACCGAGAAAAATTCAAGAGATGGTTCAATCTTAAACTTTATCATAGAAAATGAGCTTATTGTGTTAAATTTAGGCTCAAAATTAACATTTATAACGAAGAACGGAAGGGTAGGGCATTACCATGAATTTCGACCAGTTCGCGAGCAACGTAAAAGGATGGAGAGTTTCGAATGAAAATTCTTACTCTGATCGCTATATAGAATTCAAATTGAATTTCTAAATATTTCCAGTTACTGCGTATATGAATATACGAAGGACAAAATGGGGAAGGTATACGAATAATCTGTAAAGTTTGACGGGCTGATAGGCCAAGCATCCTGGGCCCAGTCTGCCGGGTGCCTAGTTGTGAAACGGAGAGGCAAGACTAAACCACCTTGGTGGTCGAAGGATCTAGGCCTACTCCGAAAGTATAGAAATATTAAAAAGAAATTAGAATTGCGCAACAAGAGTCCTGGGAAAATTTTTACAAGGACATGAAAGAAACATCGGTTGCAGCCAGACTAAGGACCGCACCGAGCGAAGAATATTTGACTCTTATCTTAGATACCCAATTTCCAGGCAGTATCACGATGGAGTGTAATGACTCGCCAGCCTAGGAATCTGCAATTTAAGCAGACATGTCTGCAGAGGTACTCGTCAAAGCAGAGTTCTCTCCCCCTTCTCTTAAATGTGGTTGTAAGCCCTTACTGCTAGCCCTAGAGAGGGGGGTTGCCATGTCATCGCCTATGCTGACGATTTGGCAATTGTGACTAGAGGAAATATCCAAACATTCTTATGGATATTTTGCGCGCTAATATGGCCACGCTTACTTTTTGGACGGGAAAAGGGGGACTATGAATAAATCCCGATAATATGGAATTAATCCCCTTCTCTAAGTAAAATAGATCTCCTACGGCTAATATACAAAAGTATGGAAATTCCGCTGAAGGAGATGGTGAAATATTTTGGACTAATACTGGACAGGAAATTTACCTGGAAACTCAATATTGCCGAAAGATTTCGGATTACACTTGTTAAAAAAGCGGTCGGAATTAGGTGCCCACTGAATTATGCACTGGCTCTACATTTCTTTAGTCAGACCTTTATTGTTATACAGAATACTTATATGGTGGCCAGCCACCAAGAACGAAAGCTATTTGAAGCTTCTAAGCAAGGTCCAAAGAACAGCTTTTCTGTGCATTTCTAGTGCTTTAAGGACCACTCTAACTAAAGTGATACTCAACGTACATACACTAGATCTGGTAGGGAAACAAGTTGCCGCCGCATTAGCGCTAAGGCTGAAATGCACGGCGTTATGGAATATTCGGTAGGCTGGCCACTCGACTATCGTGCCTAGTTGACCACTCTATATCGAATCTCAACTTTTATAGGCACTTCAAGACACACTTCCGTCTAGACGAGAGTGTCAAACACCCATACCGGGTACATCTCTGCTTTGTTAATAGCAGCTCCCTTCAATAGGGTTATTGAAGGGTAGGGCTGACGAGCTAGCCAGACAGGGTACCAAACTTCCTCTATGTACGTACAGATGCGAGGTTGGCTTGCAATTGCCACCTGTAAACTAATGTTGAAGGATAGCGTCGTGCGTGAGGCCAATAGGTTTTAGGCAGACGACGGCACTTCCTTAACAACTAAGCTAATGTGGTCGAACCTTGATAGGAAAAAATATTAGAGGCTTGCTAGGCCTATCGAGAGAAGATATATCTAAGATCGTGGCTTGTAGAACCAATCATTGCCTGTTCGGCATACATACTCTCAGGCTGGTAGTATTCTCTCATGAATTCTGCAGAAGCTGTTGGAATGAAAAAGAAGAGGAGACTGTGGAACATCTCTTCCGTAGGTGCCCGGCACTAGACAGAAGCAGATCGGGCTCTTTAGGCAAATACGCTTTCAGATGTCTTACGGAAGTGTCCGGCGCGAAAGTCAAACAAATCATGCGCTTTATTAGGGCTTCAAAATGGGTTGACGAGCAAAAGTAGAGGTGCAGTATTACGCGGTGGTATTGCAATGACCCCGTAGTGGTCTGAGTGACTTGTTCTGTAGACTGACTGCCACGAAAACCTACGTAACCCACTAGATTAACTCCTATTATATCCTATATTATATATGGTAATAGATGCGGTGAATCCATCTTTGTCTTAGCATTATTTTCTATTAATGTTAAATCTCCTATTTTTAGTTTAGCAGGCCTGGCTAATGGATCTGTCTTATACTTCCAATGTATTTTAGTTACTTCTATGAGTTTTCTAGCTCTATCTAATGCTGATTTTAACCTAGATCTCAGTACAGTAATCATTATAATTTTAAACTGTGAATTGTCGTTAATAGTGGCTAGTGGCTGTACATACAGACGCAAGTTTTTGCTCATACGGACTATAGTTTGTGTCGACTTGTGGAGTCGTATGATACTCGAATGTAATATGGTATCCACACATGCCATTGATTTTCATTCATAAAGTTTATTAGAAATTCATTTTAGACTCTGCGATTACATTCAACAGTGCCTAATGTTTCATGGTGATATGGTGTAGAGAATACTTGATTTATTTTTAGTTGATCGCAAATCTTTTTCATTAATTCATTTATAAATTCTGTGCCCATATCTGATTTCGACACTTTGAAGCAACCATATCTAAGAATGAGTTCGTTTACTTAAGTTGATGCAATGGTTCTTGCATCTCTTGACTCAATGGGGTGAGCCATTAGAAATTTGGTTAAATTACATTGCATTGTTAAAATTTATCTATATCCATCTAATATATGTAGAGGACCAACAGTATCTATTGTTATTATTTCAAAGCTCGGTCTTGGAGTGTCGTATTGTCAATTTTTCTATAATATGCCAGGTCATTTTATTTTTTGCATATAATTAACAATTGTTTATGAAGTTGCGAACCATTTTGCGCATGTCTTTCCAAATAAATTTTTGTTTTAATTTTAAAAGTTTTTCTGATAACGAAATGACCTTCATAATTCTCTGTATGATATTCATGTATTAATTTATATTTAACAATATCATCTACTATTTTCTGAGGACTTCTATATATTATAATATTTATTAGCGAACATTTTGTATTCATATATTTGTTGTAGAACTCTCTAAATACCTGATATTTGATTCTTTCAAACATGGCATCATTCGTGACTAGCGCTATAGTTTTTGTATTTTCTTTTCGCTTACGTGATGTCAACTTCTCCAAAACCGAAATCCTCATTATCATTGGATCTTCCAGATTTCAGATTATGTTCTGCTGAATCGAATTTCGAAACAAAATTTTCACTGAATTGGATTCTAATTTTTTATAATCGATATCGATGTTTATATTATTGTTGGCCAAATTTATATTGTTCGCTATTTCAAATTTCTGTATACTCGTATATATTTCAAAGTGAGCGGATGTGTTTTTTTTCGGGCTCCGGAATATTTAGAATATTTAAAAAAAATTTTGTTCAAATCAAGTGCGATAAGGTGATAAGCCAAATCTGGCAATCAATATTTAATTAAATCTGAGACAGAGACTCTAAAAAAATAGAAAATAAAAAATTTAACAAAAAACTAAAATAAATAAAAGGAGCTTCGAGTAAGAATTGAAACGAAAAATCACACACATAAACTTAAACATAAACTGTAAACAAAAAATAGCTGAGAGGGCGTGATTATGAGCACATTACGCTCTAGCCAACCAGAGCGTAAGCTCGCTAAGGCAGATAACGCATCTTACAATGTGAGCAAAGATCTGATGCTCTCTAACGACACAGACAATTTGATGCTTGAGTAGTCGCCCGAACGTTTGGTGACGAAAGCTCAGCTTACACTAAACAGTAAAGCAATCAGCATAGTTTCAAAAACAGATGATATTCAGCGCCTACGCGCTAATTCACTATCTGCTCTCTCCACAACAAACACATTAACCGGTACAGCCACCAACAAAGCATTAACCAACAACATTAAGCATGGCATGGACCGCTATATAAATATTAATCGAAAGCTAAGCCCGTTTAAAAACATGGCAAAAAACCGAAAAAAAATTTATAAACGAAATAAATATGAAGAATGCACCAACACAGTACCGAGCCAAAATCGGTTTGCCTTGCTTGCCGATAATGTGGCAGATCCAGACCAAAAAAATGAAGGTACAGAAATACTTAAAGAACTCAAACCTCCCCCAATTTATCTGCGCGAACGCAGCTCTAATATGCAGGTCTCTAGACTATCTAGCTTGATAGGGCAAAAGAACATCCATATAGTTGTACTAAAGAAGGGTATAGGTCTACACGAAACAAAAATTCAGATCTATACTGTCAAAAATTATCGCTTGGCAATCAACTACCTTGACAGTAGTAAAAAACTATTATACGTATCAACTGAAAAGCAGTAAAGGTTTGATTGTCGTATTGAAACGAATAGAATCAGATGTCGACCAATCTGAGATGAAAGAAGCACTGATCAAAGCCTGTTTTAACCCAAAATCCATATTTAACATAAAAAATAAGAATAATATCCCACAACCAATGTTCCGAGTGGAGCTTGAACCAGAATCAAGAAAGCTGCGTCTAATCTATAATATGCGATACCTTCTTGCACCACCGAATTTCAGTTGAAGAACCCCACAAACGCAACGGCCCTGTACAATGCACAAACTGCCAGGAGTTTGGTCATACCAAATCATATTGCACTCTACGCCCCATTTGCGTTGGTGCGGTGACGTCCACCCATCCTCTGCCTGTGCGGTCGATAAAAAAAAAGAATATGTTCTTACTAAAAAATGCAATAATTGCAGCGGAAGTCATACAGCAAACTATACATGTTGCCCAGTGTATGCTGAGCTGAAAAATAAAATGCGCCAACAGAAGGATAGAGGTCGACACGAAGTTACTTACGTAGCGCCTCTACACCAAATCCCGACTACCTTCAGCGACAAACATGCTCCACCTGCCATGAGTTACTCTAATGCACTGAAATCAAATTTCGCTGAAAATTCAAATACCAATAAACAATCGCAAAATCTAGAGGCAGTGCTCTTAACCTTAACGCAATGTATGACACAGTTCATGTCCTCAATGCAATCAATGATGCAAGAGCTAATAAATAGTCAAAATCAACTTTTGAAGTCCATACTTGCAAACAAATGAATACGCTAAAAATTTGTCATTGGAACGCGAACGGTATTTGTCAGCACCAACTTAAGTGCAAAATTTCCTTATTAACAGCAAAATAGACATATTACTCATTTCTGAAACTCACCTTACTCTGAATCACAATTTTTAAATAAAAAGTTATAAGTTCTACAAAACGTTGCATCCGGATGGCAAAGCTCGAGGTGGGACAGGCATACTCATAAAAGGAATATCTCCAAGCGACCTCCATCTGCCTGCAATGTTGTCACAATAGCTCAGTATGAAACTTTTTCAAGTCGTTGGGAGAAAAATTTATAGCAGCCGGTGATTACAACGCTAAACATACGCAATGGGGCTCACGCCTTATAAATCCCAAGGGTAAACAGTTATACTACGCCTTGACGAATCGGCGTAACAAAATTGCTTATGTGTCTTCTGGTAAACCCACTTACTGGCCTACGGATCAACGGAAGATCTCGGACTTACTAGATCTCGGACTTACTAGAAACGTCTGTCTTCGGAATCATGCTTTGAACTAAATTCAGATCATTCCCCAGTTATAATGCACCTAAGGAAATACCCAGAAGACGCAAACCATCCTTTTCGATTAGTAATAGGTAAAACAAATTGGTTAAAATTCCGTAAATATATTTCCAGTCACTTTCCTGATAATTGTAGTCTTAAAAGCCCGGATGAATTAGATTCCGCAGTACAATCATTCCACTGCAGACTGGTATCATCAGCAATCCCCGCTTCACCCCCCAACGGCCGAATCCCACGCAAATCATTATGCTCAACATCATTCGAAATTGAAAGACTGATAACGGCAAAGAGACGGCTCAGACGATTGTGGCAAAAGCACAGGTCACCAGCGCTAACGCAAAAATTCACGACAGCCAAAAACAAACTGCGAATTGCGCGAGGAAACTGAAAGAGGTATACAGGCCTACATCTCGCACCTGAACCCCCTTGAATCCACAAACTACTCCTTATGGAAGGCAGTCAAATACATGAATAAACCTACAGAATCGGACTCGCCTATAAGACTTATAGACGGAAGATGGGCAAGAAGCAATTAGGAGAAAGGGCAAGCTTTTGCTCAACATCTTAAAATCGCATTCCAACCAAATCCTCCTAGTAACAACTTTAAAATACCAACATTAAACAACCTAATTCCCCAGATGGACCTACGGTTGAGGCCTAAAGAAGTGTGGCATTTTATCTCAACTCATTTAGATAAAAAGAAAGCGGCAGGGCACGATCTGCTAACCACAAAAATGTTGATGGAGCTACCTCCGCTTGCAGTAAAGCATTCAACAATATTATTTAACACAATTCTTAGACAAGGTTACTTTCCTCAAGTTTGGAAACTGTCCCACGTAATCATGATACCCAAACCTGGCAAAGCTCCAACGCAAGTCTCGTCATACAGACCAATAAGCCTGTTATCCGTCGTCTCGAAACTATTCGAAAGATTATTGCTATCAAAGTTAAACCCATATCTGGTACAGAATAAAGTATCTCCTAACCACCAGTTTGGCTTTCGAAAAAAGCATGGGACTATTGAACGAGTACACCGACCAGTGCCCCAAATCAGAAAGTTGTTCGAGGAGAAACAATACTGCTCTGCAGTGTTCCTAGATGTCGCACGCGCCTTTGACAAAGTGTGGCACGAGGGCCTCGTATATAAGGTAAGAAAACTTCTGCTTTCAAATTTTCATAGTATCCTGGAATCATACTTAAAGGGTAGGCGATTTCAAGTCAAATGTGAAGATTACTTTTCACCAGAAATGAATATATTAGCTGGAGTACTTCAAGGAAGCGTTCTTGGACCGATACTGTACACACTATACACCTCAGATTTACCAACAAACAAATATCTGCTCACTTCAACTTTTGCCGATGACACTGCGATTTTAACTTGCCACAAGCACCGTCAAATAGCATCGCGTGATCTCAACGAACATTTACACGTGGTTGAAAATTGGCTTTTGAACTGGCGCATCGCAGTAAATGAACAAAAAAGCACACACATAACATTTACACTCAACAAACACACGTGTCCTCCAATCATACTCAACAACAAAACTACCCCACAGGAGACGGAAGTGAAATTTTTAGGCATTCACCTCGACAGACGCCTTACCTGGAGAACACACATAGAAAAGAAAAGAGCGCACATCAAACTAAAAGCTGCAAGTCTTAACTGGCCTTTAAATTCAAACTCAAAACTAAGCCTTGACTACAAAGTACTCTTATACAAAGCCATAATAGTACCCATCTGGACATATGGAATTCAGCTGTGGGGAGAAGCAAAAACATCAAACAACGAACTGTTGCAAAGGACCCAGTCTAAAATACTACGCACGATTACTGGTGCACCGTGGTTCATGAAAAACCTAAACATTCACCGAGATCTAGGTGTGCCTCTAATAGGTCAGAAGCATTCAGATGTCAAAAAGAAGTACCAACTGAAATTATCGAACCACCCCAATATACTAGCTAGGAATTTACTACAAACAAGCCCACGACCCGCTTGAATAGAGCAGACTTATCACCATTGTAAACTATTATTTAATAAGCCATCATTACTAATTTCTATAATTACTTTTATTTTTATTTTTTATTGTTTTTCTAAAATAATAAGTGTTCACTAATATCTTCTCCATACAGTGGTAAGGAGCAGTGATACATTGTTGTCTAGTTTTAAGATATATTTGCTTATTGTTAGTCTCCATATGAGTTGTTACAATAAATATGAATTGCTTAAAAAAAAAATAATAAATCTCAAATTTTAGACGTCTTATATATTTAATATCAGAGAGAGGTGGGCTTTCCCAAATGTAAAGTTGATTAGGATTTACTGAGTCTGCGCGTGTCTGCTCTTGCTCGCTTTTTAACATACCCGTTGTTATAGCAAGTATCTTGCTCTCGTCATCTTCTTTTTTTTAATTCATAACTTTGAGTGTGTAAAAGTTTATGTCTATGAGGAAAACTGCGTCAGCGTTGGTGTTCATCTTTCCTTTCTTATAAATTATATCAAAGTGATAATCAGCAAAATCTAAACGAATTTGTGTGGGTTTCGCAGATGTATTTTTGTGCGAAAACAAAGAAATAAGAGGCCTAGGGTCTATTATCACCCTAAATAGTTATAGACGGAAAAATTGTATCCCGCAATGTATCGGGAATAGTTCTTTTTAACTCATGCTTGTTTAAAGATTACATCATGCTTGTTTAAAGATAAACTAGCATAGGATATTGGTAAATCTTAACCGATTTCTCCTTATGAAAGTAATGCTCCTAGTCCGAAATTTGAAGTATCTGCGGTCAACTCAAATTCTTTGTTGCAATTTGGATATTGTAATATCGGAGGGTTTATCAACTTTGATTTAAGTGTTTTAAATGAATTCTGACAATCATGTGTCCAATCAAATGTCTAGTTTTTCTTCAATTAGGCGTTTAGACACTTTGTAATACTAGCGAGGTTTGGTACAAATCTACGATAATAATTATAGAATGCCACGAATCGCCAAACATCATCAGAACTTTTGGGAACAGATTAGTTTTGTAAGGTTGTATATTTGTTTGGCCTTATTTAATACTTTGGCCAGTTATTAAATGACCCAAATAAATTACTTCATGATATAATATTTGCTGGCATTTAGTTTAAGGTAATATTGCTGTAACTTTTCAAACACTTTTTCGAAATTTATATTGTGATGCTGTATACTACAGCCAAAAACTATTATTTCATCAATTTAAAGGAAAGCTTTTGCGTCTGGGCCACCTAATACTAAAGCTAGCATTCTCTCTGTGAAAACTTTTAGATGAGGCTTTTAAAGTGAAAATGACCAGTAGGTGTTGAAAATACTGTTAAGGGTCTTGATTTTTTCTTTAAAGGTAATAGTTGAAATGAGCTTTTCATATCGAGAGTTTAAAAGTGACGTGCTCTTCCAAGCATGTCTAATATATATTCAATTCTTGTCAGTGGGAATTTTTCATTATCAATTTTAGTATTAAGTTTTCTGAAAAAACCTTTTTGGTACTATCAGTAGTTTTTTTTAGTGCTAGCAGTAGTGGCGAATTATGATTCTATTATATCGCTTGATAGAAAATCGGATACTTGTGTATTTATTATGTCATGGTGTGCATGTGGTAAGCGATACATATTATTGTATACAGGTGACTCATCTATAGTTTGGATATTTTGCGTATAAAAGTTGTTTGTGGTACATGGCTCATTTTGTAAGTGAAAAAAGATTGATATTTTTAAAAAATTTTTAGTACATCTTAGTTCGCATAATTATTTTTCTTTTCAATCTTTAAAGTTGGCATTAATTCTTTAAATATGGAATCTGAATGTGGAAAATTTGTTGTTCTTAAAATGTGGATAATTTTATATTCTCTTCAGTTGTATTTAGTATTTTGACATGTCGTACTCCTTTTAAAGGAATTATTGAAATATTGTACAAACAAAAACTGCAGGCAGAACTTCCATACTATATATCACGCTGTCTTCTTCTATAATTATGTTTATTGGATGAATTGACTCAGAACGAGTGGGTAACATTATCCTGACAGGATCGCCATGTAATATACCTATTATATATGGCAGAATCGGCATGTGAGAAGCCTGAAGCTAGGAGTCTAATAAGTCTAAAGCTAGGAGCGAACAGATGCGAATAGTTACCAAATCTTTATACAGCGGGGAAGGGCGCTAGAATCTGCCCTTTATTCAACAATTCGAGTTGTTATATCATTATTTTCCATTGGATTCCCATTAGATTTCCTTAAGTCCTTAAGTAGCAAAAAATAATTGGACCCGCCAATCGATGGACTTCTCATTTTGCCGCATAAATCCATATGAAATGTTTACCTGTGTAGCTCCGGATTTTGGAAATAGAGTTCTATGCTGCTTGCCATATGCACAGCCTTCACAAAATGGTCGTTCGTTTGGTATATCCGCAGCATTCAAATTGTTCAACATTTTGTTTGCACACATTTCTCTGAGCACTTTGAAGTTTGGAAGTCGTTCATGCCATGTCATTGCAGATTCAGATGTCAAAACGTGTACTGAATGTATTGATGTTGGCTTTAAAATCATTCGATACAACCTGCTTTCATTTTTGCCTTCTGCTAAAGTCTCGTTGTCTTTCATAAAACATACGTGTTTTCCTCCTGCTTCGAAAATCACTGTGACACAACGGACACTGTGATGGAAACGAAATTTTTATCAAGATCTGGAACTAAAAGTACATCTTTAATAATATGTAACGTGTCTGATTTCCAAAAACCTGAATATCTCCCTTTCCAAGTACTTGCAAGCGTTAGTCTCCACTTTTCACAAATGCTGCTTCATTTGATGATGCTTTAAAATTTGTAAAAATGTCTCTCTGGAAGGACATGTGATCTGTTGCGCCTGAATCTGCGTAGAAAATATTTTCTATTTTATTTGAGTTCGTCGACGTGTTCAGATTGAATTAAAAATGAGCTATCAGCTGTTTTTTCGTTTCGACATTTATTTTGTGATGCTTCTTCTTCTCGTTTGATGTCTTTCACTTCCCTTTGAAGCGAAAGGGAATGAACTTCACTTTTTCTGCTTTCATTATTCTTCTGATCTCTTTGGCGCTTACGACATTCTCTTGCCCAATGACCAGGCTTTCCACAGTAGTTGCACTTACCATTTCATTTTGGATTTGTTTTGTTGTTGGCTTTGCCATTCGTCACAGAGTAAACTGCAGCTGTGTTATTTCCATTAAGTTCACTATGAGATCGTGACGTCATGAGAGTTTCTTCATTAACAAGGTGCTCTGTTAAGCGTTCAATATTTTGCTTGTCTCTCGGTACTGCGTACTAAGCTGTACGAACATGGTGAAACCTTTGTGGTAAACTGCTTAAGATTTTGGCGATGATCATAGGCTGCTTTTGTTCTAAGTGTCTTTGAGTCTTTGCGATATGGATGTTATGTTTGCTACAAAATTAAGAACTGGTTCATTATTTATTATTTTTATGCTCTTTTCAGTTCGCTCTTTTCAGCATGTATTGCTTTTAGCTTCGACCACATTTCAGCAACTGTAGTGCAATCAGTGAGGTACTTAAGTTGCTCCAACTCGATCCCTCGCATTATAAAAGCTTGTGCTTCTGCATCCTTCTCATCCCATTGCAAAAAGTTTTCTGGTGTTCTTCCTAACGTGCCCAAAATGTACGCTTTGAGCTTGTTTTCGGCCATATAGATTTCCATCTGACGTCGCCATAGCTGGTAGTTCTGCCCATTGAATCGATGTATGTGGTAAATTCTTGATTCACTCATGCTTGTTTCAGTACTGTCCTGAAGCTCAGCTGCGTTCTCGGATCTATTAAAACAAATGTTATTGATGAGGCTCTCGATGAAATCTGCGACGATTTGACGCGGAGTCAAATGAATTCTCTCCTGAGGTTCGGTTGCTGTTTTCCATATGATTCAGAAAACTTTTCGTACGATAACCGCTGCGTGGCACTCTGGGCCCATAACCTTTTAATATAAGACGGATTCTAAAAATGGTGTTACAAATCGAATGCGCAATTATCCAGCAGCCAAAGAAAAAAAAAACGAATCACAAATGATTTTAAACGTGAATATATTTACTTATGATGTACATAATAAAGTCGTATAAAATTAGTTGATGAACAGTACTCAGAAAACGTAACCTGTGCTGAAGGCGGAAATAGTAAGAAAGAAGGAACGTGTAAAGTGCAAGAAGGAAATAAATGTCAAAAGGAATGAGAATAGCATTGGGTTGCCAGATAACTAAACTCTCAATATAGAAAATGATTTCTTAACACTATTGTATAAGTCGCAAGTTATAAAAATATGTCAATACTGGGCGTGACGGTAAAAAATAACCCGGCCCTTTGTGTGTGGTGTTTAACGTTGGTTTCTGCAATCTTCCTGTGAAATTGAATGATTTTTGCTTAATTGTAGGCTTAGCAGTAGTATTATGATCCTCATGTTTGCACACACATTATTATGGACCCCATATTCATTTCTGCCAATTTATATTTCGATAGCATCAATACGAGTATTAGGTAGGCTAATTTTAATTTTAGATCAGAAAGTGCCTTATATCAAAAGTGGGCGTGTCTTTTCTCTGATCAACTTACCTTCTTGCAGTTAGCTTTATAATGTCCATATATTGCTTCTTGTAAAATTTCGTCCATAAATCTCTTAGGCCCGGATTCACAGTCATTGGTTAACAATTAGTTAGCTAAAATGATGACTAAAGTTTAACGAATATTTCATATTCACAGTGCTTTAGTTAACTAAAACAATGAATGAAGAAAAAATATGGTAACACACTTCAATTTGTGGATTGTTTTTGGTAACACTGTTCAAAAACATATATTTTCTGTTTACATTTATTTCAATCATTTGAGTTTGAAAATGGAAACCGTTCGTGCTTCGAATTTCAGCATTGATGAAATTAATATGTTAATTAAATTAGTTGAAAAATACGAGGGCGGATTGATATTGAAGCTACCTTAGTAGGAAAAAAACATTTTTTTTTTTCAAAAACCATTTATTTCTCAACATAGTCTCCTTTTACTTCGACACACTTAGTAAGACGATATTCCAACTTTTTTATACTATCTGAATAATACGATTTCGGGAACCTCTCAAAATACGCGTTAGTTTCGGTAATCACTTCTTCGTTTGAGATTAATCTTTTTCCTGCGAGCCATTTTTTCAAGTTTGGAAACAGGAAAAAGTCACTAGGAGCTAAATCTGGACTATAAGGTGGATGATTAACCAATTCGAAGTGTATTTCCCGTAATTTTAGCATCGTATCTAATGCTGTGTGAACTGGTGCGTTGTCTTGAAGAAAGAGCATATTTTTCTTCTTTAAATGTGGCCGTTTTTTCGTTGATTGCATCAATCAATTGATCCAATAATGCACGATAATACTTTCCTGTGATTGTGGATCCTTTTTCAAGATAATCGATGAGCAATATTCCGTGTGCATCCCAAAATACAGTGGCCATAACCTTGCCGGCCGATTTCACTGCCTTCGCCTTCTTCGGAGCACTTCCACCAGCTTCCACCCATTGTTTCGATTGATTTTTGGTTTCAGATGTGTAGTGGTGACCCATGTTTCATCAACAGTTATTAATCGACGCCAAAAATCAACAGGATTACGCTTTACCATGTCCAAACACCGCTGTGAAGTGGTCTGTCGAACTCGTTTTTGTTCGACACTGAGCAAACGCGGCACCCATCTTGCCGATAGCTTTTTCATATGCAAATGTTCATGCAAAATGTTGAACACACGTTCATATGATATGTATACCATTTCAACAATCTCACGCAACTTGACTCGGCGATCATTCGTAACGATATCGAGGATTTTTTTGATATTTTCTTCAGTAACCACCTCTTTTAGCCCTCCTGTTGATGGTATTGTTGCAGTGCTTGTTTGGCCGCGTTTAAATTCAGCAATCCAATATTTTACCATATAATCTGAAGGAGCAGACTCACCGTAATGTTTATCGAGCTTTTCTTTTGTCTCTTTCGCCGTTTTCCCTTTCAAATAATAGTGTTTAATCACTGCACGAAATTCGCTTTTTCCCATTTTGCAAGAAACACAAAAGTTGCTTACTTCAAACGACTACAACAAATAAACTAATCAATGAATTTGGGTGAAATTTTAACAGCTGATGTTTGACAGATCGCAATTTCTAAAAAAAAAAGTTTTTTTGTTTGTGCTGCTATCTAGTGCTTCAATATCAATCCGCCCTCGTATAAATAAGCGCTATATGATGTGACACCAACACGATAACTCTCGAAACAATAGCCTAAGATACGACAAAACAGCCGCATTCATTCATTGCATGCAGCCTGTAGCGTAATACCGTGTGTTATTGAACGCATTTGCTCCGGCAACAGAGCGATATTCCTAGGAGTAGTTGTTTGAAAAATTAATTCAAACCACAGCTGAAATATATGTATCTACCAATTAGTTTTGCCTTATATATGAAGTCGTATACATTGCAAAATTTGCCACGCCACTTCCTTACACAAACGAAACTTGTCACGAAAATCTTTGGCATCATATTCTTGGAAAAAATGAGGTCGATTTCTAATAATTTTCTCCCAACGATCAAAACAACATTTCAAATGTTTTCAATGTCTTCATCACTTTCAATATCAGAATCAAAATTTCCGCGAGAAATTTTTGTATTTACCACAAACATAAATGTGGATTCAATTCTTTAAGCATCAGCTGTTGTTTAACTATTAGTTAACCGACAGCATGGTTAACTAAACACTTAACATAAAATATTATTGGTTAAACCTTTGTCATTGGTTAACCAATGACTGTGAATCCGGGCCTTATAGATCTTAAATTATGAATATTTGTTAATAGTGGGCGTGGCACCTAATATATACTGCCCTTTCTTACATAGTGTTTAGTAGGACCCATATCTACATAACTACCAAATTGTGTCACTAAAATATAGTCATTTTAAAAAAGACGAAAAAAGTTCCTTATATGGGAGGTAGGCGTGGTCTTTGTCCAAATCGGTCCATTTGGCAATCTGGTTCTGTATCTTTGTCCAGACTATACTTTTGCAAAATTCCATTAAGATAACTTTAACGGTGTAGAAAAAGGATCCCACGGACGGACAGAGAAAATCAATATTTTTTAATGTGATTCTAATCATATCTGTACATATAAGCCCATACTTACCACACCTCTGGGAAGCTACAACCCCTCTCAAAAGCACAAAATTAGTAAACTCTTTTTACCTTTTTTAAAGGTAAAGGGTATAAACAGCGATATGGGTAACTTGTGGGAAAAATAAGAAAACTCCATGGTGATTAACAACTGGAACGGAACTAATTCTAGTTTATTTATAATAATAATCATCGTAATAATATTTATTATATTGTATGTAGCTTATAAAATAAATAACTACAAAAAACTTATATAAATAAGCGAGTAAGCCAACTAGCAAACGCATAGAAAAAGAAACAAGGTAATTTAATGGAGGATTTAGTTAGGATAAATAATGACTTAAGAGGTATACTAGAAACTTTTGCGAAAAATCAGAAAAGAAGGTTTAGAAATAAAAAGGAACACTACGCTGGAATTATTAACTATCGTAGAAGATATTTATGAAAGAAAGATAAAACCTCTCTAACAGTTATTAGAGCAAAAACTCTATTGTATATAATTGAAGACAAATTATCACCTTAAAACACAATGGCAGCCATACCAAGGCTAAAGACATAGAAAACAACTTGCAACATTCATAAGTACTATAAGTTTTTCAATGATAGGTTTATAGGACGAAGCAAAGACTCTTATGTTAGTATAAATATTCTACATCAAGACAGAGCAACGACTGCTATTAATTCTTCCGAAATCCCATTTGATGAGTTAAAAAATAGACTAGAGAAAGTTCACAAAGCTACTCACACTCTAAGACAACTCCAGACGTCACTTAATATCTGTACACAGCATATTATCAGTATAACTGAATATAGAGACAACATTTTAGATATAATCTATGACCTAACAGACTTACAGATATATGAATTATCAAACCCATCGATATACGCAAAAAAGACTGTAACGCAGAAATACCGTCAAACTATATTTGCCTGGGCCCAGAATTTCTTATAAAATATTTAAAAAAATTTTATTATGAAACCTTCATCCTCACTGTATGTATAGCAAATGTGGAACATTTTATAGCCATAAACACAAAATTAACACAAAACAAATTGTAGTGTACTCGCTACATAATAGTATTAAGCAAAACATAAACAAAATGTAAACAAATGCAAACCCAAGAATTTGTAACAGTTGCGCATAAACGCTGCGTTGCAAGTAAAGCGCTCGCGAGACGGCAGCGCACCTGGCTATAATTTATTTCAAGTGCGCTGCCCGTACTTTGCCTTATTTGATATGCAGCACTATGGCTTGGAACTATACTGCTTAGATCAGCAAAAGTTACCAAATTTATTTGTGCGTTTGCTATTGAACCATTGGAAGCTCATTGGAAACCTAATGGGAATCCAATGGAAAACAATGTTATAAAAACTCGAATTGTTGAATAAAGGGCAGATTCTAGCGACATTCCACGCTGTATAAAGATTTGGTAACTATTCGCATCTGTTCGCTCCTAGCTTTAGACTTATTAGACTCCTAGCTTCAGGCTTATCACATGCCGATTCTGCCATATATAATAGGTATATTACATGGCGATCCTGTCAGGATAATGTTACCCGCTCGTTCTGAGTCAATTCATCCAGTAAACATAATTATAGAAGAAGACAGCGTGATATATAGTATTGAAGTTCTGCCTGCAGTTTTTGTTTGTACAATATTTCAATAATTCCTTTAAAAGGAGTACGACATGTCAAAATACTAAATACAACTGAAGAGAATATACAATTATCCACATTTTAAGACCAACAAATTTTCCACATTCAGATTCAAGATTTAAAAAATTAATGTCAACGTTAAAGATTGAAAAGAAAAATAAGTTATGTACTAAAAATTTTTTAAAAATATCAAACTTTTTTCACTTACAAAATGAGCCATGTACCACAAACAACTTTTATACGCAAAATATCCAAACTATAGATGAGTCACCTGTATACAATAATATGTATCGCTTACCACATGCACACCATGACATAATAAATACACAAGTATCCGATTTTCTATCAAGCGATATAATAGAATCATAATTCGCCACTACTGCTAGCACTAAAAAAAACTACTGATAGTACCAAAAAGGTTTTTTCAGAAAACTTAATACTAAAATTGATCATGAAAAATTCCCTCTGACAAGAATTGAATATATATTAGACATGCTTAGAAGAGCACGTCACTTTTAAATTCTCGATATGAAAAGCTCATTTCAACTATTACCTTTAAAGAAAAAATCAAGACCCTTAACAGTATTTTCAACACCTACTGGTCATTTTCACTTTAAAAGCCTCATCTAAAAGATTTCAGAGAGAGAATGTTAGCTTTAGCATTAGGTGGCCCAGAAGCAAAAGCTTTCCTTTAAATTGATTAAATAATAGTTTTTGGCTGTAGTATACAGCATCACAATATAAATTTCGAAAAAGTGTTTGAAAAGTTACAGCAATATTACCTTAAACTAAATGCTAGCAAATATTATATCATGAAGTAATTTATTTGGGTCATTTAATAACTGGCCAAAGTATTAAATAAGGCCAAACAAATATACAACCTTACAAAACTAATCTGTTCCCAAAAGTTCTAATGATGTTTGGCGATTCGTGGCATTCTATAATTATTATCGTAGATTTGTACCAAACCTCGCTAGTATTACAAAGTGTCTAAACGCCTAATTGAAGAAAAACTAGACATTTGATTGGACACATGATTGTCAGAATTCATTTGAAACACTTAAATCAAAGTTGATAAACCCTCCGATATTACAATATCCAAATTACAACAAAGAATTTGAGTTGACCGCAGATACTTCAAATTTCGGACTAGGAGCATTACTTTCATAAGGAGAAATCGGTTAAGATTTACCAATATCCTATGCTAGTTTATCTTTAAACAAGCATGATGTAATCTTTAAACAAGCATGAGTTAAAAAGAACTATTCCCGATACATTGCGGGATACAATTTTTCCGTCTATAACTATTTAGGGTGATAATAGACCCTAGGCCTCTTATTTCTTTGTTTTCGCACAAAAATACATCTGCGAAACCCACACAAATTCGTTTAGATTTTGCTGATTATCACTTTGATATAATTTATAAGAAAGGAAAGATGAACACCAACGCTGACGCAGTTTTCCTCATAGACATAAACTTTTACACACTCAAAGTTATGAATTAAAAAAAAGAAGATGACGAGAGCAAGATACTTGCTATAACAACGGGTATGTTAAAAAGCGAGCAAGAGCAGACACGCGCAGACTCAGTAAATCCTAATCAACTTTACATTTGGGAAAGTCCACCTCTCTCTGATATTAAATATATAAGACGTCTAAAATTTGAGATTTATTATTTTTTTTTTAAGCAATTCATATTTATTGTAACAACTCATATGGAGACTAACAATAAGCAAATATATCTTAAAACTAGACAACAATGTATCACTGCTCCTTACCACTGTATGGAGAAGATATTAGTGAACACTTATTATTTTAGAAAAACAATAAAAAATAAAAATAAAAGTAATTATAGAAATTAGTAATGATGGCTTATTAAATAATAGTTTACAATGGTGATAAGTCTGCTCTCTTCAAGCGGGTCGTGGGCTTGTTTGTAGTAAATTCCTAGCTAGTATATTGGGGTGGTTCGATAATTTCAGTTGGTACTTCTTTTTGACATCTGAATGCTTCTGACCTATTAGAGGCACACCTAGATCTCGGTGAATGTTTAGGTTTTTCATGAACCACGGTGCACCAGTAATCGTGCGTAGTATTTTAGACTTGGTCCTTTGCAACAGTTCGGTGTTTGATGTTTTTGCTTCTCCCCACAGCTGAATTCCATATGTCCAGATGGGTACTATTATGGCTTTGTATAAGAGTACTTTGTAGTCAAGGCTTAGTTTTGAGTTTGAATTTAAAGGCCAGTTAAGACTTGCAGCTTTTAGTTTGATGTGCGCTCTTTTCTTTTCTATGTGTGTTCTCCAGGTAAGGCATCTGTCGAGGTGAATGCCGAAATATTTCACTTCTGTCTCCTGTGGGATAGTTTTGTTGTTTAGTATGATTGGAGGACACGGGTGTTTGTTGAGTGTAAATGTTATGTGTGTGCTTTTTTGTTCATTTACTGCGATGCGCCAGTTCAAAAGCCAATTTTCAACCACGTGTAAATGTTCGTTGAGATCACGCGATGCTATTTGACGGTGCTTGTGGCAAGTTAAAATCGCAGTGTCATCGGCAAAAGTTGAAGTGAGCAGATATTTGTTTGTTGGTAAATCTGAGGTGTATAGTGTGTACAGTATCGGTCCAAGAACGCTTCCTTGAAGTACTCCAGCTAATATATTCATTTCTGGTGAAAAGTAATCTTCACATTTGACTTGAAATCGCCTACCCTTTAAGTATGATTCCAGGATACTATGAAAATTTGAAAGCAGAAGTTTTCTTACCTTATATACGAGGCCCTCGTGCCACACTTTGTCAAAGGCGTGTGCGACATCGAGGAACACTGCAGAGCAGTATTGTTTCTCCTCGAACACCTTTCTGATTTGGGGCACTGGTCGGTGTACTCGTTCAATAGTCCCATGCTTTTTTCGAAAGCCAAACTGGTGGTTAGGAGATACTTTATTCTGTACCAGATATGGGGTTAATTTTGATAGCAATAATCTTTCGAATAGTTTCGAGACGACGGATAACAGGCTTATTGGTCTGTATGACGAGACTTGCGTTGGAGCTTCGCCAGGTTTGGGTATCATGATTACGTGGGACAGTTTCCAAACTTGAGGAAAGTAACCTTGTCTAAGAATTGTGTTAAATAATATTGTTAAATGCTTTACTGCAAGCGGAGGTAGCTCCATCAACATTTTTGTGGTTAGCAGATCGTGCCCTGCCGCTTTCTTTTTATCTAAATGAGTTGAGATAAAATGCCACACTTCTTTAGGCCTCAACCGTAGGTCCATCTGGGGAATTAGGTTGTTTAATGTTGGTATTTTAAAGTTGTTACTAGGAGGATTTGGTTGGAATGCGATTTTAAGATGTTGAGCAAAAGCTTGCCCTTTCTCCTAATTGCTTCTTGCCCATCTTCCGTCTATAAGTCTTATAGGCGAGTCCGATTCTGTAGGTTTATTCATGTATTTGACTGCCTTCCATAAGGAGTAGTTTGTGGATTCAAGGGGGTTCAGGTGCGAGATGTAGGCCTGTATACCTCTTTCAGTTTCCTCGCGCAATTCGCAGTTTGTTTTTGGCTGTCGTGAATTTTTGCGTTAGCGCTGGTGACCTGTGCTTTTGCCACAATCGTCTGAGCCGTCTCTTTGCCGTTATCAGTCTTTCAATTTCGAATGATGTTGAGCATAATGATTTGCGTGGGATTCGGCCGTTGGGGGGTGAAGCGGGGATTGCTGATGATACCAGTCTGCAGTGGAATGATTGTACTGCGGAATCTAATTCATCCGGGCTTTTAAGACTACAATTATCAGGAAAGTGACTGGAAATATATTTACGGAATTTTAACCAATTTGTTTTACCTATTACTAATCGAAAAGGATGGTTTGCGTCTTCTGGGTATTTCCTTAGGTGCATTATAACTGGGGAATGATCTGAATTTAGTTCAAAGCATGATTCCGAAGACAGACGTTTCTAGTAAGTCCGAGATCTAGTAAGTCCGAGATCTTCCGTTGATCCGTAGGCCAGTAAGTGGGTTTACCAGAAGACACATAAGCAATTTTGTTACGCCGATTCGTCAAGGCGTAGTATAACTGTTTACCCTTGGGATTTATAAGGCGTGAGCCCCATTGCGTATGTTTAGCGTTGTAATCACCGGCTGCTATAAATTTTTCTCCCAACGACTTGAAAAAGTTTCATACTGAGCTATTGTGACAACATTGCAGGCAGATGGAGGTCGCTTGGAGATATTCCTTGTAGTAGTTTTCTAGTGAGTGGTGTTTTATGTGGTCTTTTATGAGTATGCCTGTCCCACCTCGAGCTTTGCCATCCGGATGCAACGTTTTGTAGAACTTATAACTTTTTATTTAAAAATTGTGATTCAGAGTAAGGTGAGTTTCAGAAATGAGTAATATGTCTATTTTGCTGTTAATAAGGAAATTTTGCACTTCAAGTTGGTGCTGACAAATACCGTTCGCGTTCCAATGACAAATTTTTAGCGTATTCATTTGTTTGCAAGTATGGATTTTAAAAGTTGATTTTGACTATTTATTAGCTCTTGCATCATTGATTGCATTGAGGACATGAACTGTGTCATACATTGCGTTAAGGTTAAGAGCACTGCCTCTAGATTTTGCGATTGTTTATTGGTATTTGAATTTTCAGCGAAATTTGATTTCAGTGCATTAGAGTAACTCATGGCAGGTGGAGCATGTTTGTCGCTGAAGGTAGTCGGGATTTGGTGTAGAGGCGCTACGTAAGTAACTTCGTGTCGACCTCTATCCTTCTGTTGGCGCATTTTATTTTTCAGCTCAGCATACACTGGGCAACATGTATAGTTTGCTGTATGACTTCCGCTGCAATTATTGCATTTTTTAGTAAGAACATATTCTTTTTTTTTATCGACCGCACAGGCAGAGGATGGGTGGACGTCACCGCACCAACGCAAATTGGGCGTAGAGTGCAATATGATTTGGTATGACCAAACTCCTGGCAGTTTGTGCATTGTACAGGGCCGTTGCGTTTGTGGGGTTCTTCAACTGAAATTCGGTGGTGCAAGAAGGTATCGCATATTATAGATTAGACGCAGCTTTCTTGATTCTGGTTCAAGCTCCACTCGGAACATTGGTTCTGGGATATTATTCTTATTTTTTATGTTAAATATGGATTTTGGGTTAAAACAGGCTTTGATCAGTGCTTCTTTCATCTCAGATTGGTCGACATCTGATTCTATTCCTTTCAATACGACAATCAAACCTTTACTGCTTTTCAGTTGATACGTATAATAGTTTTTTACTACTGTCAAGGTAGTTGATTGCCAAGCGATAATTTTTGACAGTATAGATCTGAATTTTTGTTTCGTGTAGACCTAGACCCTTCTTTAGTACAACTATATGGATGTTCTTTTGCCCTATCAAGCTAGATAGTCTAGAGACCTGCATATTAGAGCTGCGTTCGCGCAGATAAATTGGGGGAGGTTTGACTTCTTTAAGTATTTCTGTACCTTCATTTTTTTGGTCTGGATCTGCCACATTATCGGCAAGCAAGGCAAACCGATTTTGGCTCGGTACTGTGTTGGTGCATGCTTCATATTTATTTCGATTATACATTTTTTTTCGGTTTCTTGCCATGTTTTTGAACGGGCTTAGCTTTCGATTAATATTTATATAGCGGTCCATGCCATGCTTAATGTTGTTGGTTAATGCTTTGTTGGTGGCTGTACCGGTTAATGTGTTTGTTGTGGAGAGAGCAGATAGTGAATTAGCGCGTAGGCGCTGAATATCATCTGTTTTTGAAACTATGCTGATTGCTTTACTGTTTAGTGTAAGCTGAGCTTTCGTCACCAAACGTTCGGGCGACTACTCAAGCATCAAATTGTCTGTGTCGTTAGAGAGCATCAGATCTTTGCTCACATTGTAAGATGCGTTATCTGCCTTAGCGAGCTTACGCTCTGGTTGGCTAGAGCGTAATGTGCTCATAATCACACACTCTCAGCTATTTTTTGTTTACAGTTTATGGTTATTTTTATGTGTCGATTTTTCGTTTCAATTCTTACTCGAAGCTCCTTTTATTTATTTTAGTTTTTTGTAAAATTTTTTATTTTTTATTTTTTTAGAGTCTCTGTCTCAGATTTAATTAAATATTGATTGCCAGATTTGGCTTATCACCTTATCGCACTTGATTTGAACAAAATTTTTTTTAAATATTCTAAATATTCCGGAGCCTGAAAAAAAACACATCCGCTCACTTTGAAATATATACGAGTATACAGAAATTTGAAATAGCGAACAATATAAATTTGGCCAACAATAATATAAACATCGATATCGATTATAAAAAATTAGAATCCAATTCAGTGAAAATTTTGTTTCGAAATTCGATTCAACAGAACATAATCTGAAATCTGGAAGATCCAATGATAATGAGGATTTCGGTTTTGGAGAAGTTGACATCACGTAAGCGAAAAGAAAATACAAAAACTATAGCGCAAATCAAATATCAGGTATTTAGAGAGTTCTACAACAAATATATGAATACAAAATGTTCGCTAATAAATATTATAATATATAGAAGTCCTCAGAAAATAGTAGATGATATTGTTAAATATAAATTAATACATGAATATCATACAGAGAATTATGAAGGTCATTTCGTTATCAGAAAAACTTTTAAAATTAAAACAAAAATTTATTTGGAAAGACATGCGCAAAATGGTTCGCAACTTCATAAACAATTGTTAATTATATGCAAAAAATAAAATGACCTCGCATATTATAGAAAAATTGACAATACGACACTCCAAGACCGAGCTTTGAAATAATAACAATAGATACTGTTGGTCCTCTACATATATTAGATGGATATAGATAAATTTTAACAATGCAATGTAATTTAACCAAATTTCTAATAGCTCACCCCATTGAGTCAAGAGATGCAAGAACCATTGCATCAACTTAAGTAAACGAACTCATTCTTAGATATGGTTGCTTCAAAGTGTCGAAATCAGATATGGGCACAGAATTTATAAATGAATTAATGAAAAAGATTTGCGATCAACTAAAAATAAATCAAGTATTCTCTACACCATATCACCATGAAACATTAGGCACTGTTGAATGCAATCGCAGAGTCTAAAATGAATTTCTAATAAACTTTATGAATGAAAATCAATGGCATGTGTGGATACCATATTACATTCGAGTATCATACGACTCCACAAGTCGACACAAACTATAGTCCGTATGAGCAAAAACTTGCGTCTGTATGTACAGCCACTAGCCACTATTAACGACAATTCACAGTTTAAAATTATAATGATTACTGTACTGAGATCTAGGTTAAAATCAGCATTAGATAGAGCTAGAAAACTCATAGAAGTAACTAAAATACATTGGAAGTATAAGACAGATCCATTAGCCAGGCCTGCTAAACTAAAAATAGGAGATTTAACATTAATACAAAATAATGCTAAGACAAAGATGGATTCACCGCATCTATTACCATATATAATATAGGATATAATAGGAGTTAATCTAGTGGGTTACGTAGGTTTTCGTGGCAGTCAGTCTACAGACCAAGTCACTCAGACCACTACGGGGTCATTGCAATACCACCGCGTAATACTGCACCTCTACTTTTGCTCGTCAACCCATTTTGAAGCCCTAATAAAGCGCATGATTTGTTTGACTTTCGCGCCGGACACTTCCGTAAGAGATCTGAAAGCGTATTTGCCTAAAGAGCCCGATCTGCTTCTGTCTAGTGCCGGGCACCCACGGAAGAGATGTTCCACAGTCTCCTCTTCTTTTTCATTCCAACAGCTTCTGCAGAATTCATGAGAGAATACTACCAGCCTGAGAGTATGTATGCCGAACAGGCAATGATTGGTTCTACAAGCCACGATCTTAGATATATCTTCTCTAGATAGGCCTAGCAAGCCTCTAATATTTTTTCCTATCAAGGTTCGAACACATTAGCTTAGTTGTTAAGGAAGTGCCGTCGTCTGCCTAAAACCTATTGGAATTACGCACGACGCTATCCTTCAACATTAGTTTACAGGTGGCAATTGCAAGCCAACCTCGCATCTGTACGTACATAGAGGAAGTTTGGTACCCTGTCTGGCTAGCTCGTCAGCCCTACCCTTCAATAACCCTATTGAAGGGAGCTGCTATTAACAAAGCAGAGATGTACCCGGTATGGGTGTTTGACACTCTCGTCTAGACGGAAGTGTGTCTTGAAGTGCCTATAAAAGTTGAGATTAGATATAGAGTGGTCAACTAGGCACGATCGTCGAGTGGCCAGCCTACCGAATATTCCATAACGCCGTGCATTTCAGCCTTAGCGCTAATGCGGCGGCAACTTGTTTCCCTACCAGATCTAGTGTATGTACGTTGAGTATCACTTCTAATGCTTTAGTTAGAGTGGTCCTTAAAGCACTAGAAATGCACAGAAAAGCTGTTCTTTGGACCTTGCTCAGAAGCTTCAAATAGCTTTCGTTCTTGGTGGCTGGCCACCATATAAGTATTCTGTATAACAATAAAGGTCTGACTAAAGAAATGTAGAGCCAGTGCATAATTCAGTGGGCACCTAATTCCGACCGCTTTTTTAACAAGTGTAATCCGAAATCTTTCGGCAATATTGAGTTTCCAGGTAAATTTCCTGTCCAGTATTAGTCCAAAATATTTCACCATCTCCTTCAGCGGAATTTCCATACTTTTGTATATTAGCCGTAGGAGATCTATTTTACTTAGAGAAGGGGATTAATTCCATATTATCGGGATTTATTCATAGTCCCCCTTTTCCCGTCCAAAAAGTAAGCGTGGCCATATTAGCGCGCAAAATATCCATAAGAATGTTTGGATATTTCCTCTAGTCACAATTGCCACTTAAAATTAACTCGCACGCACATGTGAGGGTAAAAGTTATTTCGAAGTCGTTCTAACCCGACTTCAGCCTTCTTTGCTCTTTTTAGAGTAAATGTGATTTGCATACATTTTGATCTATTGACCATGCTTGGCCAGTCGGCCAACCAATTTTCTACTAATATCAGGTGATCTTTTAGAACACGCGAAGCGATTTTGGAATTTTGGTGAATGGTAAGGACAGCAGTGTCATCGGCGAAAATTGGTAGGCAGCTCTGAAGTATATACTATGGAAAGTACGGGACCTAGCATGTTTTCATGTGGTACTCCGGCTTTCTTCTAATCATTTTTAGAGTAAGCATTTTTATTCCTCTATTTCAGTTTTCTGTCATTCATATACGATTTTGTCAGATGCCTGCATCACATTTATTATTTCGATCACTATTTGATGAACCTGCTCTATTGAGTTATGGTGCTCTTGAAAGCCAAATTCTTTATGTGGAAATATGCGCTTTTCATTTAGTTCCGGAATGAGTTTTGCAAGAAAAATTATTTCTAAGAGTTTTGATTTGATAGTAGGATAATCGGTCTACAAAATACCGATTCGGATACATCTTTTACTGGTTCGATATTTTTGAAAGTTTGCAGGTATTGACATAGTATCGTCAGCGAAGCCATCCATTAAACAATGGGGTAAGCAAGATGGTCTCCATTTGGGGCAACTCCTTGAAGATTTTTCCAGCAATGAGGTAGTCTTCTGGGACTTTGTTAGGATAAAAACCGTCCTCCTACTTTTTTTTACGCTTTTTATATTTTTGATTTTAATTTAATAGGCGAGCATTTTTAATCTGACGATGAGACTATTAAGCTATTGTTGCTGTGAGGTGGGTTTGGGATAAAGACATTCCTTAAATGTTCGGAGAAAATAGCAGACGTTCCGTCATTGCTTTTTGCGCTCTTGCCGCTGGTTGTTCGAATGTGATTAATTCCGCGCACAGGTAACTTCATATTCCTGATACCTTTCCACAGAGAATAGCTGGAGAAAAATTTTGAATATACGTATCCAGACTGCGCTCTGATTCTTGACATATGGGTTTTCTCAGGTTTTTTCCGGCAATGGATAACTTCTGTTTTAGAAAAGTAGACCTGAATTTTTGCCATTATCGATCCATTTGCCATATCGTATCCTGCTTTTTTCAATTAGGAGAAGCTCAAATTCGAATAAAGTATTTGAGTGTCTAATATTATCACAGTTGTTGTCGGACTAATATGAAGAGTGAAGCAGAGCTAGTCTTAGGATAGTTGTAAATAGCTGCAGAAATGCTTCAATTTTTCATAATTTTTGAGATTGGGATTTAGAATGAGATGACGGCTGATGTATTTTCTGTATTTTAGCCAGTTAGTTGTAAGAGATGTGAGATCGAATGTAGGTCGTAACTGTTTAATGTCCTAATTACTAATCTATTAAACATGTTAAAAATTGGGTACCAAAATAACCTAGTTTCCTAGGAGCGAACTTTTTCAAGTAAACTCATCGAATTTTTAACCAGCGAGGTGGTACCGCTCTTACCACATGCGATTAGCCTTATTGTTTTGTTGCCTATTTATTTTGAACAGCGTAGAATTCCGCTGATCAGTTGGAATATCAAGTCCGGAGTCTTTATCTGATCACGGAATTCTGGTCCAGTACCAGTGCTGGCAGTGGGGGTCGTGGAGGCTTGGGAAGCCGGTCTCTCGTTTTGGCCAGCTGGGATGCTGCGGGGGAGAACCAATGTGGTCAGTGGGAGGGTTGCTGCTCGTATGATTGTCAAACACCCATGCCATAAAGAATGGGGGAACTGAATTTCTACACCGACGGTCCATCTCTGCTTTGTTAATAGCAGCTCCCTTCAATAGGGTTATTGAAGGGTAGGGCTGACGAGCTAGCCAGACAGGGTACCAACCTTCCTCTATGTACGTACAGATGCGAGGTTGGCTTGCAATTGCCACCTGTAAACTAATGTTGAAGGATAGCGTCGTGCGTGAGGCCACTAGGTCTTAGGCAGACGACGGCACTTTCTTAACGACTAAGCTAATGTGGTCGAACCTTGATAGGAAAAAATATTAGAGGCTTGCTAGGCCTATCGAGAGAAGATATATCTAAGGTCGTGGCTTGTAGAACCAATCATTGCCTGTTCGGCATACATACTCTCAGGCTGGTAGTATTCTCTCATGAATTCTGCAGAAGCTGTTGGAATGAAAAAGAAGAGGAGACTGTGGAACATCTCTTCCGTAGGTGCCCGGCACTAGACAGAAGCAGATCGGGCCCTTTAGGCAAATACGCTTTCAGATCTCTTACGGAAGTGTCCGGCGCGAAAGTCAAACAAATCATGCGCTTTATTAGGGCTTCAAAATGGGTTGACGACCAAAAGTAGAGGTGCAGTATTACGCGGTGGTATTGCAATGACCCCGTAGTGGTCTGAGTGACTTGGTCTGTAGACTGACTGCCACGAAAACCTACCTAACCCACTAGATTGACTCCTATTATATCCTATATTATATATGGTCCTAGATACGGTGAATCCATCTTTGTCTTAGCATTATTTTGTATTAATGTTAAATCTCCTATTGATATTCAGGCCTGGCTAATGGATCTGTCTTATACTTCCAATGTATTTTAGTTACTTCTACGAGTTTTCTAGCTCTATCTAATGCTGATTTTAACCTAGATCTCAGTACAGTAATCATTATAATTTTAAACTGTGAATTGTCGTTAATAGTGGCTAGTGGCTGTACATACAGACGCAAGTTTTTGCTCATACGGACTATAGTTTGTGTCGACTTGTGGAGTCGTATGATACTCGAATGTAATATGGTATCCACACATGCCATTGATTTGCATTCATAAAGTTTATCATCAACATTTAACATCAAAATACGCAAATCTTTTTCATTAATTCATTTATAAATTCTGTGCCCATATCTGATTTCGACACTTTGAAGCAACCATATCTAAGAATGAGTTCGTTTACTTAAGTTGATGCAATGGTTCTTGCATCTCTTGACTCAATGGGGTGAGCTATTAGAAATTTGGTTAAATTACATTGCATTGTTAAAATTTATCTATATCCATCTAATATATGTAGAGGACCAACAGTATCTATTGTTATTATTTCAAAGCTCGGTCTTGGAGTGTCAGTATTGTCAATTTTTCTATAATGTGCGAGGTCATTCTATTTTTTGCATATAATTAACAATTGTTTATGAAGTTGCGAACCATTTTGCGCATGTCTTTCCAAATAAATTTTTGTTTTAATTTTAAAAGTTTTTCTGATAACGAAATGACCTTCATAATTCTCTGTATGATATTCATGTATTAATTTATATTTTACAATATCATCTACTATTTTCTGAGGACTTCTATATATTTTTATATTTATTAGCGAACATTTTGTATTCATATATTTGTTGTAGAACTCTCTAAATACCTGATATTTGATTCTTTCAAACATGGCATCATTCATGACTAGCGCTATAGTTTTTGTATTTTCTTTTCGCTTACGTGATGTCAACTTCTCCAAAACCGAAATCCTCATTATCATTGGATGTTCCAGATTTCAGATTATGTTCTGCTGAATCGAATTTCGAAACAAAATTTTCACTGAATTGGATTCTAATTTTTTATAATCGATATCGATGTTTATATTATTGTTGGCCAAATTTATATTGTTCGCTATTTCAAATTTCTGTATATATATTTCAAAGTGAGCGGATGTGTTTTTTTTCGGGCTCCGTACCAACAACATTAAGCAAACTGCAAAACAGAATAGTTCGGCAATACAGACTGGCATGGACCGCTGTAGAAATATTAAGCGAAAGCTAAGTCCGTTTAAAAACATGGCAAAAAGCCGAAAAAAAATTTATAAACGAAATAAATATGAAGAATGCACCAACACAGTACCGAGCCAAAATCGCTTTGCCTTGCTTGCCGATAATGTGGCAGATCCAGACCAAAAAAATGAAGGTCCAGAAATACTTAAAGAAGTCAAACCTCCCCCAATTTATCTGCGCGAACGCAGCTCTAATATGCTGGTCTCTAGACTATCTAGCTTGATAGGGCAAAAGAACATCCATATAGTTGTACTAAAGAAGGGTCTAGGTCTACACGAAACAAAAATTCAGATCTATACTGTCAAAAATTATCGCTTGGCAATCAACTACCTTGAAAGTAGTAAAAAAACTTTTATACGTATCAACTGAAAAGCAGTAAAGGTTTGATTGTCGTATTAAAAGGAATAGAATCAGATGTCGACCAATCTGAGATGAAAGAAGCACTGATCGAAGCCGGTTTCAACCCAAAATCCATATTTAACATAAAAAATAAGAATAATATCCCACAACAAAAATAAGAATAATATCCCACAACTAATGTTCCGAGTGGAGCTTGCACCAGAATCAAGAAAGCTGCGTCTAATCTATAATATGCGATACCTTATTGCACCACCGAATTTCAATTGAAGAACCCCACAAACGCAACGGCCCTGTACAATGCACAAACTGCCAGGAGTTGGTCATACCAAATCATATTGCACCCTACGCCCCATTTGCGTTGCTTTTTATACTATATAAAAATTAATTACCTCATCAATAAATTGAAATGTATAAAAATAATCAGACAATATCAACAAAATGTCAATATCAGGCAGCTGCCATGACATTTTAAATTTCGGACTAAACAAACAATTAAAAATGATGTTCCAATTAAAACATGAAGTCCATGAAATCCTGTAGCAACAAAAAATGTAGACTCAAATACTGAATCTGCAATAGTAAAAGGAGCTTCAATATATTCGTATACTTGAAGAAATAAAATAAATTCCTAAAATAATATTAAAAAATAAACCTTGTGCAGTTTGTGAGTGATTATTATCTATTAATCTATGATGTGCTCATGTAATAGTTACTCCTGAAGCCAATAAATTGCTGAATTTAGTAGGGGGTTTTGAAATGGATTAAAAGCAATAATTCCTATTGGGGGTCAGTTTGACCCTAATTCAATTGATGGACTTAAGCTTCTGTGAAAAAAAGCTCAAAAAAATGAGACAAAAATAAAATTTCTGAAAAAATAAATAAAATTATACCTCAGCGTAATCCTATTGTTACATTATAGGTATGTAAGCCTTGAAAAGTTCCTTCTCGAGAGATATCTCGTCATCATTGAAATATTGTTAATGAAGTAATAATTAAACCTAAAATTAATAAAGATATATTATATTGATGAAATCATTTTACTATACCGGAAACAATTGTTATTGTTCCGATTGCGCCGGTTAAAGGTCATGGGCTGTAATCAACTAAATGAAAAGGATGGTTAGAGTGTGTAGACATTAGGCAAAAATATTTTAACATTTTAATTTATTTCTCTAGAATAAAGAGTTCTTAAAACTGCAAATACACCTGATTGAACAATAGAAACAGCTGATTCAAGTATTAATAAAATAATTTGTCTGATTAATCTGAGAGGGCATAAATCAATATAATGGAGGAATTATTAATAGTCCCAGAAAGGTACTTATTCATTTTAAAGATAAGTTGAATAAAGAAGATGAAGGGTCGAATACAGAAAATAAATTAGTTATCATTTTCAATTTTTAGAAATAATTGATTTATTATTAATTTTTGATAATTTAGGTGCAACATGAAGAGTTGAATAATAATTTATTATATTAAATATAATAAAAATTATTGAAAATAATAAAAATAAACTTAATCATCTAATAGGGTGTATTTGAGAAATTAAAAAATATTAATTAAATATTAATAATTTTAGTTTGACAAACTAATGTTATATTTTAACTAATTTTTTCATTAAGAGTGTAACGACTCTATTTCGCTGGGGTAAAAACTCAGTGGGTTTCAGGGTCGCTTACAGAAATTGATCGCAGTTGTATTAGTTTTGTTGTGATTTTATTTTATTTCAAGAATTTATTCCAATGGTTTTCTTACTAGCTATACTTATACAAAAATACCTTACTCTTACCCTACTTTGTCTATGTATTAGCAGTAGTGTCTGGTGTTGCGTGCTAGTCTCCAGGGAGAGTCGGTCAAAACCATAAACTCCTGGCTCTGTCTGCGTTGCGTATATGTCCCAGGGAGAATCGGTCAAAACCATAAACTCCTGGCTCTGTCTCCGTTGCGTATGTGTCCCAGGGAGAATCGGTCAAAACCATAAACTCCTGGCTCTGTCTGCGTGGCGTATTTTCTTTACTGTCACTACTGGTGTCTCTAAGTAATTAGTACGTTGCGTAATGTTCGGATGATGCTGGAAGAAAGAGACCCACTGCCCGGGCCACTCCGCTTATAAAGCGACAGCTTGCCAACGGGATCAGTGCTTGTTGTTAGTGTGGTCCAGCTGCCCTTAGGCCACCTTCAATTTCTACTGGTCAACCACCTCGTAATACCTCTAGTTGTCCAGCAGTTCAGTATAACACTTTACGTTTCTGAGATCATTAAAATCTTTACGCTTATTGCTCAGATCGTCTGTGCGTAAATGTTTTGTTATACTTGTATGCTGTCTTTGTTGTTGCATTTAGCGTGGGAGGTGGTTACTTTTTGTTAGGTTGTGGGAGGTTGCATGCTGTGTATGAGTTCTGTGTTCGGAAAATACTTGTAGTATTTTCCGTCCTCACACTTCCTCCCTAGTTTGCGGACGGAAGAGAACGGATGCTTCTCCGCAGTATAGTACTACTCGGTACGGAGATCGTTGAAAGCGCAGGCGTTTCCTCTTGGCTGGGCTTTCCTTCAGAGTGGCTATCGTATCTGCCACTAGTGTGCTGGTAAGCCATCTGCCTTGGGTCCCCTGAGTTCGGCTATGTTGTGGAAGTGGAGGTTTTCCCCGGGTGTGGCATTCAGTGTTGGCGGTGTCCCCGTGTGCTTACGTTTAGTCTTCTCTGGTTTTTCACTGTCGGATGTGTATGACTTCCATCGTATCGCTGAGTCGCCTGTGATTGGCATCCGTTTCTCTGTTGGCGTTCTCCATGTAGCCCCGTTCCATTGTTTAATTTTTTTGCTGTGGTAGCTTTTGGAGTTACGTTTGTCTCTCTTGTCGTTGCTTCTGCTGTTGTTGGTGCACTCGATTGCACCCTGGTTGTCCCTTGATCTGTCGTTGTGTCTACGTGGTATGTCTCGGCTGTTTTTCACTGGTGCTGACCTAGTAGGTACGCTGATTGCTCTGATGGTAGGTCGCCATCGGTGTGCGACCTTCTTGCTCTGGGGGCTCTCGCGTCCTTTTTCCTAGGTCCTTGTGTTGATTCCTGGGAGGTCATTTTCTCTATGCCTTTGTGGGATACGTTGTCCGCTTTCGCTTGGCATAGTCCGTGGCAGGTGAATTCGTTTGCGTGAGTCATATTTGTTCCTGGAGGTGTGTGTCTTCGACTGCGTTGCTTTTCTGTGTATTCTTTGCTGTGCGTCTGTTGTTTATAATCTCTGACGTTGGTGTGCTTCTTGGAATGGGATGCATTGAAATGAGGGAGATTCTCAACACGAATTGTCGTGCACGTTGCAATTTCTCGGGGTTGCACAAACTGTTATGAGGTCCCAATGTGATCTCTTGATCACCGCATTTCAATGTTGGTCCCAGGCTTGTCATGAAGTCTATTCCCAGGAGCAGATCGTCACTGGAGTCCGGCATGACCAGCAGCTCTAGATTGCATGCCTTCTCTCCAAGCCTTACATTCGTCACACACGTCTCTCTGACTGTCCTACTAGTGCCGTCTGCCATGCGCACTCTAGTATGGGATTGTCCCAACTTGCTGGTGGAAGCGCGTAGCTTTCGTACTAGCTCTCTGCTCACAAAACTGTTAGTTGCACCTGTGTCCAGTGTCGCGGTGATGGTTTCTGTGCCTATGGAAACGGTGGCGCAGATTCGTTTCCCGACACAGTGCAATGCTTTTTCCAATTGTGAGGTTTGCGCCCGCACTCCCAACAAAACAATATCTGCGCACTGCGACATTGGCGAGCTATATGACCATTTTGGCCACAACGCCTGCAGGCTGTTCTGGGATCTATGGGTGCCGCTCTGCTCTGTAGCGTCACCTGACGGTTCCGTACCTCTCGTGGTGGACCTTCCTCTTTTCTCCGTTCTGTGGGCAGCATTGTTAGTAGTTCGCCTTCTCCCCGAATGCACTCCAAATCTCCGGCCATCTCTACCAGCTCTTGTAGCGATTCGAAGTCTCTACGGCGCACGTATAACTGGAATTGTGGCAGGCTGTTCTGGAAGATTCTTTCCAGTTTCTGCTCCTCTGAATAATCCACTTGCCGCATGAGATTCTGCAGTTCAACCACATACTGTTTGAACGCTTCTCTAGGTCTCTGGTAACGCTGTCGAATCCGGTCGTCGAGTTTCTCCATGTAGCGGGCCTGTAGGAAGAACTTAAGAAAGTCTCTCCTGTACGAGGTCCAATCGCGCCACGCACGATTGTTGTTCCTGTACCACATAAGTGCGCGCTCTCTCAACAGTTCTGGCATAGTACGCGGGAGGAAGCTCTCATTTATGTCGTACACTTCTGCTAATTCCTCGACTCGCTCTATAAATGCTAACGGATCGAGCCCTCCGTCAAAGTTGAGAGACCACTTCCTCACCTGGTCAACGATGACTGCGTATGGTGCAGCTACTCTGTGCGTTTGTTCCACGCCTGTTGGTGACGCAGCGCGATGCTGTGATGTTCTCCGAAACTCTGTATCCCATGCCTTTTGTATTGCACCTGTGAATGTCCCTGGCCTGTCCACTTCGCGGGTAACTATGGACGTAGCCAGCCTTGGTGACGTGCTCCTGACGTACATGGATTGTAGCTTCTCTGGACGGTTTTGCTGATCTTGAGTCAGGTCTGTCTCAGTGAAGAACTCTGATAGTCGCTTACGGAGCTCTTCCACGGTACCTGTAGCTTCCACACCGAATTCCTCGGCAAAAACCACCAGCTCCTAGTTGCGTAGCAAATACAACCAACTTGTTTTCACCATCCTGTGCTCGTCTTAGATGATGATGAAGACAATGGGAGAGTGCGTGTGTTTTAAGCTGGTGCTAATTCGGCACTCCTCTGCGTGACTGCGTAGATCGACGTAGTTCTCTGTCCCTCTGTGGATTTATTACCTAGGAGTTCTATTCGCTGAACTTCTATTTTTTTATTAGTCCCTGCTCGGGCGCCACTGTAACGACTCAATTTCGCTGGGGTAAAAACTCAGCGGGTTCCAGGGTCGCTTACAGAAATTGATCGCAGTTGTATTAGTTTTGTTGTGATTTTATTTTATTTCAAGAATTTATTCCAATGGTTTTCTTACTAGCTATACTTATACAAAAATACCTTACTGTTACCCTACTTTGTCTGTGTATTCGCAGTAGTGTCTGGTGTTGCGTGCTAGTCTCCAGGGAGAGTCGGTCAAAACCATAAACTCCTGGCTCTGTCTGCGTTGCGTATGTGTCCCAGGGAGAATCGGTCAAAACAATAAACTCCTGGCTCTGTCTCCGTTGCGTGTGTGTCCCAGGGAGAATCGGTCAAAACCATAAACTCCTGGCTCTGTCTGCGTTGCGTATGTGTCCCAGGGAGAATCGGTCAAAACCATAAACTCCTGGCTCTGTCTGCGTGGCGTATTTTATTTACTGTCACTACTGGTGTCTCTAAGTAATTAGTACGTTGCGTAATGTTCGGATGATGGTGGAAGAAAGAGACCCACTGCCCGGGCCACTCCGCTTATAAAGCGACAGCTTGCCAACGGGATCAGTGCTTGTTGTTAGTGTGGTCCAGTTGTCCTTGGGTCACCTTCAACTTCTACTGGTCAACCACCTTGTAATACCTCTAGTTGTCCAGCAGAGTTGTTGCCCGCAGTCAACGTGGTGGGACCGCTGCCGTTGGTTGTCGTGTGGGTGTTGTCGTCTTGTTGTTGTTGTAGACCTTGCACTCCGTCTGCTTACTGCTCTGCACTTACGATCTGTTAGCGTGTGTGTGGTGCGCTCTCGTCTTCCGCCTTCGGTTGCTATAGTGTTGTTGTTGTTAAATATTTGCTTGCGCTCCGCCTGCTTACTGCTCTGTGTTTTACGATCGGTTGGCGTGTTTCTGTTTCTCCGTGATCCGCCTTCGGTCGCTGTACTGTTGTTGTTGTTGTTAAAAATATTTATTTATACTCAGCCTGCTGAATGCCTTGTGCTTGCGATCGGTTGGCGTGTTTCTGTTTCTCCGTGTTCCGCCTTCGGTCGCTGTACTGTTGTTGTTGTTGTTATAAATATTTACTCCGCCTGCTGAATGTTTTGTGTTTGTTTCTCTCTCGTTTTTCTTCGTGTTCCACGTGCTTTCAGTCACTTATTGTTAGTTTATGTTAGTTATTACTCATTTAATATAATAATTAGTAGGAATTCTTTCAATAACAATAGGTATAAAACTGTAATTTGCGCCACAAATTTCTGAACATTGGCCATAAAATAAACCTACACGATTAATAAAGAAATTAGTTTGATTTAGGCGTCCAGGTGTTCCATCAACTTTTACCCCCAATGAAGGTGCAGTTCATGAGTGAATTACGTCTGCGGCTGTTACTAAAATTCGAATTTGTGAATTTATGGGGATAACAACTCGATTATCTACATCTAATAATCGAAAAATATTATTTCTTAATTCATTTGTAGGAATTATATATGAATCAAATTCTACATTAGAAAAATCTGAATATTCATAGCTTCAGTATCATTGATGACCAATTGTTTGTAAAGTAATCGAGGGTTCATTAATTTCATCTAAAAGATATAATAATCGTAAAGAAGGTAATGCAATAAAAAGTAAAATAATAGCAGGCAAAATTGTTCAAATAATTTCAATAGTTTGACCATGCAATAAATAACGGTTTGTATATTTATTAAAAAAAAGAATATAAATATTAAATATCTTACTATAATTGTAATTATTACTAAAATTAATAATGTATGTCATGAAAAAAAATTAGCTGTTCCAGTAAAGGCGAAGCTCTGTCTTGAATTCCTAGATTAGCTCATGTTGACATTGTTCTAATAAAAATAAAATAAATTTTATATATAGAGCTTAGATCTATTGCACTATTCTGCTATATTAGAAATTAGTTAATAAAGGTAATTCAGCATATCTATGTTCTCTAGGAGGAGTATTTTGATACCACTCAATAGAGGAATTTAATTGTATACTATAAATTACTTGACGTTGAGTTAGCATACTTTCTCAAATAATATAAATAAAAAAAATAATTCCTAATAAAGAAATTATTGAACCAATTGAGGAAATTACATTTCAAGTAGTATAAGTATCTGGATAATCAATCGGGGTATTCCCGCTAACCCTAAAAAATGTTGAGGGAAAAAAGTTAAATTTACTCCAATAACTATAATAAATTGTCTTTTTAAAAATTTATTTTTAAGTGTTAATCCAGTAAATAAAGGATATCAATGAATAAATCCAGCTATAATAGCAAATACAGCTCCTATTGATAAAACATAATGAAAATGAGCAACAACATAATAAGTATCGTAAAGTATAATATCTACAGAAGAATTAGCTAACACTACACCGGTTAATCCTCCTACTGTAAATAAAAATACAAATCCTAAATTTCATATAATTGCTGGTGAATAAAATAATTGTGTTCCATGTAAAGTTGCTAATCAACTTAAAATTTTAATTCCTGGGTACAGCAATAATTATACTAGCTGAGGTGAAATAAGCTCGAGTGTCTATATCTATTCCTACTGTAAATATATGATGAGCTCATACAATAAATCCCAATAATCCTATAGCTAATATAGCATAAATTATTCCTAATGAGCCAAAAGTTTCTTTTTTACCAGATTCTTGACTAATAATATGAGAAATTATTCCAAATCCGGGCAAAATTAAAATATATACTCCTGGATGCCCAAAAAATCAAAATAAATGTTGGTATAAATTTGGATCCCCTCCGCCTGCGGGGTCAAAAAAAGCAGTATTTAAATTTCGCTCTGTTAATAATATTTTAATAGCTCCGGCTAATACGGGAAGGGATAAAAGTAATAAAATTGCAGTGATTATTACTGATCAAACAAATAATGGTATTCGGTCAAATGTAAATCCTGTTGATCGTATATTAATTACAGTTGTAATAAAATTTACTGCCCCTAGAATTGAATAAATACCAGCTAAATGTAAGGAAAAAATAGCTAAATCAACAGAAGCTCCTGCATGAGCAATTATAGAAGATAAAGGAGGGTAAACCGTTCAGCCTGTCCCAGCTCCAGTTTCCACTAATCTTCTTACCATTAAAAGTGTTAAAGATGGGGGTAAAAAGCAAAATCTTATATTATTCATTCGAGGAAATGTTATATCAGGGGCTCCTAATATTAATGGTATTAATCAGTTACCAAATCCTCCAATTTATATATAGTGGTATTAGTATAAACAAATTATAACAAAAGCATGTGCTGTAACAATTACATTATAAATTTGGTCATCTGCAATTAAGGCTCCGGGATGGCCTAAATCTGCTCAAATTAAGATTCTTAAAGATGTGCCTACTATTCCTGCTCAAGCACCAAATAAAAAGTATAAGGTTCCGATATCTTTGTGGTTAGTAGAAAATAATCATTGTTGCGATTAAATGGCCGACAATAAGCACTAAACTGTAAATTTATTTATAAGAAATAATTTCTTTTTAATCAAACTTTATAGTCAAAAATGATATTAGACTGCAATTCTAAAGATGTAAAATATACTGAAGTTTTTAGTTTAATAATTTTTATTGAGACAAAATTAAGGCTTAAAAGATCATTCTTATATTTATAACTTTGAAGGCTATTAGTTTTTTTAACTTAAAGCCTTAAAGTATATATATTAATGAAATAATTATTAAGCCAAAAATTGAAATTATAGAAAATATTAAAATTATATTTATATAATTTTTTGAAAAATTAATTCTAGTTATTCAGTTATTTTCATCATAATTTAATAAAAATGCAGAATAACATAATCGGAGATAAAAAAATAAAGTAATTAATCTTGTTATAACTATTAGTAACACAATAAATAGTTGATTATTTGAAATTATTGAATGAATAATCAATCATTTTGAAAAAAATCCTAAAAATGGGGGTAATCCTACTAAAGCCAAAAAATTAAAAAAAAAATATTTTAAAAATTTTTGAGTTTATTTGCATAGAAAATAATTGATTGATATGAAATATTTTAAATATATTAAATATTAAGGTTAAAGTAATATTAATAAAGGAATAAATTATAAAATAAATTAATCAAATTCTTTCATTAAATCATATAGCAGATAAAATTCAGCTTAAATGATTAATTGAAGAAAAAGTTATAAATTTTCGTAAGCAAGTTTGATTTAATCCTCCCAACGCTCCAATAATTGCTGATATAATAATACAAAATATTAATAAGGATTTAATTATTGTATAAGAAATTAATAATAGGAGCTAATTTTTGTCAGGTCATTAAAATTAAAGCATTAATTCTGGATAATCCTTCTATTACAGTGGGAAATCAATAGTGAAATGGAGCTACACCTCTTTTTATAAATAAGGAGGATAGGATTACATAATTTATTCAATTAAATAAACTCATTATAGTTAATCCATTAATGATTATAATAAGAGCAAATAATAAGATTGAGGAAGCTAATACTTGAGTTAAAAAATATTTTAAAGAAGCTTCAGAGGACATTAAATTATTTTTGTCTTTTATTAGGGGGATAAAAGACAATAAATTAATTTCTAATCCTATTCAAGCTCCTAATCAAGAATTAGAAGAAAATGAAATTATAGAACTAATTATTAAAACTAAAAAATAAAATTTTTGATGAATTTTTAAAAATTAAAAAAAAGGATTAAAACCTTTATAATTGGGGTATGGCCCCAATAGCTTTATTACCTTATCTTTTTATATTTTTTATTTGGAGATCTCGATCTTTCGCCACAAGGGAAGAAGTACACCAAGCTGAAAGGAGTCACTTCCCGAAAATATGAGAACTGCTTCCTATGAGGATATGGTAACAACTATAACAGCACCAAATAGTCGAGAGCAGGTGCGAGCCTATGTAACGATGTCATCGGAGCTCGCCAATATACTGCTGAAGAAAGATCGCATCAGGATCGGATGGGTGAACTGCAGATTAAGGCCAGGGCATAACACAAAACGGTGTTTCCGGTGCTTTGCTCCTGGTCATCTAACATGGCAGTGCAAAGGACCTGACAGGAAAGGTCAAGGCCTGTGCATACGATGTGGCGAAACGGGGCACAAATTAAAAGAGTGCAGTAACACCCCAAAGTGCTGCCTCTGCGTTGATGCTCAATGCAGTCCGGTAGACCATATCCCGAGCTCAAGTAGATGCGCGATGAGTAAAAAATTTACATCTAAATGAAAGTGCTACAAGGAAACATGCACAGAAGCAGAATGGCTGACGCATTACTGGACCAAATTAGTATAGAGCAGAAAGCAGACATTGTAGTAATCAGTGAGCAATATAGGGGAAAAGTAAGCGGAACATGGCTTGCAGATACGAGCGGAACGGCGGCCATATGGTTACCTGTAGGCAGCAATTTTAGCATAACCGGAGATGGAAAAGGCGATGGTTTCGTTTGGGCCCATGATCGATACTTTACTATGATAAGCTGCTACTTGACTCCAAGTGACTGCACAGAAGTATTCCAGAAAAAGATCGATGACATCGAAGATAAAGCACAAGAGTGTGGAGGAGCACTCATCATCGCTGGCGATTTTAACTCCAAAGAAGTCGAATGGGGAATGCAAACAACCAATTCAAGGGGCCGGCGGGTACTGGACATGGTCGCGAGACTGGGAATGGTCATCGTAAACACAGGGACCACTGCCACTTTTAGAAGACAAGGATGCGTGGGTACAATTCCAGATATTGCACTAGCTTCTGAGAGCATTGCTCACAGAGTAAGTACATGGAAAGTCTTAGAAGACTATAATGGAAGCGATCATAATACATTACGTTTTTCGTTAAAAAAAAAAAGTGCCAAGCAACCATGACCACAACATAAGTGGACGCGGAACTCGCAAGTGGAATGTATCAAAGTTAAATCCGGAAGTGCTACTTGCTGAGCTGCAGGCAAACATTCCATTAAACAGCCATGCCAGCGATGCTAATAGCAAGGTGAAGCAGACCATGCAGTGTATAGAGAGAGCCTGTACCAAAGCGATGCCGAAAATAAGACCAAATAAACACAAGAAGGCCGTTTACTGGTGGACAAAGCAAATAGCTCAACTCCGACGGGTCTGTCTGCGGTGTAGAAGAAAATACACTAGGGCCAGGCGTGTGGGATCCGCGATTGCCGAAAGAGAAGATCTCCAAGCTGCTAGGAAAACCCTCAAAACTGCTATTCGCACCAGCAAGGAGAAGAAAAGGGGGTTGAGCTCCGAAACGACATAAACAACAATCCATGGGGACTGGGATATAAAGTCGAAATGAAAAAGCTTGGAGCAAGAGCATCGGTACCCCAACTAGAAGGCCATGCTATGGAAAACATAGTAAACGCTCTATTTCCTACACATGCCTTAAGAGAAGAATCGGAAGTGCTGGTCAAGGAAGTCCCACCTCCTTTCACGGAAGACGAACTTAAAGCAGCCGCCATAACCCTACAGAGAAACAAAGCACCGGGTATCGACGGTATTCTAGCAGAAGTCCTCAAAATAGTGTCAAATAGCCATGCCCAACTACTCCTCGATATGTACAATGCCTGTCTGACAGAAGGAATATTCCCAAACGTATGGAAAAGACAGCGACTAGTGCTCATCAGCAAGGGAAAAGGAAGACCTAAAACACCGTCCTTCTGTCAGGCAGGCATTGTACATATCGAGGAGTACTTGGGCATGGCTATTTGACAGTATTTTGAGGGCTTCTGCTGGAATACCGTCGATACCCGGTGCTTGTTTCTCTGTAGGGTTATGGCGGCTGCTTTAAGTTCGTCTTCCGTGAAAGGAGGTGGGACTTCCTTGACCAGCACTTCCGATTCTTCTCTTAAGGCATGTGTAGGAAATAGAGCGTTTGCTATGTTTTCCATAGCATGGCCATCTAGTTGGGGTACCGATGCTCTTGCTCCAAGCTTTTTCATTACGACTTTATATCCCAGTCCCCATGGATTGTTGTTTATGTCGTTTCGGAGCTCCTCCCATTTCATCTCCTTGCTGGTGCGAATAGCAGTTTTGAGGGTTTTCCTAGCAGCTTGGAGATCTTCTCTTTCGGCAATCGCGGATCCCACACGCCTGGCCCTAGTGTATTTTCTTCTACACCGCAGACAGACCCGTCTGAGTTGAGGTATTTTCTCTGTCCACCAGTAAACGGCCTTCTTGTGTTTATTTGGTCTTATTTTCGGCATCGCTTTGGTACAGGCTCTCTCTACACTGCATGGTCTGCTTCACCTTGCTATTAGCATCGCTGGCATGGCTGTTTAATGGAATGTTTGCCTGCAGCTCAGCAAGTAGCACTTCCGGATTTACCTTTGATACATTCCACTTGCGAGTTCCGCGTCCACTTATGTTGTGGTCATGGTTGCTTGGCACTTTTTTAACGAGAAACGTAATGTATTGGTGATCGCTTCCATTATAGTCTTCTAAGACTTTCCATGTACTTGCTCTGTGAGCAATGCTCTCAGAAGCTAGTGCAATATCTGGAACTGTACCCACGCATCCTGGTCTTCTAAAAGTGGCAGTGGTCCCTGTGTTTACGATGACCATTCCCAGTCTCGCGACCATGTCCAGTACCCGCCGGCCCCTTGAATTGGTTGTTTGCATTCCCCATTCGACTGCTTTGGAGTTAAAATCGCCAGCGATGATGAGTGCTCCTCCACACTCTTGTGCTTTATCTTCGATGTCATCGATCTTTTTCTGGAATACTTCTGTGCAGTCACTTGGAGTCAAGTAGCAGCTTATCATAGTAAAGTATCGATCGTGGGCCCAAACGAAACCATCGCCTTTTCCATCTCCGGTTATGCTAAAATTGCTGCCTACAGGTAACCATATGGCCGCCGTTCCGCTCGTATCTGCAAGCCATGTTCCGCTTACTTTTCCCCTAATTGCTCACTGATTACTACAATGTCTGCTTTCTGCTCTATACTAATTTGGTCCAGTAATGCGTCAGCCACTCTGCTTCTGTGCATGTTTCCTTGTAGCACTTTCATTTAGATGTCAACTTTTGACTCATCGCGCATCTACTTGAGCTCGGGATATGGTCTACCGGACTGCATTGAGCATCAACGCAGAGGCAGCACTTTGGGGTGTTACTGCACTCTTTTAATTTGTGCCCCGTTTCGCCACATCGTATGCACAGGCCTTGACCTTTCCTGTCAAGTCCTTTGCACTGCCATGTTAGATGACCAGGAGCAAAGCACCGGAAACACCGTTTTGTGTTATGCCCTGGCCTTAATCTGCAGTTCACCCATCCGATCCTGATGCGATCTTTCTTCAGCAGTATATTGGCGAGCTCCGATGACATCGTTACATAGGCTCGCACCTGCTCTCGACTATTTGGTGCTGTTATAGTTGTTACCATATCCTCATAGGAAGCAGTTCTCATATTTTCGGGAAGTGACTCCTTTACGGCTTGGTGTACTTCTTCCCTTGTGGCGAGAGATCGAGATCTCGTATCACTATAGTGGCTGTTGGCTTTGGATCAGTCACAACTGCTGACTTCTGTAGTGCACCTTTTAAAAGTTCACAAAAGTCCGTTGTCACTTTTGCTCCTTTATCCAGCTCCAACAGAAGCCCACCTGCTCTTGTTTTCCGGATCGATCGTACCTTGGTCTGTGCATCCTCTGGTTTGACATTGCAGCGGATGCTTTTCAGGACATCCGCATATTTAAAACCCTCTGCTGGTTTGATAAAGACGGCTTCGGACTTTGGTTTTGTCTCCTTTGTCCTATGTCTTCCTTGCATTGTTGTTCGTGACTTTTCGCTGTCGCCCACGGAATTCTTTGCTGTTGAATTTTCCTGTGTTTGACTTCGTGTTGTCACACGTCTACTCCTTGTGACAGTTTGCCACCCATCGGCCTTACTTTCGCAGAATTTTTTCCCATCTTCTGGTTCTGCTGGACTAGAAGCTGCTCGTTTGGGTCTAGCCATCGTCGGTGTTGCTGAGGCGCTTGTCAGGACCGTGTGCCTCGATTTCGGTGCCGTAACAAGTTTGCACTCGTTCTCTTTTTCCGTCCAGTTTCGCCGATAGCTTTCCATTACGTCGAAAAGCTCGTCTAGCTCGGAAACTCCGGTCTTTACGTCCATGCTCACGATCTTCTGCTTTATCATGGCTTGCTTCATCTTCGTCAATACTTTCCGACATTTCGTGAGAACTTCTTCTTCTGCCGTTCTCATCTTTATGATGAATTCCTGTCTGGGTGAGCTGACGGGACATTTCATCAATACAGGTGTGGGATTTCCAGAAGACTCCTGCTGTTGTTGGTTCCCTCTTGCGCCAAGAGGCGTTTGGTTCGCGGCAGGGATGGTGCGCGATTTGTTACTCGCTCCATCTACCGGTGTGTTACTCACTTGGGGTTGTTGCTGGTTTGTTACCTCTTCTGGCGATCGCATAATTTTGCCACTTCTTCTAAAGCAGCTTCCCCTTTCTGGATCGCTTGGAGTTACTTTCTGCTGTATAACGGTATAACGGTCATATAAATATAATATATTTATGTAAATATATTATATGATTTATGATTTCTATTAATGTAAAATTTTAATATTCCTGTTTTATGCATATAGGAAAAAAAATTATTTAAATTAAAAAATTATTATAAAAATAAGTTTGCCCATTTTTAATTATCTAATTTTTAAATAATTTATAATTAAAATTTTAAAAAATTATAAAAAAATATGTATAAAAAACAAAGTGTCTGATGATTTATATTGTTAATTTTTACATGCACTTTAACTTATTTAGTGAATTGCCTGACTAAAGGATTACTTTGATAGAGTAAATTAAGTAATTTAATTACATTCATTATATTTAAAAGAATTAAACTATTTCTAAAAGATTCAAAAACTTTTGTGCGTCATACACTAAAATATAAAAAGATAAGGTAATAAAGCTATTGGGCCCATACCCCAATTATAAAGGTTTTAATCCTTTTTTTTAATTTTTAAAAATTCATCAAACATTTTATTTTTTAGTTTTAATAATTAGTTCTATAATTTCATTTTCTTCTAATTCTTGATTAGGAGCTTGAATAGGATTAGAAATTAATTTATTGTCTTTTATCCCCCTAATAAAAGACAAAAATAATTTAATGTCCTCTGAAGCTTCTTTAAAATATTTTTTAACTCAAGTATTAGCTTCCTCAATCTTATTATTTGCTCTTATTATAATCATTAATGGATTAACTATAATGAGTTTATTTAATTGAATAAATTATGTAATCCTATCCTCCTTATTTATAAAAAGAGGTGTAGCTCCATTTCACTATTGATTTCCCACTGTAATAGAAGGATTATCCAGAATTAATGCTTTAATTTTAATGACCTGACAAAAATTAGCTCCTATTATTAATTTCTTATACAATAATTAAATCTTTATTAATATTTTGTATTATTATATCAGCAATTATTGGAGCGTTAGGAGGATTAAATCAAACTTGCTTACGAAAATTAATAACTTTTTCTTCAATTAATCATTTAAGCTGAATTTTATCTGCTATATGATTTAATGAAAGAATTTGATTAATTTATTTTATAATTTATTCCTTTATTAATATTACTTTAACCTTAATATTTAATATATTTAAAATATTTCATATCAATCAATTATTTTCTATGCAAATAAACTCTAAAATTTTTAAAATATTTTTTTTTTTAATATATTGGCTTTAGGAGGATTACCCCCATTTTTAGGATTTTTTTCAAAATGATTGATTATTCATTCAATAATTTCAAATAATCAACTATTTATTGTGTTACTAATAGTTATAACAAGATTAATTACTTTATTTTTTTATCTCCGATTATGTTATTCTGCATTTTTATTAAATTATGATGAAAATAACTGAATAACTAGAATTAATTTTTCAAAAAATTATATAAATATAATTTTAATATTTTCTATAATTTCAATTTTTGGCTTAATAATTATTTCATTAATATATTATATACTTTAAGGCTTTAAGTTAAAAAAACTAATAGCCTTCAAAGTTATAAATATAAGAATGATCTTTTAAGCCTTAATTTTGTCTCAATAAAAATTATTAAACTAAAAACTTCAGTATATTTTACATCTTTAGAATTGCAGTCTAATATCATTTTTTGACTATAAAGTTTGATTAAAAAGAAATTATTTCTTATAAAAAAATTTACAGTTTAGTGCTTATTGTCGGCAATTTAATCGCAACAATGATTATTTTCTACTAACCACAAAGATATCGGAACCTTATACTTTTTATTTGGTGCTTGAGAACGAATAGTAGGCACATCTTTAAGAATCTGAATTCGAGCAGAATTAGGCCATCCCGGAGCCTTAATTACAGATGACCAAATTTATAATGTAATTGTTACAGCACATGCTTTTGTTATAATTTTTTTATACTAATACCACTATATATAAATTGGAGGATTTGGTAACTGATTAATACCATTAATATTAGGAGCCCCTGATATAACATTTCCTCGAATGAATAATATAAGATTTTGCTTTTTACCCCCATCTTTAACACTTTTAATGGTAAGAAGATTAGTGGAAACTGGAGCTGGGACAGGCTGAACGGTTTACCCTCCTTTATCTTCTATAATTGCTCATGCAGGAGCTTCTGTTGATTTAGCTATTTTTTCCTTACATTTAGCTGGTATTTATTCAATTCTAGGGGCAGTAAATTTTATTACAACTGTAATTAATATACGATCAACAGGATTTACATTTGACCGAATACCATTATTTGTTTGATCAGTAATAATCACTGCAATTTTATTACTTTTATCCCTTCCCGTATTAGCCGGAGCTATTAAAATATTATTAACAGAGCGAAATTTAAATACTGCTTTTTTTGACCCCGCAGGCGGAAGGGATCCAATTTTATACCAACATTTATTTTGATTTTTTGGGCATCCAGGAGTATATATTTTAATTTTGCCCGGATTTGGAATAATTTCTCATATTATTAGTCAAGAATCTGGTAAAAAAGAAACTTTTGGATCATTAGGAATAATTTATGCTATATTAGCTATAGGATTATTGGGATTTATTGTATGAGCTCATCATATATTTACAGTAGAAATAGATATAGACACTCGAGCTTATTTCACCTCAGCTAGTATAATTATTGCTGTACCCAGGAATTAAAATTTTAAGTTGATTAGCAACTTTACATGGAACACAATTATTTTATTCACCAGCAATTATATGAAATTTAGGATTTGTATTTTTATTTACAGTAGGAGGATTAACCGGTGTAGTGTTAGCTAATTCTTCTGTAGATATTATACTTTACGATACTTATTATGTTGTTGCTCATTTTCATTATGTTTTATCAATAGGAGCTGTATTTGCTATTATAGCTGGATTTATTCATTGATATCCTTTATTTACTGGATTAACACTTAAAAATAAATTTTTAAAAAGACAATTTATTATAGTTATTGGAGTAAATTTAACTTTTTTCCCTCAACATTTTTTAGGGTTAGCGGGAATACCCCGATTGATTATCCAGATACTTATACTACTTGAAATGTAATTTCCTCAATTGGTTCAATAATTTCTTTATTAGGAATTATTTTTTTTATTTATATTATTTGAGAAAGTATGCTAACTCAACGTCAAGTAATTTATAGTATACAATTAAATTCCTCTATTGAGTGGTATCAAAATACTCCTCCTAGAGAACATAGATATGCTGAATTACCTTTATTAACTAATTTCTAATATAGCAGAATAGTGCAATAGATCTAAGCTCTATATATAAAATTTATTTTATTTTTATTAGAACAATGTCAACATGAGCTAATCTAGGAATTCAAGACAGAGCTTCGCCTTTACTGGAACAGCTAATTTTTTTTCATGACATACATTATTAATTTTAGTAATAATTACAATTATAGTAAGATATTTAATATTTATATTCTTTTTTTTAATAAATATACAAACCGTTATTTATTGCATGGTCAAACTATTGAAATTATTTGAACAATTTTGCCTGCTATTATTTTACTTTTTATTGCATTACCTTCTTTACGATTATTATATCTTTTAGATGAAATTAATGAACCCTCGATTACTTTACAAACAATTGGTCATCAATGATACTGAAGCTATGAATATTCAGATTTTTCTAATGTAGAATTTGATTCATATATAATTCCTACAAATGAATTAAGAAATAATATTTTTCGATTATTAGATGTAGATAATCGAGTTGTTATCCCCATAAATTCACAAATTCGAATTTTAGTAACAGCCGCAGACGTAATTCACTCATGAACTGCACCTTCATTGGGGGTAAAAGTTGATGGAACACCTGGACGCCTAAATCAAACTTATTTCTTTATTAATCGTGTAGGTTTATTTTATGGCCAATGTTCAGAAATTTGTGGCGCAAATTACAGTTTTATACCTATTGTTATTGAAAGAATTCCTACTAATTATTATATTAAATGAGTAATAACTAACATAAACTAACAATAAGTGACTGAAAGCACGCGGAACACGAAGAAAAACGAGAGAGAAACAAACACAAAACATTCAGCAGGCGGAGTAAATATTTATAACAACAACAACAACAGTACAGCGACCGAAGGCGGAACACGGAGAAACAGAAACACGCCAACCGATCGCAAGCACAAGGCATTCAGCAGGCTGAGTATAAATAAATATTTTTAACAACAACAACAACAGTACAGCGACCGAAGGCGGATCACGGAGAAACAGAAACACGCCAACCGATCGTAAAACACAGAGCAGTAAGCAGGCGGAGCGCAAGCAAATATTTAACAACAACAACACTATAGCAACCGAAGGCGGAAGACGAGAGCGCACCACACACACGCTAACAGATCGTAAGCGCAGAGCAGTAAGCAGACGGAGTGCAAGGTCTACAACAACAACAAGACGACAACACCCACACGACAACCAACGGCAGCGGTCCCACCACGTTGACTGCGGGCAACAACTCTGCTGGACAACTAGAGGTATTACAAGGTGGTTGACCAGTAGAAGTTGAAGGTGACCCAAGGACAACTGGACCACACTAACAACAAGCACTGATCCCGTTGGCAAGCTGTCGCTTTATAAGCGGAGTGGCCCGGGCAGTGGGTCTCTTTCTTCCACCATCATCCGAACATTACGCAACGTACTAATTACTTAGAGACACCAGTAGTGACAGTAAATAAAATCCGCCACGCAGACAGAGCCAGGAGTTTATGGTTTTGACCGATTCTCCCTGGGACACATACGCAACGCAGACAGAGCCAGGAGTTTATGGTTTTGACCGATTCTCCCTGGGACACACACGCAACGGAGACAGAGCCAGGAGTTTATTGTTTTGACCGATTCTCCCTGGGACACATACGCAAGGCAGACAGAGCCAGGAGTTTATGGTTTTGACCGACTCTCCCTGGAGACTAGCACGCAACACCAGACACTACTGCGAATACACAGACAAAGTAGGGTAACAGTAAGGTATTTTTGTATAAGTATAGCTAGTAAGAAAACCATTGGAATAAATTCTTGAAATAAAATAAAATCACAACAAAACTAATACAACTGCGATCAATTTCTGTAAGCGACCCTGGAACCCGCTGAGTTTTTACCCCAGCGAAATTGAGTCGTTACAGTGGCGCCCGAGCAGGGACTAATAAAAAAATAGAAGTTCAGCGAATAGAACTCCTAGGTAATAAATCCACAGAGGGACAGAGAACTACGTCGATCTACGCAGTCACGCAGAGGAGTGCCGAATTAGCACCAGCTTAAAACACACGCACTCTCCCATTGTCTTCATCATCATCTAAGACGAGCACAGGATGGTGAAAACAAGTTGGTTGTATTTGCTACGCAACTAGGAGCTGGTGGTTTTTGCCGAGGAATTCGGTGTGGAAGCTACAGGTACCGTGGAAGAGCTCCGTAAGCGACTATCAGAGTTCTTCACTGAGACAGACCTGACTCAAGATCAGCAAAACCGTCCAGAGAAGCTACAATCCATGTACGTCAGGAGCACGTCACCAAGGCTGGCTACGTCCATAGTTACCCGCGAAACGCTGGAAGTGGACAGGCCAGGGACATTCACAGGTGCAATACAAAAGGCATGGGATACAGAGTTTCGGAGAACATCACAGCATCGCGCTGCGTCACCAACAGGCGTGGAACAAACGCACAGAGTAGCTGCACCATACGCAGTCATCGTTGACCAGGTGAGGAAGTGGTCTCTCAACTTTGACGGAGGGCTCGATCCGTTAGCATTTATAGAGCGAGTCGAGGAATTAGCAGAAGTGTACGACATAAATGAGAGCTTCCTCCCGCGTACTATGCCAGAACTGTTGAAAGAGCGCGCACTTATGTGGTACAGGAACAACAATCGTGCGTGGCGCGATTGGACCTCGTACAGGAGAGACTTTCTTAAGTTCTTCCTACAGGCCCGCTACATGGAGAAACTCGACGACCGGATTCGACAGCGTTACCAGAGACCTAGAGAAGCGTTCAAACAGTATGTGGTTGAACTGCAGAATCTCATGCGGCAAGTGGATTATTCAGAGGAGCAGAAACTGGAAAGAATCTTCCAGAACAGCCTGCCACAATTCCAGTTATACGTGCGCCGTAGAGACTTCGAATCGCTACAAGAGCTGGTAGAGATGGCCGGAGATTTGGAGTGCATTTGGGGAGAAGGCGAACTACTAACAATGCTGCCCACAGAACGGAGAAAAGAGGAAGGTCCACCACGAGAGGTACGGAACCGTCAGGTGACGCTACAGAGCAGAGCGGCACCCATAGATCCCAGAACAGCCTGCAGGCGTTGTGGCCAAAATGGTCATATAGCTCGCCAATGTCGCAACGCGCAGATATTGTTTTGTTGGGAGTGCGGGCGCAAACCTCACAATTGGAAAAAGCATTGCACTGTGTCGGGAAACGAATCTGAGCCACCGTTTCCATAGGCACAGAAACCATCACCGCGACACTGGACACAGGTGCAACTAACAGTTTTGTGAGCAGAGAGCTAGTACGAAAGCTACGCGCTTCCACCAGCAAGTTGTGACAATCCCATACTAGAGTGCGCATGGCAGACGGCACTAGTAGGACAGTCAGAGAGACGTGTGTGACGAATGTAAGGCTTGGAGAGAAGGCATGCAATCTAGAGCTGCTGGTCATGCCGGACTCCAGTGACGATCTGCTCCTGGGAATAGACTTCATGACAAGCCTGGGACCAACATTGAAATGCGGTGATCAAGAGATCACATTGGGACCTCATAACAGTTTGTGCAACCCCGAGAAATTGCAACGTGCACGACAATTCGTGTTGAGAATCTCCCTCATGTCAATGCATCCCATTCCAAGAAGCACACCAACGTCAGAGATTATAAACAACAGACGCACAGCAAAGAATACACAGAAAAGCAACGCAGTCGAAGACACACACCTCCAGGAACAAATATGACTCACGCAAACGAATTCACCTGCCACGGACTATGCCAAGCGAAAGCGGACAACGTATCCCACAAAGGCATAGAGAAAATGACCTCCCAGGAATCAACACAAGGACCTAGGAAAAAGGACGCGAGAGCCCCCAGAGCAAGAAGGTCGCACACCGATGGCGACCTACCATCAGAGCAATCAGCGTACCTACTAGGTCAGCACCAGTGAAAAACAGCCGAGACATACCACGTAGACACAACGACAGATCAAGGGACAACCAGGGTGCAATCGAGTGCACCAACAACAGCAGAAGCAACGACAAGAGAGACAAACGTAACTCCAAAAGCTACCACAGCAAAAAAATTAAACAATGGAACGGGGCTACATGGAGAACGCCAACAGAGAAACGGATGCCAATCACAGGCGACTCAGCGATACGATGGAAGTCATACACATCCGACAGTGAAAAACCAGAGAAGACTAAACGTAAGCACACGGGGACACCGCCAACACTGAATGCCACACCCGGGGAAAACCTCCACTTCCACAACATAGCCGAACTCAGGGGACCCAAGGCAGATGGCTTACCAGCACACTAGTGGCAGATACGATAGCCACTCTGAAGGAAAGCCCAGCCAAGAGGAAACGCCTGCGCTTTCAACGATCTCCGTACCGAGTAGTACTATACTGCGGAGAAGCATCCGTTCTCTTCCGTCCGCAAACTAGGGAGGAAGTGTGAGGACGTAAAATACTACAAGTATTTTCCGAACACAGAACTAATACACAGCATGCAACCTCCCACAACCTAACAAAAAGTAACCACCTCCCACGCTAAATGCAACAACAAAGACAGCATACAAGTATAACAAAACATTTACGCACAGACGATCTGAGCAATAAGCGTAAAGATTTTAATGATCTCAGAAACGTAAAGTGTTATACTGAACTGCTGGACAACTAGAGGTATTACGAGGTGGTTGACCAGTAGAAATTGAAGGTGGCCTAAGGGCAGCTGGACCACACTAACAACAAGCACTGATCCCGTTGGCAAGCTGTCGCTTTATAAGAGGAGTGGCCCGGGCAGTGGGTCTCTTTCTTCCAGCATCATCCGAACATTACGCAACGTACTAATTACTTAGAGACACCAGTAGTGACAGTAAATAAAATACGCCACGCAGACAGAGCCAGGAGTTTATGGTTTTGACCGATTCTCCCTGGGACACATACGCAACGGAGACAGAGCCAGGAGTTTATGGTTTTGACCGATTCTCCCTGGGACATATACGCAACGCAGACAGAGCCAGGAGTTTATGGTTTTGACCGACTCTCCCTGGAGACTAGCACGCAACACCAGACACTACTGCTAATACACAGACAAAGTAGGGTAAGAGTAAGGTATTTTTGTATAAGTATAGCTAGTAAGAAAAACCATTGGAATAAATTCTTGAAATAAAATAAAATCACAACAAAACTAATACAACTGCGATCAATTTCTGTAAGCGACCCTGGAACCCGCTGAGTTTTTACCCCAGCGAAATAGAGTCGTTACACTCTTAATGAAAAAATTAGTTAAAATATAACATTAGTTTGTCAAACTAAAATTATTAATATTTAGTTAATATTTTTTAATTTCTCAAATACACCCTATTAGATGATTAAGTTTATTTTTATTATTTTCAATAATTTTTATTATATTTAATATAATAAATTATTATTCAACTCTTCATGTTGCACCTAAATTATCAAAAATTAATAATAAATCAATTATTTCTATAAATTGAAAATGATAACTAATTTATTTTCTGTATTCGACCCTTCATCTTCTTTATCCAACTTATCTTTAAAATGAATAAGTACCTTTCTTGGACTATTAATAATTCCTCCATTATATTGATTTATGCCCTATCGATTAAATATTATTTGATCTAATATTTTATTAACTTTACATAAAGAATTTAAAACATTATTAGGGCCATTAGGACACAATGGATCTTCATTTATTTTTATTTCACTATTTACAATAATTGTTTTTAATAATTTTATGGGATTATTTCCTTACATTTTTACAAGAACTAGTCATTTAACTTTAACTTTAAGATTAGCTCTACCTTTATGAATAAGATTTATAATTTATGGTTGATTAAATCAAACAAATCATATATTTGCTGACTTAGTCCCTCAAGGAACACCAGCTATTCTTATACCATTTATAGTCTGCATTGAAACTATTAGAAATATTATCCGGCCAGGTACATTAGCTGTACGACTTACAGCTAATATAATTGCTGGGCATTTATTATTAACTCTTCTTGGAAATACTGGACCTTCAATATCAATAATTATAATTAATATTTTATTAATCAGACAAATTATTTTATTAAAACTTGAATCAGCTGTTTCTATTGTTCAATCAGGTGTATTTGCAGTTTTAAGAACTCTTTATTCTAGAGAAATAAATTAAAATGTTAAAATATTTTTGCCTAATGTCTACACACTCTAACCATCCTTTTCATTTAGTTGATTACAGCCCATGACCTTTAACCGGCGCAATCGGAACAATAACAATTGTTTCCGGTATAGTAAAATGATTTCATCAATATAATATATCTTTATTAATTTTAGGTTTAATTATTACTTCATTAACAATATTTCAATGATGACGAGATATCTCTCGAGAAGGAACTTCAAGGCTTACATACCTATAATGTAACAATAGGATTACGCTGAGGTATAATTTTATTTATTTTTTCAGAAATTTTATTTTTGTCTCATTTTTTTGAGCTTTTTTTCACAGAAGCTTAAGTCCATCAATTGAATTAGGGTCAACCTGACCCCCAATAGGAATTATTGCTTTTAATCCATTTCAAAACCCCCTACTAAATTCAGCAATTTATTGGCTTCAGGAGTAACTATTACATGAGCACATCATAGATTAATAGATAATAATCACTCACAAACTGCACAAGGTTTATTTTTTACTATTATTTTAGGAATTTATTTTATTTCTTCAAGTATACGAATATATTGAAGCTCCTTTTACTATTGCAGATTCAGTATTTGAGTCTACATTTTTTGTTGCTACAGGATTTCATGGACTTCATGTTTTAATTGGAACATCATTTTTAATTGTTTGTTTAGTCCGAAATTTAAAATGTCATGGCAGCTGCCTGATATTGACATTTTGTTGATATTGTCTGATTATTTTTATACATTTCAATTTATTGATGAGGTAATTAATTTTTATATAGTATAAAAAGCAACGCAAATGGGGCGTAGGGTGCAATATGATTTGGTATGACCAACTCCTGGCAGTTTGTGCATTGTACAGGGCCGTTGCGTTTGTGGGGTTCTTCAATTGAAATTCGGTGGTGCAATAAGGTATCGCATATTATAGATTAGACGCAGCTTTCTTGATTCTGGTGCAAGCTCCACTCGGAACATTAGTTGTGGGATATTATTCTTATTTTTGTTGTGGGATATTATTCTTATTTTTTATGTTAAATATGGATTTTGGGTTGAAACCGGCTTCGATCAGTGCTTCTTTCATCTCAGATTGGTCGACATCTGATTCTATTCCTTTTAATACGACAATCAAACCTTTACTGCTTTTCAGTTGATACGTATAAAAGTTTTTTTACTACTTTCAAGGTAGTTGATTGCCAAGCGATAATTTTTGACAGTATAGATCTGAATTTTTGTTTCGTGTAGACCAAGACCCTTCTTTAGTACAACTATATGGATGTTCTTTTGCCCTATCAAGCTAGATAGTCTAGAGACCAGCATATTAGAGCTGCGTTCGCGCAGATAAATTGGGGGAGGTTTGACTTCTTTAAGTATTTCTGGACCTTCATTTTTTTGGTCTGGATCTGCCACATTATCGGCAAGCAAGGCAAAGCGATTTTGGCTCGGTACTGTGTTGGTGCATTCTCCATATTTATTTCGTTTATACATTTTTTTTCGGCTTTTTGCCATGTTTTTAAACGGACTTAGCTTTCGCTTAATATTTATATAGCGGTCCATGCCAGTCTGTATTGCCGAACTATTCTGTTTTGCAGTTTGCTTAATGTTGTTGGTACGGAGCCCGAAAAAAAACACATCCGCTCACTTTGAAATATATATACAGAAATTTGAAATAGTGAACAATATAAATTTGGCCAACAATAATATAAACATCGATATCGATTATAAAAAATTAGAATCCAATTCAGTGAAAATTTTGTTTCGAAATTCGATTCAGCAGAACATAATCTGAAATCTGGAAGATCCAATGATAATGAGGATTTCGGTTTTGGAGAAGTTGACATCACGTAAGCGAAAAGAAAATACAAAAACTATAGCGCTAGTCATGAATGATGCCATGTTTGAAAGAATCAAATATCAGGTATTTAGAGAGTTCTACAACAAATATATGAATACAAAATGTTCGCTAATAAATATAAAAATATATAGAAGTCCTCAGAAAATAGTAGATGATATTGTAAAACATAAATTAATACATGAATATCATACAGAGAATTATGAAGGTCATTTCGTTATCAGAAAAACTTTTAAAATTAAAACAAAAATTTATTTGGAAAGACATGCGCAAAATGGTTCGCAACTTCATAAACAATTGTTAATTATATGCAAAAAATAAAATGACCTCGCACATTATAGAAAAATTGACAATACTGACACTCCAAGACCGAGCTTTGAAATAATAACAATAGATACTGTTGGTCCTCTACATATATTAGATGGATATAGATAAATTTTAACAATGCAATGTAATTTAACCAAATTTCTAATAGCTCACCCCATTGAGTCAAGAGATGCAAGAACCATTGCATCAACTTAAGTAAACGAACTCATTCTTAGATATGGTTGCTTCAAAGTGTCGAAATCAGATATGGGCACAGAATTTATAAATGAATTAATGAAAAAGATTTGCGTATTTTGATGTTAAATGTTGATGATAAACTTTATGAATGCAAATCAATGGCATGTGTGGATACCATATTACATTCGAGTATCATACGACTCCACAAGTCGACACAAACTATAGTCCGTATGAGCAAAAACTTGCGTCTGTATGTACAGCCACTAGCCACTATTAACGACAATTCACAGTTTAAAATTATAATGATTACTGTACTGAGATCTAGGTTAAAATCAGCATTAGATAGAGCTAGAAAACTCATAGAAGTAACTAAAATACATTGGAAGTATAAGACAGATCCATTAGCCAGGCCTGAATATCAATAGGAGATTTAACATTAATACAAAATAATGCTAAGACAAAGATGGATTCACCGTATCTAGGACCATATATAATATAGGATATAATAGGAGTCAATCTAGTGGGTTAGGTAGGTTTTCGTGGCAGTCAGTCTACAGACCAAGTCACTCAGACCACTACGGGGTCATTGCAATACCACCGCGTAATACTGCACCTCTACTTTTGCTCGTCAACCCATTTTGAAGCCCTAATAAAGCGCATGATTTGTTTGACTTTCGCGCCGGACACTTCCGTAAGAGATCTGAAAGCGTATTTGCCTAAAGAGCCCGATATGCTTCTGTCAAGTGCCGGGCACCTACGGAAGAGATGCTCCACAGTCTCCTCTTCCTTTTCATTCCAACAGCTTCTGCAGAATTCATGAGAGAATACTACCAGCCTGAGAGTATGTATGCCGAACAGACAATGATTGGTTATACAAGCCACGACCTTAGATCTTCTCTCGACAGGCCTACCAAGCCTCTAATTTTTTTCCTATCAAGGTTCGACCACATTAGCTTAGTCGTTAAGAAAGTGCCGTCGTGTGCCTAAGACCTATTGGCCTCACGCACGACGCTATCCTTCAACATTAGTTTACAGGTGGCAATTGCAAGCCAACCTCGCATCTGTACGTACATAGAGGAAGGTTGGTACCCTGTCTGGCTAGCTCGTCAGCCCTACCCTTCAATAACCCTATTGAAGGGAGCTGCTATTAACAAAGCAGAGATGGACCGTCGGTGTAGAAATTCAGTTCCCCCATTCTTTATGGCATGGGTGTTTGACACTCTCGTCTAGACGGAATATGTGTCTTGAAGTGCCTATAAAAGTTGAGATTAGATATAGAGTGGTCAACTATGCACGATAGTCGAGTGGCCAGCCTACCGAATATTCCATAACGCCGTGCATTTCAGCCTTAGCGCTAATGCGGCGGCAACTTGTTTCCCTACCAGATCTAGTGTATGTACGTTGAGTATCACTTCTAATGCTTTAGTTAGGGTGGTCCTTAAAGCACTAGAAATGCACAGAAAAGCTGTTCTTTGGACCTTGCTCAGAAGCTTCAAATAGCTTTCGTTCTGAGTGGCTGGCCACCATATAAGTATTCTATATAACAATAAAGGTCTGACTAAAGAAATGTAGAGCCAGTGCATATTTCAGTGGGCACCTAATTCCGACCGCTTTTTTAACAAGTGTACAGTATTGGTAATCCGAAATCTTTCCTCAATATTGAGTTTCCAGGCAAATTTTCTGTCTAGTATTAGTCCAAAATATTTCACCATCTCCTTCATCGGAATTTCCATACTTTTGTATATTAGCCGTAGGAGATCTATTTTACTTAGAGAAGGGGATTAATTCCATATTATCGGGATTTATTCATAGTCCCCTTTTTCCCGTCCAAAAAGTATGCGTGGCCATATTAGCGCGCAAAATATCCATAAGAATGTTTGGATATTTCCTCTAGTCACAATTGCCAAATCGTTAGCATAGGCGATGACTTGGCAACCCCCCTCTCTAGGGCTAGCAATAAGGGCTTACAACCACATTTGAGAGCAGGGGGAGAAAACTCTGCTTTGACGAGTACCTCTGCAGACATGTCTGCTTAAATTGCAGATTCCTAGGCTGGCGAGTCATTACACTCCATCGTGATACTGCCTGGAAATTGGGTATCTAAGATAAGAGCCAAATATTCTTCGCTCTGTGCGGTCCTTAGTCTGGCTGCAACCGATGTTTCTTTCATGTCCTTGTAAAAATTTTCCCAGGACTCTTCTTGCGCAATTCTAATTTCTTTTTTATATTTCGATACTTTCGGAGTAGGCCTAGATCCTTCGACCACCAAGGTGGTTTAGTCTTGCCTCTCCGTTTCACAACTAGGCACCCGGCAGACTGGGCCCAGGATGCCTGGCCTATCACCCCTTCAAACTCTTCGTATACCTTCCCCATTCTGTCCTTCGTATATTCATATACGCAGTAACTGGAGATATTTAGAAATTCAATTTGAATTCTATATAGCGATCAGAGTGAGAATTTTCGTTCGAAACTCTCCATCCTTTTACGTTGTTCGCGAACTGGCCGAAAGTCATGGTAATGCCCTACCTATCCGTTCTTCGTTATAAATGTCGATTTTGAGCCTAAATTTAAGACACTAAGCTCATTTTCTATGATAAAGTTTAAGATTGACCCATCTCTTGAATTTTTCTCGGTGCTTCCCAATAGTGTGTTATGGGTATTTATATCGCTGGAAACAGCCAAGTTTCCATCGACAGCAGCTGCCTCCGTCACCAGTGCCCAAACCTCCTCTGGTGAAGCGGCGTTGTCATGACCCATGTAGGCAGAAGCACGTAGAAGCTCTTATACTGCAGCTAGCTGCCTACCACCACTGTATCGCCACATCTTAGATGAGGGAGCAAGAATATGGTAAACGTATCCTTTGCTATTATACAAGCACGAGGTTTACCTCTGCTCTGAGCGGCTATCAGCTTGAAACCACTCATCCACCGCAGATTTTGTTGGCGCATATCCACGACTCTTGGGTGAGGGCAACTTCGAATCCACCGGAACCCAAGCGCACCAAAAAATTCGCAGAGACGAGTTCAGAATGACGGAGGTTGATTTGGAGCAGCTTCATGAGAATCAGTCCTTCTAACCTCCACCATCGTCACGCTGACGGAATAGTCAATTGTCTTCCACTGGCATTTCGTCCCCACCTTTGACAACGGTGCTGTAAGACGGGTCTTTCTGGCCGCCCAATTTTTGCCTTTTGGCGAAACCAACTGTCTTTTCCACCGATCGTTGCCTATTTGGGGCAGTACACCCCGGGTTACCCAAGCCGGTCAGCACCTCTCTTGCTCACTCTACCGATTTCTCCTGCTCCTCACTGAGTTTGCCCGCAGGCAGAGCCTCGTGTTTGGCCATGACCCTCATGGCCGATATCCTATCATAGTGGACATGTTTTGTCGGTCCCTTCCGGCCGACTCCAGGAACCTTCTTTAAACTGTTGGGCCCCCCTAAGGCCTGCTGTCCTTATATCCTACGAGCAGCAACCCTCCCACTGACCACATTTTGCGTTCGGGTCTTAGCCGCCTCCCCAAGGTTCTCCCCCGCAGCATCCCAGCTGGGCAAAACGAGAGACCGGCTTCCCAAGCCTCCACGACCCCCACTGCCAGCACTGGTACTGGACCAGAATTCCGTGATCAGAATAAGACTCCGGACTTGATATTCCAACTGATCAGCGGACTTCTACGCTGTTCAAAATAAATAGGCAACAATACACTAAGGCTAATCGCATGTGGTAAGAGCGGTACCACCTCGCTGGTTAAAAATTCGATGAGTTTACTTGAAAAAGTTCGCTCCTAGGAAACTAGGTTATTTTGGTACCCAATTTTTAACATGTTTAATAGATCAGTAATTAGGACATTAAACAGTTACGACCTACATTTTATCTCACATCTCTTACAACTAACTGGCTAAAATACAGAAAATACATCAGCCGTCATCTCATTCTAAATCTCAATCTCAAAAATTATGAAAAATTTAAGCATTTCTGCAGCTATTTACATCTATCCTAGGACTAGCTCTGCTTCACTCTTCATATTAGCCCGACAACAACTGTGATAATATTAGACACTCAAATACTTCATTCGAATTTGAGCTTCTCCTAATTGAAAAGAGCAGGATACGATATGGCCAATGGATCGATAATGGCAAAAATTCAGGTCTACTTTTCTAAAACAGAAGTTATCCATTGCCGGAAAAAACCTGAGAAAACCCATGTATCAAGAATCAGAGCGCAGTCTGGATACGAATATTCAAAATTTTTCTCCAGCTATTCTCTGTGGAAAGGTATCAGGAATATGAAATTACCTATGCGCGGAATTAATCACAATCGAACAACCAGCGGCAAGAGCGCAAAAAGCGATGACGGAACGTCTGCTATTTTCTCCGAACATTTAAGGAATGCCTTTATCCCAAACCCACCTCACAGCAACAATAGCTTAATAGTCTCATCGTCAGATTAAAAATGCTCGCCTATTAAATTAAAATCAAAAATATAAAAAGCGTAAAAAAAAGTAGGAGGACGGTTTTTATCCTAACAAAGTCCCAGAAGACTACCTCATTGCTGGAAAAATCTTCAAGGAGTTGCTCCAAATGGAGACCATCTTGCTTACCCCATTGTTTAATGGATGGCTTCGCTTACGATACTATGTCAATACCTGCAAACTTTCAAAAATATCGAACCAGTAAAAGATGTATCCGAATCGGTATTTTGTAGACCGATTATCCTACTATCAAATCAAAACTCTTAGAAATTATTTTTCTTGCAAAACTCATTCCGGAACTAAATGAAAAGCGCATATTTCCACATAAAGAATTTGGCTTTCAAGAGCACCATAACTCAATAGAGCAGGTTCATCAAATAGTGATCGAAATAATAAATGCGATGCAGGCATCTGACAAAATCGTATATGAATGACAGAAAACTCAAAGAGAGAAATAAAAATGCTTACTCTAAAAATGATGAGAAGAAAGCCTGAGTACCACATGAAAACATGCTAGGTCCCGTACTTTCCATAGTATATACTTCAGAGCTGCCTACCAATTTTCGCCGATGACACTGCTGTCCTTACCATTCACCAAAATTCCAAAATCGCTTCGCGTGATCTAAAAGATCACCTGATATTAGTAGAAAATTGGTTGGCCGACTGGCCAAGCATGGTCAATAGATCAAAATGTATGCAAATCACATTTACTCTAAAAAGAGCAAAGAAGGCTGAAGTCGGGTTAGAACGACTTCGAAATAACTTTTACCCTCACATGTGCGTGCGAGTTAATTTTAAGTGGGATCCCCAAATTTCATTATATTGGGAGGCGTGACTTTTCTCTGATTGTACCTATTTTTGTATGTGGGTTTGTAGCGTCAATATATGTACTAATATAAAATTTCGTCTCATTCATTTTGTATGGGTCATAAATTATAATTTGTCAATAGTGGTCGTGGCTGTGAAAATAACCCACCCATTTTGTGTTTTTTGTTTAATGGTAGCACCCTCAATCTTCCTGTGAAGTTTTGTCGATGTCTTTTCATTCATATGTCATCAATAGAGGTAGATTAATTTTAATTATAGTCTTCCTAGTTCCTTATATGTAGAATCTCCATTTTCTGACCTAGTCCATATCTAGCAGTTGGCTTTATAATGTCCACATATTGGTGCTCATAATTTCGACCATAAATCTCCAATAGATTTTAAGTTATGAATATATGTTAGTAGTTGGAGTGGAAGTTACTCTAGACCACTTATAGTTGTTTTAGGTGAGGATCCTACTTAGCATTAGGAGAAAACAACCTATATAATTCTGTGCCATTCATTTTGTACTCCAACTACACCATATTAGACTGCAGATCCTCTTTTGAGCTCCCACGTGTACAGACGTGTCTTCACCCGAAGTTATTTTTATTTTATTAGCCTAAATTACAAAAATTGCTATAGTGCGATATAACATTTAACGTAGACAAATTTGAGTGCACTAAATGGTGATTCTATTTTGTGTACATTGTAAACAATACATTTTAATTACTTTGGAATTAAAAAGAGAAAAGTGAATGTGAAATCGGAATATGATAAAAAATTATATCTAAAAAAGATCTAACTTGATAACAGGTAAAATTCCCAAAGAACCTCCGAATAATGCCATAAAATAAATCACCTATTTGTACAATGCAGTATTGAGGTGTGCCTATTTCCCTCGTTGGTGAAAGTTGGTGAAATAACTCTAATTGCAAAACATAGAAAGCTGGAAGAAGCAGTTTGAAAGCATACACGTTTGCCAAACACCTTTCTGATGTTTTTACACCATTTACACTTAGTGCTTAATATCTGAACTTAAAAAAAACACCAGGATATCACCTGATAAGAGATAAAATTCCAAAAAAGAGCTACCGGATAATGATATAAAATACATTATTTATTTAAGGTGTGCCTATTTCCCTCGTCAGTAGAAAATTGCTGAAATAACTCGAATTCCAAAACCTGGAAAGCCGGAAGAAGAAGGTGCATCCTATAGGCCGATAAGTTTGTAGCCGATTATTTCCTAAATTTATGAAAAGCTGCTGTTGAGTAAGCTTAAGCCAATAATATATAAATATATATATATATATATATATATATATATATATATATATATATATATATATATATATATATATATATATATATATATATAGTGCACTCGCGGTAACGTGAACAAACTTGAAAGCTCTATAACATGAACAAATTTTTTTCACTGCATTTCTTGTCATAAAGTGTTAGGCAACACTTAAATCTATGACAATTTATTTTAAATGTTTGGGGAAGCCCCTTTCAACCGGGTCCGTTAAACTCATACAACCATAACCGACGCGTCGCGACGTATAAATCTCACTAATACACTCACCCTGTTTGTCAAACCGGTTTAGTGTCTATACCAGCTATAAGAGTAAATGACTTGTCATGCTCTCATTCCATGTGAGATCCCACGTAAGGTTGCGAGCAAAACAACAACAACACTGCAATACATGAAATTTGATATTAAAAGTTCGGGGACCAGTTGAAATATGTGTGTCTATGATCTACAAATTCTTAATGTATGACTTCGTCTTAGTTCATTCAACGTTTTCTTCTTGCGCGGTGTGGTGATTTTATCGACATGAGTGTTAAGAAACCAATTTGTTTGCAGTTAAAAGACAAAGCAGACATTTTAGACAGTTTAAAAAATGGAACAAGTGTAACTATCTTGGCAAAAAAATACAATGTCGCTAAGTCAACAATATGCAGTATCAAAAAAAAAAAGAATCGATTTTGACATGTGTAAATAACACATACCAAGGAACGGGGAAGAGACAAACTCTTAAGACGTCAAAATTTGCTGCTATGGAAAAAAGTCTATATCATTGGTTCATCCGTATGCGTAACAGGAATTGGCCTATAAGTGGATTAATGATCAAAGAAAAGGCAAAGGAATTACATTCCCAACTAAAAGAAAGCGAAACCAGGTTTAATGCTAGTGACGGTTGGCTCCAGCGATTTAAGAAAAGATACGGAGTTCGCTTGCTGAAAATAACTGGAGAAAACCTCTCGTCACAGCCTCAATTAGTAGATCCATTTAAGCAAAAACTAAAAGAAAAAATTAAGGAAATGGACTTATGCAAGGATCAAATAATGCTGATGAGTCAGGTTTATTTTGGAAGCTTTTGCCAGCTAGGACGTACGTGTCATCGCAGGAGAAAACAGCTCCTGGGGCACAGACAGAAAAACAGCGTATAACGTTCCTGTGTTGTGCAAATGCATCTGGAGCGCATAAACTAAAACTATTGGTGATCGGTAAGGCAAAAAATCCACGCAGTTTTAAAAACTTCAATTGTCGTACGGATTATCAGAACTCCAAATCAGCCTGGATGACGTCTGCCATTTTTAAGCATTGGTTTCTTTGATTTAAAAAACTTATAAAACATTCTAACTTTAAACAGGAAAAACTGTTTCTAAAGAAGAACAACTTACCAATGAAGGCTCTACTTCTTCTTGACAACGCTCCCTCTCATCCAAGCGAAACAGAGTTAAAAACAGATGATGGAAATATAATTGCCATGTTTATGCCACCGAATGTCACTCCTCTCATTCAACCGATGGACCAAAATGCTATTAAAATAACAAAGTTACATTACAGAAACAGTTTATTGGCTTCAATATCGGCAAAAAATTGAGATCTGTTAGAATCAATGAGTAATGTAACATTGAAAGATGCTGTAACTCTTTTATCTGTCTCATGGGATCGGGTCAGCCCAACAACTCTTGCCAATTGCTGGAATAATGTTTTGACTTTAACGGAAATCCAGGAGGACCCTGAATGGAACATTCCCTTAAGTACCTTGAAAGAGAAATGGGATGGAGAAATAAACTCTTTAATGAGAATTTCTATGGATCTCCTTCAGGATTTGAGTCCTCAGGTAGGCATTTTAGGAAACACTGTAAAATCATAGTTAAATTGTTTTTCTAACTCTTTTCTAGGTTGAGTTTACATTGCCAATTGTTCAAGAGTGGAATAACGATCATTGTGAAGATAACTCCAGCGAAATCATTGAAATTGATCAAAACGAAGAAAGTGATGACGATGATTGCTTTGCTGATAATCCTGTAAAGAAAATTACCGCAAGTGAGGCAATTGAAATCTTTGACAAGGGCTTGCAATGGGCAGGAGAGGCAATGGTGGACCAAAGTGACATGAATGCACTCAGACGCTTAAGGGAGAAAGCAGTATTCCAGCTACTTGAGAAGAAAAAGCAGCAGAAAAAGATGACGGACTTCTTTAATGGATAAATTTGATTTGGAATTATGTTTGCTCTTTAATTTCACACCTATGGATATTTTTGTGATCTCTTTTTGCTTTTTTTTGTGAATTTTTATTACTAATTTAAATTGCTTTATAATTCCATACCCACTAATATTTTCACGATCCCTTTTTTTAATTTTTTGATGAAATTGAATTTATAATTTAAGTTTTTAATATTACTAATGACTATAATAAAAGAAATTATCACGCTAGAACGTGTTAAACTCCTGAATAAAGTAATTTAAGGCTATTTTTTGTTCTGAAATTCAACGTTCGCTAACGTGAACATTTTCGCTAACGTGAACTCTCTTGGTTTTAATAGTTCACGTTACCGCGAGTGCACTGTATATATATATATATATATATATATATATATATATATATATATATATATATATATATATATATATATATATATATATATATTTTTTTATTTTTATTTTTTTTTAATTTTATTATTTAATTTTTTTTTTTTTTTTAACAGTTCATTTATTTGTTGAATACACTCATTTCGAGCCTAACAATAAGTAATTAAATCTTAAGAGCTAAATTAACTATATTTATCCCGCACCAGTGTTTGGGCTTAGTATTAAATTTCACTTCATTTTTTCCTTTTGATTTTAATTCAATTTAAATTCATTTCATTTTAGTGTCTTAATAGTAATTATTTAATATTTAGTACATTTAAAATATAGGTAAGTCCAATCTTTTGAGGCGTGTTGCTGTTTTAATTCTAGCTAAATTTTTTACCAATGGATTTGAGTGCTCTCGTAGTTTTTTTTTTGTGTTTGAGCATAATTTCTGTGAGCTCACTTTTAACAAGAGGAATGTTGAGGTCCGTATGGATGGCAGCATTTCTAACGAACCAAGGCGCACCCGTGATTGCACGCAAGATTTTCGATTGCACTCGTTGTATCAGCTCGCCGTTCGATGAACTAGCATTCCCCCAAAGCTCAGCTCCGTATGCCCAAATTGGTTTGATCACTGCCTTGTACAATAAAAGTTTATGTTGTAAACGAAGCCTTGACTTGGAGTTGAGTAGCCAATTTATTTTATGGGTCTTTAGCTTTATCTGCGTTCTTTTTATCTCAATATGGTTCCGCCAAGTTAGTCGTCTGTCTAGATGGACTCCTAGGTATGTTACAGTATTCGATTGAGGAATAGCAACATTGTTTAGTGTAATCACTGGGCATGTTTCTTTCCTAAGTGTAAACGTAACATGATTGCTCTTGGTCTCATTTACCTTAATGCGCCAATTTGCCAGCCACACACATTTTCGTCAAATGCTCCTGAAGGGGATTCGAAGCCACTATAGGATTGCTATGTATACTAAGAATAGCAGTGTCGTCTGCGAATGTTCAAGTGACTAGATGATCATCAGTAGGGAGGTCTGCAGTGAATAATACATATAGTACAGGACCTAGAACACTACCTTGTGGAACCCCAGCATTAATATCAAATTCGTTTGTCGTGTATTCTCCATATTTTACTCTGAACTTTCGGTTATCCAAATACGATTCGAGTAGCATGTGCACATTAACTGGTAAGAGTTTGTGAATTTTATATATTAATCCTGCATGCCAAACTCTGTCAAATGCCTGTGCAATATCTAAGAATATAGCAGAGCAGTATTTTTTGTCTTCAAAAGTATTTCGAATTGCACTAGTAATGCGGTTAATTTGCTCTATGGTTCTGTGATTCTTACGAAATCCAAATTGATGGTGGGGAATAATGTTGGATTTGTATATGTGCGGCTGCTGCTTTAGAAGAAGCAGTTTCTCAAATAATTTAGAAATCACTGGGAGCAAGCTTATGGGCCGATAAGATGACGGTTGAGTTGCGTCTTTTCCGGATGTTGGAATCATTGTAATTTGTGATATTTTCCAGGGTTGTGGAAAATACCCAATCCTAAATATTGCATTAAATAACTGCGTCACTATTCTGATGGCTCTTTCAGGCAATTCCACCATCATTTTTGCGGTAATTAATTCAAATCCTGGTGCTTTTTTCGGGTTTAGCTGAGTTTTAATTGCAAGTTGCACTTCCTTCATTTTAACCTTCATCGGGATTAGTGGTATTTTAGGGGCCAAAAATGGAATTTCAAAACAGTTGGTTGGTTGGTTAGGTTGGAATACGAATTTGAGATGATTTGCAAATGCTGAGGCTTTCTCTTCGTCACTTCTTGCCCAAGTTCCATTATTTTGCCTGAGTGGTGGATGACAGTCTTTAGGAGTCTTTATATTTTTATAGGCTTTCCATAAAGAGTAGTTAGTGTTTTGTGTTGGAGTTAGCGTCGCAGTATACTTTTTCAAACTGTTCTCTAGCTCGCAGTTCAGTGCTTCTCGGAGGCGTTTTTTTGCTAATGCTAATCTCTGCTTGGCGTAGCGTGATCTATTTTGTTGCCACTCTCTTCTTAAGCGCCTTTTCTCCTTAACGAGACTATCGATAACTGCAGATGTTGTGTGAGTTGTTGCGGAGCGGGATAATGTAAAATGTAAGAACTGAGTTGATGGCCAAAAGTGCCGAGTCAATATCGTTTGCACTCTTAGTCGAGGGCCAATGTTTATATGACTACTTACATATTGACGGTACCTGAGCCAGTTTGTTGTTTGTTGAGGTTGTTTATGTAGACATATAATAACTGATGAATGATCAGAAGCGAGCTCTAAACACGATTCTGCAGATAACAAGCTACGATCAATACCACTGGTTATTCCAAAATCGATGAGGTCGGGCACTTTTTGAGGGTCAGAGGGCCAGTATGTCAGTTGCCCTGAAGACACGAAGTGTTGGTTAGACCACCGATTTGGTAGTGCAGAGAACAGTTGATTGCCTTTGGGATTTATTAACCTGGAGCCCCAAAAGGTATGTTTCGCATTATAATCACCTGCTGCCAAAAATTTGGTCCCCAATGATGTGAAGAATTGTGTGAATTGTAATTCAGTCACTGAGTATCTTGGAGGACAGTAGACTGCGCTTAGGACAATTTTTTCCTCCCAGCATTGAAGACATATTGATGTTGCCTGCAGATAGTCCTTTGCATACTCTTCTAGTGCATGATGCTTAAATCTATCTCTTATTAATATACCCGTACCGCCATGTGCTTTATTGTCAGGATGGTTTGTCTTGTAGAATTTATTTCCTGATATAACAAAATAATTTTTGTTTATCAAGTGCGTTTCTGATAAAAGCATAATATCAATTTGCCTAGTATGCAGGAAGTGTTGAATTTCAAGTTTATGTTGGCTAATGCCGTTTGCATTCCAATGACATATCTTAATGTAGTTCATTTTTTAGATATCAACAATTGCATAAGTTGGTTTTGAGTTTTCAACAACTCGTGCAACATGCTTTGCATTGATGTCATAAATTCTGTCATACAATTTGTTAATTTTGATATCATGGATTCTACATTTTGCATAGGATTTGCAAAGCTAGGAATTTCTTCAGATCCAGACTTTACTACGTGTGCATATGATCTTGATGTAGAAGCGTTGTCGCTGGGCAGTTGCTTATGGGGTTCGATTGATTTGGCAATCTCTGTGTAATGAAAAGGTGGTTGCTGTTTCTGGTCTCATTTATTTTTGAGTGCTAAATACACTGGGCAGCCTCTGTAGTTTGCCGTGTGGTTTTCCCCAGAATTGCTGGATTTTTTTTGCATTTATGTTGAATTTGTCAGACAAACACTTGGAGGAATGGTGAAGGTCCCCACGGGCAACACAAACAGTATGTAATGCGCAGTACGATTTTGTGTGCCCGTATTCTTGGCTATTGAAGCACTGAACAGGGCCTTTTCGTTTGTGTGGATCTTCAACGGTTATTCGTCTATGTAATAAGTAACGCAGATGGTATATTGGATGTGTTTCGCTACTTTTTAATTTCCTTCCATTCGATTCAAGTTCTACTTGAAATAGTGGTTGTGTTACTTTTTCTCTGTTTTTAATGTTGAATACCGTTTTTACTTTAAATCCCGCGATTTCGAGAGAATATTTGATTTTATTAGTACTTACACTATTCTCAATACCTTTAAAAACAACTACTAGACCTCTACTGCTCTTCAGTTGATATGTATAGTAGTTTTTACCATTTTGTTCAAGATAGGATGCTATTTTAAGGTAATTGCTTTCATTGTATGTCTGTAGTTTCGTTTCCTTTATATTCCCGTTTGTTATGGACGTTACGTGGAAATTGTTATTTCCTACAAGACTAGCTACAGTTGCAACTAAATCATTTGAGCATATCTCTCGCAAGTAGAATGGTGGTGGCTTCGGAGTTTTGGCGATGGAATTGTTTGCAGGAGTTGAGTCACCGTTTTCATTCTCTAATAGTGCAAATCTGTTCTGACCCATAGTGTTACTACTTATTTGTTTCGGAGAGGCAGATATACTCGCCGATTGAGGAGTTAGTCTCGCATTTTTGCCTGTCTTTTATTTCCGTTTTTTTCTGGACTCAACTTTCGTTTGACCTGTATATACCCTTGTCACATTACTTTTTCCACCACCTGTGGCTGGCATGACTAAGTTACTTGCTGGCGCAATTGTAGGTGTAGATTAGATTCGCTGTTTAACATTAAAGCAGGAGAACATGAACGAGCCCGATTTATTGGCTTGGTACAAGTTATTCATAGTTATTTCTTTTTTGTTTTTGCAGCAATCTTCAGCAACCACCGTCACATAAGCATTTCTGATGTTTGTAAGTTTGTTGATGATCGGGAAACTCATTAATTGTTGTGATAACAAAAAAAATTAATAAATGGCTCAAATGCAACTCTGAGGAATATTAAATTTAAATAAAATAAAATTAAAATTAAGTGGCATCAAAAATCATCATAGAGTACTGACACAGGTGGCAGCTCCTGCTAATTGTTTTTGGCGCGCACTTTTATTTTTAATGATGTTGTTGTTTAGAAAATGTTTTATGAATTTTACACTTCACTTTTAATCTGTTCCTGCAGAACAAAATATCACCAAATTCTGTAAATAAACTACACTTTCGTATTGGCGTCTATATCGCGAAGTTTAAAGAACAAATTCAGTTTAAACACAGTGAAAAACCGTCCCAATTACGGAGCACGTATGAAATCGCGTCCGCACAGTTCAGAATATGTCACACAATATATATATATATATATATATATATATATATATATATATATATATATATATATATATATATATATATATATATATATATATATATATATATATATATATATATATATATATATATATATGTTGGTTTGCGGTGGACTGTATTTATATGTTGCTTTAATATGTTGTTCTCTTTACTTTCTATTTTATATAATTGTAGCTTACACTTAAGAATTTCATATAATATAAGCGGCATGTTGCGCGTTCGGCGGTTTGATCGAAAGTGGTTCTATGTAAATGTCAAAGAGACGAAGAAGCCGAAGCTCCTTCGTTTATGGCGATGTTTCCCGCGCCGATGCCCCAGACGCATGAGCCGGCTGCTCAGTTGCGCTCCTTCGTACAGTGCGGATTTTTGGTCCGTACTGTCCGTGCACAACGCGGCGAACGACCGACAGCATGGTGTCCCAAACACCGGGCGGGAGACCTCACGGAATGAGGATTCGGTGTAAACATGCCGCCACCCTTGCATTATTGCAAGAGAAAGACATGCCCACGCCGAATCCGTCATTGTCTCCTCAATGGAGGGAGGTGTTTTGGCTTTCGCCACAGATGGCGTATCCGGGATCCTTGCACCGGAAGGTGAAATGTTTCACTCCGAGACACCGGAAAGAAAGTTAAAACTCCGAAGCCACCACCATTCTACTTGCGAGAGATATGCTCAAATGATTTAGTTGCAACTGTAGCTAGTCTTGTAGGAAATAACAATTTCCACGTAACGTCCATAACAAACGGGAATATAAAGGAAACGAAACTACAGACATACAATGAAACCAATTACCGCAAATTAGCATCCTATCTTGAAAAAATGGTAAAAACTACTATACATATCAACTGAAGAGCAGTAAAGGTCTAGTAGTTGTTTTTAAAGGTATTGAGAATAGTGTAAGTACTAATAAAATCAAATATTCTCTCGAAATCGCGGGATTTAAAGTAAAAACGGTATTCAACATTAAAAACAGAGACAAAGTACCACAACCACTATTTCAAGTAGAACTTGAACCGAATGGAAGGAAATTAAAAAGTAGCGAAACACATCCAATATACCATATGCGTTACTTATTACATAGACGAATAACCGCTGAAGATCCACACAAAAGAAAAGGCCCTGTTCAGTGCTTCAATTGCCAAGAATACGGGCACACAAAATCGTACTGCGCATTACGTACAGTTTGTGTTGCCCGTGGGGACCTTCACCATTCCTCCAAGTGTTTGTCTAACAAATTCAACATAAATGCAAAAAAATGCAGCAATTGTGGGGAAAACCACACGGCAAACTACAGAGGCTGCCCAGTGTATTTAGCACTCAAAAATAAATTAGACCAGAAACAGCAACCACCTTTTCATTACACAGAGATTGCCAAATCAATCGAACCCCATAAGCAACTGCCCAGCGACAACGCTTCTACATCAAGATCATATATATATATATATATATATATATATACCACACGTAGTAAAGTCTGGATCCGAAGAAATTCCTATCTTTGCAAATCCTATGCAAAATGTAGAATCCATGGTATCAAAATTAACAAATTGTATGACAGAATTTATGACATCAAATCAAAGCATGTTGCACGAGTTGTTGAAAACTCAAAACCAACTTATGCAATTGTTGATATCTAAAAAATTAACTACATTAAGATATGTCATTGGAATGCAAACGGTATTAGCCAACATAAACTTGAAATTCAACACTTCCTGCATACTAGGCAAATTGATATTATGCTTTTATCAGAAACGCACTTGATAAACAAAAATTATTTTGTTATATCAGGAAATAAATTCTACAAGACAAACCATCCTGACAATAAAGCACATGGCGGTACGGGTATATTAATAAGAGATAGATTTAAGCATCATGCACTAGAAGAGTATGCAAAGGACTATCTGCAGGCAACATCAATATGTCTTCAATGCTGGGAGGAAAAAATTGTCCTAAGCGCAGTCTACTGTCCTCCAAGATACTCAGTGACTGAATTACAATTCACACAATTCTTCACATCATTGGGGACCAAATTTTTGGCAGATTATAATGCGAAACATACCTTTTGGGGCTCCAGGTTAATAAATCCCAAAGGTAAACAACTGTTCTCTGCACTACCAAATCGGTGGTCTAACCAACACTTCGTGTCTTCAGGGCAACTGACATACTTGCCCTCTGACCCTCAAAAAGTGCCCGACCTCATCGATTTTGGAATAACCATTGGTATTGATCGTAACTTGTTGTCTGCAGAATCGTGTTTAGAGCTCGCTTCTGATCATTCATCAGTTATTATATGTCTACATAAACAACCTCAACAAACAACAAACTGGCTCAGGTACCGTCAATATGTAAGTAGTCATATAAACATTGGCCCTCGACTAAGAGTGCAAGCGATATTGACTCGGCACTTTTGGGCATCAACTCAGTTCTTACATCTGCAGCCACACACTCATCTCCAGCAGCCTCATTATCCCGCTCCGCAACAACTCACACAACATCTGCAGTTATCGATAGTCTCGTTAAGGAGAAAAGGCGCTTAAGAAGAGAGTGGCAACAAAATAGGCACCCTACGCCAAGCAGAGATTAGCATTAGCAAAAAAACGCCTCCGAGAAGCACTGAACTGCGAGCTAGAGAACAGTTTGAAAAAGTATACTGAGACGCTAACTCCAACACATAACACTAACTACTCTTTATGGAAAGCCTATAAAAATATAAAGACTCCTAAAGACTGTCATACACCACTCATGCAAAATAATGGAACTTGGGCAAGAAGTGACGAAGAGAAAGCCTCAGCATTTGCAACTCATCTCAAATCCGTATTCCAACCTAACCAACCAACCAACTGTTTTGAAATTCCATTTTTGGCCCCTAAAAAACCACTAATCCCGATGAAGGTTAAAATGAAGCAAGTGCAACTTGCAATTAAAACTCAGCTAAACCCGAAAAAAGCACCAGGATTTGAATTAATTACCGCAAAAATGATGGTGGAATTGCCTGAAATAGCCATCAAAATAGTGACGCAGTTATTTAATGCAATATTTAGGATTGGGTATTTTAGACAACCCTGGAAAATATCACAAATTACAATGATTCCAAAACCCGGAAAAGACGCAACTCAACGGTCATCTTATCGACCCATAAGCTTGCTCCCAGTGATTTCTAAATTATTTGAGAAACTGCTTCTTCTAAAGCTGCAGCCGCACATATACAAATCCAACATTATTCCCCACCATCAATTTGGATTTCGTAAGAATCACAGAACCATAGAGCAAATTAACCGCATTACTAGTGCAATTCGAAATACTTTTGAAGACAAAAAATACTGCTCTGCTATATTCTTAGATATTGCACAGGCATTTGACAGAGTTTGGCATGCAGGATTAATATATAAAATTCAAAAACTCTTACCAGTTAATGTGCACATGCTACTCGAATCGTATTTGGATAACCGAAAGTTCAGAGTAAAATATGGAGAATACACGACAAACGACTTTGATATTAATGCTGGGGTTCCACAAGGTAGTGTTCTAGGTCCTGTACTATATGTATTATTCACTGCAGACCTCCCTACTGATGATCATCTAGTCACTTGAACATTCGCAGACGACACTGCTATTCTTAGTATACATAGCAATCCAATAGTGGCTTCGAATCCCCTTCAGGAGCATTTGACGAAAATGGAAGTGTGGCTGGCAAATTGGCGCATTAAGGTAAATGAGACCAAGAGCAATCATGTTACGTTTACACTTAGGAAAGAAACATGCCCAGTGATTACACTAAACAATGTTGGTATTCCTCAATCGAATACTGTAACATACCTAGGAGTCCATCTAGACAGACGACTAACTTGGCGGAACCATATTGAGATAAAAAGAACGCAGATAAAGCTAAAGACCCATAAAATAAATTGGCTACTCAACTCCAAGTCAAGGCTTCGTTTACAACATAAACTTTTATTGTACAAGGCAGTGATCAAACCAATTTGGGTATACGGAGCTGAGCTTTGGGGGAATGCTAGTTCATCGAACGGCGAGCTGATACAACGAGTGCAATCGAAAATTTTGCGTGCAATCACGGGTGCGCCTTGGTTCGTTAGAAATGCTGCCATCCATACGGACCTCAACATTCCTCTTGTTAAAAGTGAGCTCACAGAGATTATGCTCAAACACACAAAAAAACTACGAGAGCACTCAAATCCATTGGTAAAAAATTTAGCTAGAATTAAAACAGCAACACGCCTCAAAAGATTGGACTTACCTATATTTTAAATGTTCTAAATATTAAATAACTACTATTAAGATACTAAAATGAAATGAATCTAAATTGAATTAAAATCAAAAGGAAAAAATGTAGTGAAATTTAATACTAAGCCCAAACACTGGTGCGGGATAAATATAGTTAATTTAGCTCTTAAGATTTAATTACTTCTTGTTAGGCTCGAAATGAGTGTATTCAATAAATAAATGAACTGTTTAAAAAAAAAAAAAATATATATATATATATATATATATATATATATATATATATATATATATATATATATATATATATATATATATATATATATATTATTGGTTTAAGCTTACTCAACAGCAGCTTTTCATAAATTTTGGAAATAATCGGCAACAAACTTATCGGCCTATAGGATGCACCTTCTTCTTCCGGCTTTCCACGTTTTGGAATTCGAGTTATTTCAGCAATTTTCTACTGACGAGGGAAATAGGCACACCTTAAATAAATGATGTATTTTATATCATTATCCAGTAGATCTTTTTTGGAATTTTATCTCTTATCATATCATATCCTGGTGCTTTTTTTAAGTTCAGATATTAAGCACTAAGTGTAAATGATGTAAAAACATCAGAAAGGTGTTTGGCAAACGTGTATGCTTTCAAACTGCTTCTTCTAGCTTTCTATGTTTTGCAATTAGAGTTATTTCACCAACTTTCACCAACGAGGGAAATAGGCACACCTCAATACTGCATTGTACAAATAGGTGATTTATTTTATGGCATTATTCGAAGGTTCTTTGGGAATTTTACCTGTTATCAAGTCAGACCTTTTTTCTATATAATTTTTTATCAAATTCCGATTTCACATTCACTTTTCTCTTTTTAATTCCAAAGTAATTAAAATGTATTGTTTACAATGTACACAAAATAGAATCACCATTTAGTGCACTCAAATTTGTCTACGTTAAATGTTATATCGCACTATAGCAATTTTTGTAATTTAGGCTAATAAAATAAAAATAACTTCGAGTGAAGACACGTCTGTACACGTGGGAGCTCAAAAGAGGATCTGCAGTCTAATATGGTGTATTTGGAGTACAAAATGAATGGCACAGAATTCTATAGGTTGTTTTCTCCTAATGCTAAGTAGGATCCTCACCTAAAACTACGTTGTCACAAAATAAGTGGTCTAGAGTAACTTCCACTCCAACTACTAACATATATTCATAACTTAAAATCTATTGGAGATTTATGGTCGAAATTATGAGCACCAACATGTAGACATTATAAAGCCAACTGCTAGATATGGACTAGGTCAGAAAATGGAGATTCTCCATATAAGGAACTAGGAAGACTATAATTAAAATTAATCTACCTCTATTGATGAAATATGAATGAAAAGACATCAACAAAATTTCACAGGAAGATTGAGGGTGCTACCATTAAACAGAAAACACAAAATGGGTGGGTTATTTTCACAGCCACGACCACTATTGACAAATTTTTATAATTTATGACCCATACAAAATGAATGAGACGAAATTTTATATTAGTACATATATTGACGCTACAAACCCACACACAAAAATAGGTACAATCAGAGAAAAGTCACGCCTCCCAATATAATGAAATTTGGGGTTCCCACTTAAAATTAACGTATATATGCTTCAAATGATTGCATATGACTACAAATTGGTAGCAGTATATATTAGACACATACTAGCGTGCATGTCAAAATCGGCAGATTATTACTTCTGCTACGCCATTTCAATATTCATTTTTGGGTCCCTACCAAAGATTTATCAAGGTTCAGAGTGCTAGTGTAAAACACAAAAAAAGCCGAGGCATTTTGAGAGCCACACCCTCTATTCATAGTTGTTTAAAACTTAGGACCAATACAAAATTCTTGGACAAAATTTTATATGAGGAAGGACATTGACGCTACAAAGACATTCACAAGAAATGGGGACAATCATATAAAGGTCGCCTCTCTCTATGATAACTCATTACTCAGGATACAGTATCGAAAATTAATCTAGCTATTCTCCTAATGCTTATATCTGAGTAAAATATACATCGTCACGGTTTAAGACGCACGCACATGTGAGTTTAAACTTTTTCGTTCCTTTCTTTACTCGTTTTAGAGTAAATGTGATCCCTATACATTTTGATTCATTGACCTTAATTCGCCAATCTGCCAACCAATTCTGTACTAATTCCAGGTGATTTTCTACATAACGAGATGCGATATTGGGTGAATGGAATGAATAGCAGTGTGATCGGCGAAATTTGGTAGACAGTTTAGAAATATATAATAAGTACAGCACGGGTCCTTCCTTGTGGTTCTCTGGCTCTGATGTCATCGTTTTTTGAGTAAGCATTATTATTCCGATTTTGTCAAATGCCTGCGACACATATAAAAGGATGGCAGAACAATATTGCTTTTTGTGTGTACTTTTTAGAAAGTGTACAAATCAACGAGTGGTAATGGATTTTTTATAACCAATAGGCAACGCGTCTCAGATGCTGCCGTACTCACCGTAGGATTGTTCGATGAAGCTCTCTACGCTAATATGTTCCGAGAAATTGGTTCCCAGTTATGTTTGCTGTTCGCTGATCATCTTCATTGCAAGTTGAAGTCGATCGATGCCGAGGAGTATCTCTTGTGTGACTTTATGTAGCCCCTAATAACTGACTTCCATGACAGTTATTTCATTTCCTAGAACTGACATGTTTTTTGTTTGCTGTAAATCTAGCTCTTTTAAATGCCCGTATACTGTATCCGCTCCCCCATTTTAGGATTTCGCGACCAACATTTATATTTATCAATGATCTCGCTGTCCTCCGTATATGGCTCGCAAAGACGTCACTCTGTCGTTTCTTCTAAGCCCTGTGATTATCGCCTCCACCTCTTTTTCTGACATTTCACAACGTCGTTTCTACTCAACTAGCACTGTTCTTTTCAGAATAAGGAGTTAGCCTTATTTTGCAGGGCTTCAAGTTTCATTAGCACAGGTTCCAAATCAGTTTTTCGCAGTTCTGTTACCACTACCCACTCATCCTTAGAATACCATATACCGGTTATTAACGGTTGATCCCCGACCACTGTTTATCAAGCAATGTCCTAGCCATAAAGGAGGCAGCTCTCTACTTAAGTAGACACGCTGTAAGAAATACCGTGATAAATATCTACTCGAAAAGGCAGACGATAATCAAATCAATTAACTCGGCGGCCTTAAATCAAAGGTTGCCCAGAACTGCCTGGCAGCCCTAAAGATATCAGCAACTATTTAAGGTACGCCTTATATGGGTTCCGTGACATAGGAGGATAACTGTCGGGCTGACAAGCTAGCCAGACGGGATAGCAACCTGCCTCGGACAGATGCGAGTTTGTGAATCCATACAATGACGCTACAAAGCCATGCACAAGAAATGGGGACAATCAGATAAAGGTCACGCCTCTCACTATTATCGCTTATTACTCAGAGCACCGTTCCGAATTTAATCTAGATATGCTCGTAATGATGATATCTGAATAAAATATACATCGGCACGGTTTAACTCGCACGCACATGTGAGGGTGAAAGGTATTTCGAAGTCATTCTAACCCGACTTCTGCCTTCTTTGCTCTTTTTAGAGTAAATGTGATTTGCATATATTTTGATCTATTGACCTTGCTTCGCCAGTCGGGCAACCAATTTTCTACTAATATCAGGTGATCTTTTAGATCACGCGATGCGATTTTGGAATTTTGGTTAATGGTAAGGACAGCAGTGTCATCGGCGAAAATTGGTAGGCAGCTCTGAAGTATATACTATGGAAAGTACGGGACCTAGCATTCTTCCATGTGGTACTCCGGCTTTCTTCTCATCATTTTTAGAGTAAGCATTTTTATTCCTCTCTTTGAATTTTCTGTCATACATATACGATTTTGTCAGATGCCTGCATCACATTTATTATTTCGAACACTATTTGATGAACCTGCTCTATTGAGTTATGGTGTTCTTGAAAGCCAAATTCTTTATGTGGAAATATGCGCTTTTCATTTAGTTCCGGAATGAGTTTTGCAAGAAAAATTATTTCTAAGAGTTTTGATTTGATAGTAGGATAATCGGTCTACAAAATGCCGATTCAGATACATCTTTTACTGGTTCGATATTTTTGAAAGTTTGCAGGTATTGACATAGTATCGTAAGCGAAGCCATCCATTAAACAATGGGGTAAGCAAGATGGTCTCCATTTGGGGCAACTCCTTGAAGATTTTTCCAGCAATGAGGTAGTCTTCTGGGACTTTGTTAGGATAAAAACAGTCCTCCTACGTTTTTTACGTTTTTTATATTTTTGATTTTAATTTAATAGGCGAGCATTTTTTATCTGACGATGAGACTATTAAGCTATTGTTGCTGTGAAGTGGGTTTGGGATAAAGACATTCCTTAAATGTTCGGAGAAAATAGCAGACGTTCCGTCATCGCTTTTTGCGCTCTTGCCGCTGGTTGTTCGAATGTGATTAATTCCGCGCATAGGTAATTTCATATTCCTGATACCTTTCCACAGAGAATAGCTGGAGAAAAATTTTGAATATTCGTATCCAGACTGCGCTCTGATTCTTGACACATGGGTTTTCTCAGGTTTTTTCCGGCAATGGATAATTTCTGTTTTAGAATGAGATGACGGCTGATGTATTTTCTGTATTTTAGCCAGTTAGTTGTAAGAGATGTGAGATCGAATGTAGGTCGTAACTGTTTAATGTCCTAATTACTAATCTATTAAACATGTTAAAAATTGGTTACCAATATAACCTAGTTTCCTAGGAGCGAACTTTTTCAAGTAAACTCATCGAATTTTTAACCAGCGAGGTGGTACCGCTCTTACCACATGCGATTAGCCTTATTGTTTTGTTGCCTCTTTATTTTGAACAGCGTAGAAGTCCGTTGATCAGTTGGAATATCAAGTCCGGAGTCTTATTCTGATCACGGAATTCTGGTCCAGTACCAGTGCTGGTAGTGGGGGTCGGGGAGGCTTGGGAAGCCGGTCTCTCGTTTTGGCCAGCTGGGATGCTGCGGGGGAGAACCTTGGGGAGGCGGCTAAGACCCGAACGCAAAATGTGGTCAGTGGGAGAGTGGCTGCTTGTAGGATATAACGACAGCAGGCTTTAGGGGGGCCCAGCAGTTTAAAGAAGGTTCCTGGAGTCGGCCGGAAGGGACCGACAAAACATGTCCACTATGATAGGATATCGGCCATGAGGGTCATGACCAAACACGAGGCTCTGCCTGCGGGCTAACTCAGTGAGGAGCAGGAGAAATCGGTAGAGTGAGCAAGAGAGGTGCTGTCCGGCTTGGGTAACCCGGGGTGTACTGCCCCAAGTAGGCAACGATCGGTGGAAAAGATAGTTGGTTTCGCCAAACTGCAAAAATTGGGCGGCCAGAAATACCCGTCTTACAGCACCGTTGTCAAAGGTGGGGACAAAATGCCAGTGGAAGACAATTGACTATTCCGTCAGCGTGACGATGGTGGAGGTTAGAAGGACTGATTCTCATGAAGCTGCTCCAAATCAACCTCCGTCATTCTGAACTCGTCTCTGCGAATTTTTTGGTGCGCTTGGGTTCCGGTGGATTCGAAGTTGCCCTCACCCAAGAGCCGTGGATATGCGCCAACAAAATCTGCGGTGGATGAGTGGTTTCAAGCTGATAGCCGCTCAGAGCAGAGGTAAACCTCGTGCTTGTATAATAGCAAAGGATACGTTTAACATATTCTTGCTCCCTCACCTAAGCAGTGGCGATACAGTGGTTGTAGGCAGCTAGCTGCAGTATAAGAGCTTCTAGGTGCTTCTGCCTACATGGGTCATAACAACGCCGCTTCACCAGAGGAGGTTTGGGCACTGGTGACGGAGGCAGCTGCTGTCGATAGAAACTTGGCTGTTTCCAGCGATATAAATACCCATAACACACTATTGGGAAGCACCGAGAAAAATTCAAGAGATGGGTCAATCTTAAACTTTATCATAGAAAATGAGCTGTGTCTTAAATTTAGGCTCAAAATCGACATTTATAACGAAGAACGGAAGGGTAGGGCATTACCATGACTTTCGACCAGTTCGCGAACAACGTAAAAGGATGGAGAGTTTCGAACGAAAATTCTTACTCTGATCGCTATATAGAATTCAAATTGAATTTCTAAATATTTCCAGTTACTGCGTATATGAATATACGAAGGACAAAATGGGGAAGGTATACGAATAATCTGTAAAGTTTGATGGGCTGATAGGCCAGGCATCCTGGGCCCAGTCTGCCGGGTGCCTAGTTGTGAAACGGAGAGGCAAGACTAAACCACCTTGGTGGTCCGAAAATCTAGAAATATAAAAAAGAAATTATAATTGCGCTACAAGAGTCCTGGGAAAATTTTTACAAACATGAAAGAAACATCGATTGCAGCCAGACTAAGGACCGCACCGAGCGAAGAATATTTGACTCTTATCTTAGATACCCAATTTCCACGCAGTATCACGATGGAGTGTAATGACTCGCCAGCCTAGGAACCTGCATTTTAAGCAGACATGTCTGCAGAGGTACTCGTCAAAGCAGAGTTCTCTCCCCCTTCTCTCAAATGTGGTTGTAAGCTCTTACTGCAAGCCCTAGAGATGGGGGTTGCCATGTCATCGCCTATGCTGACGATTTGGCAATTGTGACTAGAGGAAATATCCAAACATTCTTATGGATAGTTTGCTCGCTAATATGGCCACGTTTACTTTTTGGACGGGAAAAAGGGGACTATGAATAATCCCCTTCTCTAAGTAAAATAGATCTCCTACGGCTAATATACAAAAGTATGGAAATTCCGATGAAGGAGATGGTGAAATATTTTGAACTAATACTTTTTTTTTTGTATCACCATTTATTTAACTACAATCTGTCCAGCTGGACATTCAGTACTACTTATATTATATTTGGTTATAAACATGTGTATGAATTTTCAGTAGCATTCAATACATTAGGTACATTAATTTAACAAAGTTAGATTTTATATATATTAATTTCATTCATTCCTTATTATTATTATTATTTTATTATTAATTCCATGACATTTGACACAATAAAACTATACATATGCTAACAAAGTTAACTAAAAGACATAATTATAAAAGAGTCAAATATCGCTCCTAGTCGGAGCATAGGGCGGTCACAAAAGCTCTCCAACGGTTTCTATCAGCATTATTATTATTATTATTATTATTATTATTATTATTATTTATTTATTTATTTATTTTTATTTTTTTTTTTTAATTTAATCTTATTTTTTAATTTTTATTTTTAATTTGATCTTAGGTGGTAAATCTGAATGGTAAGTCCGATGGTACATATTTTTTTAGTCTTCGCGCGCTGGTATCGCTGGTTATCAATTCTACCGCTAGGTTGTTAGGATGGACTCTAAGACGTTTGCGATATGAGTGGCTATATTTCATGATTTCATCATTTACTTTTGGGATGTTTAGATCGCGATGAATGATGTCGTTGCTGACATACCAAGGTGCATTCGCACACAGTCGTATGACTTTTGATTGGAATCGTTGTAGGATGTCCAGGTTTGACTTGGATGGTGATCCCCAAATTTGAATACCATAAGTCCATATGGGCTTCAGTATTGCTTTATATATCAGGACTTTATTTCCAAGTCTTAGGGCTGACCTTCGTCCAAGTAGCCAGATCAATGACCTAAGCGTTAGTCCAAGTTGTTTCCGTTTGGAGAAGATGTGACAGCGCCACGTAAGCCGCCGATCCAGGTGCACCCCAAGATATTTTGCATGGTCTGCTTGTTTCAGTTGGGAGTTACTTAGTGTCACTGGAGGGCAAGAACCTGCACGTAGGGTAAAAGTCGTTTGCACTGATTTTATTGCATTTGCTTTTATTCGCCACTTGTCTAGCCATAACTCAATTTGGTTCAGGTTCTCCTGCAAATGCTTCGAGGCTAACACGGGGTTTTTGTTGCAGGCCATTACAACAGTATCATCTGCAAAAGTTGCGGTATATGTGGTAACAGTCAGCGGCAGGTCAGCCGTGAATAGTGTGTAGAGCACACGTCCCAAAACGCTCCCTTGTGGAACACCAGCTTTGATTGGATAGAGGGAAGTTACGTCGCTGTAAACTTTGGAAACTCAATATTGCCGAAAGATTTCGGATTACACTTACAGACCTTTATTGTTATATAGAATACTTATATGGTGGCCAGCCACTCAGAACGAAAGCTATTTGAAGCTTCTGAGCAAGGTCCAAAGAACAGCTTTTCTGTGCATTTCTAGTGCTTTAAGGACCACTCTAACTAAAGCATTAGAAGTGATACTCAACGTACATACACTAGATCTGGTAGGGAAACAAGTTGCCGCGCATTAGCGCTAAGGCTGAAATGCACGGCGTTATGGAATATTCGGTAGGCTGGCCACTCGACTATCGTGCATAGTTGACCACTCTATATCTAATCTCAACTTTTATAGGCACTTCAAGACACACTTCCGTCTAGACGTGAGTGTCAAACACCCATGCCGGGTCCATCTCTGCTTTGTTAATAGCAGCTCCCTTCAATAGGGTTATTGAAGGGTAGGGCTGACGAGCTAGTCAGACAGGGTACCAACCTTCCTCTATGTACGTACAGATGCGAGGTTGGCTTGCAATTGCCACCTGTAAACTACTGTTGAAGGATAGCGTCATGTGTGAGGCCAATAGGTCTTAGGCAGACGACGGCACTTCCTTAACGACTAAGCTAATGTGGTCGAACCTTGATAGGAAAAAAATTAGAGGCTTGGTAGGCCTGTCGAGAGAAGATATATCTAAGGTCGTGGCTTGTATAACCAATCATTGCCTGTTCGGCATACATACTCTCAGGCTGGTAGTATTCTCTCATGAATTCTGCAGAAAATCTTGTTGGAATGAAAAGGAAGAGGAGACTGTGGAACATCTCTTCCGTGGGTGCCCGGCACTTGACAGAAGCATATCGGGCTCTTTAGGCAAATACGCTTTCAGATCTCTTACGGAAGTGTCCGGCGCGAAAGTCAAACAAATCATGCGCTGTATTAGGGTTTCAAAATGGGTTGACGAGCAAAAGTAGAGGTGCAGTATTACGCGGTGGTATTGCAATGACCCCGTAGTGGTCTGAGTGACTTGGTCTGTAGACTGACTGCCACGAAAACCTACCTAACCCACTAGATTGACTCCTATTATATCCTATATTATATATGGTCCTAGATACGGTGAATCCATCTTTGTCTTAGCATTATTTTGTATTAATGTTAAATCTCCTATTGATCTTCAGGCCTGGCTAATGGATCTGTCTTATACTTCCAATGTATTTTAGTTACTTCTACGAGTTTTCTAGCTCTATCTAATGCTGATTTTAACCTAGATCTCAGTACAGTAATCATTATAATTTTAAACTGTGAATTGTCGTTAATAGTGGCTAGTAGCCGTACATACAGACGCAAGTTTTTGCTCATACGGACTATAGTTTGTGTCGACTAGTGGAGTCGTATGATACTCGAATGTAATATGGTATCCACACATGCCATTGATTTTCATTCATAAAGTTTATCAGAAATTCATTTTAGACTCTGGGATTGCATTCAACAGTGCCTACTGTTTCATGGTGATATGGTGTAGAGAATACTTGATTTATTTTAAGTTGATCGCAAATCTTTTTCATTAATTCATTTATAAATTCTGTGCCCATATCTGATTTCGACACTTTGAAGCAACCATATCTAAGAATGAGTTCGTTTACTTACGTTGATGCAATGGTTCTTGCATCTATTGACTCAATGGGGTGAGCTATTAGAAATTTGGTTAAATTACATTGCATTGTTAAAATTTATCTATATCCATCTAATATATGTAGAGGACCAATAGTATCTATTGTTATTATTTCAAAGCTCGATCTTGGAGTGTCAGTATTGTTAATTTTTCTATAATGTGCGAGGTCATTTTATTTTTTGCATATAATTAACAATTGTTTATGAAGTTGCGAACCATTTTTCGCATGTCTTTCCAAATAAATTTTTGTTTTAATTTTAAAAGTTTTTCTGATACCAAAATGACCTTCATAATTCTCTGTATGATATTCATGTATTAATTTATATTTAACAATATCATCTAATATTTTCTGAGGACTTCTATATATTATTATATCTATTAGCGAACATTCTTTCAAACATGGCATCATTCATGACTAGCGCTATAGTTTTTGTATTTTCTCTTCGCTTACGTGATGTCAATTTCTCTAAAACCTAAAACCTCATTATCATTGGATCTTCCAGATTTCAGATTATGTTCTGCTGAATCGAATTTCGAAACAAAATTTTCACTGAATTGGATTCTAATTTTTTATAATCGATATCGATGTTTATATTATTGTTGGCCAAATTTATATTGTTCTCTATTTCAAATTTCTGTATACTCGTATTTTTCAAAGTGAGCGGATGTGTTTTTTTTCGGGCTCCGGAATATGTAGAATAAAAAAAAAAATTTTTGTTCAAATCAAGTGCGATAAGGTGATAAGCCAAATCTGGCAATCAATATTTAATTAAATCTGAGACAGAGACTCTAAAAAAAATAAAAAATAAAAAATAAAAAATTTAACAAAAACCTAAAATAAATAAAAGGAGCTTCGAGTAAGAATTGAAACGAAAAATCACACACATAAACTTAAACATAAACTGTAAACAAAAAATAGCTGAGAGGGCGTGCTTATGATCACATTACGCTCTAGCCAACCAGAGCGTAAGCTCGCTAAGGCAGATAACGCATCTTACAATGTGAGCAAAGATCTGATGCTCTCTAACGACACAGACAATTTGATGCTTGAATAGTCGCCCGAACGTTTGGTGACGAAAGCTCAGCGTACACTAAACAGTAAAGCAATCAGCATAGTTAAAACAGATCATATTCAGCGCCTACGCGCTAATTCACTATCTGCTCTCTCCACAACAAACACATTAACCGCTACAGCCACCAACAAAGCATTAACCAACAACATTAAGCAAACTGCAAAACGGAATAGTTCGGCAATACAGACTGGCATGGACCGTTATATAAAAATTAATCGAAAGCTAAGCCCGTTCAAAAACATGGCAAGAAACCGAAAAAAAATGTATAATCGAAATAAATATGAAGCATGCACCAACACAATACCGAGCCAAAATCGGTTTGCCTTGCTTGCCGATAATGTGGCAGATCCAGACCAAAAAAATGAAGGTACAGAAATACTTAAAGAAGTCAAACCTCCCCCAATTTATCTGCGCGAACGCAGCTCTAATATGCAGGTCTCTAGACTATCTAGCTTGATAGGGCAAAAGAACATCCATATAGTTGTACTAAAGAAGGGTCTAGGTCTACACGAAACAAAAATTCAGATCTATACTGTCAAAAATTATCGCTTGGCAATCAACTACCTTGACAGTAGTAAAAAACTACTATACGTATCAACTGAAAAGCAGTAAAGGTTTGATTGTCGTATTGAAAGGAATAGAATCAGATGTCGACCAATCTGAGATGAAAGGAGCACTGTTCAAAGCCTGTTTCAACCCAAAATCCATATTTAACATAAAAAATAAGAATAATATCCCACAACCAATGTTCCGAGTGGAGCTTGAACCAGAATCAAGAAAGCTGCGTCTAATCTATAATATGCGATACCTTCTTGCACCACCGAATTTCAGTTGAAGAACCCCACAAACGCAACGGCCCTGTACAATGCACAAACTGCCAGGAGTTTGGTCATACCAAATCATATTGCACTCTACGCCCCATTTGCGTTGGTGCGGTGACGTCCACCCATCCTCTGCCTGTGCGGTCGATAAAAAAAAAAGAATATGTTCTTACTAAAAAATGCAATAATTGCAGTGGAAGTCATACAGCAAACTTTACATGTTGCCCAGTGTATGCTGAGCTGAAAAATAAAATGCGCCAACAGAAGGATAGAGGTCGACACGAAGTTACTTACGTAGCGCCTCTACACCAAATCCCGACTACCTTCAGCGACAATCATGCTCCACCTGCCATGAGTTACTCTAATGCACTGAAATCAAATTTCGCTGAAAATTCAAATACCAATAAACAATCGCAAAATCTAGAGGCTGTGCTCTTAACCTTAACGCAATGTATGACACAGTTCATGTCCTCAATGCAATCAATGATGCAAGAGCTAATAAATAGTCAATATCAACTTTTGAAATCCATACTTGCAAACAAATGAATACGCTAAAAATTTGTCATTGGAACGCGAACGGTATTTGTCAGCACCAACTTGAAGTGCAAAATTTCCTTATTAACAGCAAAATAGACATATTACTCATTTCTGAAACTCACCTTACTCTGAATCACACTTTTTAAATAAAAAGTTATAAGTTCTACAAAACGTTGCATCCGGATGGCAAAGCTCGAGGTGGGACAGGCATACTCATAAAAGACCACATAAAACACCACTCACTAGAAAACTACGACAAGGAATATCTCCAAGCGACCTTCCTCTGCCTGCAATGTTGGGACGCCAACATAACGGTATCATCTGTTTATTGCCCACCTAGACACACTGTCACAACAGCTCAGTTTGAAATTTTTTTCAAGTCGTTGGGAGAAAAATTTATAGCAGCCGGTGATTACAACGCTAAACATACGCATTGGGGCTCACGCCTTATAAATCTCAAGGGTAAACAGTTATACTACGCCTTGACGAATCGGCGTAACAAAATAGCTTATGTGTCTTCTGGTAAACCCACTTACTGGCCTACGGATCAACGGAAGATCCCGGACTTACTAGATTTTGCAATAACGAAAGGACTCCACCAAAAACGTCTGTCTTCGGAATCATGCTTTGAACTAAATTCAGATCATTCCCCAGCTATAATGCACCTAAGGAAATACCCAGAAGACACAAACCATCCTTTTCGATTAGTAATAGGTAAAACAAATTGGTTAAAATTCCGTAAATATATTTCCAGTCACCTTCCTGATAATTGTAGTCTTAAAAGCCCGGATGAATTAGATTCCGCAGTACAATCATTCCACTGCAGACTGGTATCATCAGCAACCCGCGCTTCACCCCCAAACGGCGGAATCCCACGCAAATCAATATGCTCAACATCATTCGAAATTGAAAGACTGATAACGGCAAAGAGACGGCTCAGACGACTGTGGCAAAAGCACAGGTCACCAGCGCTAAAGCAAAAATTCACGACAGCCAAAAAGAAACTGCGAATTGCGAGAGGAAACTGAAAGAGGTATACAAGCCTACATCTCGCACCTGAACCCCCTTGAATCCACAAACTACTCCTTATGGAAAGCAGTCAAATACACGAATAAACCTACAGAATGGGACTCGCCTATAAGACTTATAGACGGAAGATGGGCAAGAAGCAATTAGGAGAAAGGGCAAGCTTTTGCTCAACATCTTAAAATCGCATTCCAACCAAATCCTCCTAGTAACAACTTTAAAAAACCAACATTAAACAACCTAATTCCCCAGATGGACCTACGGTTGAGGCCTAAAGAAGTGTGGCATTTTATCTCAACTCATTTAGATAAAAAGAAAGCGGCAGGGCACGATCTGCTTCAGCTGTGGGGAGAAGCAAAAACATCAAACACCGAACTGTTGCAAAGGACCCAGTCTAAAATACTACGCACGATTACTGGTGCACCGTGGTTCATGAAAAACCTAAACATTCACCGAGATCTAGGTGTGCCTCTAATAGGTCAGAAGCATTCAGATGTCAAAAAGAAGTACCAACTGAAATTATCGAACCACCCCAATATACTAGCTAGGAATTTACTACAAACAAGCCCACGACCCGCTTGAAGAGAGCAGACTTATCACCATTGTAAACTATTATTTAATAAGCCATCATTACTAATTTCTATAATTACTTTTATTTTTATTTTTTATTGTTTTTCTAAAATAATAAGTGTTCACTAATATCTTCTCCATACAGTGGTAAGGAGCAGTGATACATTGTTGTCTAGTTTTAAGATATATTTGCTTATTGCTAGTCTCCATATGAGTTGTTACAATAAATATGAATTGCTTAAAAAAAAATAAAAAATCTCAAATTTTAGACGTCTTATATATTTAATATCAGAGAGAGGTGGGCTCTCCCAAATGTAAAGTTGATTAGGATTTACTGAGTCTGCGCGTGTCTGCTCTTGCTCGCTTTTTAACATACCCGTTGTTATAGCAAGTATCTTGCTCTCGTCATCTTCTTTTTTTTAATTCATATTGAGTGTGTAAAAGTTTATGTCTATGAGGAAAACTGCGTCAGCGTTGGTGTTCATCTTTCCTTTCTTATAAATCATATCAAAGTGATAATCAGCAAAATCTAAACGAATTTGTGTGGGTTTCGCAGATGTATTTTTGTGCGAAAACAAAGAAATAAGAGGCCTAGGGTATATTATCACCCTAAATAGTTATAGACGGAAAAATTGTATCCCGCAATGTATCGGGAATAGTTCTTTTTAACTCATGCTTGTTTAAAGATTACATCATGCTTGTTTAAAGATAAACTAGCATAGGATATTGGTAAATCTTAACCGATTTCTCCTTATGAAAGTAATGCTCCTAGTCCGAAATTTGAAGTATCTGCGGTCAACTCAAATTCTTTGTTGCAATTTGGATATTGTAATATCTGAGGGTTTATCAACTTTGATTTAAGTGTTTCAAATGAATTCTGACAATCATGTGTCCAATCAAATGTCAAGTTTTTCTTCAATTAGGCGTTTAGACACTTTGTAATACTAGCGAGGTTTGGTACAAATCTACGATAATAATTATAGAATGCCACGAATCGCCAAACATCATCAGAACTTTTGGGAACAGATTAGTTTTGTAAGGTTGTATATTTGTTTGGCCTTATTTAATACTTTGGCCAGTTATTAAATGACCCAAATAAATTACTTCATGATATAATATTTGCTGGCATTTAGTTTAAGGTAATATTGCTGTAACTTTTCAAACACTTTTTCGAAATTTATATTGTGATGCTGTATACTACAGCCAAAAACTATTATTTCATCAATTTAAAGGAAAGCTTTTGCGTCTGGGCCACCTAATGCTAAAGCTAGCATTCTCTCTGTGAAAACTTTTAGATGAGGCTTTTAAAGTTAAAATGACCAGTAGGTGTTGAAAATACTGTTAAGGGTCTTGATTTTTTCTTTAAAGGTAATAGTTGAAATGAGCTTTTCATATCGAGAGTTTAAAAGTGACGTGCTCTTCCAAGCATGTCTAATATATATTCAATTCTTGTCAGTGGGAATTTTTCATTATCAATTTTAGTATTAAGTTTTCTGAAAAAACCTTTTTGGTACTATCAGTAGTTTTTTTTAGTGCTAGCAGTAGTGGCGAATTATGATTCTATTATATCGCTTGATAGAAAATCGGATACTTGTGTATTTATTATGTCATGGTGTGCATGTGGTAAGCGATACATATTATTGTATACAGGTGACTCATCTATAGTTTGGATATTTTGCGTATAAAAGTTGTTTGTGGTACATGGCTCATTTTGTAAGTGAAAAAAGTTTGATATTTTTAAAAAATTTTTAGTACATCTTAGTTCGCATAATTATTTTTCTTTTCAATCTTTAACGTTGGCATTAATTCTTTAAATCTTGAATCTGAATGTGGAAAATTTGTTGTTCTTAAAATGTGGATAATTGTATATTCTCTTCAGTTGTATTTAGTATTTTGACATGTCGTACTCCTTTTAAAGGAATTATTGAAATATTGTACAAACAAAAACTGCAGGCAGAACTTCCATACTATATATCACGCTGTCTTCTTCTATAATTATGTTTATTGGATGAATTGACTCAGAACGAGTGGGTAACATTATCCTGACAGGATCGCCATGTAATATACCTATTATATATGGCAGAATCGGCATGTGAGAAGCCTGAAGCTAGGAGTCTAATAAGTCTAAAGCTAGGAGCGAACAGATGCGAATAGTTACCAAATCTTTATACAGCGGGGAAGGGCGCTAGAATCTGCCCTTTATTCAACAATTCGAGTTTTTATATCATTATTTTCCATTGGATTCCCATTAGATTTCCAATGAGCTTCCAATGGTTCAATAGCAAACGCACAAATAAATTTGGTAACTTTTGCTTATCTAAGCAGTATGGTTCCAAGCCATAGTGCTGCATATCAAATAAGGCAAAGTACGGGCAGCGCACTTAAAATAAATTATAGCCAGGTGCGCTGCCGTCTCGCGAGCGCTTTACTTGCAACGCAGCGTTTATGCGCAACTGTTACAAATTCTTGGGTTTGCATTTGTTTATATTTTGTTTATGTTTTACTTAATACTATTATGTAGCGAGTACACTACAATTTGTTTTGTGTTAATTTTGTGTTTATGGCTATAAAATGTTCCACATTTGCTATACATACAGTGAGAATGAAGGTTTCATAATAAAATTTTTTTAAATATTTTATAAGAAATTCTGGGCCCAGGCAAATATAGTTTGACGGTATTTCTGCATTACAGACTTTTTTGCGTATATCGATGGGCTTGATAATTCATATATCTGTAAGTCTGTTAGGTCATAGATTATACCTAAAATGTTGTCTCTATATATACAGTTATACTGATAATATGCTGTGTACAGATATTAAGTGACGTCTGGAGTTGTCTTAGAGTGTGAGTAGCTTTGTAAACTTTCTCTAGTCTATTTTTTAACTCATCAAATGGGATCTCGGAAGAATTAATAGCAGTCTTGATGTAGAATACTCTGTCTTGATGTAGAATATTTATACTAACATAAGAGTCTTGGCTTCGTCCTATAAACCTATCATTGAAAAACTTATGGTACTTATGAATGATGCAAGTTGTTTTCTATGTCTTTAGCCTTGGTATGGCTGCCATTGTGTTTTAAGGTGATAATTTGTCTTCAATTATTTACAATAAAGTTTTTGCTCTAATAACTGTTAGAGAGGTTTTATCTTTCTTTCATAAATATCTTCTACGATAGTTAATAATTCCAGCGTAGTGTTCCTTTTTATTTCTAAACCTTCTTTTCTGATTTTTCGCAAAAGTTTCTAGTATACCTCTTAAATCATTATTTATCCTAACTAAATCCTCCATTAAATTACCTTGTTTCTTTTTCTATGCGTTTGCTAGTTGGCTTACTCGCTATTATATATAAGTTTTTTGTAATTATTTATTTTATAAGCTACATACAATATAACAAATATTATTACGATGATTATTATTATAATTAAACTAGAATTAGTTCCGTTCCAGTTGTTAATCACCATGGAGTTTTCTTATTTTTCCCACAAGTTACCCATATCGCTGTTTATACCCTTTACCTTTAAAAAAGGTAAAAAGAGTTTACTAATTTTGTGCTTTTGAGAGGGGTTGTAGCTTCCCAGAGGTGTGGTAGGTATGGGCTTATATGTACAGATATGATTAGAATCACTTTAAAAACTCTTGATTTTCTCTGTCCGTCCGTGGGATCCTTTTTCTACACCGTTAAAGTTATCTTAATGGAATTTTGCAAAAGTATAGTCTGGACAAAGATACAGAACCAGATTGCCAAATGGACCGATTTGGACAAAGACCACGCCTACCTCCCATATAAGGAACTTTTTTCGTCTTTTTTAAAATGACTATATTTTAGTGACACAATTTGGTAGTTATGTAGATATGGGTCCTACTAAACACTATGCAAGAAAGGGCAGTATATATTAGGTGCCACGCCCACTATTAACAAATATTCATAATTTAAGATCTATAAGGCCCGGATTCACAGTCATTGGTTAACCAATGACAAAGGTTTAACTAATAATATTTTATGTTAAATGTTTAGTTAACCATGCTGTCGGTTAACTAATAGTTAAACAACAGCTGATGCTTAAAGAATTGAATCCACATTTGTGTTTGTGGTAAATACAAAAATTTCTCGCGGAAATTTTGATTCTGATATTGAAAATGATGAAGACATTGAAAACATTTGAAATGTTGTTATTGATCGTTGGGAGAAAATTATTAGAAATCGACCTCATTTTTTCCAAGAATATGATGCCAAAGATTTTCGTGACAAGTTTCGTTTGTGTAAGGAAGTGGCGTGGCAAATTTTGCAATGTATACGACCTCATATATAAGACAAAGGTTTAACTAATAATATTTTATGTTAAATGTTTAGTTAACCATGCTGTCGGTTAACTAATAGTTAAACAACAGCTGATGCTTAAAGAATTGAATCCACATTTGTGTTTGTGGTAAATACAAAAATTTCTCGCGGAAATTTTGATTCTGATATTGAAAATGATGAAGACATTGAAAACATTTGAAATGTTGTTATTGATCGTTGGGAGAAAATTATTAGAAATCGACCTCATTTTTTCCAAGAATATGATGCCAAAGATTTTCGTGACAAGTTTCGTTTGTGTAAGGAAGTGGCGTGGCAAATTTTGCAATGTATACGACCTCATATATAAGGCAAAACTAATTGGTAGATACATATATTGCAGCTGTGGTTTGAATTAATTTTTCAAACAACTACTCCTAGGAATATCGCTCTGTTGCCGGAGCAAATGCTTTCAATAACACACGGTATTACGCTACAGGCTGCATGCAATGAATGAATGCGGCTGTTTTGTTGTATCTTTGGCTACTGTTTCGAGAGTTATCGTGTTGGTGTCACATCATATAGCGCTTATTTATACGAGGGCGGATTGATACTGAAGCTACCTAGCGCTAGATAGCAGCACAAACACAAAAACTTTTTTTTTTAGAAATTGCGATCTGTCAAACATCAGCTGTTAAAATTTCACCCAAATTCATTGATTAGTTTATTTGTTGTAGTCGTTTAAAGTAAGCAACTTTTGTGTTTCTTGCAAAATGGGAAAAAGCGAATTTCGTGCAGTGATTAAACACTATTATTTGAAAGGGAAAACGGCGAAAGAGACAAAAGAAAAGCTCGATAAACATTACGGTGAGTCTGCTCCTTCAGATTACATGGTAAAATATTGGATTGCTGAATTTAAACGCGGCCAAACAAGCACTGCAACAATACCATCAACAGGAGGGCTAAAAGAGGTGGTTACTGAAGAAAATATCAAAAAAATCCTCGATATCGTTACGAATGATCGCCGAGTCAAGTTGCGTGAGATTGTTGAAATGGTAAACATATCATATGAACGTGTGTTCAACATTTTGCATGAACATTTGCATATGAAAAAGCTATCGGCAAGATGGGTGCCGCGTTTGCTCAGTGTCGAACAAAAACGAGTTCGACAGACCACTTCACAGCGGTGTTTGGACATGGTAAAGCGTAATCCTGTTGATTTTTGGCGTCGATTAATAACTGTTGATGAAACATGGGTCACCACTACACATCTGAAACCAAAAATCAATCGAAACAATGGGTGGAAGCTGGTGGAAGTGCTCCGAAGAAGGTGAAGGCAGTGAAATCGGCTGGCAAGGTTATGGCCACTGTATTTTGGGATGCACACGGAATATTGCTCATCGATTATCTTGAAAAAGGATCCACAATCACAGGAAAGTATTATCGTGCATTATTGGATCAATTGATTGATGCAATCAAGGAAAAAACGGCCACATTTAAAGAAGAAAAAAATGCTCTTTCTTCAAGACAACGCACCGGTTCACACAGCATTAGATACGATGCTAAAATTACGTGAAATACACTTCGAATTGGTTAATCATCCACCTTATAGTCCAGATTTAGCTCCTAGTGACTTTTTCCTGTTTCCAAACTTGAAAAAATGGCTCGCAGGAAAAAGATTAATCTCAAACGAAGAAGTGATTACCGAAACTAACGCGTATTTTGAGAGGTTCCCGAAATCGTATTATTCAGATAGTATAAAAAAGTTGGAATATCGTCTTACTAAGTGTGTCGAAGTAAAAGGAGACTATGTTGAGAAATAAATGGTTTTTGAAAAAAAAAAATGTTTTTTTCCTACTAAGGTAGCTTCAATATCAATCCGCCCTCGTATTTTTCAACAAATTTAATTAACATATTAATTTCATCAATGCTGAAATTCGAAGCACGAACGGTTTCCATTTTCAAACTCAAATGATTGAAATAAATGTAAACAGAAAACATATGTTACAAAAACCAATCCACAAATTGAAGTGTGTTACCATATTTTTTCTTCATTCATTGTTTTAGTTAACTAAAGCACTGTGAATATGAAATATTCGTTAAACTTTAGTCATCATTTTAGCTAACTAATTGTTAACCAATGACTGTGAATCCGGGCCTAAGATATTTATGGACGAAATTTTACAAGAAGCAATATATGGACATTATAAAGCTAACTGCAAGAAATTAAGTTGATCAGAGAAGAGACACGCCCACTTTTGATATAAGGCACTTTCTGATCTAAAATTAAAATTAGCCTACCTAATACTCGTATTGATGCTATCGAAATATAAATTGGCAGAAATGAATATGGGGTCCATAATAATGTGTGTGCAAACATGAGGATCATAATACTACTGCTACGCCTACAATTAAGCAAAAATCATTCAATTTCACAGGAAGATTGCAGATACCAACGTTAAACACAACACACAACTTACGACTTATACAATAGTGTTAAGAAATCATTTTCTATATTGAAAGTTTGGTTATCTGGCAACCCAATGCCATTCTCATTCCTTTTGACATTTCTTTCCTTCTTGCACTTGACACGTTCCTTCCTTCTTATTATTTCCGCCTTCAGCACAGGTTACGTTTTCTGAGTTCTGTTCATCAACTAATTTTATACGACTTTATTATTTACATCATAAGTATTCACGTTTAAAATCATTTGTGATTCGTTTTTTTGATGAGAAGGATGCAGAAGCACAAGCTTTTATAATGCGAGGGATCCAGTTGGAGCAACTTAAGTACCTCACTGATTGCACTACAGTTGCTGAAATGTGGTCGAAGCTAAAAGCAATACATGCTGAAAAGAGCGAACTGAAAAGAGCATAAAAATAATAAATAATGAACCAGTTCTTAATTTTGTAGCAAACATAACATCCATATCGCAAAGACTCAAAGACACTTAGAACAAAAGCAGCCTATCGTCGCCAAAATCTTAAGCAGTTTACCACAAAGGTTTCACCATGTTCGTACAGCTTAGTACGCAGTACCGAGAGACAAGCAAAATATTGAACGCTTAACAGAGCACCTTGTTAATGAAGAAACTCTCATGACGTCACGATCTCATAGTGAACTTAATGGAAATAACACAGCTGCAGTTTACTCTGTGACGAATGGCAAAGCCAACAACAAAACAAATCCAAAATGAAATGGTAAGTGCAACTACTGTGGAAAGCCTGGTCATTGGGCAAGAGAATGTCGTAAGCGCCAAAGAGATCAGAAGACTAATGAAAGCAGAAAAAGTGAAGTTCATTCCCTTTCGCTTCAAAGGGAAGTGAAAGACATCAAACGAGAAGAAGAAGCATCACAAAATAAACGTCGAAACGAAAAAACAGCTGATAGCTCATTTTTAATTCAATCTGAACACGTCGACGAACTCAAATAAAATAGAAAATATTTTCTACGCAGATTCAGGCGTAACAGATCACATGTCCTTCCAGAGAGACATTTTTACAAATTTCAAAGCATCATCAAATGAAGCAGCATTTGTGAAAAGTGGAGACTAACGCTTGCAAGTACGTGGAAAGGGAGATATTCAGGTTTTTGGAAATCAGACACGTCACATATTATTAAAGATGTACTTTTAGTTCCAGAACTTGATAAAAATTTCGTTTCCATCACAGTGTCCGTTGTATCACAGTGATTTTCGAAGCAGGAGGAAAACACGTATGTTTTATGAAAGACAACGAGACTTTAGCAGAAGGCAAAAATGAAAGCAGGTAGTATCGAATGAATTTAAAGCCAACATCAATACATTCAGTAAACGTTTTGACATCTGAATCTGCAATGACATGGCATGAACGACTTGGACATCCAAACTTCAAAGTGCTCAGAGAAATGTGTGCAAACAAAATGTTGAACAATTTGAATGCTGCGGATATACCAAACGAACGACCATTTTGTGAAGGCTGTGCATATGGCAAGCAGCATAGAACTCTATTTCCAAAATCCGGAGCTACACAAGTAAACATTTCATATGGATTTAAGGCGCGATTAGTCGTGAGAGGTTGCTCTCAAGCTCAAGGACTCGATTACAATGAATCGATTCGTACCTGTCGCCAGGTACGAATCCGTCAGAGCAGTTCTGGCTATAGCAGCTGCTCGGGACATAAACATCTTGCAATTTGATGTTAAAACAGCATTTTTACATGGACATTTGGATGAAATCATATACATGGAACAACCAAATGGATTCACCGAAGACGATCGAGTATGTCTACTAAAGAAGAGTCTCTACGGCTTAAAGCAAGCATCTCGACAATGAACAAGCACATAGTTAAGTTTCTCACCGATTTTGGATTTAAGCAGATATGGGCTGACTTATGTGTATTCAGATATGAACATGACAGCGAAGTTATATATTTGTTATTGTTCGTTGACGACGGACTTATATGCGGCAATGATTCGATCACAATCAACAAGCTATTACACGAGCTAAACATTGAAGTTGAAATCACTCATCGTAATGCAGAGTTCTACGTAGGACTTCAAATTCAGATTGATAAAGAGAGAAACACACTGAAGATTTTTCAACGAGCTTACACTGAGAAAATCCTGGAACGATTAAATCATCTGGATTGTTTTTCTGTATCTACACCAGTCGAAGTTGGGAGGCGATTTTTAAAAGATGATGAAGACACAAAAGGCAAAAACTTTCCATACCGTGAAGCTATTGGTTCACTCACGTATCTCATGGTACGTACAAGGCCTGACATTTCTTATATCGTTGGCGTTCTAAGCCGATTTCTAGAAAAACCATCAGAAGTTCACTGGCAGGGCGTCAAGAGGATTTTCAAGTATCTTAAAGGTACATTGGATCATGGGATCCAATTAAATTTGAATTCAGAATATTCACAGCTCACGATGTATTCTGATGCCGACTGGGGTGGCAACATGGACACCAGGCGTAGCATAACAGGCTGGACTGCATTTCTAAATGGAGGTCCGATTGCTTGGAACTCACAAAAGCAAACTGTAACAGCGACTTCAACTACAGAAGCTGAGTTTGTGGCAATCTGTGCGTCAACAAAGGCGACCAGATGATCACGACAATTACTGTTGGAATGCAATTGCGAGCAGCGTTCACCAACCACATTTTTTTCTGACAACCAACGGGCAATAACTCTAGTGAGAAGTCCTGAATCAGCTAAAAGAACTAAGCACATCGATATTCAGTACTTTTACTCATGCGACATGCAAGCCCAAGGAATAATTGAAGTTCAATACATCGCAACGAAGAGCCAACTAGCTGACATATTTACTAAGGATTTATCCAAAGAAAACTTTGTTACATTATCAAAATATTTTGTTGAATTGTAATGTAAGGTCAGACCGTATAAAATGAGGGGGAGTGTTAAGAAATCATTTTCTATATTGACATTTTAGTTATCTGGTAACCCAATGCCATTCTCATTCCTTTTGACATTTCTTTCCTTCTTGCACTTGACACGCTCCTTCCTTCTTACTATTTCCGCCTTCAGCACAGGTTACGTTTTCTGAGTTCTGTTCATCAACTAATTTTATACGACTTTATTATTTACATCATAAGTAAATATATTCACGTTTACAATCATTTGTGATTCGTTTTCTTTTCTTTGACTGCTGGATAATTGCGCATTCGATTTGTAAGACCATTTTTAGAATCCGTCTTATATTAAAAAATATTTTTTGGCGAAATTTTATGTTACTAGATATATTAACCCTGCAAAGCCGTACAGGAGAAATGGTGTCAATTAGATAAAAGTCACGTATCCCTCTAATATAATCAATTCAAGGTACCGTACCGAAAATTACAGTAGATATGCTCCTAATGATAATTTATAAAGAAAACATGCGGCTGTTGATCTCACACGCTCAAGGAAAGGTAAAGGGTATTTCGAAGTCGGCTAACCCGACTTCACACTTCTTTACTCGTTATTTTTAAATGATGGAGCTGGGACATTAACGATACCGCCAGTGTTTTCTAAGTACCTTCAGCTGTCGAATTTTTCATCAGTATGTAGATTTCATCAAATTTCTTTTTGTTTTATATTTTAAGTTTTCTGCCTTAAAAGTCCTGATGGTTGCTTGTTCTGATTTGGAATCATCGAGGTTTAATTTTTTGTATAGTTCTGCCAGATGCTTCCAGTATTGGTACTTTTTCCCATCCCGTTTTTTTCTTCTTTTTCTCTGCAACTGGTGTATGTACCCTTTTTCTGGCTGTTGTCGCCTTTGGTACTCTTCAATAGTCAGAGGTTGAGGTCCAAGTTTTAGTGATGTCGGAATAAATTCTGGTGGCCTAGGTTGATTTGTTTGAACTACAGAGGTTGGCTCGTATGCAACATTTAGTATAGTTGTCCACTTCCTTAAGAACTTATCGATTTCTTTGCTCATTTGCAAGCAAGCTTTGGTGTAGTAGGTGCGATAGTACTATTATTATGGATCTGTGTTGCAGGTTTTTCAGTTTCTGCAGGTTTGGAGTGGCAGGATCGCCATGTAATGTCCTCATTAATAATCTGTTTAAAATGTTAATAACTGAATGCCGAAATAACCTAGTTGCCTAGGAGCGAACCGTTAAACGTAAACTCAACGAATTTTTAACCAGCGGGGTGGTGCCGCTCTTAACACAATAAATAAAATAATGGATTGCTGAATTTAAACGCGGCCGAACAAGCACTGCAACAATACCATCAACAAGAGAGCCAAAAGAGGTGGTTACTGAAGAAAATATCAAGAAAATCCTCGATATCGTTATGAATGACCGCCGAGTCAAGTTGCGTGAGATTGTTGAAATGGTAAACATATCATATGAACGTGTGTTCAACATTTTGCATGAACATTTGCATATGAAAAAGCTATCGGCAAGATGGGTGCCGCGTTTGCTCAGTGTCGATCAAAAACGAGTTCGACAGACCACTTCACAGCGGTGTTTGGACATGGTAAAGCGTAATCCTGTTGATTTTTGGCGTCGATTAATAACTGTTGATAAAACATGGGTCACCACTACACATCTGAAACCAAAAATCAATCGAAACAATGGGTGGAAGCTGGTGGAAGTGCTCCGAAGAAGGCGAAGGCAGTGAAATCGGCCGGCAAGGTTATGGCCACTGTATTTTGGGATGCACACGGAATATTGCTCATCGATTATCTTGAAAAAGGATCCACAATCACAGGAAAGTATTATAGTGCATTATTGGATCAATTGATTGATGCAATCAAGGAAAAAACGGCCACATTTAAAGAAGAAAAAAATGCTCTTTCTTCAAGACAACGCACCGGTTCACACAGCATTAGATACGATGCTAAAATTAAGTGAGATACACTTCGAATTGGTTAATCATCCACCTTATAGTCCAGATTTAGCTCCTAGTGACTTTTTCCTGATTCCAAACTTGAAAAAATGGCTGGCAGGAAAAAGATTCATCTCAAACGAAGAAGTGATTACCGAAACTAACGCGTATTTTGAGGGATTCCCGAAATCGTATTATTCAGATGGCATAAAAAAGTTGGAATATCGTCTTACTAAGTGTGACGATGTAAAAGGAGACTATGTTGATAAATAAATATTTTTTGAAAAAAAAATGATTTTTTTTCTTACTTAGGTAGCTTCAATATCAATCCGCCCTCGTACGTGTATTAAATTTGCCAATTATTGTACAATTACTTTTATTTTTCTCTTAACAAGTAAGTGCATTAAAATTGCCAACTAATATATTTTTTTTCTGTTACGACGTTCCCGACTTTACTCAAAAAACACACGAACAAAACAGATCAATCCGAGCTATTTAAATCCAGACAGAATACAGTTTATCCATGAACACAATCCTTCAAAGTCGCAATGGTTGTCGGAAATCTGATTCGAGTCCCTTCATTACAATGGTAATGCGTTTACTCATTTTGAGCTGATAAATATAGTAGCTTTTTTTATCTGTGTCGAAATTTTTTATAACCACTCTAAAATTTCCCTCACTTTATATTTCAATTTTTGTTTCATGAATTTTGCCTATAATGAGAGGGGTGAAATTAATGTTTTTTAGTGTAACTACTATAAATAATTATCACAATAGGTTCTTACAGGCCGCGGTACTAGTACTCCCTGAAATATTAAATCTACTATAAATAAACCTAATTTTGATTTAGGAATGCAAACAGAAATCATAAGCAATGTTTATCTGATACCCGTACCCGAGAAGAAGAAAGCACTTTTGCACTAACGTATTTTTGCGAGCTGAATTCAAATCCGTAGTGAGATTTTCGCTAGGTCGTCAGAAACTTGATATTTTGCATGTTGGCAGCATTGTGCTGTCACAACCGCTGTCAGCTGGTTGAATCAGTAGCGTGTTGACTTCAATTTGACGCAAAAAGTATTTGTAAGTCAACGCGTACTAGTATTGTTAAGTTTGCTGTATTTATATTGTTGCAAAGGATGGCAAAGTTATAACAGATTCGCTAAAAACTGAGAATTTGCATTCGCTATAGGAGATTCAGAGATGCCGTGGACTCCTAAATTCTTTTATACGACGAGGATTATAGGACGAGGAAACACATTTACCGGTCAAAACGCCAATGCTTTGAACACAACAGAAAAATCACAGCAATGACTGTTATTTTTGTTCCACGAATGTCTTTGGTATTCGTACAAGAACTGTACGAAACATAAAGTCTGCCGATGCTTCATCAGCATCGAAGGCAGTTGAACGTTTACACAATGATCCATTAGAGAAGTGTCCAGGTGTCAGAGATGTGGAAACTTCTGATCCCAATACTAGTAGTGGCAGCGAAATGGTGTTCAACGAAAAACATTTAGTAACACAAGCTGAACTGAATGATTTGGTCCGCGATTTGCATTTATCCAAAGTAAATGCTGAAATACTGGGATAACGTTTGCAACAGTGGAAATTTCTCTTGAGCGAAATGAAAGTCACACATTTTAGAGAAAGGAATAAAGTTTACATTTTTCGAGAAGATAAATCAAATTTGTTTCTTCATAGATAACAATGGTTTATTTCGATCATTTAATCAACCACACGTTTGAATGCAGTCTCCTATATTGGAAATAAAAAGCCGTCGATTCCAATTGCTCATGCCATCAACACCAAGGAAAGGTACGAATCGATGAAAGAAATTTTGGGATTGATCAATTACAACGAACATAAAAGGAAAATTTGCGGCGATCTAAACGTATTTAATGAATTCGAAGTACGATATTAATTGAAATTAATTGATTACGCATATATTCCAGGTTATTCGCATGTTGATTGGGTTACAGAGCAGCTTCACGAAACACTGTTGCTTTCTTTAAGAATAGCCGTCTCAGAACCATTATTCACCAGGAAGATAAAACGTCTCTAACAATTCACTGATTGATCCAAATAACGTTTTACTTCGTCCACTAAATATTAATATTGGCCTCATAAAGAATTTCGTTAAAGCGCTTGACCGAAACGGGGCGGCTTTCCAGTACATACGAACATCGTAACTCGTCTGTTTCCGAGGATTTCTTACGCCACAATAAAAGAAGGGATTTTCGTTGGAACTGACTTAAGGAAACTGATGGCTGACGACAACTTTACGCGACGTTTAACACCCACAGAAAAGGCAGCATGGGCATCTTTCAGGAGCATTGCCCATAACTTCCTTAGCAACCCGAAAAGTGACAACTAACTACAAGCAAATTGTCGCGGAACTGTTGCTGAATCACAAAAGAATCGGTGCTCGTAAGCCGCTAAAAATTCATTTTCTTCTCAGAAAATTTAGGTGACACGAGTGCCGATCAGGGCGAGCGGTTGCATCAAGCTTGAAAATTGAGAGAAATTACCAAGGTTTCTAGGACAAGGGCATGATGAGCGATTATATTTTGGATCTATTACGTGAAACAGATGCACAAGAATTCAAACGAAAAAGGTACACAGCACTTCATTTCTAAATTTTGATTTATTTCAAATTTCAAATTTATTATATTTAAAAAGCTTTCACCTATAAGACAGGGTCTTTTGAATGCAGCAAGAAATAGCAGAATAACAACGAACTATATACAACAAAAATAACTTAAAACTAAGACTAAGAAAGAATATAAATTAAATTAAACTAAATTATTATTACATATGCAAAAAAAAAAAAAAATATATATATATATATATATATATATATATATACATATGAGTATTTATATATATATATATATATATATATATATATATATATATATATATATATATATATATATATATATATATATATATATATGAGTATTTATATATATATATATATATATATATATATATATATATAAATATATATATATATATATATATATATATATATATATATATATATATATATATTTAAATAAGTTAAGAGCAAATAAATAAATAATTAAAAAAAATAAATAATTGAACAAATAAATAATTAAATAAATAAATAAATAATTTTTATAAAATAAAGAAAAGTCAGAACAGAAAGACAATGAAAAACAAAAAGGAAACACAAATTAGAAAAGAAGAAAAGAAAAAATAGCATTAAGAAAAGTAGTGAAAAATTTTTTGCTTAAAGTTATGCTTACTTGAGATATTCTTAATTCCCAAAGATAACGAATTCCACATCCTGATGGTGTTCACAAAAAAGAGTATATTCGAGTTCAAATACTTGTAATTAGGGACTAAGAGGTTCATATTTCTCCTCGATTTACAAAACATCAACTTTACAAACAAATAATGAAGTGTTCGCGTGTATATCAAGTTATGTAGAAATATGCAATTTGTAGCATTTAAATAATTAAAAATATTTCAACCAAGGTCTTGATTGCAAACCTTACTGATGTGGTCAAACTTTCTTAAACCATATACATATCTTGGAGCATTATTGAATGGAACTAGCGACTTATGCCTGGAACCGGAGTCAAGTTTACCATAAACATCTGAGTAAGTCATGATCGGCACTATAAGCTGAAGCACCAGCCTCCTTCTGGTCTCAAAAGGCACAAATGAAGCGGTCCTCCTCAGATTCCGTAATGTATAGTATACCTTACTCACCACAGAATTTATGTGATCCTCACAGGATAGTGCGGAGTTAATGTGGTATCCAAAGTTTTTTACTTTTTCAACCAATTCAGTGAAATTGTTGATATATCAGACAACCCGACTTGGATATTTAGATGGCATATGCTTTTGGGGAGGTAATAAATTATCAATGAGACCAATGGGTCTGGACAAATACAATTGAAGGTTATCAGCATATGTATGCATGGTAGCATGACGACACTTACTGAATAGTGTAAATAAAAAAGGACCAAGCACTGAGGCCTGAGGCACCCCACAGGTTAAACTACTGCAGACACACTCTTTTCCACCCTAACCCTTTGCGACTTTCCAACGAAGTAACTACTTAACATACGGATTGCCGAGCTGGAAAATCCAAAATTCAACTGTAGTTTTTCACATAGTAATGAGTGATCCACAGAATCGAATGCTTTGGAACAAGCTAACAGACAAAGCAGGTTCAAGTGTCCCATATCAAATGACTCTCTGATGACATCCAATATTTAAACAACAGCAGTGGAGCAACTGTGTCCCGGCCGAAAACCAGATTGGAGTGGGGAAATAAGGTCTGATTTTCTGAAGTGTTCTGAGATTTGCTCAGCTATGAGAGATTCACATACCTTTGATAAAGCCGACAACAAATTTATAGGACGGAAATCAGAGGATGCATTAGCATTGGACTTTTTAGCTATAGGGATAATCGTCGCTACTTTCCAAATATTGAGGAAACAGGAACTCGTTAAAAAATGGTTAATTATATAGGCCTAGAATGAATGCCAAAATAAGTTTCATAAATTTAATAGGAACTCCATCCTCTCCGACAGCATTTGACGTAGCGTTAACATCACCTTCTCCCACAGAAATAGACTCAAACACTAATTGGCATTCAGAAACATAGTCCCTTGCAACTACAGCAGACATATCATCAGCAGACGATGAAGTACTAACAAAATAGTCATTCAGAATGCCCGAATCAATCCGACAATCATCAGATTTCCCATTGCAAACCCAGCTTATCTAGATGCAGTTGGATTCCTTTTCCACTAATTGTATGTTCTATGCCGTTTTCTAAGTGCTAATTTGATATTATTCGTAATCCAGGGACAACTGCTGTTAGTGACAGAGCAAGTCAAGCAATGCATCACCTCTGCACATTAAGGAATCCAGCTTTTCATTCACAGAGCTAAACAACCAACATTCAGACCAATTAATAAGGCAGGTCATTAGACAAAGAGTCAAGATAAATTGAGTCTCGAAAAGAAAAAGACTTTTCAGGAACGACTGATTTTAGATTCATATTCAATGAACACAAAATTGGATCGTGGTCGGATATAAACGATAATTGGTCAAAGATCATAACAAAAGAAAGATCCGAAACCACAAAAACATCCAACAAACTTAGAGAAGCATTGTCTGCAAAGCGTGTTGGCATACTGATATTCAGCACTTGCACTCCAACTTCAGAAATTTTACAAATGAATTGCTTGGCAAGACTGTCCTTACATAAAATGTTTATATTAAAATCACCAAACACAACAAAATGATCATAATCAATTACACAATCTGACAAAGTAGCAAACAACGGATCCAAACTGCAGTAACGATAAGGATTATATACGCACGACAGGAAAACTTTTGTGCTATTGTCATAAATTTCAACATTTAGAAATTCCACATCTGTTCTTCCAGACATACTTAACAAATTCAATCTACTGCTACACCCCCACCTTTTTTAATCTAATCTATCATTTCGAAGAGCTTGTAGTTGTTTATATTCAAACCTGGTTTCATATACCTTTATGAAACCAGGCTTCAGATATACAAATTACATCAACAGATGACTTCTCAAACACAATCCATCTCAGTATCATTTAGACTCCTCGCATTAAAATTCACAATGTTAAAACCATAGCGCTACATAGAGCACCAATCAATGTCTTATGAATGTCACTGGAGGCAGAAACTTCATCACCCATAGTTGGCACAAAGAATATATCAACAACACGACAGTAAGCATCATAGTAAGAAAAGAAGCAGATAGTAGAGAAGAGGAAATTACGAAAAATAATCGACAATAAGGCATATACAGAAAGAGCATGCATTCGCCAACAGGAACAGGAACACCTGTAGTTCTTCAATGCTACCAACGAATCCCCTCTCCACTTTTCTGCAGCCGGATATAAACGGAACCATGTAGTGTAAATACATTAAAAACACTTCTTTGGCGTCGGCAGAAATACTCTCATGCAAGTAAGCATTTTTATCTGAGTCAATACCCGCTGGTCTTAAATTCACCGCTCTCCTTGTCTGACGTCTGCAGTCCCCAAATGCTTTTAACACACGATTGCGATCGTAAGGTGTACAAAATTTCACAATCATCACAGTGTTGGGATTATTAGGTTTCGGCTTGATGCGAAAAATATCCTTAAGCGGAGGGGACAAAAAATCAATAGGGCAACAAATTAAATTGAAAGAGCTTTTTATATTCTCCTCATTAGAAAAAGACAATCCAAAAAGCACGCCACCCATAGCGTGATCAACCACACTGCCACTGCAGTTGTTGCCTTTGCATAGCTGTTGAGTGAGTTGATCACAGCTAGCAGCTATAGCACTGAAGTGCTCCTCCAGAGAGAGTATCTTTTCATCACACTCTTTGAATTCTTCTCCAATTGATCCCACCTCACTCTCCAGCCTGCTCACAACACAAGACAATTCGGCCGAGAGCTGACTTAACTTTCTATTATTGAATAAATTGGCTATGTATGGTCGAAAATTGCAAAAAATCGCCGACGACACTAGGGTAAAATGGACTTCGAGATTACGTAGACATGTATCATTTGAATCGATAATTTAAAGTTAGATAATTTATTTAATTTCTTTAATTTTTTATTCTGCTATTTTTCACAAAAACGTAGTTCCTCTCTAATGTCAAAAATTCAATGAACTCTTCTTTGGTAGCCAGTGGTGCCAGGCCTTATCGGAATTGTTTTAGTCCAGTGTTACCGCAGTGGTCTTACTTCAAAAGGCAAGACCAGCAGCACTTGCTTTACATATAGAACTTTGCCCTTGATCGGCCTCGATCGAGTATCAATTAATAGTCTTCGTCTACAACATCTTAAAACTAATCAACTAAATATAATTATAATCATCACTTATGGCTACATCACCATCGTATGCATTGCCCATTTCACAAGCTGGTTCAACAGTCTCTATGCTCCGTCCCAAAAGCCATTTCCTTAAACGATTGGCTCAACTACCCCGTCGTACGGCAAGTGGGTCAATTGTCAATTGTCTACGTCACGAGCAACATACTAGTCATTTCCAAGAACTTAATGAATAGCATACCGTCCTTTATACTTTGGAACTAATTTCTTATTTGTCCCAACTATGGTATCGATATTCCGAATGACCACTTAATCACCTTCTCCATACTCTTTGGCTTCCGTACAGTATATCATAAAGTAACTTTGATTGTACGCTTGAAAGTAAGCAATGGCGTCCGCTTCGTCCGCGATTTATTCACGTCACGTGACAAGGGGAATTTATCTCCTAAATATGCAGTAAATTCGTCTACGCTGCTCTACGCCGAAAAAGAGAACACTTGGTGTTTCCTTTGTCATGCTAGGCACTGAATTATTTATGGCATACTCTACTTGCGGCAATTTACTAACTTACTAAAAATGGGTCAATGGTTCACTCGATTTACCTAATATAGTCTGATTTATTCTATTGAGTCTTTCCACCTGGCCATTCGCTGGGGAAGTAGCAGTCGCCACCTTAACGTGGGCTATATTCCGTTTAAGCAAGAAGTTTTCGAACTCCAAAGAAGTTAAGCAGGTGCCTCTATCAGATACTGTTCGTATTGGCCGGGTAGTAACAAAAATATTTTTCTAATCCAGCATTAACCTCGCGCGTACTTGGCGAATTAGTAGGGTATAGCTTTACAATGCAATTTCGTAAAGGCATCCATATCTACTAGGATATATTTTCTTTTGGAGCTTAAGGACCGCAACGGATCGAAATAATCCACATGTACTGTATAAAATGGCAAGGGATTCTTTGGAATGCTATATAAGTTCCTCTCATTAGCGCGGATCGGCGAGGCATACATAATACACTTGAGACAATTTCGTGTGGATACTTCTATTTTTTGCGCATACCAGGAAACCAATAATACAGGCAAGCTTTAGTATAACATTTATCAGCTGCCTGATGACGTTTTTCATATATGAATCTTATTACGTTATCTTCCATTTCAGCGGGTACGTCTAATACCCTTCCTCCGTCAATTTTCTTCTATACATAAGGCTATCAACTAATTCAAAGTCCTTCTCAGTATCATTTTCCTTACGAGTTATCAAGTCCCTTATCGTCGGATCACGTCCCTGAGCAATTTGAATCTGAAAATCTACTTGATTTGATCCAAAATTGCGTCAAATTGCCATCTACTTAGAGCGTCCACATTTCCCATGGTCGTACCATTTCTATGCTGTATCGTATAATTACAATTTTCGAGTTCTAAAGCCCACCAGCAATTCGTGGATTTATTTGCTTCCTTTCTAACGTCATCGTTAGCGAGTTACAATCGGTAACTACCTTAAAACTAATACCGTCAAAATATACCCTAAACTTCCTTAGTGCATATATTATTGCTAATGTCTCTAACTCGAAACTATGTATTTAGCCTCGGCAGAGGATGCGGTTTTCGAAAAATATTAAATTGAATGGAACTTCCTTTCATCCTGGGGTTATAGTAGAACGGCCCGAAGCCTATATTACTTGCGTCGCAATGTAATTCCGTTTCCCTTATCGGACTATATATGGCAAGCACAGGGGATTCAATTAATTTTGTTTGTAGTTCAGTAACTGCATTTTGGCATTGTTCATTAAAGTCATAACTCATATTTTTTTCAATAGCAATAGTTTGGCAATTCGTCGGAAGTATGAAAACAGCCCTAAACATGAATGCAACTCCTTCTGGCTTAATGTTAAGGGATATTTCTTTATAGCGGTAATATGTGATTCACTTGGTGAAATTCCAGCAGAAGTCTATTTCGTTATGGCAAAACTTACACTTTGCAAGTTAAGTTTTAAATTAACACTAGTAATACGTTGCAATACAACACGTAATAAGTATTTGTGTTCGTCAATATCTGCAGTGGCAATTAAGATATCGCCCATGTTCATTATTATTTTCCTTGCGTCTATTAAGTCTCGTAAGATATCATTCTTAAGTCGAAAAGGCATCTTCAAAAACTATTATTGCCCGAACGGAGTTACAAACGCCGTGTATGGGACGGAACGCTACACAGAAAAAGATATTCTATACAATCATCATTTAGCGGCAAAGGGTGTTATCGTATCGTTATTTTATTTAATCCACGGTAATCTTCGCTTATTCGCATCTGGCCATTCTTCTCTTTAACTAAAACTATAGCTGACGCGTATGGGAAGCTACTAGATCTAATTATTTCCTTAATTCTTTGGTTCGTCCTAGAAAGGACAAGCGGCGCGGAATGAAATGTAGTGTCAGTCATCAAATGAATTTGCATCTCATAGTCAAAGGGTTCAATCGGAATGCCCCTTGGAGTAACGTAAAAATTAGTAATCAGTATAGTGATTTCTTTAATATCTCCCTTATTCAGTTTGCAATTTACGTCTGTCACATACGGCAGTCTGTTCGTAGCCGTCGTCGCGCAAGCACGTAAGAGAAACATCGTCACATAGCGATCGTATAACAATCGGCCGTCACTGGACATATATGTATAACATTAATAAAATAAATTAACATTAATTTGAATTCTTCCCCAATTATAATTTGTATTATTAATAAATTACAATAAAAACAAATATATATAAAATCGGCCGTCTCTGGACACGTCTAAAATTTCTTCTTCAGGTGTAATTTCAATACTATAAATATCCGGAATGCTGTCGTCATTAATAAAATTAGAAAAGCCAATTCCCCCAATTAATCTGCCTGGAACGTCATTAGTCAACTTACATTTACATTCAAAATTCTTCAGGGATCTTTTAAGAGACCAAACCTACTGAGAATCTACTCTGAGTTGTCTCGCCTGAGAGCGCAAAATAGGTTTATTAATATTTAATAAGTCATTTCTTAAATACTTCAAGTGTTTTATTTATTTTAAATGAAACGAAAAAGAGTATAAAAAATTCCTTCCGAGGATTAGCGAGGCAACCATTTCCTCACCAGGCAAAACAAAAACATTTTTATTTTCGACCTAAATTTAATAGCACCTCGTACTTCGGCTACCACGAGTAACCTTTGTAGCCCAATTCCTCGAAATTTGGTTTTTTTGAACAGTTGAACAGTTTGAAAGGCACTAGGGACCTTCTGATTAAACTAATTGGACTGCCGGTATCAAAACGTAAAATGAATTGATTGAACTTTGCACTCTCAAATGAGGCAACCCTAAATGCAATACCTACCATATTTAATGCGCTTAGCATCTCTGATGGCTCGTCATCAGAATCGGCACTCTGTGTTGCAGCCTCTCTACAGGCAACCTGACTATATTATGCAAAGTAGTCTAAGTATTGCTAATCTGGGTGAAGAGCCAACATTCATTCGGGCCACCTCGTATCCGAAGCAAAATCCCTACAAAGATCACACCTCACAAACAGCAAAACAATACTCAAATTGAAGCTTCAAACCGGAACATTAATGAAGTCGAACCGAGTGTTGAGGGAAAGCACGAACATGAACTGATTACGCTGGAGCCGATATGTGAAATGAGAGCCGAAACACCTTTTCAATATAATGTCGATATGATCAATAGAAAACAGGGGCTGCGATCAGGAGTGTACTTTGCAACAAGTTCAGGTACAGTCACTGATAATTCTGTTCAAGTTCTGCTGCTCAACAGCATCGAACATCCTGTAAATCTACGAAAAAACGGAGGTGCAAGTAGAATGAGATAAGCTGGAGGACTTCGTTATAATTGAAATGGACTCATCTAAAGATCCAGTAAAGAAAAGGTTAGAAAACCTAGAATCCATTCTAAAAATAGAGCATTCTAACGCAGAAGAAATTAAAGCTATTAGGAAGATGTGCAGGGAGTATATTGATGCGTTTTATTTGGAAGGGTATCATTTGAGTTACACAAACTCAACCCAACATCGCATAACTATGACCCCTGACATTACCATTTACACCAGAACGCATAGGTTGCCAGAATCCCAAAAACAAGAAATCCATCAACAAGTAAACGAAATGCTGGAAAGCAACATAATAAAACCAAGCGAGAGCCCTTGGAACTCACCTCTTCTACTGGTACCAAAGAAACCAGATAACACAGGTAAGAAACGCCGGAGGGTCGTAGTTGATTTCCCCAAATAAAATAACGTAACACTAGGAGATTCATACAGTCTGCCGAATTTTACGGACACATTGGACGTTTCCACCAGATAAATGTCGATGAACGAGACCAACAGAAAACAGCTTTCAGCACAACATTTGTCTGGCTGTAATTTGAGGCTGTGAAAACTTTCATTAATTATTGATTGTGGTTTTCCAGATTGTGTCCGTATATCACAATGTCCTCTACATATATAAAACAATCGAACCCCTTTATTCCCATTATCACATTGTTAATAGTTCGTTGAAAAGTGGCCGGAGCACAACAGCCTCAAATTACAGCCAGACAAATGCAACTTCATAAAAAGGGAATTAATGCATTTAGGCCACGTTATAGCTTAGGTTAGGTTAGATTTACCAGGTAGCTTGCGAGTTACGCAGGTTGCACTCGGAAGCCCATTGGCCCTGTTGTGCTACCTGTTTTTAGGGTAAAACCACTTCCCCCCTCTCCATCTCAAAAACCATAAACCTAGCCTGCTCCGTCTGAAGACCCAGGCAATCACAGAGTAGATATTTCACCGATTTCTCCTCCTCCCCCCTTCTCGTCCCCATCTCCACAACTCCTACAATTATCTCTGAAAGAAGCACCGTACTTTGCTGCCATTCCGTCTAAGATGCAGTCCCCTGGCAGAACCCTCACAATAGCCGTGAATTCCCCTCTACTGTGCCGAAGTCCTATATTGGCTCAGTTTTGGTCACATGTATCGTGATGTTCGACAGTCGGCGGTCAAGTACCGACTTTCATTCGTTAATCTTTTGACAGTTTTTTGGATCTTGTTTGTGAACTCCACGAGAGGTTGACAATGTCCTCCATCAGCCTCTCTTCCCGCATTTCCGATTCGAATGTGCCACATTCGTCAGCTTTTTCGTTACCAGGGATACCCTGATGTCCCAGCATAGCTCTATCTTGAAATGTTTGATCGCAAATAGTGATTTCCTGCAGTGTTCTACACATTTAGATTTTGCAATATTAGCATTTAGCGCTTTTATCGCTGCATGACTGTCTACATGGTGTTTCTTAGTGTCTTAGTGTTCGTGGCTTCCCACCACACTAGTGCCCCATACGATAGGATAGGTCTTACAACCGCCGTGTACATCCAGTGTACGATATATGGTTTTGCTCTACATTGTCTCCCAATGGTTCTGTTGCATGTGTAAAAAGCAGATAGAGCCTTTCTAAACCTCTCCTCTACGTTTATCTTCCATGAGAGCTTGGAGTCAAGGATTGTACCCAAGTAACAATATTTAGTGTAGTACCATTATCGATGGTAGATTGAACACTGGTACCTTCTATTTCCTAGTAAACAAAACGAAATCCGTCTTATCAGGATTAACCACAAGAACATTTTGTTTTATCCATCCCTCCAAATTACTAAGTGCAGAGTTCATCATTTCACTGATTGTAGGAGTAAATTTTCCTTTTATCGTAGCCTTGCTAATCTGGTGAGAATTTTATTAATAGCAAATTTCCACAGAATCTGTGATAAAACACAACCCTGTGGAGTCCCTCTTGTTACTGCATTCCTAATAGTTGAAAGACCCATAGATGAGTTCATGATTCTATGTTCCAATATATTGTTGAACCACTGAACCATCTTGTTATCCGCCCAAATACGCTCTAGTGCCGAAATTATTGTTTTAAGTTGCACATTGTTGAAGGCAGCCACAATGTCTTGGAAGGCGCCTAAAACATATTCTTTCACATCTAAATCTGTTTTAATGTAACTAACCACTTCATGCTGAGCAGTTTCCACTGATATAGCTTTAAAATAGGCGTGTAGTGCTCCGCTAAAGTTTTGCTAATTGATTGTGTTTTCTATATGAAGACCAACCAGTCTTTCTTGTGTTTTTAATAGAAATGGCTAAATACTGATTGGCCCATAATACTTTGATGAGTTATGATTCGCTTTACTCACCTTGGGGATAAAAACAACCCTTATTTCCATCCATCCCTTGGGGATATAACCCATTCTTAAGCATCCCCTGAATATCCTAGTTAATCCTTGTAGTATCAGTGGTAAAGATTTTTGCAACATTTATGATTTCGGCGGCTTGAATGATTGTATCGCCTACTCAATTTTGTAATCCCCCATTAATTCCCTTATGAGAACACTAGCTTGGATACTGCGTTCGATTCAGACCCCTACCTTGCCGACCAAATATTTATGCATTCTAGAATGTGTGTCGTCATTAAGAGTTCAAAGGATTCCGCACTACATTCCTTATATATTCCATCTGGCCTTGCTGGGAGATCAGATGTACCTAGGCCTTTGAATGCATCACTAGTACTCTCCAAACGTTCACAGAAAGCAGCCCACGAATTCCTCTTAGCTTTTCTAGTTTTCTTCTTAAACGTATTAAAACTTTGTCGATAAACGTCCCAGTCAGTACTTTCTCTTGTCCTTTTGCAAGATTAAAAAACTATTTTTTTCTTTCTTAGCTCCCTAAGACTCGGTGTCTACCACAGTTTGCGATTGTTTTCCCGACAGCGTCTTAGGGGCATGACTAACTTGCTGTTCTATGTCTGAGGAATTGTATGGTTCCTTCGAGGTTGGAGGAACTAGTTCTTCCATCAGATTGAGCCGGGATCCTGTAGGAACTTTTAACACCACCTTTGAAGTTAATGCTGAAGAGTATCCTGTAATGGTCTGAAAAATAACATATGGTGGCTACCCTTACTTCAATAGAATCTGTATTTGTCTCTAAAGTTATATCAATGATTTGTTCCCTAACCTTATTAAAGAAGATGGCTACCTCTATTACTAGTGGCAGCAGCGTCGGCAAGAGTTAAATCCCAATGCAAATCTCCTTCTAATAATCCTAATGCTCGGCATGTATCATGATACGTTGTATGTAGTTGACCATTTACAGTTTTCAAATATTCGAACGATGTTGGTCCAGGAATATTAATTAACAACAATCGTAAAAAAACGCATTCTCGCTGTTTGGGATGAACTGTGTATAGTCGGCCTAATGCATTAGTACAAAATATTCCTGGATAATCAGCAACAGTTTTTCCTGTTTTACGGGGTTCCCATGTTTTTCTCGACTTATTCCATGTGAAATAGGTTGGTACTTCAGCATAGAGCAATGTTCTCGCAAATCGACCATAATCATTTTGTTGTTGGCATAAACGAAAAAAATCAGTCAATGTTGTGGTTGGTTGAATAACTGCTCGTTCTGCTGGATCTGGGATTTCGGCAGAGATTATGTTATCCATTTTTTCAGGTCTAATTTTGTTGATTAGCCAAATCAAAATATGGGCATGTGGCAGTCCACGTTTTTGCCACTCAATTGAGTACATCCAACAGCGAGTTTCACCAAAAACATGATGTTTGACAATCAAATCAATTAGTGACTTTAATTTTTGCTTGAATACACACACGCGCTGTAATATCGTGTCGATCACTTGCTTCTTGGCCAGGCAATAAATATTTTATTATTTCATCCCATTTTGGATTAGAGGTGAAGGTGATGAATAAGTCTGGCAGACCGTAAGCGCGAACATAAGCCATAGCATTCTGAATGTACTCTTGCATATGACGTCGACTGCCTGTGTATGATGAGGGTAATATACACATATTTCCTATTTCATTCGGATTGAAATTACCGCCAATATTGTTATTAATTGCATCTCACAAATGAATGTATTCTTTGGCGCGCAATTTAGCTTGATTGAATCGGATATAACTTAATCGCTCGCTTTCGATTTTCGCATACATATCTACGATAAACTTATGGAACAAATGGCGGCATTTTAAAATATGATTGTCCTGGTTAGTCCTAATCCTAATTCTATGCGAATAAAAATTCATTGCGCTGACTTTTTTATTCGATTCTTCAACTGTAAAATGAAGAAAAGGCTGTGTATGTTAATATTAAACATTTGAGTAGTTAAGTGTACCTGTTGCTGGATTTGTTTGTTTGATATTGATATGATAACCATCTACGCCTTCCCAAAATATTAATGGATATTGCGTCATAGGAACGATGCGTATCCTGAATAGTCTGAAGAGTGTTATTTCGGCGCAAAATACGAATATCTCTATTTTCAAATGCATCACCAACCATTACAATCCCAACTTCATTAACAGTGGGAGCATTGAATCGACGCGAATGCTCTCCAACTGGAACTTTATCGGCTTTAATGTATAAGTATACTCTTTATTCATGTTGCCAATCATAATTTTTACGTGAGCACAATATTCAATTTCTGGATCATATTCAAATGCGATACGATTAAAAGATGACAATGTAAATGCTCTGGCTGTCTGCATACGTTCTCTGTTTGTGAGTTGATATAAATTGCGATTTGCATCTGTTCTATGTTGGCGTCTGTCTCTGATTGTGTTTCTCATTAATGTCCGGCGTTCATTCTGATGTTCAGTAGTTTGTGCTGAACGTAATCGTGGTACTCTTAATCTGGTTGCTTCACTTGTAATCTTTGTTCCGTGTTTAAATTTGCTCGATCGGTATTTCTTCTTTGCGATGCCGAAAGTTCTGCGACCAAGATTTGAACGACGTCGTGGCATTTTATTGTTACACTAATTAGATGTGGAGAGAAATTGTTTGGTTTTGAGTTACGTGTGTTGCAATTTTATATTGTTGAAACTATAAATATGATCAAATTGTAAAAACATATAATATATTCCCACTTTTTTTATTTTACCTTTGAAAAACAATCGAATTTAAATATTTTGTTTTGTTAAATTTGTCTTCAATGTGTTTTTTATACACGCAAAAACTAATAACTAAAAATGGAATGTCAATATATATGTCATATTGAATTGATATGAACCCCTATCAAAAAAATCGTTCTCTAAACCTAACGTATAGTGTTTGACGAAATGTATGAAAAAAAAATGTTTGTGGCGCCACATGGCGGATGAAATATATACTATAACCTCACAGGCCACGACACAAATATATGTTTAGTTATGATATCTTTTATGGTTCCCGTGATCCTTCGAGACGTACCTACGCACGAACGATTTTATATATTATATATTCAAAAATGTATATATATGTATATATATATATATATATATATATATATATATATATATATATATATATATATATACATATATATATATATATATATATATATATATATATATATATATATATATATATATATATATATATATATATATAGGGTTTTTGAATAAGAGCGCTACAAAAGTTTTTTTAAATAAAACAAAACCGGTTTTAGATATCAATGAAATTCTTTATTCCTGTGAAAGTACGTTCGATGCCATTATGTATGGAACTCGATTTCTTTTGCATGGCCACCACGCTTGCAGAAGTCCAGACGCTGAACCCAATTTTCAACGGTTTTCAAGCATAAATCGGCCGATACTGCTGCAATTTCACGTTCGATATTCGTACGAAGTTCATCAATCGTCGCTGGCTTGTTGGCATAGACCATAGACTTGACGTAGCCCCACAGGAAATAATCTAACGGCGTCAAATCGCACGACCGAGGCGGCCAATCGACTGGGCCATTTCGAGATGAGATAACACGTTCACCAAACTTGGATTGCAGTAAATTGATTGTGGCATTCGCTGTGTGGCTTGTGGCGCCGTCCTGTTGGAACCACATGTCCTCCAAATCCATATTATCCAATTGGGGCCAAAAATATTCGGTTCTCATTGAACGGTAGCGATTCGCATTCACAGTAATGTGGCGGTCTTGATCATCACGGAAGAAGTACGGCCCAATGACGCCGCCGGCCCATAAACCACACCAAACCCTAATTTTTTCGGGATGCAATGATGACATGGTGTACGTGTGGATTGCTGTCTAACCAATTACGCATATTTTGCTTATTGACGAAGCCATTCAGCCAGAAATGAGCCTCATCATAAATTGGACGAAGCGCTCTTAAAGTTGAGGTGACTGACTCCGAATTTCGGTAGTAAATTTTAATAATTTCGACTCATTGTTGGCTCGCATATCTTTGCACGATGAAATGGCAAACCTTACTGAAGAGAAATGTTAAAAGAGCGGGAAAAAATATGGCGTCGTTTGCTGTCACTATCGATCCACTTTTGTAGCGTTTCTTTTGAAAAACCCTTTATATATAGGTGTAGCAATAAGCGTATATATCAATAGCACATAAGTATAGAGCAATAAGTGTATATATGTATAGTGTGTAAGAATTAGCAATAAGTGCATGAATAGTATATAAGCGTGGCGTGGAATGCGGTACCGTTGGCCGTGGCGCGGAGAATAGTGTATAAGCATAGTATATAAGCATTGGGACGAGAATGCAGAGTTTGAAGTATATAGAGAAAGAGTGAAAAAGAAGAACATGTAAGCAGAGCAATGAAATAAAGAGCAATCGTGAAACAGAGCAGACGTGCGTATATTATTTCCGGCTACTAAAATTGAGAAGTGGGATAAGGAATAAAAAATTTAAAAAAATATAAAATTTTTTTATTTTTCTACAACGAATGCAAATTTAAGTTGTCAAAGTTAGTACTATGGAAGGAGAATGCAGTGTAGATGTGGAGAGGTTGACTAAGTATAGTGTGATGCAGCTTCGAACGTGGCTGCGTGAACTTGGACGGCCTACCAGCGGTAGCAAAAGTCTGCTTGTCCTTCGGATGTGTGCGGTGCCTGCGTACGAGCGCGGCGAGCATCCACCACCGGCAAGCTAGTGCAGAATCGCTGATGAAGAAAATGTGCCAACTTCACAAGACGGCGTTGTCGTTGGTACGGCACAGGCTGAACAGGCAAGCTGTGATGGCGAGGAGGGAGCAGAGGAAGCTTCTGATCACGCTGCAAACCCAAGTCAAGGAAAGGTGGCAAACAACGTCGAAATGGAGTTCGATCTTTGAAAAGAAGTTGATTTGCTGCGCCGCGAAAAAGAGCTGTTGGTGAGAGAGAAGGCAGATTTGCAGCAACAGCTAAGTATGAACGAGAAGCCATGTGAAGCGTCGAAGCCGAAAATTTCAGTTGAAATTATAAAAAAGTTGGTACCAGATTACGACGGCGAATAAAATATAACCGTATGGGCAGAACAGTTGAAAAGTATTGCTGCAGCGTACGATGTTGGGGAAGAAGAGCTGCAAGTGTTGTTTCTGAGCAAGTTAAAAGGAAATGCACAAGTTTGGCTGTATAACAAAGCGACCTTCTTAACTCAGGAGGTAACCAGTTTGTTAGCCCAGATGAACGATGTGTTCTGTAATAAAGAAAGCCGAGTGGTGTTACGTCGTCAGTTTGAGGCCGCTGGTTATAACGGTGTGTGGCTACAATGGCGCTCATTAGAACAACGTCAGTTGGCTATGGAGGCCTATTCCCATTAACTTGCTCATGACCATTTTATGTGCTATTCCCCATGGGTCCAAATACCGCTCCGCGCACACAGCGACATAAGTTAATAATATTTGCTACTGCATACGGCCACCTTTTGGGACACAGGAACATTGACGGCAACAAGAGGGCTGATGAGCTAGCTCGAGGAGGCTAATCGGAAACTGATCAAGTATTTTCCTTTATGGACGTGGGCGACCCCCTAACTGTTGTTAAGAGAACTATTTATAATTACTTCCTCCGCAAGGCTCGCGATAGATGGAAAAACACTGCGATATGTACCATTTCTAGAATGATGTGGCCTGATTACAGTGCAAAAAGAAATAACCACATTGTCAATAAAACAAGACAAATTAACAACCTCATTGTGATTGCCCAGCCCTCACTCACTTAAGACGCAAATATCTCGGAAGTCCTTTTGTGCAGAGTCTAGGGGCATTGCTCTAGCTTAGGACTTTCAGACCTATCCAAATTTGTCAGCAGCTCCGGATGGTGGTAAATGTACAAATGCATATTACCATTTTATTTAGGTAATTTTCTTTTAATAATTTTATTATTATATTATATCTTACACCATAATTAATTATGAGTGCAAGGTGGTGAGGGAATGAGTACAAGCTACAGAGGCCTTCGACTCGAAGAGAAAAGGATTTTATAGAAAGAAGCATTTTGGAGACAAAGCCCGTGGCAGGATTTGAACCTGCGACCCTCGGGGTGTGAGTCTTTAATAATTTTAATTATTACATTCTGGGTGATTCTTGAAGGTCTCAAGCTATCACTCCGTAGTAGTCATGTAACAAACGAGCAAAATTCTTTCAATATGAAGCTTATTTGGCTTTGGCCGATCGAAATGAAAACCCGTTAGTCTTATTAGCAAATTAATATATGTATATTTGTAGGATTCTTAAGCAATTAAAACAAAATGTATATAATACAAATTCAAATAACAAATGTATACACTGCTACGAAATTGCCCTACTGGCTCTCAATACTCGAATTCGTACTACTGGATTGTGTAGTAATCAAACAATCGATTTGCTAAATGAAAATAATTAATTTTATTTAATTATTGCAAATTACACACTTAATCTTAGGCTTAAAGTTTACTTTAATGCAATTTTGCACTTTATATAATTATTCATTTAATCATTTTATTACTTCTTAATACTGTTACTGTAAATTCACGATGTACACTGGTACGATCACTCTTCAACTGTGACTTTAATTGTATGGTGGCTTATATACCTCACATGTGTTGCACTAGAACATCCTAGAATATTCTCCACACTTCGAAAGAAGTTTCGAACAGGTTCTAAAGTATGCTTTTAAGCATAGATTTTGTGGTGGCTTATATACACCTGTCGTGTGGTGAACTAAAATTAATAGATGATACGCTAAAAGTATGCAATCATTTATGTCTCAATACATTATATTTGAAAGTTTATAAAAGAGAAATAAAACAAAATATATGGCTGAGTTCCAAACCATCAAAATTCTTTTTAATGATAAGTTTTAGCTACCGTATCAATGAAAACCAACCCTGCTTGCGTAAGCTTTGTAAAAAAACATTGTATACAATTTTACATTTTGGAAAACTTTTTATACAAATCGGTTGCTTGGAAAATTACGGGAGACAACTGAAAGTCGTTAAAGTAATACAAAATTTTATAATAATAAATTTAGTAACAAAATAGGTCAAAAACAGTAAAAATATAAGCTCACTCTTCGACATCGGCCATTGTGGCAAATCAAATGTCACAGCATCACAAAGCTTAGTGATGCGCAGTTTGCTTTTTGTTTGGGCATCGATAACTTTCGCAATACAATTGGGGGCATGTGATGATGATGTGAAATTTTTTCAAGAAAATGAAGTCAAAATACAACCAATGGCAACTGATAAATACAGAATAAAGCTCTTTTAGACTGAAATACTAAATTTCATACTTATAAACCAAAACAAGAGAAAAATTTTAACGTCGTTTTGAAAGACCTGCATCACACTACGCCAACAAATGAAATAAGTGATGAGTTAAAATGTTTGTGATTTGATGTCACAAGCGTATCAAACATTAAACAAAGAAGAACAAAAAACCCGCTTTCAATGTTTTATGTCAATGTAAAACAAAATAAAAATAATACAGGCTTATATAAAATCGATGTTATTATACACACCAAAAATAAATTTGAAGCACCTAAAAAGAAAAGGGAAATTGCACAGTGTACAAAATGTCAGAGATATGGCCATACGAAAAAATTCTGCAATCATAGTCCAAGATGCATGAAATGCGCTGGCAGCCATACAACATTAGATTGGCAACGAAAGGATAGATCGCAAGAGCCTAACTGTTTACTCTGTAGAGGCAACTATCCGGACAATTATAGAGGATGGACAGTTTATAAAGAATTGCAGCCAAAGTGATTTCCAACACTTAGAGAGAAGGTCGTAGACAAATCCAGTGTTATTAATCCCTCACATATTCAAGTTCGAACAGTAAGCACTTATGCGCAGGTGGTAAAGCAGACAGAAAAAGTCAATGCCCCATCAACAGAATGTTCTCACTCATCACAACAGCAGTCCGATGATATGAGTGAATTAAGGAGCATGCGCAAATGCCTAATGGACCAAATGAGAACCATGCTCAACTTGTTAACAGCGCTCATCTCTAAGATGACATAAGGCTGCAATCCATCAAAATTGCAGTGTAGAATGCGAATGGGCTTTCGCAGCGAAGGAATGAAGTCAAAACGTTTATGGTTGAGCATTGACATTATGCTAATATCAGAGAGTCACTTCACCAATAAAAGTTTCTTAAAGATTGACAAATGCAGCATATACCACACAAATCACCCAGCAGGCACTGCACGTAGTGTCACCGCTATTATTATAAAAAAAAGGATTAAACATACAGTACAAGAAAAGTATGAGGGTGGCTTTAATTAATTTATTTTTCTAGCGAGTTCAAGTTCCATAAAATGAATATTTTTTGTTTTTATTTAATTTAATTAAAATGTGTAAATTACAGACTACATTTAATTTGACACATCAGAATATTACCCGAAATATTGGTAACATTTTAATTAAATAAAATAAAAACAAAAAATTTTTTTATTTTTGGGAACTTGAACTCACTAGAAAAATAAATTAAATATATATTAAATTTAAATTTTTTTTTTTTAAAATCCTTTACAAGTAAAAATTGGTATTTCATTTTTCTGCAAATGTCAGCACATAACCTTGTGTTGGGTTTGTTTTTGACTATTCTGGGCGCTACCTTAATTTTGCTTCGGGATCATCAGATATTTGCATTGTTTGGTTTGTTTTGCATTTGATGTAAATAATTACGATCACAAGAATGAAAACTATGGCATAAATTAGGCAGAGATCTCATACTCCTATTCGTCTAGGAATATTCTCCAAGTGCGAGCCTGGATGTAGGTTCCTTCAAGTTCATGAGTCATACTAGAAAGCGATGATCTGTTAATATGGTAGAAATTTTTAATTGCACATATTAACTCCAATAACTCTTTTTCCGAGTTATTGTAAGTAATAGAGGTAGCCATCTTCTTTAATAAGGTTAGGGAACAAATCATTGATATAACTTTAGAGACAAATACAGATTCTATTGAAGTAAGAGTAGCCACCATATGTTATTTTTCAGACCATTACAGGATACTCTTCAGCATTAACTTCAAAGGTGGTGTTAAAAGTTCCTGCAGGATCCCGGCTCAACTAAAAGTCAAAAATTCGCAAGTCTGATGGAAGAACTAGTTCCTCCAACCTCGAAGGAACCATACAATTCCTCAGACATAGAACAGCAAGTTAGTCATGCCCCTAAGACGCTGTCGGGAAAACAATCGCAAACTGTGGTAGACACCGAGTCTTAGGGAGCTAAGAAAGAAAAAAATAGTTTTTTAATCTTGCAAAAGGACAAGAGAAAGTACTGACTGGGACGTTTATCGACAAAGTTTTAATACGTTTAAGAAGAAAACTAGAAAAGCTAAGAGGAATTCGTGGGCTGCTTTCTGTGAACGTTTGGAGAGTACTAGTGATGCATTCAAAGGCCTAGGTACATCTGATCTCCCAGCAAGGCCAGATGGAATATATAAGGAATGTAGTGCGGAATCCTTGGAACTCTTAATGACGACACACATTCTAGAATGCATAAATATTTGGTCGGCAAGGTAGGGGTCTGAATCGAACGCAGTATCCAAGCTAGTGTTCTCATAAGGGAATTAATGGGGGATTACAAAATTGAGTAGGCGATACAATCATTCAAGCCGCCGAAATCATAAATGTTGCAAAAATCTTTACCACTGATACTACAAGGATTAACTAGGATATTCAGGGGATGCTTAAGAATGGGTTATATCCCCAAGGGATGGATGGAAATAAGGGTTGTTTTTATCCCCAAGGTGAGTAAAGCGAATCATAACTCATCAAAGTATTATGGGCCAATCAGTATTTAGCCATTTCTATTAAAAACACAAGAAAGACTGGTTGGTCTTCATATAGAAAACACAATCAATTAGCAAAACTTTAGCGGAGCACTACACGCCTATTTTAAAGCTATATCAGTGGAAACTGCTCAGCATGAAGTGGTTAGTTACATTAAAACAGATTTAGATGTGAAAGAATATGTTTTAGGCGCCTTCCAAGACATTGTGGCTGCCTTCAACAATGTGCAACTTAAAACAATAATTTCGGCACTAGAGCGTATTTGGGCGGATAACAAGATGGTTCAGTGGTTCAACAATATATTGGAACATAGAATCATGAACTCATCTATGGGTCTTTCAACTATTAGGAATGCAGTAACAAGAGGGACTCCACAGGGTTGTGTTTTATCACAGATTCTGTGGAAATTTGCTATTAATAAAATTCTCACCAGATTAGCAAGGCTACGATAAAAGGAAAATTTACTCCTACAATCAGTGAAATGATGAACTCTGCACTTAGTAATTTGGAGGGATGGATAAAACAAAATGTTCTTGTGGTTAATCCTGATAAGACGGATTTCGTTTTGTTTACTAGGAAATAGAAGGTACCAGTGTTCAATCTACCATCGATAATGGTACTACACTAAATATTGTTACTTGGGTACAATCCTTGACTCCAAGCTCTCATGGAAGATAAACGTAGAGGAGAGGTCTAGAAAGGCTCTATCTGCTTTTTACACATACAACAGAACCATTGGGAGACAATGTAGAGCAAAACCATATATCGTACACTGGATGTACACGGCGGTTGTAAGACCTATACTATCGTATGGGGCACTAGTGTGGTGGGAAGCCACGAACACTAAGACACTAAGAAACACCATGTAGACAGTCATGCAGCGATAAAAGCGCTAAATGCTAATATTGCAAAATCTAAATGTGTAGAACACTGCAGGAAATCACTATTTGCGATCAAACATTTCAAGATAGAGCTATGCTGGGACATCAGGGTATCCCTGGTAACGAAAAAGCTGACGAATGTGGCACATTCGAATCGGAAATGCGGGAAGAGAGGCTGATGGAGGACATTGTCAACCTCTCGTGGAGTTCACAAACAAGATCCAAAAAACTGTCAAAAGATTAACGAATGAAAGTCGGTACTTGACCGCCGACTGTCGAACATCACGATACATGTGACCAAAACTGAGCCAATATAGGACTTCGGCACAGTAGAGGGGAATTCACGGCTATTGTGAGGGTTCTGCCAGGGGACTGCATCTTAGACGGAATGGCAGCAAAGTACGGTGCTTCTTTCAGAGATAATTGTAGGAGTTGTGGAGATGGGGACGAGAAGGGGGGAGGAGGAGAAATCGGTGAAATATCTACTCTGTGATTGCCTGGGTCTTCAGACGGAGCAGGCTAGGTTTATGGTTTTTGAGATGAAGAGGGGGGAAGTGGTTTTACCCTAAAAACAGGTAGCACAACAGGGCCAATGGGCTTCCGAGTGCAACCTGCGTAACTCGCAAGCTACCTGGTAAATCTAACCTAACCTAAGCTATAACGTGGCCTAAATGCATTAATTCCCTTTTTATGAAGTTGCATTTGTCTGGCTGTAATTTGAGGCTGTTGTGCTCCGGCCACTTTTCAACGAACTATTAACAATGTGATAATGGGAATAAAGGGGTTCGATTGTTTTATATATGTAGAGGACATTGTGATATACGGACACAATCTGGAAAACCACAATCAATAATTAATGAAAGTTTTCAACAGCCTCAAATTACAGCCAGACAAATGTTGTGCTGAAAGCTGTTTTCTGTTGGTCTCGTTCATCGACATTTATCTGGTGGAAACGTCCAATGTGTCCGTAAAATTCGGCAGACTGTATGAATCTCCTAGTGTTACGTTATTTTATTTGGGGAAATCAACTACGACCCTCCGGCGTTTGTTACCTGTGTTATCTGGTTTCTTTGGTACCAGTAGAAGAGGTGAGTTCCAAGGGCTCTCGCTTGGTTTTATTATGTTGCTTTCCAGCATTTCGTTTACTTGTTGATGGATTTCTTGTTTTTGGGATTCTGGCAACCTATGCGTTCTGGTGTAAATGGTAATGTCAGGGGTCATAGTTATGCGATGTTGGGTTGAGTTTGTGTAACTCAAATGATACCCTTCCAAATAAAACGCATCAATATACTCCCTGCACATCTTCCTAATAGCTTTAATTTCTTCTGCGTTAGAATGCTCTATTTTTAGAATGGATTCTAGGTTTTCTAACCTTTTCTTTACTGGATCTTTAGATGAGTCCATTTCAATTATAACGAAGTCCTCCAGCTTATCTCATTCTACTTGCACCTCCGTTTTTTCGTAGATTTACAGGATGTTCGATGCTGTTGAGCAGCAGAACTTGAACAGAATTATCAGTGACTGTACCTGAACTTGTTGCAAAGTACACTCCTGATCGCAGCCCCTGTTTTCTATTGATCATATCGACATTATATTGAAAAGGTGTTTCGGCTCTCATTTCACATATCGGCTCCAGCGTAATCAGTTCATGTTCGTGCTTTCCCTCAACACTCGGTTTGAAGCTTCAATTTGAGTATTGTTTTGCTGTTTGTGAGGTGTGATCTTTGTAGGGATTTTGCCTCGGATACGAGGTGGCCCGAATGAATGTTGGCTCTTCACCCAGATTAGCAATACTTAGACTACTTTGCATAATATAGTCAGGTTGCCTGTAGAGAGGCTCCAACACCGAGTGCCGATTCTGATGACGAGCCATCAGAGTTGCTGGGCGCATTAAATATGGTAGGTATTGCCTTTAGTGTTGTTTCATTTGAGAGTGCAAAGTTCAATCAATTCATTCCCCGTTTTGATACCGGCAGTCCAATTAGTTTCATCAAAAGGTCCCTAGTGCCTTTCAAACTGTCCAAAACGACGAAAAAAACCAAATTTCGAGGAATTGGGCTACAAAGGTTACTCGTGGTAGCCGAAGTACGAGGTGCTATTAAATTTAGGTGGAAAATAAAAATGTTTTTGTTTTGCCTGGTGAGGAAATGGTTGCCTCGCTAATCCTCGGAAGGAATTTTTTATACTCTTTTCGTTTCATTTAAAATAAATAAAACACTTGAAGTATTTAAGAAATGACTTATTGAATATTAATAAACCTATTTTGCACTCTCAGGCGAGACAACTCAGAGTTGATTCTCAGTAGGTTTGGTCTCTTAAAAGATCCCTGAAGAATTTTGAATGTAAATGTAAGTTGACTAATGACGTTCCAGGCAGATTAATTGGGGGAATTGGCTTTTCTAATTTTATTAATGACGACAGCATTCCGGATATTTATAGTATTGAAATTACACCTGAAGAAGAAATTTTAGACGTAAATTGCAAACTGAATAAGGGAGATATTAAAGAAATTACTATACTGATTACTAATTTTTACGTTACTCCAAGGGGCATTCCGATTGAACCCTTTGACTATGAGATGCAAATTCATTTGATGACTGACACTACATTTCATTCCGCGCCGCTTGTCCTTTCTAGGACGAACCAAAGTTAAGGAAATAATTAGATCTAGTAGCTTCCCATACGCGTCAGCTATAGTTTTAGTTAAAGAGAAGAATGGCCAGATGCGAATAAGCGAAGATTACCGTGGATTAAATAAAATAACGATACGATAACACCCTTTGCCGCTAAATGATGATTGTATAGAATATCTTTTTCTGTGTAGCGTTCCGTCCCATACACGGCGTTTGTAACTCCGTTCGGGCAATAATAGTTTTTGAAGATGCCTTTTCGACTTAAGAATGATATCTTACGAGACTTAATAGACGCAAGGAAAATAATAATGAACATGGGCGATATCTTAATTGCCACTGCAGATATTGACGAACACAAATACTTATTACGTGTTGTATTGCAACGTATTACTAGTGTTAATTTAAAACTTAACTTGCAAAGTGTAAGTTTTGCCATAACGAAATAGACTTCTGCTGGAATTTCACCAAGTGAATCACATATTACCGCTATAAAGAAATATCCCTTAACATTAAGCCAGAAGGAGTTGCATTCATGTTTAGGGCTGTTTTCATACTTCCGACGAATTGCCAAACCATTGCTATTGAAAAAAATATGAGTTATGACTTTAATGAACAATGCCAAAATGCAGTTACTGAACTACAAACAAAATTAATTGAATCCCCTGTGCTTGCCATATATAGTCCGATAAGGGAAACGGAATTACATTGCGACGCAAGTAATATAGGCTTCGGGCCGTTCTACTATAACCCCAGGATGAAAGGAAGTTCCATTCAATTTAATATTTTTCGAAAACCGCATCCTCTGCCGAGGCTAAATACATAGTTTCGAGTTAGAGACATTAGCAATAATATATGCACTAAGGAAGTTTAGGGTATATTTTGACGGTATTAGTTTTAAGGTAGTTACCGATTGTAACTCGCTAACGATGACGTTAGAAAGGAAGCAAATAAATCCACGAATTGCTGGTGGGCTTTAGAACTCGAAAATTGTAATTATACGATACAGCATAGAAATGGTACGACCATGGGAAATGTGGACGCTCTAAGTAGATGGCAATTTGACGCAATTTTGGATCAAATCAAGTAGATTTTCAGATTCAAATTGCTCAGGGACGTGATCCGACGATAAGGGACTTGATAACTCGTAAGGAAAATGATACTGAGAAGGACTTTGAATTAGTTGATAGCCTTATGTATAGAAGAAAATTGACGGAGGAAGGGTATTAGACGTACCCGCTGAAATGGAAGATAACGTAATAAGATTCATATATGAAAAACGTCATCAGGCAGCTGATAAATGTTATACTAAAGCTTGCCTGTATTATTGGTTTCCTGGTATGCGCAAAAAATAGAAGTATCCACACGAAATTGTCTCAAGTGTATTATGTATGCCTCGCCGATCCGCGCTAATGAGAGGAACTTATATAGCATTCCAAAGAATCCCTTGCCATTTTATACAGTACATGTGGATTATTTCGATCCGTTGCGGTCCTTAAGCTCCAAAAGAAAATATATCCTAGTAGATATGGATGCCTTTACGAAATTGCATTGTAAAGCTATACCCTACTAATTCGCCAAGTACGCGCGAGGTTAATGCTGGATTAGAAAAATATTTTTGTTACTACCCGGCCAATACGAATAGTATCTGATAGAGGCACCTGCTTAACTTCTTTGGAGTTCGAAAACTTCTTGCTTAAACGGAATATAGCCCACGTTAAGGTGGCGACTGCTACTTCCCCAGCGAATGGCCAGGTGGAAAGACTCAATAGAATAAATCAGACTATATTAGGTAAATCGAGTGAACCATTGACCCATTTTTAGTAAGTTAGTAAATTGCCGCAAGTAGAGTATGCCATAAATAATTCAGTGCCTAGCATGACAAAGGAAACACCAAGTGTTCTCTTTTTCGGCGTAGAGCAGCGTAGACGAATTTACTGCATATTTAGGAGATAAATTCCCCTTGTCACGTGACGTGAATAAATCGCGGACGAAGCGGACGCCATTGCTTAGTTTCAAGCGTATAATCAGAGTTACTTTATGATATACTGTACGGAAGCCAAAGAGTATGGAGAAGGTGATTAAGTGGTTATTCGGAATATCGGTACCATAGTTGGGACAAATAAGAAATTAGTTCCAAAGTATAAAGGACGGTATGCTATTCATTAAGTTCTTGGAAATGACTAGTATGTTGCTCGTGACGTAGAGAATTGACAATTGACCCACTTGCCGTACGACGGGGTAGTTGAGCCAATCGTTTAAGGAAATGGCTTTTGGGACGGAGCATAGAGACTGTTGAACCAGCTTGTGAAATGGGCAATGCATACGATGGTGATGTAGCCATAAGTGATGATTATAATTATATTTAGTTGATTAGTTTTAAGATGTTGTAGACGAAGACTATTAATTGATACTCGATCGAGGCCGATCAAGGGCAAAGTTCTATATGTAAAGCAAGTGCTGCTGGTCTTGCCTTTTGAAGTAAGACCACTGCGGTAACACTGGACTAAAACAATTCCGATAAGGCCTGGCACCACTGGCTACCAAAGAAGAGCCATTTTTGTTTCCATTCGTACATTGAATTTTTGACATTAGAGAGGAACTACGTTTTTGTGAAAAATAGCAGAATAAAAAATTAAAGAAATTAAATAAATTATCTAACTTTAAATTATCGATTCAAATGATACATGTCTACGTAATCTCGAAGTCCATTTTACCCTAGTGTCGTCGGCGATTTTTTGCAATTTTCGACCATACATAGCCAATTTATTCAATAATAGAAAGTTAAGTCAGCTCTCGGCCGAATTGTCTTGTGTTGTGAGCAGGCTGGAGAGTGAGGTGGGATCAATTGGAGAAGAATTCAAAGAGTGTGATGAAAAGATACTCTCTCTGGAGGAGCACTTCAGTGCTATAGCTGCTAGCTGTGATCAACTCACTCAACAGCTATGCAAAGGCAACAACTGCAGTGGCAGTGTGGTTGATCACGCTATGGGTGGCGTGCTTTTTGGATTGTCTTTTTCTAATGAGGAGAATATAAAAAGCTCTTTCAATTTAATTTGTTGCCCTATTGATTTTTTGTCCCCTCCGCTTAAGGATATTTTTCGCATCAAGCCGAAACCTAATAACCCCAACACTGTGATGATTGTGAAATTTTGTACACCTTACGATCGCAATCGTGTGTTAAAAGCATTTGGGGACTGCAGACGTCAGACAAGGAGAGCGGTGAATTTAAGACCAGCGGGTATTGACTCAGATAAAAATGCTTACTTGCATGAGAGTATTTCTGCCGACGCCAAAGAAGTGTTTTTAATGTATTTACACTACATGGTTCCGTTTATATCCGGCTGCAGAAAAGTGGAGAGGGGATTCGTTGGTAGCATTGAAGAACTACAGGTGTTCCTGTTCCTGTTGGCGAATGCATGTTCTTTCTGTATATGCCTTATTGTCGATTATTTTTCGTAATTTCCTCTTCTCTACTATCTGCTTCTTTTCTTACTATGATGCTTACTGTCGTGTTGTTGATATATTCTTTGTGCCAACTATGGGTGATGAAGTTTCTGCCTCCAGTGACATTCATAAGACATTGATTGGTGCTCTATGTAGCGCTATGGTTTTAACATTGTGAATTTTAATGCGAGGAGTCTAAATGATACTGAGATGGATTGTGTTTGAGAAGTCATCTGTTGATGTAATTTGTATATCTGAAGCCTGGTTTCATAAAGGTATATGAAACCAGGTTTGAATATAAACAACTACAAGCTCTTCGAAATGATAGATTAGATTAAAAAAGGTGGGGGTGTAGCAGTAGATTGAATTTGTTAAGTATGTCTGGAAGAACAGATGTGGAATTTCTAAATGTTGAAATTTATGACAATAGCACAAAAGTTTTCCTGTCGTGCGTATATAATCCTTATCGTTACTGCAGTTTGGATCCGTTGTTTGCTACTTTGTCAAACTGTGTAATTGATTATGATCATTTTGTTGTGTTTGGTGATTTTAATATAAACATTTTATGTAAGGACAGTCTTGCCAAGCAATTCATTTGTAAAATTTCTGAAGTTGGAGTGCAAGTGCTGAATATCAGTATGCCAACACGCTTTGCAGACAATGCTTCTCTAAGTTTGTTGGATGTTTTTGTGGTTTCGGATCTTTCTTTTGTTATGATCTTTGACCAATTATCGTTTATATCAGACCACGATCCAATTTTGTGTTCATTGAATATGAATCTAAAATCAGTCGTTCCTGAAAAGTCTTTTTCTTTTCGAGACTCAATTAATCTTGACTCTTTGTCTAATGACCTGCCTTATTAATTGGTCTGAATGTTGGTTGTTTAGCTCTGTGCATGAAAAGCTGGATTCTTATAAACTCATGGCAGTAGAAAACTATGAAATTCGGCACTATTTTTCAAATTTGTCAGCAGCAGATGCCACGTTATGGAAGGCAACAAAAAAGTTGAAGCAACCCACTATTATTATATTTTGAAAACATATCTTGAAGAGCGCCATTTCAGAGTGAAATTTATGTCAGAAACTACCACAATTTTCCCAATTACGTATTAGATCCTGTGCTTTATAGTAGTTTTACAGCAGATCTGCCCTTGACAGAGAAGATTGAAATATACTGCTGACTCCGTTATAATGCCTACAATCTCCAATCATTTGACTGCCGCAAACCAACAAGAAAAACACCTTGATAAAATTCAAATTTGGTTTGACAAAATGAGAATGAGGGTCAACGCTACTAAATCAGAACAAGTATCTTTCACTTTGAAAAGGAGTTCCTGTCCGCCTGTGATTCTAGATAGTCGCCCATTGCCTCTCGCAGAAGATGTCAAATATCTTGGGTTACACCTTGATCAGCGTTTGACATGGAAAAAACACATCTTTAAAAAACGAAAACAACTGGGCATCAAACTTAGCTCAATGTATTGGCTGATGAGTTACAACACTGAGCTAACCCTACGTATATAATTAATTATGGTGTAAGGAATAATATAATAATAATAATAAGTGCTACATGTTTTTATATCCTCGTGGACTCTCGGTATGTTCAGGTCGTTTCGTAGTGTTCTGTTACTAACAATCATCTGCAAAAGTTTTGCTTGGAATCTTTCCAAAATATTTATAATAGCACTCGCTGCTGAGCCCCACAGCTGAATTCCATATAGGTTTTATTATACTTTTATAAAACAGAAGTTTATTATTCAACGTTACCCTACGTCTCCACGGGCAATTTTTGATGGCATAACATCTGTCAAATTCGATTGCAAAGGTTGGAAATATTTTAATGGTGCATTGCGATGTTATGCCATTGTCATTTTGAAAATGCCGTCAAGCAATCTAGTTCGCTGTACCCACGCTTGAAAAAATTGTTTATTTATACGATGAAGAGGAAAAAAGAAGGAAACCGAAATGCTGGGTGAATCCTTTATTACAAAGAATGCAAATGCACAGTCTCCATTCATTTTAGCGTTTTTATTAATTTAATAGATGCGGTAAAACGAAAATGTCCGACGATGCTTCCACACAGCGTCAGGAAAAAATGAAAAAAGGCTGTCAAACAAACAAAATGACAACTGATTGCAACACAGCACGTTGGTAATTTATGGCATAACATATTTCATAACATAAATTGCCAACTTGAAGCAATTTGGAGTCTCCATTGGCATACCATCAAAAATTACCCGTGGAGACGTAGGGTAACGTTGAATAATAAACTTCTGTTTTATAAAAGTATAATAAAACCTATATGGAATTCAGCTGTGGGGCTCAGCAGCGAGTGCTATTATAAATATTTTGGAAAGATTCCAAGCAAAACTTTTGCAGATGATTGTTAGTAACAGAACACTACGAAACGACCTGAACATACCGAGAGTCCACGAGGATATAAAAACATGTAGCACTTATTATTATTATTATATTATTCCTTACACCATAATTAATTATATGCAAGGTGTTGGGGGAGTGATGAGTTCTAGCTACAGAGGCCTTCGACTCGAAGAGAAAAAGATTTTATAGAAAGAAGCATTTTGGAGACCAAGCCCGTGGCAGGACCACAAAGGGTGGCCCATGGGTACGGCTCAGTACGCACTCTAATGTACTAGTTCTAAAGCTTCTGGAATCAACGGCATCAACGTACAGACTTAAACGACGTACAGACTTGGACTGCGTCTAGAAAATGTTTCATATTTTATTTTAATGTGATAATGATAATATTTTAATAATGATGAATAATAATGAAAATGTAATAATGATAATATTGTATACAAATTTATTGTAAAAATGATATGAAAGGATAGCATTGGGTCTTCTTTCGTATGTTTATATTGTATATTAGCTGTTTTTCTTTAAACGCGAGTGTGAATAAAACGCTACCCGTCGCTTAGCAGTCTAGCATATGGCAGCACTGGTTTTGACAATTAAAATGCTTTGACATACACATTTGTAAAAAATTTTAAAGAGGAAAAGGAAAAATTGAAAGTGGCAAATTCTGAGCAGTTGGTAATTTAACTTTAAATGTGTACATATTAATTAATACACGATAATATACTATATATTATATATAATTACAACTTTTATTATAATTACAGTGGTTAATTCTTGGCTTACTCTTTTTCTCGTTCACAATAGACAACAAAAAGGTCTTGGCAGCACTTTTGTTTGAGGCGCTAAACAATAAGTGGATACAAGCACCTTGTCTTAACTAAGCGGTCCATATGTATGTAACCGGGCGTTTTATTTAGACTAGCGTTGAAAGAAACACAGCTATTGTTGAACTTGCCTAGTGTCCCTAAGACAGATTGCAAATAATACGGAATTATTTCAAACAAAAAAACAAGAAATGTGATGTCAAAGTTTACACAATTGCATTTAGGAATCAGCATATATAACGCAATTTCATTTACTTATTTTGAACATGTTATTTTTCTGACATTTTTTTCCATATTTATTCTTGTTTATTCCTAGCTTCCATTCACGGGACTCAGCGGATGAGCAAATTCTTTGAATTTAGTGGATATGTTTTGTTATAGATTTACTCTAAAATTTTGTGCGCTAGATTGCGTCAACTTTGATCAGCTGTATTAAGTTCGTTCTTGCAATTTCAATTGATTTGTGAATTTTTATAAAGTATTTTCTTTAGTCTTTTTTTAGTATCACTTTCGTTATAAATTTTCGCGGATAAATTCACAAAACAGCTAAAGCACAATTCTGAGAAATTACTTAACCGGTCTATAAAGGCAAGCATAGCTATCGGATAAGTTATAGATTTAATTTCCGATTAAATCGCATACTACTTAAATTGAATGGAACTTAACTGTATGTTGCGATATGTGCACTTTTATTATAAGAAAATTTGAAAGATTATACTCGTATATTTAAAATTGTTTTGTTTATTATTGTGTGTTTTGTATGATATAAAAATTAAAAACAGAAAACGTCGGAAAACTTCGAAATATTCGATTTGTATATATATATTCTAAGTAAAAACACATTTCCTTAATTGATAGTTTAAAAAGCCTATTGAGATATATATATATATAGACAATATACAAAAATAATAGAAACAAAGATTGCACAAAGCGGTGTCCAAAAATTTTTCGTTCTGCGCGGCTACGCGAACTAGCACACATTTTGTAAACATTACTGTGAAACATTAACAATTTATTATTTAATATGAAATACACAAATTTATTGACGCATATGTTTCAATTAAATATGAATAGTATAATATTAATAATAATAGTATAATAGTAATAACAATAAAACAATGTTACTATTTTACAAATTTTTCTTATTCTTTTATGGGCGTTTGCTTCAATTTCTTTATTTAATTTCCTGATTTCAAGAAACATTCTTGGCCGGAAAACCAATTTTTTTACTTTGATATTGCAATCGGCTTGCTCAATATGTTTTTGAATAAAATTATTTGCAATGAGTAAACCGTCTCCGTTAATTGCTTCAAAAATATTTTGTAATGCACTTATATATGCCATCATATTCTCTGTTAGTTTTAACAGCCCCCTTCACTTAAAAGGTTAACCCACGCATACAAAGAGTTGGCCTTGTCTTGAATTACAATGTGGTCGCAATATGTAGCATATGTAACCACAAGATTTTCAAGACCATCGTACCCCAACTCTGTCTGTTCCATTCAAAAGTTGGTTTGAAAATTATAGAAACTGCGCCGCGACTCAACAATTTCCACGTAGTGAAGAATAAACAATTGAAGCCTGGAAGAATTGTACAATATCAGCAATACGAATGCAATTAAAATAATTTCTATTTTACCCATTTGATATTTCATGCTATTTCCAAAATCATCATTTGTGATGCTCCATGTAAATGAAGCTGGTCTTCGGATTGAAAACGTGTTCTCACCGGCAAAAGCTTATTCACTTGTTCAAAAGTCGCATCGGACGGAAAGGTGACAAAACTTCTATTCCCGTTATTAAAACCTGCCACCGCATTGTCTCTTTATTTTCTTATTTATTTAATTATTTATTAAGAATTCTCAATCCGCATTATGCATTTAATTGCTACTGTGACATCACAGCCCATTAAATAAATGTCAAATTCAGAGAAATAATAAAAATGGACCTGCTCAATGCTTAATCTTCTTCTCAATCATTCTTGCACAATATACATATAAAAATTTCTAGATTTAAAATAGTCTAGTGTGTTCCGATCGTTTATTTTGCCGCCACCGTCTGTATGTTCGTTTTTTTATTTTGCTTCTTTCCTTCTTTTTTTTGTTTCCCCTTGTCCGCTTTTCTGGTGAATGCGGCCAGTCAAAAACCTAGTGACGATTCTGAGGTAGAGATGGCGCTGCCTCAGACTAGTCAAAATTCAAAAGTGAGTTGACTGACCGGCTTGACCGCTGAAACGGTCAATGTTAGAATAGCGGAGGAGGCCAAGAAATTGAAGAAGGAACGGCGTTTTTAAAAAAGGTTGAAAGGGATTTAAGGCGGTGGTAGCAGAAAAACGGCCTCTTTTAAGTTTGAAAATTTGTCGGTTATGAGTTCGGAGCGGGAGCTGTGTAACGAAAATGAAGGAATAGTTGTGCTATGAGAAGGAAAGTTAAATTGAAACTTAAATTTAAAAAAATATAGGTGGTCTTTTTTTTATATATGTGGGATCTCGTTTGGTACGGTCTTAATTAGCTTCCCATATTGACGACCTTATTTAAATACCCACATTATGCTTTTCGGTACATGCTGACATCACTGGATGACAACATGATGCTTGTTTTGGAATGCAACTCTGTTAGAAAATAAGTAGAACGTAGGATAAGAAAGAGAACCGAAAAAAGAGAGTTCTGTGTGTGTTACCGCCAAGTAAGCAGTCGATATAAGTTCCCGTGCTTAAGAATATTTATTTTAAAAAAAACAAGAGAATTAATTAAATTAAATTTAAAAGAAACTGAAAATTAATTAAACCACTTAAATTACTTTTATTTCACTATATATTAAAAGAAGTGTGTTTTATTTAACCCAGGATAACTTATTATCCTACAATTTGGGGGCTCAGCCGGGATGGACTTTGTGGCGAAAGGAGAGACAACATAATTTGTTCCTGAGTAAAAGAATTTGAAGAATAAACTGTGTGCAAAATATATAAAATCTGAGTGAAAAAACCTGTGTGCGAAGAGAATGCTGAAGAAAGAAAAATCTGTGTGCGAAGGGAATACTGATGCGATAAAAAAACTGCGTGCCAGGGAAAATTTCTGAAGTGAAGCAAGCTGTGTGCGGAAGATCTCTGTGTGAAAAACTAACTGTGTGAAAAAATAAATCTGAGTGCAAAAAAGAAAATATGTTGGTAATTCTAAGTGGATAGAAACGAAGAAATTTTATTGACAAAGATAGAATAATTTTGAGTACACACACAGTGGGAGCAAGCGAGAAAGAAGATAAAAGCGATCGTAGAAACCTGTGTGGCAGAGAACATCTACAAGCAACAAACCAAAGAAAAATTGCCGTGGCAGAATTAAGATAAGTGTCGTTAATTTAAAATAAAACGAGTAAAGAAGTCTGAAGTCGGGTTTGACCGACTACGAAATACCCTTTACGTTTTCTTGTGCGTGCGGGTTCAACAATGGGGATGTTTTCTTCATAAATCATCATTAGGAGCATATCTACGATAATTTGCGGTAGGGTACCTTGAAATGATTATATCGACCCCATTTCCTGTGTATGGCTTTGTAGTGTCAATATAACCACTAATATATAATTTCGTCCAAAAATATTGTGTAGGTCGTAAGTTATAATAATATGTCAATAGTGGGCGTGGCTGTAAAAATAACACGCACATATTTTGTGGGGTGTTTAATGTTAGTACCCGCAACATTCCTGTGAAATTTCGTTGATAAATCTTTAATAGGAACAGAGTAATGATTTTTGGCTAATTGTGGGCGTGGCAGTAGTTATAATCTGCCCATATTTGGAATGCATGCTAGTACTGACCCAGTGTATACATCTACCAATTTGTTTTCATATATCATCACTAGAAGCTTAGATAGGGTAATTGCCTTTAAGTGGGATCCCCAAAGTTCATTATATGGGAGGGAGGCGTATCCTTCCTCTGATCGACCCCGAATCTTGTATATGACTTTGTAGCGTCCATATACGTACTAATGTAAAATTTCGTCCAAAAATATTATATAGGTCGTAAGTTATAATAATATGTGAATAGTGGGCGTGCCTGTAGAAATACCACGCCCATTTTTTGTGTGGGGTTTAATGTTAGTACCCGCAACATTCTTGTGAAATTTCGTTGATAAATCTTTAATAGGAACAGCGTAATGATTTTTGGCTAATTGTGGGCGTGGCCGTAGTTATAATCTGCCCATATTTGGAATGCATGCTAGTACTGACCCAGTGTATATATCTACCAATTTGTTTTCATATATCATCACTAGAAGCTTAGATAGGGTAATTGCCTTTAAGTGGGATCCCCAAAGTTCATTATATGGGAGGGAGGCGTATCCTTTCTCTGATAGACCCCAATTCTTTTATATGGCTTTATACGGTCCATATACGTACTAATATATAATTTTGTCCAAAAATATGGTATAGGTCGTAAGTTATAATAATATGTGAATAGTGGGCGTGGCTGCAGAAATAACACGCCCATATTTTGTGGGGTGTTTAATGTTAGTACCCGCAACATTCCTGTGAAATTTCGTTGATAAATCTTTAATAGGAACAGAGTAATGATTTTTGGCTAATTGTGGGCGTGGCAGTTCTAGTATGATCTCCATATTCTGCACACACACTATTATGGACCCCATGTATATTTCTGCAAATTTTTATTCCGTTGGCATCAATTCGAGCACAGGGAGGCTAAATTTAATTTTAGACCCGAAAGTTCCTTATATCAAAAGTGGGCGTGTCTTTTCTCTGATCAGCCCCATTTGTTGCAGATAGCTTTGTAATGTCCATATGTTCCCTCCCGTAAAATTTCGTCCGTAACTCTCTACCAGATCTTCAGTTATTAATATTTGTTAATGGTGGGCGTGGCAGTTAATATATACCGCCCACTTTTTGCACAGTATTTAGTGGGACCCACATCTCCATAACTGCCAAATAACATCAAGATTCCGTCAATTGGACCGAAGTTATAGTCATTTTAAAACAGGTGAAAAAAGCTCCTTATATGGGAGGTAGGCGTGGTCTTTTTCCAAATCGGCCCATATAGCAATCTGGTTCTGTATCTTTGTCTAGACTATACTTTTGCAAAATTTCATTAAGATAGCTCTAACGGTATAGAAAAAAAGTGGCCACAGACGGACAGACGGACGGACAAAATAAAAATTGCTTAGAAAGTGATTCTGATCATATCTGTATATATATATATATATATATATATATACATATATATATATATATATATATATATATATATATATATATATATATATATATATATATATATTTATATATATATATATATATATATATATATATATATATATATATATATATCCATACCTACCACGCCTCCTTCTTGAAATTCCAACCCCTCTCAAAAGCACAAAGTTAGTATACCCTATTTACCGTTTTTAAAGGTAAAGGGTATAAATATACAGCATTTTTCAAACAATGAATGGCCTAGTGTGAGGTTTAAAATTTTGTAACAGTTTGACAAATTGAATTTATATTGGGATTGCACATCAATGCAGTCGTTCTCAAACTTTTCAAAATAAAGTGAATCCTATTAGATTATTGTAAACAAATACAAAATTAAAATTCATTGTGAAATTTAAAAAAAAAGCCTGTTTTGTAAATTAACGTAAAATGTCATCTTATTTGTTTATTGTAATTGGAGTTGTTTTTTCTTAAAGAAAAAAGAAAGGAAGTAAAAATTAAATTGACATTTTTTAAAAAAAAAAAACTTAAGAGAGCAATTACGGACCTTAAATTTATCAACTGACGGGTTAAATGCGGAGTTACAAAATAGACTGTTAGTGTTCTATAATATAAAACAAGATGGGTCGGATCCCGAGTATGGCGAAGCGATTGCCCGAGTTGTCCCACGTAGTTCATTTACCCTCCGAGACATTGAAGACTCTGTGACATATTTTAATGGCACTGATCATGTTAAGATTAACCAATGGCTCCATGAGTTTGAGGACAATGCTGACGCTGTTAACTGGGATGACCTTCAAAAATTTATATATGCCAAACAACTTTTGAAAGGTGCAGCCAAGATGTTCGTTCGCGGTCAAAGTGGTATCAAGAGTTGGAGTTTGTTAAAGGACGCCTTAACTGACGAATTTGGAATTCAGGTGTCGTCCATTGAAGGACATAAGATGCTGCGGAACAGAACCAAGAAGCAAAATGAAACTTTTAGAGAATACCTTTACGCTCTGATGGAATTGGGAAAAACTATAAAATTAGATAGCGAAAGTTTGATACAGTATTTCGTAGAAGGTATTCCTGACTCTAAAATAAATAAAAGTATTTTATATCAGGGTATCAACGTTGCTGATCTTAAAGAAAAGATAAAAGTGTATGAAAAAATGAAGGGTTCTCTAGAGGCACCAACTTCGAGACCTCTTCAACGTTTCGTAAAAACCGATAGAGACAATAAACCAGAATTTCCTAGAATTAGAAAATGCTACAAGTGTGGGAAGACGGGGCATATGGTGAAGGAGTGCCCTGAGAAAGATTTTAAATGTTTCAAGTGTCATGAAACTGGTCACAAAGCAAATTAATGCAAAAAGGATGTAAAAGGTAGTCAAGCGAATATGATACAAAAGGGATCAACTCTACTTTTTAAAAACATTGTCATTCAAGGCAAATCGTTATCGGCGTTAATCGATACGGGTTGCGACATATGCATCATGCGAGTCGATACCTTGTTCCTGCTGGGTGAAATAAAATTAGAACCAGAAAAGATACCTCTTCGTGGTATTGGGGACTCTGAAATTATGACTTTGGGAAAATTTAAAGTTATGATCCAAGTCGATCGGATGAATTTCGATGTAACTTTCTATGTTTTGTTAGCGAAAGAGACATTATTCACTCCGTAATGGTGGTTAATTCTCTTTTGTCGCAAGCTGAAGTGGTCATAAAAAATGGAGAGATGACTCTCAAGAAGCTTATAAAGAGAGATCCGATTTTTGAAGAATTTGGGAGCATTTGTATGAATATCGTTGTTGATTCAGGCAAAGATGAAGTCAATTTAGATCACGTAGATGTTGCGGTCAAAAATAGAGCAACGAAAATTATAACTCAATACAAGCCAGAGAAAAACGTGAAATGTCCTGTTGGAATGAAGCTCGTGTTGAAAGATGATATTCCTGTTTATCAACGGCCCAGACGGTTGCCTTTTGCTGATCAAGTGCTTGTCGATAAACAAGTTTCTGAATGGTTAAAGGATAAAATCGTTCGACCTAGTTCCTCAGAATATGCGTCGCCGGTAGTTTTAGTTCCGAAGAAAGATTTCACTAAGCGATTGTGTTGCGATTTCCGGAAGTTGAATCAAAAGATTGTACGGGATCATTTTCCTATGCCGCTGATGGATGAGGTATTGGATAAGTTGCAGAACGCTAGAATTTATACGACACTGCATCTCATGAACGGAATTTTTCATGTACCATTGGAAGAAGGGTTTATAAAATATACTTCCTTTGTGACTGCAAGCGGGCAATATGAATTTTTGTATGTGCCTTTCGGCATCAGTAACTCACCAGCAGTTTTTACAAGATTTATAGCAGCAGTCTTCAGGGATCTGATACAAGATGGTACGTTAGTTGTGTATATGGACGACATTATTATTCCATCCGTAAATATTGAAGAGGGTCTCCGTAAATTTGAAATAGTATTGGAAAAAGCAGCTTGTTTTGGATTACAAATTAAGTGGAAGAAATGTCAGATATTGCAGGATAAAGTAGCCTTTCTTGGATATGTTGTACAAAATGGGACAATCAGACCTTCTAGTGAAAAGACTAAAGCAGTTAAAAACTTTCCTATCCCCACCGATAGAAAAGCGGTTCAAAGATTTTTGGGTTTGACGTCATATTTCCGACGGTTTATTCAGGATCATGCAGTCATCGCGAAACCTTTAAGTGATCTACTCCGGAAGAATGTTCCATTTGTCATGACAGAAGAGGCAATATTAGCATGTCAACAGCTGAAGGAGGCATTGATTAGTTCACCAGTTTTGAAGTTGTATAACGTTAATGCAAAGACGGAGGTACATGCTGATGCAAGTAAGTTCGGCTATGGGGCGGTACTTTTGCAAAAGGATAGCGAAGATCAAGAATTACATCCAGTCCAATTTATGAGTCGCAAAACGACGCCATGCGAAGAAAGTATCACTCATACGAATTAGAGGCTCTCGCCATCATTGACGCTCTAAAGAAATGGCGTGTATATTTACTGGGTATACCATTTAAAATAGTCACTGACTAGTGCATTTAAGATGACTATGAGCAAAGAAGACGTGCCACCACGAATTTCCAGATGGGCCATGTTTTTGCAAGATTTCCAGTATGAAATCGAGCATAGACCGGGTACCAAAAATGAAACACGTTGATGCCCTAGTAGTCTAAGAGATGCACAATTGAATGATGATTGGACTCCTGCAGTAAGAGCAGCCTTGTTGGCTGGGAGCTATAAAGACTTTTTCATTAAAAATGGTGTCTTATATAAAAATCCAGATAAAGACTTAATTGTTGTACCTAATCAAATGGAAGATGAGATTGTAAGACTTGCTCATAACCAGAGTCATTTTGGAATTTCGAAGACGCTGGATTTAGTCGAGATGCAATATTATATTCCTAGTCTGCCAGCCAAAGTTCAGAAAATAGTACGAAGTTGCCTGCAGTGCATCATCACTGATGCAAAAAGCGGTAGAAAGGAAGGTTTCTTAAATCCCATCAATAAAGATGATAAACCCCTAATGACTTATCATATTGACCACGTTGGTCCGATGGAGATGACAAGCAAATCTTATAACCATATTTTAGTTGTTGTAGATGCCTTTAATAAATACGTGTGGCTTTACTCAACGAAATCTACAGATTCAAAAGCAGTAGTGGATTGTTTAGAAAATCAGGCAACTACTTTTGGGAATCCAGCGAGAATAATAACAGATCGGGGTACAGCTTTTACTTCTCAGTTGTTCAAGAAGTATTGTGAAGATGTAGAAATTCAGCAGTTGATGATAGCCACTGTAGTGCCTAGAGGGAACGGTCAAGTCGAAAGGACTGAACCACTGAATCGTGGTACCTATGATTGCCATGTATTGTCATGAAGACCCTAAAAGTTGGTACAAACATGTTAGGAAGGTGCAAATGAGCATTAACTCAACACCTCCCCGAAGCACTAAAGTGTCACCATTTAAGCTGTTGACGGGTGTAGAAATGAGGATTCCTGCGAATCCCGATATGAGACAGTTGTTAGAAGATGAAGCAGTATTCGAAGTTGATAAGGAAAGAGAAAACTTGCGATCCTTTGCTAGAGAAAGCATCGACCGTCCTCAAAAGGAAAACTGTAAGACATTTAAAAACCCGTAAGCCAGAAGTTAATTACAGTGAAGGAGAGTTGGTAGCCATTAAGCGTACTCAATTCGGCTCAGGATTGAAATTGAAAGGTAAATACCTAGGACCATATAAGGTCACCAGAGTTAAGAGACTTGGTCGCTATGAGGTGGAAAAAGTGGGAGACCATGAAGGTCCAAATCACACCTCATCCGTGGCGGAGAATATGAAGCCGTGGGCAACTCGGGACGTATTGCAGGCAGGAGGGCCGATTGCGGGATCTCGTTTGGTACGGTCTTAATTAACTTCCAATATTCACGACCTTATTTAAATACCCACATTATGCTTTTCGGTACATGTTGAAACCACTGGATGACAACATGATGCTTGTTTTGGAATGCAACTCTGTTAGAAAATAAGTAGAACCTAGGATAAGAAAGAGAACCGAAAAAAGAGAGTTCTGTGTGTGTTACCGCCAAGTAAGCAGTCGATATAAGTTCCCGTGCTTAAGAATATTTATTTAAAAAAAAACAAGAGAATTAATTAAATTAAATTTAAAAGAAACTGAAAATTAAATAAACCACTTAAATTACTTTTATTTCACTAAATATTAAAAGAAGTGTGTTTTATTTAACCCAGGATAACTTATTATCCTACATATATATATATATATATATATATATATATATATATATATATATATATATATATATATATATATATATATATATATATATATATATATATATATATATATATATATATATATATATATATATATATATATATATATATATATATATATATATATATATATATATATATATATATATATATATATATATATATATATATATATATATATATATATATATATATATATATATATATATATATATATATATATATATATATATATATATATATATATATATATATATATATATATATATATATATATATATATATATATATATATATATATATATATATATATATATATATATATATATATATATATATATATATATATATATATATATATATATATATATATATATATATATATATATATATATATATATATATATATATATATATATATATATATATATATATATATATTTTATTGAATCTTCTAAAAAATTTCTTAGAACTAACAATAAATCTTCATAATATATTTAACATTTCACTTTTGTATGCATATCAATCATTACCAACCTCCCAGTGCCAGTGCTTTAAGGAGTTATGGTATATGAAAAAAAAGTGGCGCAATACTTAAATAATAGCATAATGAATAAGCTTCAAATCTAGTTTGTTGCTAAGCGCAGCACGTCCATCCTTTTCAGGCAGGTGTGTCCTTGATGCTGTAGTAGACGCCTCGCTAATGCATTGGGATGCTTGTATAGCTTTGCTAAGAAAGATTCAGCAAGTCGGGAAACTTCTTTAGTTACATACGGGATATGTAAATCTCTGTGGATGTTAACGTTTTTGATGTACCAAAGAGCATTGGTAATCATTCGAAGGATTTTCGATTGGGCTTTTTGCAGCTTTACGGCATTTGAGGGTGAAGCAGTACCCCAGAGTTGGATACCGTAGGTCCATATGGGCTTGATAATTACTTTGTAGAGTAGAACTTTAAAGTCCAGTTTGAGCTTGGACTGCCAGTTCAAAAGCCTGTTTAGCTCGTTTATTTTGAGTTTAATCTGAGTAATTTTTGCACTTATATGCTTTGCCCAAGAAAGTCTGCGATCTAAATGCATTCCTAGATATTTAGTTTCTGTCGCCTGAGGGATTGGCTTGGTGATAATTTGCACAGGGGGGCAAGTACTCCTGCATAGAGTGAATGTGACATGAACGCATTTCGACTCATTGACTTTGATTCTCCAGTGGTCAAGCCATTCCTGAAGCATGTTGACGTGTACTTGGATAAGTTTTGACGCCTCTTTCGGATTTGTGTGAGTACACAATGGCTGTGTCATCGGTAAAAGTATAGGTGATAGTCTTGCCGTTTGTTGGCATATCTGCAGTGAACAACGTATAGAGCAGGGGGCCTAATACGCTGCCTTGCGGTACACCAGCTTGTATAGGCACTAATTGATAGCAGACTAATTGGTCTGTACTAAGAGACGCTTGTTGGGTCCTTTCCAGCTTTGGGAATCATGGTAATTTGAGAAATTTTCCATGAGTAAGGAAAGAATCCAGTGCGTATTAAAGCATTTAATATATGCAAGAGATGCATTGTGGCTATTGCTGGGAGCTCTTTTATCATTTAGCCCGTCAGATCACGCTCTGGAGATTTTTTGGCATTGAGTTTTTTGATAACGTTTGTCAGCTCCTTTTTGGCATATATACTGGTATGGTGCTCATCGTAAAAAATAAACTGCAGACATGCAACAAAAGTGAAATATTTCCTATAAGTGAAATTATGTTTTTACAATAAAATGTGGAATTGATCAAAAAGTCAGAGAAAAAACATATCAAGGAGAAGATTTCAAATACGTTATTTTTTAAAAAAAAGACTAAAGAGGCAGAATTTGGTGAGTGGTACAACAACATTCGTTATTGGTTGCAAATAAAGGAAGGGAAGCTGCCGCCCGCCTCATCATGCAAAGACAAGTAATTATAATTATATACATCTATATATATATATAATTGGCCCGCCAATTTGTATGGAGCAAAAAATTAAAGGTAATAAAGATTAAAGCCAGCCCCTAGGATAATTCTATGGACAATTCTAAGCGACTTTGGTGAAGGAACCATAGGTCTATCTCGATTTTCGAGTCGCCACTTTTCAAAAAATGATTTTTTCCCTATAACATCATTTTGATTCAAAATTAGATTTTTTATTCATCGTTATATTATCTTTTTTATGTGTATATGGGGGGTTTTTGGGGTCGAGAATTCATTTCTGATCTTTATTTTTACCTATGACCACCGCCAGAGGGCGTTTCATGCATATTTTAACTATTTTTCGTCTATTTTCCGAGAAAAATTGCAAGTTTTTCAGTAAAATTGATTGAAAAGTGGGAGACTCGAAAATCGAGATAGACCTATGGTTCCTTCACCAAAGTCGCTTAGAATTGTCCATAGAATCATCCTAGGGGCTGGCTTTGAAATTGGCCCACCCTAAAATGCTGGCATAAGTGTATTATATCTCAGGGCAATTACTTTAAAGGGGACAGATAAATAAATACTTTTTGAAAAAATTGAAAATAATGGTTATTTTTTTATCAAACCTGGTATATATATATATATATATATATATATATATATATATATATATATATATATATATATATATATATATATATATATATATATAATTTTACTTAAAGATAAGTTATTTAATTATAAAAATGTCCGTATATAAAAGTAAGATGTGGAGTAGTTTGTAAAAGTAAAAATATTTATATATTAATATGTTAGGCTAAGGCGGAGATTATGGGGCGAGCTCGCTTGTCGTCGAGGTGGCTGAAAACAAAAAAATGGTGAGTTGGATGCTTTTTTGTTCTGTAGTGTTGCCCCACCCGATGCAGTGTGGCGGGTTGAGGACCACGACCGTTGCTGCGAGCTACCCGCGGCCACCACACTGCATCGTAGTTAGGGGTGTTGGTAACAATTGTCCCCATTTAAGACCAGTAGGCAGCTCTCAAGGAAAAAAAGTGGTAGTCAAAAAAATTTGACATTTGAAAGACATTTCCTGATATTATAGTTTTTTTTTATTAATTTATTATTAAAGAAGCATTCAACAGAAATTTTTTTCACACTTTATTTACTTTTGTTTAGACAGCTATCACTTTTTCTTCAAAAAATAAATGTCTTTATATATGTTTTTTGCCAAAATCAGTGTTTTCGTTTTCACTTTTCAATGAAAAAGGTATCAAAAAAATCGAATCAAATTTCTTGAAGTGCATACTAGCTTAAGGCCTGTATGCAACTCTGAAGAAAAAGCTCAGGAAAAAAGAGCATATATTTCTTATGCGTGAAAAAGTAGTACTCACGAAAAATCGACATTTAAAAGCTCGTGGCCGAATTGGCATCTAATATTTTTTTATTCGTTTATTATTAAATAAACATTCAAAAGAAATATTTTGTTTACACTTTTTTTACTTTTGTTCAATCAGCTGTCACTTTTTCTTGCAATGCGCCCACACGTTCAATTTCTTTCCTTTCAAGTCGCAATACACTCCCACTTTTTACACAACCATACATATTTTTAGTACTTGACCATCGACTTGATTATCAATTTATCTTTCCAGCGGAGAATCAATTCGGCTTTCAATTGTTACATGTGGGTACTAAGTAATAAGTAATAATACCATATTGCCCATCAAATTGAATGCAACGTAAGTCACAGACACGACTTGAACAGATTTTGACAGACAATACATGTGAGTACTTGAAGGGCAAGAAATTAAACGTGTGGCCGCAATGTTTAAGAAATAATTGCTTCTATTATGATTCTTCCCAAAATCAGTGTTGTCGTCTTCACTTTTCAATAACAAAGGTGAGGTGCTTACAGCTTTAAAAAAAATGACTTAAGGGAATTTGTTAAGCATTTTTTTATATGAAGCTTTCGCTTGAGAGGTGCATACAGGCCTATAATTTGAAATTATCAACAAATGGTAAGACATTCCCGGATGTTTGCTCATTCTTTATATAGTTCAGTGCAAAGACTCAATCTTTTCGTCTGCGAACCTATATAGAGCTATTCGCTCAAACTATTTTTAGTATAATTTATAAGTCAAATTGTCTAAATGAGATATAAATGGAACTAACGTCCTTATAATATATGTTTCCCTCTTATAGTTTTAGGCAGCTTTGGAAAGTGAACACGTTCACCTTTTTATTTCATTATTAATTGTATGTTCGATCATACTGGTGTAACTTAAACGTACAATTTTTTACTGTGTAAGAAAAAACCATATACAGTGTATGTGAGTTCAACTCGAAAAAAACGAGTGGCTTTGTACCCACAATTTCATAGTACGAAATTGTAGTAGTTAAAGAAAAAAAGGAACAATCAAAATACAAGAGTATTTCACATTATAGTATTGCTTATTAGTAAAATGGAATAATAATATAATACAGAATAATAATTATAAAAAAAGTTTGTATGTGACAATATTTAAATTATTTTATTTCGTATAGTTCCATATAAATATTAATGCAAAGCTAATTTTTTTATACATTACATATCTAAAAAAAATTCTTGTTTGTACCTGCTCCAACGCATAAGTCCAATCATCAATTCCCACTACCAATGCTGACTCTTGAACGCTAAATAAGCAGTACACCCGACGAACGGATTTACAGCGTGTGAAGCCTCATCAGCATTTCCGTATACGTGCGGTCTAAAGTATTAATTTGCCCTAAGTATGCACAAACGCTGGTGCCTTGCACATAATTGAAGACACCACAAATATATTTAATTCTGTAGATAAGCAAAATTGTAATATAAATTCAATCAATTAATAAATAAAAATCAATTAATTTTAAAAAAAACTGTGTTTTCCTTTGTCGCCAATTATCAACCACAAAGTTAATTCAAGAATACTACTTGATTAACAACACAACTCTTTCGGTACTGTACCCAAAGAGACATCAGAGTTCAGTATTGCACTTGAAGTCATCATCACGATCCTTCGGTATTGCACCCAACGAATCGGCAACCGAATAGTAAACCAACTAATCGGTATATAAACATTTTGGAGGCCCCGGCGAGATACTCAAGGAAGACAACCAGAAGTACCTCAAGAAGGATATTGTAATGCATTTATAAACACTTAATGCAAATGCACCTTAATGCATTCAAAAGCACTCCGTGTGATGCACCTTAAGGCACACAAAGATACAGACAGCCTTCACGAGTGATATCATGTGCGCAACAATTAAACGGCACACACTATCCCTTGTCTGTCAGTCTACCACGATTTGTTTATCGTCATGCGATAACAAGAAACGAGTATCGGACTGTCCAGACAGAGCTCGACACTCGATACTCGTTCCACAACCGTCGCTCAATGCTTTCTCACGCCTTTGAGTTCGACGATATGACGTACAGTCATAAGAGCGGGCAGAACGACAGACAGACGATCTTGTTGCACATGTTTGCCACACTGCAGACCATATACTCCATCTAATGCAGTATATGGTCGCAAGTAAATAGAGCGCACCAATTGGGTACGTGCTCTACACTCGTGAAAGAGTATGCACTATAGGCATGCGCGTTGCACTTGGGGTAAGCAAATAGTATAACACTATAGATTCAAAAACTGTATAATAGATTAGAATAAGTTTATTATAGCAACCGAGGTTACTTGTAAAATAAAAACTCAGAGCATAAACACTTCTTGTCTTGCTTACAAACAGAACACAAGAGTATTTCTATTCCTCGGCAGTTCATTAGAACTTGCCATTTTCATAATAATAATATATGAACATTTAGGCAGTCCTTTGACTTGCCACTACCATAGGCAGCGACCAGCATGCCAATATAAAACTGGTCCGGACAGTTGACTTATACGTAACAAATTATAGCATATAAATAGTAATGCAAACGTATTATAATGTCCAGTGATATCATAACTCAACACACAGAGTTTAAATGTTAAATCACCTTTAACATTCAGCATGGCGCATCACCAAGAAACAATTGAGTACTTGGACAAGTTGACCAGGGCACAGTATGAAGTGGGCTCGGCAATAGAGCAACTGATGAGCAACTTTAAAAAGGATCCACAAGACCGTAAATCCATCGAATATGCCAGTAAACGCATGAAGACTCTGAAGGAGGCATGGTCTACGTTCGAACATCAACATCATCTCGTACTCGAGCTAGACGAAGTTAATCATGAGTAATTCACACTGGATTATAGAGGTAACGTAGCAAACCTCTACGCCTGGCTGTTCACCAAATTACAGCACATCATCAATGAGGAAGGAGAAAAACGTAAAACACTAGTGCAACTTGAAGTTCCCTTCCACGTCCATCAAGGAGGCTCTAACCGCAAGGACAGCACACCGCGAACTCGCCATCAGGAAGGCGATGGACTCATAGCCCTAGTACGGCAGCAAAAGGCGTTGGTGCGTACAATTTCTCGAGTCATGCACTCGGAAGTGCACTCGGAAACTGATCAGTCACATCCACCAGTGTACTATGATATCAAAACGAAACTATTGATACGTTACCACGATAATCTGGTGCAAAATAACCAATGGATATGGCAACGAACAAACCTGGCGGAAATTGATGGTTATGATGCGGACAAATTCTACGAGACCGAAGATGCGCTTCAAAACATACTCATTAAGTTACGACAACATATTCCAGTCAGTACACCGAACAACTCCGCGCCAATCAACACCATACCACAGGCATTAAATGTGCATTTGCCTAAAGTTACCTTGCCAGTTTTTGACGGTAGCTATTCCACGTGGATACCATTTCGCGATTTGTATGTTAAGATGATATATACTCAGCCAATAAGCAACACACAAAAAATGTTTTACTTGGCTGCCATCATAACCGGAGAAGCTAAAGCATTCATCGGTCACTTGCCAGCATGCGAGGAAAACTATGACGCAGCCTGGCAAATCTTGTGCGATAGGTTTAACAATAAACGCAAATTGGTTAAAACTATCTATAGCAAGCTGTTTATTATAAAGAATGCTAGCAGTGAAATGGGCTCAACGCTTAAAACTTTACACGATGCAGCCATGGAATGCATTTACGCGTTGAAAAGCCAAGGAGTTCCCGTAGATAGCTTCCACACAATTTTGGAGTATCTTTTATTGCAGAAGTTAGATAAAAGGTCAAGATCCGAGTATGAACTGACGCGAGATCAGCCTCAGGAGTTCCAACCCATTGACCGCCTATTGAAATTCTTAGAAAAACGTTTTCAATCATGTGAAGACTGAGAACCACAACACAAAATTATCAACAATACATCTACAAACGTGAAGTATCATTCAACGCTATTCTCAGCAACCAAGGCCGCAACGGGCTGCCTCGTATGCAAAGGCAATCACCAACTTTATGCATGCGCACAATTCTTGGCAAAAACGCCGCATCAGCGTTTTTATATAATTAAAAAACACAAGTTAGGTGCGAATTGTATGAAAAATGGTCATACTCGTACATCGAAAACTAGTTCAATGAGAGGATGCACCAAATGCAACAAGAAGCACAACTGATTAGTGCATTTTGATCAACAGCTACCTAAAAGCCCATCCAATAACTTGGGTCAATCCAGTCAAGGGTCATCTCAGACACTCACAACATTCGTAAGTGAGCCTACCGTGGAGTTACATAGCTATACAGGTGCCATAGAAAAACCACTCACCACTTCATTAGTGTCCCCGGTCAATCGTGCGGGCGTGAAACATGTGCTATTGACCATTGTCGTGTTAAAAGTCAATGACTTCAGTAGCAATGAATTTCAATGCCGTGCAATTTTGGACGGCGGATCGCAGACAAACTACATTACGGACAGGTTGGCAAAGAAGCTCGGATTACCAACACAATACAATCCGCACTACTTTAATGGAATTGGGGAAATTCAACAACGCACTACTCACCAGGACAACATTAAACTTGAGTCACGATTGACTAGTTACTCAGCCCGAATTGAAGTTGTCATACTGCCAAAAATTACACATCCACTGCCAACACAGAGTTTCGACGTGACAGCCTGGCTTATTCCTAAAAATATTCAATTGGCTGATCCGGAGTTTAATCAATCAGGTCCAATTGACATTCTTATAGGCAACGAATGTTATCTGGAATTGCTAGTAGTCGGCCAAATCAAATTGGGGACCGGACTCCCCATATTGCAAAACACCGTGTTCGGATGGGTGCTTGGTGGACACATCACAGTTCCATCAACAGCTGAGACTACGTTCTGCGGAATTGGAGTTACGAATGAAGATGAATCATTAACCCAACAGCTCGAGCGTTTTTGGCAGCTAGACGAATTTGACACCAACAGCCCGCCGCTAACAGCGATAGAAAGAACTTGCGAAGCATTTTTTAACCAAACTGTGTGTCGAGCAGCGAACGGACAGTTCGTTGTTCGCTTGCCTCTCGTTTATTACGCAAGCCCTCTTGGAGACTCGAAAGCTATCGCATTACAACGCTTTTACGCCATCGAACGTAAATTGCAAAGAAACCCCGTCATCAAAATGCAGTATACGGCCTTCATGGAGGAATACCTGCGGCTAGGTCACATGGAAGAAGTTAGTGGAGGCATAAACCAACCCCACTACTTCTTACCTCACCACTGCGTTCTGAAGCCAGACAGCACCACCACAAAGCTGCGTGTCGTTTTCGACGCATCAATGAAGACGTCAACAAATGTATCATTAAACAATGTGCTACTACCAGGTCCAAAACTTCAAGAAGACTTATTTGCGGTTCTTTTGAGATTTCGAGTATGCAGATATGTTTTCACAGCGGATATCGAGAAAATGTACAGACAAATCATCGTGAACGAAGCTGACCGCAAGCAACAACTAATCTTGTAGGAACACGCCAAGCGAACCTCTGAAAAGTTACCAATTATACACAGTGACTTATGGAGTCACATCGGCACCATATTTGGGGATAAAATGTCTTCGAATATTAGCCAAGGAACATAGCACACAATATCCGAACGGCTCCAGATGCTTACAACGAGATTTTTATGTGGACGACGTTATGAGTGGCGCCGATACGTTAGCAGAAGCCTTGCGCGTACAGGAGGAATTGAACTCCCTCACCAAGTCCGCAGGTTTTAAATTGAGGAAATGGTGTGCAAGTAATAAAACACTGTTAACGAACATCAACGCAGAGGATCGAGCAATTCAATAGAATTTTGACAACGATAATTTACCATCACAACGCTTGGTTTAACGTGGCAACCTGGAACTGATTACTTCCTAATAAGGACCAAATGGAGCACAACAGCCAAAATAACGAAACGCCAAGTACTGTCGGACATCGCGCATATCTTCGACCCATTAGGTTTTTTGTCATCAGTTGTCTCATGTGCAAAAATATTCATGAAATCGCTCTGGCGTCTAAAATTAAGCTGGGACGAAGCACTACCTATGGACTTGCATACCTTCTGGAGCCAGTTTAGAGAAAACATCCAGGAACTTGATAACTTGCAAATTCCACGGTACGTATTTCCCACCACAACGGACAATGTGCATCAGAGAGAATTACACGCTTTTGCCGATGCATCCGAGCAGGCATATGGAGCTGTTATTTATGCAAGGTCGATAAAAACAGATGGATCTTTGAGCGTTCAGCTGTTGTGTTCTAGATCAAAGACTACACCACCAAAACAACAAACGCTCCCTCGGCTGTAGCTCTGTGCTGCACGGTTAGCAGCCCAGTTATTGGACAGGGTAAAACATATTCTACAATGGACAGGCGAATGCTTTCTGTGGTCTGACTCTGAAGTGACGCTAGCCTGGATCTCTGCCAGTTCGTCTTCCTATCACAACTTTGTGGCAAATCGAGTGGCAGCTATACAAGAAGTAACGGTGAAGCAACAATGGCGTCACGTACCTACAGACAAAAACCCGGCAGACATGATCTCACGAGGCATCAATCCGGGTACATTCAAACAACAAGGCATGTGGTGCTATGGGCCACTGTTTATCTACGGACCACCATCATCGTGGCGAGCGGGATCAGCCAATTCAACCACAGAATTAGAGAAGAGACAGGTATGTCTTACTACATCACAGATTCCGTCGTTTACTTCAATGATTGACCATCGAAATTCATGGACACATCTTCAACGAGTCACCGCATATGTACTTCGATTCATTAAAAATTGTCGTAATGTGCCTGTTCAAAAATCCATCGACCTCGACGCAGAAGAAATTAAAGGTGCTACTCAGACTATAATCAAGGACCTGCAGAGACAAGCATTCAATTCTGAATATGAACTTCTCAAGCACAACAAACCAGTTAGAAGGGGGATGGGTGATCTTACATTATTTCTGGATAAAAACGACATTATGCAGGTAGGAGGACGACTAGCAAATTCAGACCTACCACATGAAGCAAAATACCAAGCCCTATTGCCATATCGGAGTGATATCAATAAAATATTGATGACACACATCCACATTGATAACAAGCATGTTGGCCCAGCGGGTCTAGTAGCAGCGATACGGGAAACTTATTAGCCGGTTAATGCGAAAACAATAGCTAGATGAATCGTAAAAAATTGTGTCTCTTGCACTAAAGCTATGCCGAAACCATTGCAGCAACTCATGGGACAGTTACCTGCATCACGGGTTCAACCAAGGGCCTTTGCAACTAAGGCTGTACACATGTGGTAAGCAGCCTTACGTCCAACGCCTTTATCGGAGCCTTGAAGAGGTTTGGGGGTCGAAGAGGGAACTGCCGGCATCTTAATTGTGACAACGCGACGAATTTCGGAGGAGCACGAAATCAATTGAGACAGATTGCGGACATCATCCACTGCATACGAGGTGTGATAAAAAATAACCGTTATTTCGTATGTTCGATGTTCGCATTTTTTTTTTTTATGTCGGTACACATGTCTGTTATATATGTTGGCAATACCAACCATTTTGGATTGTCAGTTTGTTTTTGACAGAAAAAAAGGTTAGTCGTGTTTTGGTGTGCTCTTCGATTTTGTACTATTCGAAAAAATGGATCAAAGAAACTGTATTCAGTTTTGTGTAAAAAATGAAATTAAATGCGCAAAGACATTTGAAATGTTGACTGTGGCCTTTGGCGAGTCTACTATGAGCAGAACAAAAGTTCAATTGTGGTATAACCGGTTTAGGGAAGGCCGAGAAGATGTCAATGACGATGCTCGTCCTGGTCGCCCGAGCACGTCAACAACCGATGAAAACATAGACGCAGTGAAGAAAATGATTTTGGATAATCGTCGAATCACTATCAGAGAGAGTGCTGATGATGTTGGCATATCGTTCGGCTCATGCCAAGCAATTTTTACGGATGTTTTAGGAATGAAACGTGCGGCAGCGAAGATTGTTCCAAAATTGCTAAATTTTGAGCAAAAACAACGTCGCATGGACATCGCTCAGGAGCTGTTGAACATCGTCAACAACGATCCAGATTTCCTCAAAAAGATCATAACTGGTGACGAATCGTGGGTGTATGGCTATGACATTGAAACCAAAGCCCAATCATCCCAATGGAAACGTCCAGATGAGCCAAGACCGAAAAAAACACGTCAAGTTCGGTCGAACGTAAAGGTTTTGCTGACAGTTTTCTTTGATTGCAATGGCGTGATGCATCATGAATTCTTGCCACAAGGTCGTACGGTCAACAAGGAATACTACCTTGCAGTTATGCGCTGTTTGCGAGAAGCAATTCGTCAGAAACGCCCAGAATTGTGGAAAAACCAATCATGGATTTTACACCATGATAACGCACCAGCTCACACATCGATGCTTGTGCGTAATTTTTTGGCCAAAAACAAAACCATTATCATGCCTCAACCACCGTATTCACCGGACTTGGCCCCCGCTGACTTTTTCCTCTTTCCAAAACTGAAGACACTGATGAAAGGAAAGCGTTTTGCTACGATTGAGGAGATAAAAGAATAATCGAAACAGGAGCTGTTGGCGATACGTGTTTTGAGGATTTGAAAAAACGCTGGCATAAGTGTATTATATCTGAGGGGAATTACTTTGAAGGAGACAAGATAGTTGTTGATGAATAAATAAATACTTTATTTTTTGATCACACAATAACGGTTATTTTTTGATCAAACCTCGTAGATACCAAATCACAGCTGATGAAATTCTGCCCACACAAGGGAATCGAGTTTCATTTCGCCGCATTTTGGCGGCTTATGGGAAGCAGCGGCCAGAGCGGCAAATAATCTATTTTACAAAAGTGTGTCCAATGCCCGAATAACATACGAAGCGTTAAATACATTTATTCATGAAATAGAAGCCATTCTTAACTCGCAGCCGCTAACTCCTATGTCAGATAATCCTCACGATTACGCAGCATTAACTCCCGGTCACTTCTTAACAGGTGCATCATTGACAAGTGTTGTCGACCAGTCCACTGAAAATCTGAACATAAATTTACTGAAGCAGTGGGACTTAGTCACAAGGTTGAAACAGGAATTTTGAAGTCGGTGGAGTAAGGAATATCTAAACCAACTCCAGCATTGCTACAAATGGAAGACCATGCGTCATAATTTACAGCCTGGTACAATGGTATTAATGAAGGAGGATAACTTGCCTGTTATGAAATGGCGGCTTGGTCGAGTAACTCAAACATTTCCTGGTGCTGACGGCCTAGTGCGAGTAGCGGAAATTCGAACTTCAACAGGCCTCACCAGAAGAGGCATCCATTTACTCGCGCCATTACCCATATCTACCGAAAGTAATCCAGTAGAACAACCTGATAAGCAGCCAACTCCAGTAGAAGAAGCCACAAATGTCAACGACGGCATAAGTCATACACCAGCTAAGCGAAGACGATCTGTGTCACCCTCGTCAATTGTTGCTATGCATATGCTTTCTAATTGCTCTAGTAGCAGGTGATGACCCCATTACAAAGGTGCCTTTCAGAAGTCAAACAGGACTCTATTTCGAAAAAATGGGTGTGACTTAACAACAACAGATTGGAATATATATGTCCCAATACTGGCTTACCAATCGACTATGTCAGATGGAAATATTATGTCAAACTCCAAACCCAAAAAGCTGCAAGGTTCATCGCACACACGACTCGCCTCAATGGATTCCATTACTTAAAAAAAACTCATGGATCTACATCGCACAGCCAGCTCGTACAATCAGCGTCATCTGCGGTTCAGACATCCTTACAAAATTACTGGAGGGAATAGGAACCTTAACCTTGAGACAAGGATGCACCATAAGAGATGAGTATACAACCATAATGGCACACCAGACATACATTTCAAAGGTCACCAGCACGATCATATCGAAAGTGAATCTAATTGAGTTGATCGCAGATTATATAAAGGCTGCAATACACTCATTAGAACAACAGTTCAACTTGACGGACGATATTCAAGTACTACATGAACATGTGCAACAATTGCAAAACAATGAGCTAATGGATCTACCGCTTAAGAGCCGATAAGTCCATCAGTTCAGCATCGGATATATTAGTTTGCTTATCACCTTGTTATGTCTTATCTGGATCTCTTACCAGCGATGTTCGAAACGAAAGAGGCGACGAGCTCCAGATTTTCGAGTATGGGTTCGTGCAAACAGCATATAATTCTAAGTTGAGAATATGCTTAACAGGCGGGAGGATGTTTGTACCTGCTCCAAGGCAAAAGTCCAATCAGCAATTCCAATTACCAATGCCTACTCTTTAACGCTAAATAAGCAGTACACCCGACGAACGGATATACAGCGTGTGAAGCATCATCAGCATTTCCTTACACTTGCGGTCTAAAGTATTAATTTGCCCTAAGTATGCAAAAACGCTGGTGCCTTGCACATAATTGCAGACACCACAAATATATTTAATTCTGTAGAATAAGCAAAATTGTAAAATAGATTCAATCAATTAATAAATAAAAATTGAGATATACTTTTGAAGTCAAACATTCAACAGTGTTTTCCTTTGTCGCCAATTATCAACCACATGGTTAATTCAAGAATAATACTTGATTAATCACACCACTCTTTTGGTACTGTACCCAAAGAGACATCAGACTTCAGTATTTCACTTCAAAACCATGTTCACATTAGCCTCAAAGAGTCGACTCATTTTGACGTCTACGTGCAAAGAGGGAAGCGGGGAAGAGAAAAGTTACGTGAGGCGAGATGTTTAAATTTGTTAAAAATTTCTGGACTCATTTTGACATTTGCTGATTTGACGTTTGCAGATTTGACATTTGCCGATGTGAAATTTATTGATTTCACATTTGCCGGTGTAGTTTTGTATCAACGCGGAATAATAAAATTAATTTTTAAATAATGAATTGGAACAGGACACAAACAATGGAGCTCATATCGTTTTATGAGGAAAATCCATGGCTCTACAATACGAAGTCCGAAGAATGCAAAGACCGTATAAAAAAATTTAAGGTTTTGGAGAGCGTTACTTCGAAGTTGAGGCTACTCAGACCAGAAGTAACTGCATACGAAGTGAAAACTAAAATTAAAACTATAAGAAACCTATACATGTGCGAGAAAAAAATACAATTTTAAAATAAAAAAAAGTGGAGCATGCATAGAAGAAGTGTATGAGCAGCTCCGAAAAACATTCCTCGTTCATTCGCAAATATTGTCTGTACGATTGGGCATCCTCTAACCTTAGCTCCTGATGAAGAAGGTAAAATTTACCTTTACGTGCCCTTCTCAGCTTCCAGTCTTTCACCCACAAGCGCCTTTTTTTGGAAGTCTCCCTATCTTTTAATAGCTTCAAAGCAGCAATGTTAGCATTATTTAATAGCATTAAAATACAAATTCTTTCTTCCTCACTATCACTCATTTTTAAATGAATTATTAATTTTCTTTCGCAATAGATTTTTGTTGCTAAAAGGAAAAGAAAAATATTCTGACAACTTGGAAACGACAAAATGACGCCGCGGTGTTCAGACAACATTTTAGTATGAAAACGAGAGTGCGGACTCTTGTCAAAATGAGTCGACTCTTTGAGGCTAATGTGAACATGGTCGAAGTCATCATCACGATCCTTCGGTATTGCTCCCAAGGAATCGGCAACCGATTAGTAAACCATCTAATAGGTATATAAACAAATCTATTGATTTTAGTAAATGTAATGCATTATTAAAATACAATTTCATTTATCAGTAACATGCTTATTAAATATTTTATAAAACTGTAATAAGAGTAAACATTTCTATTTATATTCATCTGTTTGATTTTTATATAGTTTTTTTTAAATATATTCTGAAGCAATATTTAACTAAATGAAGTCAACGTATTTAATTCAAATTTTCTGCAAGTCTATAGCATTAAAATTATACTATATTTGTTTGTATTGTTGTACACACGGCACTGAACTGTTCATTAAATTGTGTGAATTTTGACAACGTGTTGAGTAATACAATGTAGATAAGATATTGTACGCTACATGGTATTTGTTATAATTTAGGTAATTGGGTGTTTGTGAAATGAATTCTCAATAATAATAAATAAAATAACGTAATTATATAAGCTATCAATTCTATTTAGATGCAAATTAGTAATTAAAATAATACTGAATACATTGTTAAATGTACACTTGCATTCCCTGGAGCATTATATTTATATACATTTTCTTTCACAAAATTTCTCTTAATTCATACACATTTAATTACTGCTATTTCCTTTGGAATTTAATAATTTGAGTAATACATTGTAATTAGTCTGGAATATATTTTGTAATCATTAGCGGTAGCTATGAGTTGAAATGAAAATGCCCTCAAAAATAGTTGTTTCAAAACAAACTCAAATACGTATATAACATTTATTTAATTAAAAAAAGGTACAGAATTGTGTTGATTTTTTTCTATTTAATATTTACTCCTAAACATTTAAAGTTTCATAGTTTAACAACATAGATTAATGCTAATAGATAAATATTTTCTTTTAATAGATAAATATTTTCTTTAATTTTTCTTTTTTTTCTTGGCATTAAGTTCATTAAAAAGAATAAACAAGCCAAACAAATTATAAATTAATATAAGAATTAACTAATAGTTTTCATAAATTTATCTGATTAGAATATAGAGTAGTGTACCTAATATTAGTAATGCTCTAAATTTTTAATCAGAAAAATTATTGACGATATTGAATTTGGTACTTCTTGGAGTGAGAATAGTATTAAAATCTTAACGAACGACAACCCCAAATAGTGCTTTTCGAAAACTCACCAATTTGTTTATGGCTGGTGGGGAATGAAAAATTGATTTGTTTACGTCCAGTGGGGAAAAAATGTCCTGCAATGCTATTTGATTCTGTGAATGGTAAGTAAAATTCATTTCTCATTTTCTCTGGTTTCGATATCAACGTGTTTCTACTCTTTGTGCATGTATACAGTCTAGTTTTGCGCTAGAAATCAGTGAAGTGTAAATTAATGTTTAATATAGAATTTTTGTAGAGTTCTCTAATTTTTATGATTATATCCGACATGATATCTGACTTTGGGCAAATTGCAATGAAGTGGGATCCCAAAAATCTTGAAATTCGTACTATGTCCGTAGAGAAGACGTTGGAACCACTAGTCCTCCAAGTGACTACTTTGGTGAATACCAAAGGCCCAAGCAAGAAAAAAAAAGGTACGTACTTTTACGGCTGTTGTGCACTGTTTTATACTAGCAATATATATTAAGCGATATAGAAAAATATATATATTTTGAGTTGTGTACGCTAATGGAAATATTTACATGTACATATGTATATGTACTTTTGCAGATATGTGAAGTACTTTTATTGCTGAGTACTATTACAAATTGAACTAACTTAGGCCCAACTTTATTAATTAATGTACATTCCAGGGTCGAAGGTTCAAATCTTGCCTCGGCCTTAGTCTTACAAATGCTTCTATCTAAAAAATATATTATCTTCGAGTCGATGGCCTTAGTAGCTAGTACTCATTCCACGTCCCCTTGCAGTCATAATTAAATTATGGTGTTAGATGTAATAATAATAATAAGTGTGCCGCGATATTAATATTTTTTAGAGATACCAATAACAAAAGCGGATTGATTTCGGGTTGAAATAAGTTGACAAACCGAATGAACTTTGGGGAAATGTTCTGTTCAGCGGTGAAGGCAAGTTTATGGAATGAAGAGTTTCAGCCCGCGGTGACGTATAGGGGAGATTCGGTCATGGACTGCAGTTTTATGTCAGCAAATGATGGTGGTATTTTGTAGTTTGGGGAAACAAATACGTACCGCTTTGCTTAAAATAAAGTTGAAAATGTCAGTAAGCAAATTGGGTCTTGGCAGTACCTAGTACTTCCAACAGGATGACTCAAAATACACAACCAATATTTTCCAGGTGCGTTTGCTCTTTAATATGCCAACTGCAATAGCCATAGACTCCAGTGAGCTGGTTTCAACCTAATATAAGTACCATTTATATGATGAACTAGATAGAACGCAGCATTCGCAAGGGCCAGCAACAAAAAAGACCTTAAAGATGCTTTAGAGCAAAATGGTATAGAATTTTGTCTCAACCTACAAAAAAATCTTGTTTTTTATGAATAATAAGCCAAACTAATAATAACCCACTAATATTAAATGTATATTTTGTTCATTTTATTAACTATTTAAACTACATTAAAGTACATTTTTGAGTAGAGTATGTATACTTTTATGTGCTGTGAATTAAATGTTTTCAATTGTATGGTGTTTTCTTTTAAAAATTTATTTATTTTATTATTGTGAAAAAAATATTTAAGAAAGTATTTGTATACAGAATAATGATTTGAAGAGTCGCAGCACTGCTTTCTTCATTTAAATTATTTATGTTGTTTTCACAGTTTTTGAAATTTTTAGATTCATTAAGGGTGGATTATACGAGTATGTACATATGTATGTTAAGCGGCCCTTAGACCAAAGAACATACAAGAATAGACAGTTGATTTGAATGTATTTGTGCGAGTTCTGCTACTGAGAGGAGTTTTTAAAATTGATGTATGTAGTGGTAAAAATACAGTGCACTCCCCTTAACTCTAACTACCGTCATTCCTCAATTCACTTAACTTCTCAAAATAACTGAAAACATACAATTTCTTTGATAATTTCTCATTGTCAATGAACCCTCAAGATCCACAAGTCGAAATATTCCAGTTGCGTTTAAGTAAAAAAATTAATTCGACAAAATAAAAAATTGTTTTCTTCATTATTAAAGAAAGAAACACTATCTCTGTTTAATTAAAAGCATAAAGCCGTTAACTTAATTCGTTTAGGTGCATTTTTGACCTATTTTGAAGATTTTTCTGAGATTATTGAAACTGTTGTTATATATGAGAATACTGTTAAAACGTTGAATTCTCTTTTGTCCGGCAATTTCTTAATATTGGTCTCCTTCTGTTCCAAATTCTAATTTTTTTACTGTCCCCTGTGCACTTTCATTGGTTCATGGCCATGTATATTTAAACACACTTGGTGTATTACTGGGGCAGTCGGACCCCATTTTAATATAAATGAATTTTTATTAATTATTTTAGTTATTAGTAGTATAATATTATGTCATAAAACCAAATAATTATTATTCTACATCTTATGATTACTATGGTGCGTTTACAGTGAACAGAAGTGTAAATGGAAAGCAATTGGATCAGATTTTACATTAAGAATAGTTGTTATATATGAAAAGAACTTGTTAACATTTGAGTTTTCAATTCCAAATTAAATAATACAAATTTTTTTTGATTTATTATTTTATTTTCTTCTTAGAAGTTTCGCAGTTCTTTTTAAAATACAAATGAAGTGACCCCCTAAAAGTTTAATTTAAACGTAGCCCTGATTTCTTCTGATTGTTTTCTCCGAATATTCGCTATTTTAGACAACATCCCAGCAGTGAAACCAACTAGTTAAAGTACTAGTAAAACGCAGATTATATGTAAAATTCATATATACATATTATAATAATGTGTACTCGACATGTAAAATACTAGTAAAACTCATAATTATATGTAAAATTCATATATATGTATGTATGTACATAATATAATAATGTGTACTCGACATTAATTCAGCATGTTAATTCATGGTGCCGCATTTCCACTTTTCTTTGCGAACACTTTGCGGATATTTTAAAACACGCGTTAACTTGAAGATTTATCTCTAAAATGAGGAATTACAAAAAGTGCTTGAAATTATAAAAATAACTGTTTTTCTTCAAATTCCAAAGATTGTCTTTACTTCCTTTTTTTTTATTAAATTGACAAGAAAGGAAAAATTTAGTATACACGGCAATGAAGTGCCGCAAAAGTCAGTAACTGGTTAACTTATAAATAAGTTTTGAACTAGTAAATTAATCACTTGATTTTTTACTATTAAATTTAGTAGTACATTTTGAAGACTGCCTATAATTTTCACTACAGGGATATGGAATATTTTTACAACAAACACAATAAATTCACATACACTATACGTGTGACCAAAAAAAATGGTCGGAACGGTAAATAAATTTGGAGGGAATTGAATGTCTTTTCTTTGTCTTCTTTGCTTAGACGGTCAATCGATTGAAGGGAAATTTCATGTATGGTTTAGTGAAATATGTGTGTATGGGTTGCATGGACACCGATTGATGGAAAATCAAGACTTTTTGATTCTGATCAAGGTGAATTTACTTACATGGTGGCTGCAAGAACAAATTTTTTTCCCTCAGTAGATGTTAAAATTGAAATTATAGAAAAATGCGATCAAAACAAATATGCAAACATTTGCAATGGAGTTTTGATTTGTGAGAATAAGAGTTTTTTTAATTGTTATTTCAGAATTCTATATTCTTTTAACTATTAAATATATTTTATGTAAATTGTGTGCCACTTTAAGCAGCTCTTATGTATTCCTCCATTCTTCTAAATTTCGTTTATTTTTATCGCACGTTGCTTATGTTTGACAATTCCGGAGGTACAATATTCACCTTGCAGCCAACATGTAAAGGTGCATACAGACGCATCATGCACTGCAAACTGCCGATGAACACTCGTGTACGTGTGTGACTGGCAAGCTGCGTACACACTCGTCATGCATCATTCTGTATGCACCTTAAGAAAATTCACCTTGACTCTGATTGACGCGAATGAGAGAAGAAAGGACAGAAACAGAAAAAGTCCCGTTATTGCTCATTTGAAAACGAACGCCGTGGAGTAAACATGGTAGCGGACACGAGTGAATATCATTTCTCATGCTTTCGTCGGAACAAAAACATGCAAAAATTGAGAATTGATATTCGATAATTTTTTTTTTTTTAATTCGCATTTTTCAACCAATTGCGTTTATCCTTTTTTATTTTTTTTTATTGCTAATGCCAAGGCAATATATGACACAATCATCCGCATCGTCATGATAAGTCTGTTCACCGCAACAACGTAAAGCAAACTTAATTGTGACGTCAATCGATTGAAGCGTGTTAAGGTGTACAGACACATCATGCATTGCAAACTGCCGATGAACACTCGTGTACGTGTGTGATTGACGAGCTGCGTACACACTCGTCATGCATCATTCTGTACTACATCGTGGTAGTGTGAACATCTTGCGTGCACGAACAATAAAATTAATTGCCGTCGCTATGCAGCGCTCATTATATCTCATAATGCAGGCAAACTCCGGTGCATTTCAATTAACTGCAACATGCATTTTTTTCAATCATTTTCCATTATATTATTTAGAAAAAACTAGCGTAGTTTTCAAAAAGTGAAACAGGATGTAATCAAATCAAAAAAGGAATCGTAGAAAAATGAACAAATTGACAGAAAACGGCAAAATAACACTCAAAAAAGGTGCGTACAGACACATCATGCACTGCAAACTGCAATAAGTGTGTATTAGTGAAAGTACAGAATGATGCATAAAGAGCAAGAATGATAGAGAAAAAGATGACGCATTGCGCAGGTCCGTTATAATTTTCTTTCTGAGTTTGACATTTTGTTGCTGGGCTGTGACGTCACCGTAGCAATAAATACATAGTGCGGATAGTGTATTTTTAATAAATTATAAAATAAAAAAGAAAATAAAGAGATAATTATTAAAAATGAAATGGCGGTGGCAGGTTGTAATAAAGGGAATGAACGACTGTTTTAAAAAAAGTGGAATAACGACTGATTTAAAAAAGTGGATAAATTTTTTCAGGGGAGAAAACGTTTTCAATCCGAAGACCAGCTTCATTTGAAGCATTTCACAAGTGATGACTTTGCAAATAGCTTGAAGTATCAAATGGGTAAAATATAAATTATTTAAATTGCATTTGTGTTGCTGAACTTGTACAATTCTTTCAGGCTTCACTACGCGGAGATTGTTGAATCGCGGCGCTGTGCCAACAATTTTCAAACCGACTTTTGAAAATCCGGATTGAACGGAGGGAAAATAAAAAAAATTCTCGCTAAGCTATTCCAAGACCAAAATCTTGTCGCATCTCATAATGGTAATAGATATCATCAACAATTTTTTATAGGGATATTAAAGTTGTAAATTTTAGAGGAACTTTTGGTAGAGAGCTGTGTGTTCAAAGAGGCTGTAAGTGTGGTCGCAGAAGACCCGCGTCCAGTAGATGAGAACAAGGAAAACTCTTTCCTTTACTCTACAAATATATATATAGCCACAACATCACGAGGAATCGTCGATAGTAACAGAAATGTATTTGAAGAAGTGGAGTATTTGCAAAATCAAATGTAAGTGTAATAATAAATTTAATATTTAAAGAATAATTATTTTCAAATGTGTAATATGTATATTTTATATTACTCATACAGCAAAATTCTAAAGCATCGCAGGGAGCTCATTGCACTGAAAAGTGCTTATAAACTTATTAACATAGTTTTATTATTATTACTAATATACTATTATTATTATTATACTTTTATTATTATTATATTATTATTATTACTTTTACTATTCTTCATAATAAAATATTTGAAAAAACCAATACACTTCACTTTTGTTTGCACAACTGATTTATTCAAATTAGCATTTATGATTGGCGGTTTTCTAATAGAAATATTTGTAATTTAAATTGAATATTTGCGCCAATATATTTGTAATATATTGTTATATGTATTTCGCCCAAATATGTTTCATACAAAAAAATAAATGTTTATTTTTAATATTACACAGCAATGTTTACTTTTTTGTTTACAAAATCTACGCTAGTTTGACATTTCTCATTGCAACCTTGCTACTGTGACGTAGATGCGCAGAACGAAAAATGTTTGTACTCCGCTTTGCGCAATCTTTTTTCTATTATTTTTGCATGAAGAGTGTGTACGCAGCTCGTCCATCACACACGTACACGAGTGTTCATCGGCAGTTTGCAGTGCATGATGTGTCTGTACGCATTAAGGACCGCTTTAAAAGAGTTCATTATACACATCAATCAACCATGTTTTTACGGTTTTGAGTATTTTATAAATAGTTGTAGCCGAAGCCACCGTGATTTTACCATTCACGCAATTTGTGTACTCTTAATACAGTTTAATAAAATATTTAATTAGCACAATTAGTACATTCAATTTAACACGAAATTATATACAGTTTGTCAAGAAAGTGTTTTAACAAGGTAAAAAATTCGTCAATTAGATTTTCTCCGTACATAATATAGTACTTCTTTATGGTTTTTATTCATTTTTTAATTCCTTTCATTTAATTAATGTATTTACTAATGAACATTAACAACAAAAAAACTAATATTAAAATTAAGAAACAAAAAACATAACAAAAACCAAAAGTAGTCACAAAATTTGCTGTCAAGAAAGTGTTTTTACAAGTCAGAACTTATTTATAAAAATGAAAGAAAGAAAATAAAATTAGCACTATAAAAGGTTTTAATATTTTGTATTGCATCTATGACGACTTGTAGTATTCTCCTTATGGAATAAATCAACTTCTACACATCGTATTCATTTGGTATTTTATTACATTCCTCTAGTATTGCAGTTTTAAGCTCTGCTCCACCTTTCGATTGTCTGTCGGCCGCCATTTTTCTTAAAAGTTCCCACAAATTTTCAATGGGGTTCAAGTGTCACCTTAAATTACAATAATTTTGCTAATAATGCTGCATTCGATGAGCAAAGAACAACTATTTTTGATTAATTTGCGTCTAAACTGCGCACAAAGCATAGTGAAGCATCAATCTCAGAACGGTAAATGTATTGCGCAGCTAAATTAGTTCCAAAGCGAATTGTAAAAATACTTTCTTGACAGCAAATTTTTTGGCTATTTTAGTTTTTTTATGTTTTTAGTATCTTAAGTTAAATATTTATCTTTTTTTTTTGTTACTGTTCATTAGTAAATACATTGATTAAAAGAAATGAATTGTAGTAATCCATGATCCGAAAACCCTGATAATTGGGTTCGACCTGGCAATGAAATCGATTAATGCAAAAAGACAGCTGATTTGCAAAAATGCAACTCAATGTCTTTTTGCACATCCGGCCTTGATCGGTTTTCTGGGCTGCTTAAAAAAAACTCAAGCGCATCAGATCACAATTTTTGTAAAGTATCTTATATTAAAAATAACCTAATAAAATAATTTTTTAAATAAAACCAACTCGGTACAATTCAGATGTGGGGTACACCTTTTGTACTACAAATTTTTTTATTTTTTTTTCTTTTATTTCCGATTATTTCATATATCTGTCACCATTATATTGACACCTTCTACATGATTTGTCAATTTGTTTGGAAATTAATATAAAAACTCATTTTGGCCAGTGCCAAGAAGTGATACAACAAAAATTATTTACATTAATTATAATAATTCACTATAATTATATTATAACAATTTATGATCAAAATTATGTTTATAATAATTATTTACATTTATATTACTATTACTAATATGTGTAGTCTGGATTTCCTAGTTCAGTAGGTCGTTTGGTCGAGCTCTCTTTAAACGGCGCATGGTGGTTTCTTCTAGATGTAGCAACTCGTTTATTTCTTCGTTATTATGCCCATGCAGTGTATCGTAGTGTTTTTTGGATATCTTTTTTATTTCTTCGTCAATTCTTGTCATATTTAGTTTGCGGTGTATATCATCATTTGTTGTGTACCAACCAGACTTTATGATAACTCTTAATATTCTAGATTGCTGTCTTTGAATTTTTGGTATGTGTCACCGCTTTGCCGTTCCCCATACTTGGAGTCCGTACGTCCAAATGTTCTTTATAGTACACTTGTATAGCAGCAACTTGTTGTTAATTGTGAGTTTAGATTGCTTACCCATTAACCAATATAGTTGCCTAAATTTTTCTTTTATTTGTTTCGTTTTTTGTTTGATGTGGTAGTGCCAATTTAGCTTTGAGTCCATGTGTATACCAAGGTATTTAGTTGTAGACCCTATTTTTATAACGTTATTGTTTATTTTAATAGGTATTGGCTTAAATTTTGTTTTAGTTGTAAAAATTATTTGTACAGTCTTATCTTCATTAGTTTTCAAGCACCATTTATCAAACCATTCCATAACATTCTCTGTGTATATCTGCAGATTTGCAGTCGCAGTATTTAGATTTTTGTCAGATGCTAAGAGGATTGTGTCGTCAGCAAAGGTAGCAATTGTGGTATTCAGTTCTTTTGGAAGTGGTATATCTGAGGTAAATATGACATATAGCAGTGGTCCTAAAACACTCCCTTGAGGAACTCCAGCTGTTGTAAGATGAATAGACGAACACTCTTCATTATATTTGACGTAAAAGTAACGATCACTAAGATAACTTTCAACAATCAAATAGTAGTCAAGTGGCAGCATCGTCTTCAGTTTATGCAGCAGTCCTTTATGCCATACTTTGTCAAATGCTTTTGCAACGTCTAAGAATACAGCAACGCAGTACCGCTTATATTCTATGTCTGTTTCAATTTTGTTTGTTATACGGTGTATCTGTTGAATTGTTGAATGTCGTTTTCTGAAGCCGAATTGATGATTTGGTATAATGTTTTTATTGTCAAGGATCTGGCTAAGTCTATCATGTAATAGTTTTTCAGCAACTTTAGAGATTATGGGAAGTAGGCTAATTGGTCTATACGACGAAGCAGTTGTAGCATCTTTTCCCTGCTTCGGTAGTGCAATAATTTCAGCAACTTTCCATACTTTGGGAACAAATTGTAGTCGGAACATTGAGTTGATAACATTCCTTAAGTAGCTATAACCTATAGTAGGTAGCTCAGCGAGAGCTTTTCCTGTCAACATATCGTATCCTGGTGCTTTTTTGTGGTTTATTCGTTTTTTAATGCAATTAATTATTTCTGTTGTGTTTGTTTTCTTAATTTTGGTTGTAATGTCTATATTTAAGTCATTGCGTGTTTAAATATATTCATCTTCGTCATTTGATAGGACTTTTTCAAAGTATTTAGCCAATGCAGTTGCTTTTTCTTCATTGGTAGTAGCCCATGAGTTGTCATCTTTCCGTAGTGGTGGCTGATACCTTATCTGAGCTTTTAATTTCTTTGTGCATTTCCATAATGAGTTGTTCGTATCCTGGGTAGGCGTCAAGTTTTTTAGGTATTTTTGAACTTCTATATTTTGTCTTTTAGTTAATATTTTCTTGAGTTTTTTGCAGGCTATATTTAAATTGTGTTTATCCTCGGGCGATCTAGTTAGCTGCCACCTCTTTCTCAGCTTTCTCTTCTCAATAATTTGCTTTCTTATGAAAATATCCGTTGTAGGTTTATTTCTTCTAAATTTATGCTGTTGGCTTGATTTGATTCCTGCGTCTAGGACCACATCGTTGAAGTGAATAATTGCACGTTCAATGTCTAATTGTGTTTTCAGTGTGATAGACATATTCAGTTGATTTTCAATATGCTGTATATACTCATTCCAGTTGGTTTTGTGGTTAAAAATCTTAGCTATTGGTTCTATGTGTTTGATGTCAGTTGTGTAGTCAAGTATTATCGGAGAGTGGTCTGAAGAAAGTTCAAAACAAGATTTAATTTTTAATTGGTTACACTTTATGTTTTTTGTTATACTGAAGTCGATTAGATCTGGTATCTTCTTCCTATCTGTTGGCCAGTATGTGGGTTCACCTGAGCTTAAAAATCTGCAGTTATTTTTGTTTATAACATTAATCAGATTTCGTCCTTTTTTATTGGTTAGTCTAGATCCCCAGTCAGTGTGTTTTGCATTCAGATCTCTAGCTGCAATGAATCTTACGCCAAGCGTCTTTATGTAGTCATCATATTGATCCGTCGTTATTAGGTGTCTGGGGGGACAGTAAACTGAGGAAATGAGTATTGTCCCACTTGTATCCTCAATTTGCACAGTAGTGGATTGAATATGAGGTGTTTCATATGGTTGCCGTTCAGTATGTTTTAATAGTGAATTTATTATGATAGCTGTCCCACCACGAGCTTTACCATTAGGATGATTTGTTACACAAATTTTATATCCAGGAAATACTAAAAAGCTTTTGTTCGTAAAATGTGTTTCTGAAACTAGAGCTATATCAATTTTCTTGTCAGACAAAAATTGCTTCAACTTAAGAAAATGTTTTGTTAGGCCATTTGCATTCCAGGCTACAATTATAAAACTATTACTTTCGTGCATTTAAGCTTGTTAGTAACATTGTAATGATATTCATCATATTAGTCATTTGAGTGATTAGGGATTTCACCATGTCTTTAACTTCATTAATATCACTATCGTGTAAATCTGTTGTATTTTGTTCAGTTTTATTTGGATTTGACGACCCTGCAATGTCGGCATAGCTTACGCCTGTTTTAACTGCTGATCTATCCATATTTTTGGTCTGTAATAATAATGGATCCTTCGGGCGTAAAGATGGAAACCTTTGTATTTTTATGGCTTTGTATATTTCACAGCCTTTGTAGTTTGCAGTATGATTTCCGCCACATAGCTGCGTTGGTTATTTTTTTTTACATTCACTTGTTAGATGCTTTCCAGCGCATTTCACACATACTGGATCCCTTGTACAGTAGTTTTTTTTATGTTCGTATTTTTGGCATTTAGTGCAATGTGCGATGAGGTGCTTCAAAAACTACTATGCAATGCATTAATTTGGTAATGCTATAAATATCTTTATTGTTAGTATTTGTTTCCAGTTCTATGCTAAACAGTGGTAGCGGTTTTTTTGTTGTCCGTTGAGTTATGTTAGTTATGTTTAAAACTTTGTGACCGTTTCACCAATCTCATTTTTAATTTCTTCTTGGTCTGCGGAGGGGTGCATATTGCGAAGAATGACTTTGAAACCTCTTTCATTTTTGGGTTTAAATGTGTACAGCTTCGTACCTTTTTGCTTTAGCGTTTGGAATATTTTTGTGTATGTTTCCGAGTCATTCGATTGAACTCGTACTTCATTCTTTGTTAATATTTTAAATATGAAGTTACTATCTGCAACAGCGGTAAGCGCATTTTTTAACGTCTTTATGCATTCTACGCCTTGTACGTATATAGGGGGTGGTTTGTTTAAACTTTTTTTCGGACTAGTTGTTTTTTCTTTTTCGGACTCATTTTGATCAACTTGTCCACTGTGCGAGGGTTCAACAAGTTCGTCATCATCAACGGTCAAAGCAGCAAATCTGTTTTTTCTTTCTGAAGTAGTATGGCTCAACCAGTAGTTTGATAACTTACTTTGGCTTGGGTTTTTTGCTATTTTTTGCTTTTTGTTAGTGTTGGGCGTTCTTTTCGCTTTATCTGTCGTGGGTGAGGTTCGTGCTCTCTTTGGTAGCGATTGCAGTTGACTTACCTGCACGCCTTTTGGTGGAATTTGCACACAGGCAGAAGAACATGTTGATGTCGCAGTTGTAGTCGAGAATGTAGTTGTTGTACCGTACGTAGAGAAGGCAGATGTTGTTGTTGCTGACGAATTTGTTGTAGTTGTCGCACAATCCACTGCTATACTGGAGCAGGACATTATTGGGGAGTCAGCCACATTAACTCAGTTGCGAGCTCTGTATGATGCCATTCAAGAAGTCGAGGTCAATAACGATAAGCGCACAGGTCAACAAATGGAAGAAACTTTCGATGGAGATTTAGCTGCCGGAGGACAAAAAGAGGCTGACAAGGCTAAGCCCAACGATGGAGAATATACTGAAGGAGGGAGGGGTTGCTGGAAAAACAAAAACACACGAAGAAGATGGAACCGATGCCGAAGAAACTGCCGCAAAGAAGAATTGAAGTCATTTAATTATTGTTACAAACACATACATATGTACATATGTAAGCAAAGCAAAGCAAAAGAGAGATTACCAAATAAAACAATATCAGTTACGGTCAAACACTTATCGAATACACACCGATCTTGTCATTTCGCTTTTATTGGTTTCAACTGTTTATGGGCCCAGTGTGTTAGAAAGAGAAGGAAAGAGACGCTATCATAACTCAAAGGTTTTGCATTAAACGTTTTGTATTAAAAAAAACGTTTATTTTGTTTACAAGAAGCAAGTGCAACGCGAAGTCACGTAGTACATATCAAGGTGTTTTAAAGGTTAAAAAAAAAGTTTTTTTTTGGAAAAATAAAAAAAGAACTTTTTTTCTCGCGGTCGTTTTTTTTTTAACAAAAACCAAAATAAGCACGGAATTTAAAATAAATAAGTTGCAGGAGGCTAAGGACTGGACCCTGTGGAAATTGCAGGCAAGAGTTGTGCTTAGATCCCTGGAAGTGTTCAAGGTGGTGGATGGGAGTGAAAAATGTCCCATATTGAAAATAGGTGCCGGCCAGGAAGAGATAAGTAAGTGCCTTTAATAAACTATTTGAAGCGTGGGAAAAGAAAGATGTGAAGGCGCAAAGCTTGATCCTTACAAGCGTTGGTACACAAGTGTCGCTTCATGTGGTTAGCTGTACTACGGCAAATGAAATGTGGTTAAAGCTGCATAGTGTATTTGAACAAAAGTCTGAGACAGGCATTCATTTCCTTCAACAGAAATTTTTTAGTTTTGAGAAGGCGCCTGAAGACGACATGGCAAATTTTATTTCCAAACTGGAAGAAATTGTGCAGCAGCTGGCAGATCTGGGCGAGAAAATACCAGAATCTATGGTTATAACAAAAATTTTAATGGCTTTACCTCCAGAGTATGGCCATTTCCACAGTGCGTGGGAGTCAACTGGTGCCGAAAGGAAAAACCTGACTGAATTGCGTAATCGTCTCATGATTGAAGAGAAGCGGATAACTACAATGTCACAAGGTGAAGCAGGTGCATTTCTTGCTAAAAATTCGAGCAAGTCGAAACATAAAGGCAAGGCAAAAGTGTGGAAGTGCTATAAATGTGGCAGTAGCAGTCATTTAAAAAAGGACTGCCCTAACAAAAAGAAGTTCAACGAAAATTCAGAACCATTGTGTTGCGATGCGTTGATTGGGGTTACCGACTCAGACTCTTGGTTCTTGGACCCAGGTGCGACTGAGCATATGTCAAATCGTCGTGATTTTTTCAGCGAATATGAAGAATTTGCAGTTTCGCATCCAGTCAAAATCGGCAATGGTGAAATTCTACATGGAATTGGCGCTGGAAAAATAAATGTTGCGGTTTATGATGGAGCAAAATGGGTCGATAAACATCTATTGAATGTTATGTATGTTCCAGCATTACAAATGAATTTGTTTTCACAAGGTCGCTGTTTGGACAAGGGCTATATGCTGGTATCAAATTCGTCAACGTGTGAGTATCGTGATGACAAGCATATTGTAGCAATGGGCGTTCGACAAACATCTCTATATAAAATGCTAATTAAAGTCAAAAGGCCACAAAGTTCTGCGGCAGCTGCGGTGAGAGGAGAAACTTTACAAGAATGGCATAAACGACTTGTACATCAAAACATAACGCATGTAAAGCGTTTTCTACGTAGAAACGACGTGGATTTCCTGGACGATGCTGTTTTTCAGTGCGAAGCGTGCGTAATAGGCAAGCAACACCGGTTACCATTCAAAGGCCACAATCAAACAACAACAAAATGTGGTGAGTTACTTCATACAGATGTATGCGGTCCAATGCAGGTCAACTCAATTGGCGGTTCACGCTATTTCCAGCTTATAAAAGATGATTATTCGCATATGCGGTTTGTGTATTTCCTTAAGGCGAAATCTGAGGTGGCAACAAAAATTAAGCATTTTGTGGAACTTGTTTCAAATCAAACGGAGCATAAACTAATGGCTATACGTTCAGACAACGGTACTGAATTCGTTAATAGAGAGTTGCAAACATATTTTCTGGAAAAGGGGATAAAACATGAGCTGACCGTAAGTTACACCCCTGAGCAAAATGGTTCTGTGGAACGTGAAAATAGAACCATTATGGAGGCAACGCATACGATGCTACATGCAAACAATTTGATCTGAAACTGTGGGCGGAAGGTGTAAACACAAGTGTTTATGTACTAAATCGCAGAGGTACAAGTTCAATTATACATAAATCACCGTGTGAGCTGTGGTGTAAAATGCAGCTTAAGTTTAACTACTTCAAAGAATTCGGTACAGTGGTTTATGCACATATACCAAAACAAAAGAGGCAAAAACTCGATCGTAAAGCCGAAAAGTGTCTCTTTGTGGGCTATAGTGAAAACACAAAGGGCTATAGAGTGTATAATTTGCAAAGCAAATCAATCAGCGTTGTCCGTGACTGACCTTTGTTAAAACGGTGTTAAACAAAAACGAAAAACAATGTTCCGTTAACTTACAAAAACAACTTCAAGAGCAAAACGAGGCTGAGAAAAATGAAGTGGTCATTCGTTTAGAATGTGAAAACAAACAAATCAGTGAAGTGGATGTAGATGGACGAAGTGCGGAAAATGACGAGATCGAAAATTTGTCATCAATGATTTCGAAGACAGCCAAAGTACAACAACTGTTGGGGAAGATAACTGTGACAGTCACATTCGAAATTTTTGTGACATAACTGCATCAAGCAATTTAGACGGTCGTCGGTTACGCTCCAGGTCATGTTCGAGTGCAAATATTGTGAGCAGCTGCGCATTTTTGGCATCCACGGAAGAACCTTGCACTTATGATCAGGCAATAAAATCAAACGAGCGTGATAAATGGCAAAAGGCGATGCAGGAGGAGTATAATTCGCTGGTCAAGAACAATACTTGGATATTAGTTGACCCACCACAAGGACAAAAGATTGTGGATAACCGTTGGGTGTATCGCATAAAACGAAAACCTGACAACACAGTGGACAGGTATAAAGCCAGGTTAGTTTTTTTTTTTTTTTTTAATTCAACATGGATTTATTTATTGCATCTTTTGAATCGAAACCAACAATAATTTTACAAAGCTTACAACTAATAAATAAATTGATGCTCCGCGCCAGTGCTTAGAGCAATTTTAGTTCAAGTACATATTATTATTATTATTATTATTATATTATTCCTTTCACCATAATTAATTATGAGTGCAAAGTGTTGGGGGAATGAGTACTAGCTACAGAGGCTTTCGACTCGAAGAGAAAAAGATTTTATAGAAAGAAGCATTTTGGAGACCAAGCCCGTGGCAGGATTTGAACCTACGACCCTCGGGGTGTGAGTCTAGCATTACCACTAGACCACGAAGGGTGGCTAGTACATATTATATAAATTATGTTATGTAGAAAAAAAAAATAAATATAAAAATATTAATATAAAGAAACTCTATTTTTTTAAAAAAGTGGCCTTTTAAGTCGAGATGTATTCATCCTATGAAGCAGATTCCTTGCTAGTTCGTTAGGATGATACTGAAGTTTGAATTGGTATTTTGTTTTTAAAACTGTTAGTTCTTCTTCAACGGGTGCTATATTAAGGTCGCGGTGAATATTTTCGTTTCTGACGAACCATGGAGCGCCGCTGATCGTTCTCAGAATTTTCGATTGAGCCCTTTGAATTATTTGCAAGTTTGATGCACTAGTAGTGCCCCATATCTGAATACCATAAGTCCAAATCGGTTTAATTACAGCCTTGTATATAAGTACTTATACTCTAAACGCAGTTTCGATTTTCGGTTGGTAAGCCAATACAAGGAACTTGCCTTGAGTTTCATTTGCATTTTCTTGGCTTCTATATGTTTTTTCCAGGTGAGCCGTCGGTCAAAATGCACTCCTAAGTATTTAACCTCTGTTGCTTGCGGGATTACAATGCCATTTAAGGAGACTGCCGGACAAGAACTGGGCTTAAGAGTAAATGTCACATGTACACTTTTTTGCTCATTTACTTTGATGCGCCAATCTGCTAGCCAACTTTCTATTGTTTTAAGGTGTTCCTCTAAATCCCGGGAGGCTATCCGTGGATTTAGGTGAGAGCTCAGGATAGCTGTGTCGTCAGCGAAAGTCGAGGTAACGAGGTTTTTATCCGTTGGCAGATCGGAAGTGTACAGAGTGTAAAGCATAGGTCCAAGCACACTACCTTGTGGTACTCCAGCCATAATTTCAAAGTCTGGCGTTACAAATTCTTTATATTTAACCCTAAATTTGCGATTTGTTAAATATGACTCCAGAATCTTATGCGAACTATTTGGCAGAAGTTTTTTAATTTTATATATGAGTCCTTCGTGCCAGACTTTGTCAAAGGCTTGTGCAACGTCTAGGAATATTCCGGAGCAGTACATCCTCTGTTCAAATGCTCGCCTTATTTCAGAGGCAATACCTCAATAGTTCACCTGCTCAATAGTTCCATGATGTTTGCGGAAACCAAATTGGTGGTGAGGAATGATTAAATCGAGCTTTGGTGCTAATTTTTCTAGCAATAAGCGTTCGAGCGTTTTAGAGAGCGTTGGCAGGAGACTTATGGGCCGATTAGAAGATACCTGAGTAGGGTCTTTTCCGGGTTTTGGAATCATTATTATTTCCGATATTTTCCATGTTGTAGGGAAGTAGCCCAGACGGAGTATTGCGTTAAAAATGTGTGTGAGATGTATTAGAGCTATTTGCGGCAATTCACTTACCATTTTATTGGTAATTAGGTCACAACCAGGTGCCTTTTTTGGGTTTAGACTCGTTGTACATAGGCGTATAACTTCCTTTGGTTTGAAATGAATTGGTACTGCTGACTTCGTAATTGAAAAGTTCTGTATGCTAGTGTTGTTGCAGGTCGGCGGGTTAGGTTGAAATACTGACCTCAGATAGGCTGCAAAGAAGTTGCCTTTTTCTTCTTCTGTTTTTGCCCAAGTTCCATCGCTTTGTCTTAGAGGCGATTCACTATCCTTTGGTGTTTTAACCATTCTTGTCGCTCTCCAGAGTGAGTAATTGGTGACTTTGAGAGGAGCCAAATCTTTAAGGTACTTATTAAGGTTTTCTTCCTTTTCCTCCCGTAGAGTGTTTTTCAGCTGATCTGTATTTTTGCCATTCACGCCTTAATCTCCTCTTTTCTCTAACGAGGCATTCCACATAGTGTGATGTAGTGTGTCTCGCGTTAGTTTTAGTTGAGTTTTGTGCGGGCGTGGCACTAATAGCAGCTGCTTTTATTATTGAACCAAGAGCCTGCGTCGCTGATTCAATGTCCTCTCCACTCTTAAGTTTTGTTTTAACGCACACGTGGGTACTAATATATTTGCGATATTTGAGCCAGTTTGTGTTCTTGGAGGTCAGTTTTATTGTTTTTTCAATGAACTCTGGTCTTTTTTTTAAATATATTATTACCTGTGAGTGATCGGATGATAAGTCGAAACAGGGCTCGGTTTCCAAGAAACACCTTTCAATATTTTTAGTTATGCCAAAGTCAATAAGATCGGGAATTTTTCTTTGATCAGTTGGCCAGTATGTAGGTTTTCCAGATGATACAAAGTCTAGACCATTCCGAGAGTCTATCAGCGCATTAAACAATTGCTTCCCTTTAGGGTTAATTAACCGTGAGCCCCAGTAGGTATGTTTAGAATTGAAGTCTCCGGCAGAGAGAAATTTGTTACCGAGCGATTTAAAGAAAGAAACAAAATCGGTTGTGGAAATAGGAAACCTAGGAGGACAATAGACTGATGAAATTACTATTGGCTCACCCCAACACTGTAAAGAGATGGAAGTAGAATGGATGTTTTTTTTTGCAGAGGATTCCAGAAAGTAATGCTTTAATCGAGACTTAATTAGAATTCCCGTACCACCATAACCTTTTCCTTGTGGGTGGTTTGTTGAGTAAAAATTATAGCCTGCTAGTTTAAAGTTATATTTTACAGTTAAATGTGTTTCTGAGATAAGCATGAAGTCTATGCTGTTACTGTCTAGAAAATTTTTTAATTCAATTTTGTGTTGGTTAATACCGTTAGCATTCCAGTGACATATTTTTAGAACATTGATTTTTGTGAAAGTAGAGTTTTCATAAGTAAGTTTTGGTTATGTACAAGCTCTTGAATCATAGATTGCATCGAGGACATGAAGTTAGTAATACACTGAGACAAGTTAAATATTAACGTTTCTAAATTTTGAGGTTGCATAGGGTGACTCGGTTTATCAGAAACGCCAGTTTTCAGTACATTCGCATAGCTAGTGGATGAAGAGATGTTTTCGGTGGTGCTTCCAATATGGTTTGTGTTGGTAGGTATAGCACTATATTTTTGGGTTCGAACTGTCTTAGCAGTTTGGTTCATACTGATTTTTAGTTGTGTACATATCGGGCAGCCTCTGTAGTTAGCAGTATGATTCCCCCCACAATTTCTGCATTTTTTTGTATCCTTCTCACTTGTGTTCAGCTTGCATTCCTTTGATGGATGGAAGTCGCCACACGCAACGCATACAGTACGTAAGGTGCAGTACGATTTCGAATGCCCATACTCTTGGCAGTTTGTGCATTGTATTGGGCCTTTTCGTTTGTGAGGCTCCTCGACTGTTATTCTACGATGCATTAAATATTTTAAGTTGTAAATGGGGTGGGTTTCGTTTTGTTTTAATTTAATATTCCCTGGTTCTAGTTCTATTCTAAAGAGTGGTTGCGGAATTTTTTCCCTATTCCTTATATTAAACACAGATTTTGCTGTGAATCCAGACTCTTGGAGTGCATATTTTAGTTCTATAGGGTCTACTTCAGGTTCTATACCTTTAATAAAAACTGTCAACCCTTTGCTACTTTTTATCTGATAAGTATAGTAATTTTTCTTTTCATTTTCAAGGAAAGAAACAACTGTCCGATAGTTTTTTTCCAAATATATTTGAATTTTTGTTTCATTTATTTTACCCTTCAACAGCGGGACCACATGAAAATTATTTTTACCAATCAAGCTGGCAACACTGTCTATTAAAAAGTTGGAAGTGCGTTCCCGCAAGTAAATTGGTGGTGGTTTGAATGCAATACTCTTAGTTGGTTCAGACTCTGCACTATCGCTTAATAGAGCAAAACGGTTGTTGTTTAGGGTATCTGTATTATTTTTAACAAGTTTATACTTTTCTGCCTTGGCAATCGGGCTGCGTTTTCGTTTTATTGTTATGTATCGATCAATACCTGTTTGTGTGCTTATGTTTGGTTTTGCACACTGTGTTTCTATAGTTTTATTTGCAACATTGGTAAGTTGTTGTTGCTTATATATACTTATAGCAGAACCTTTGTTGTTTTTGATTTGTGTTGGAGATGCTGTTGAATTTGGAGAGGCACATTGTCCACTCCAAGAGAGCTGAAAGTTTGCTGGCATATTTAGCGTAGCCGAGTCTGCTTGAGAATCTGTGCTTATTTTTTTTGTTGTGCAAAGAGCAATGTTGTTTTGCTCCTGCGTGTTCATTAGTTTTATTGGTGTGGGTGTGACTAGCTTAGAAGTTTGAGCGTGCTCAGTGCTTACCGTTTGCTGAATTACAGGTGGTGATTGCGCATGTGCTGAACTATTGTGAGAGATCATTTCCGTTGGGTTTAAATTGATTTGTTGATTACTGTCTATTGCTGCATGCGGGGGACACGCGCGGGTGAGACATCGATCTCTCGCTTGTGGCGGTGAGTGTCGAATGCTCATGTAAATTGTTTTTGTTTATTTTTTTTCCCTTCTATTGTTGTTGTTTTTTGTTTGGAACCACTAATTTAAAATTTTTGTTTGTGATTTAATTAATTGTTTTTGGCCTGCCCATAAAGGCTAGCCAACAAAAAATGTTTACCACTTTGATGCTAAATTTTACACTCGTAGATATTTTTTAATTTTTTATTTTTGATATACTCGTATTAAAAAGAAAAAAGAGCGGAGAATTGAACACCGTCACGCCGACCGAGATATGAAGAAAAAAGTTGCAATACTGATATCGTCCAAATATACCACTATTTGCCCAGCGTCAATGAATTCCCGTAGGACCTTATTAATAAACCGCTGAAATACGGCGCCGGAATTTTTGAGCCCAAACGGCATAAAACAATATTCAAATTGCCCCAGGGGTGTAACAAAAGACGTGTATTTAATTGAGTCTTCGTGCATTGGCACTTGGTGGAAACTATTTTCCAAATCTAGTGTTGAAAAATATTGTTTATTACCTAAGTAGTCCAGACAGTCTTCGATTAGAGGCAGAGGGTAATTATCCTTTAATGTAATTTTGTTTAACAGACGGAAGTCAATACACATTCGTGGGTCTCCGATTTTTTTCTTGACTAAAACAATCGGTGCAGCATACGCGGATTCACTTGGGCGGATTATGCCCTTTTTCAAAAGTTCTTCCAGTTTATTTTTAACTACAGCCCGCTCTCTGTATGAAAGTCTTCGTGGACCGCAGTACACAGGGACGTCGTTATTTAGTCTAATTTTCATGCAGTAGTCCATTGGTTTCGTAGGTTTACCTAATTGATTCAAATAGTTTCGTTCTATTACCGATTTAATGGCTTCAGCATTATTAGAACCCAAGTTTTCATTAATATCCACCCTCTCATTGATATCAATCGCGCTGACTACTTGCATCAATTCACTACACTCGGCGTTTTCTTCGACTATTTCCAAAATTTTATCATGATGAATATTCGTCTCAGAAGCTACCTCGCCCACCACCTTTATTTGCTTTACCTCACCAACGTTATTGATTTTCGGTGACCTGTCACATTTGCCCTCACTAGCCTTAAAATTTTGATAAAAAGGTAACATCTTTAACGATCTCAGATTATTTCCCCTGGTGGGAACTTCTAAACTTTTCGGATCTCTATATAGCTTTAACAACCTAAGCGCACTGATAACTTCATTATTTGGGTTTTGATTTTCATTTGATTTAATTAAATTCATATTCAATAGTTCAGATTTCTTATAATGTAATTTTACTTGTATTAAAAATATTTTTAATTTTATTAACAGGTCTCGTCCAATTAGTACAGGTACAACAGCATCATCATCTGGCAAAACGAAAAAATTATGCATTACTTTTTTATTTTCAAATACTACTTCACAATCTACTCGACCCACCATTTTAATTTGTTTGTTTCCAATACCGCGGTAAGATGTTAACATCTTCACTTCATCACATACAAACGGCACCAGAGATTGTTGTACACAGCTAATAGGACTACCCGTGTCAAATAAAGACAGAATGTTATTAAATTCAGTGCGCTTATTCTGTTTTATAAAGGCAACACTTACCCTTTGAAATTCCTCTACTTGCTCGATTGGTCCTGCTTCCACGATCGAGGAGGTGGCCCTCTTTTTGGGGCAATTCTGATGAAAATGGCCAACTTCAGCACACACGAAACAAGAATTAGGTGGGCGTCTCGGCTTGGGGCAGTTGCCCTGGTAGTGTCCAAAGGCAGAACAGTTGTAACAGCGGACTTCAGCCTCTGGTAGTTTTCCAGCTTGATTTCCACTTGCAGGCACATTTTTTGATTTGGTTGCGACTATTGTTACGTAAGTTTTATTGCTTGCAGGTCGTGATGGCGGACGGCGCTGTTCATATCTATCTAATTTTTCAATTAAATTGTCAACAGTGTCAGCGCCATATAGATGGGTAATTGCGTTGCTGGTGTCTTGCATGCCGTCAATGATAAAATCGATCAATTCCTGCTCTTCGATGTCAGCTTTGGCGGCAATTGTTTGCATTGACACCATGTAACTCAGGCATGACTCGTCGGATTTTAAAGTGCGCAACCGCAGTTGTTTATATACCTCTTGACGTGAGATTGAGCGTTTAAACATTTTCAGCAAACTGGTTTTTAGGCTTCTATAATCTAGCCGTTGACGGATGCCAACACATTTTTCATTTTCAGTGTACTCACATATGTTGGCATAGTCTTCAAATTGTGCCATCCACTTCGAAATAACATAATGATCATCTCCACTAAACAGCGGTACTGTGGCTTCCAGTTCTGCTAAATCAATATGGCGTCTCCCGCTACGATTTTGGGCACTTTGGGCGTTTTCTAGCTCGCGAATTTGTTGTTGAAGTTTTAATATCTCTAATTTTGCTTGTAATGCTCTAATCTGCTCTTCGGGTGACGCACTTTGGCTTGATATTCCATCAATCATTTCATCGGTGTGGCCTCTTACATTTATGTATCCTGCAGTTTGGTTTTCACTATTTTTTTTTCTGTTGCTTCTATTGTTTACCTCGGACTTCTAGTTGAAACCAATATAAGCGAAATGAGAAGATCGGTGTGTATTCGATGAGTGTTTGACCGTAACTGATATTGTTTTATTTGGTAATCTCTCTTTTGCTTTGCTTTGCTTACATATGTACATATGTATGTGTTTGTAACAATAATTAAATGACTTCAATTCTCCCTCGTTTTTGTTACAAATATAAAAAAATTATTTAAATAGATTTAATTCAATTTACAAATAGATTATTTAAATAAATTGTGATTTTATTTGCAAATGGATTATTTGAATAAAATACAATTCAAATTTTAGAAGTCTACAAACATCAAGGTAAAAAGTTAAGTTTCTTTTTTAATTACATTCAATTTAAAACGAAGGTTTTCAAATTTAACTTTAGGTAATGCTTTAGTAAATATATCGGCTAACTGATTTTCGCTTGAAATTCCTTTAACGTCAAAGGCTTTTTCTTCATATTGCTCTCTCACAAAATGGTATCTGACCTCTATATGCTTAGTCCTTTTGTGTAGCACCGGATTCTTGATTAATTTTACGGCACTCTCGTTGTCCACAAACAAGGTAGGTTTCTCAGATGCCAACTGGACGTCAAGCTCAGCAAGTAATCGTTGTAGCCATACCAATTCTCTTGATGCTTGTGATGCCGCGATATATTCTGATTCTGCTGTTGAATGTGACACAGAAGATTGGCGTACAGAATACCAACTGACGATACCTGTCCCAATCATAAGACAAAAACCAGTAGTTGACCTCCATAATCGGATGTCCCCTTCAGGTATCTCAAAATCCGCTTAATTGCTGTAACGTGAGTATTTGAGGGATGCTCCGTAAATCGGCTTACATAGCCAACAGCAAAACTTATGTCCCGCCTAGTTCCAATGGCCAGATATAACAGGCTGCCAACCGCTTGTCGATATGGGAAATTAACTTTGGCTTCTTCTTCCCCTTCGACTTCTAAAATTTGTTGATAATCTGCAGGTGTTGAGACTGGATGCGAATCAGCAAAACCAAAAACGTTTAATATCTTTTCGGTGTACGATGCCTGATTTAAAAGTAGAGAGCCATCAGACAGTCGATTTATCTCGAGACCAAGAAAATATTTAGCTTCAAAGGCCTTCATGCAGAAATGTTTTCCAAGATAATCAATAACAGATGTAATATAGCTTTCATCAGTTGAAATTAGTAGACCATCATCCACAAAAATTGCCAAGTATGTAGTTTCAATGGCATTTTTGCGAATAAAAAACGCATGAATCTGCCTCACTCTTCTTGAAGTTGAAATCGACGATGAACTTTTTGAATTTTGTGTTCCAGCAGCGTGGAGCTTGTTTAAGACCGTACAGACTTTTCACCAGCTTACATATACGACCTGTGCCATCACTGAAACCAATGGGCTGCTTTATATATACTGTTTCTTCCAAGTCGCCATACAAAAATGCAGTTTCGACATCAAACTGCTTTAAAAACATTTTCCGCTTAGCTGCTACCGCCAAGAGCGCTCGAACTGACGCAAATTTTACAACAGGACTGAAGGTTTCTGTATAATCGATACCATAACTTTGCGAAAAACCTCGTGCAACTAAGTACCTCATATATCGGTCGGCGTGACGGTGTTCAATTCTCCGCTCTTTTTTCTTTTTAATACGAGTATATCAAAAATAAAAAATTAAAAAATATCTACGAGTGTAAAATTTAGCATCAAAGTGGTAAACATTTTTTGTTGGCTAGCCTTTATGGGCAGGCCAAAAACAATTAATTAAATCACAAACAAAAATTTTAAATTAGTGGTTCCAAACAAAAAACAACAACAATAGAAGGGAAAAAAAATAAACAAAAACAATTTACATGAGCATTCGACACTCACCGCCACAAGCGAGAGATCGATGTCTCACCCGCGCGTGTCCCCCGCATGCAGCAATAGACAGTAATCAACAAATCAATTTAAACCCAACGGAGATGATCTCTCACAATAGTTCAGCACATGCGCAATCACCACCTGTAATTCAGCAAACGGTAAGCACTGAGCACGCTCAAACTTCTAAGCTAGTCACACCCACACCAATAAAACTAATGAACACGCAGGAGCAAAACAACATTGCTCTTTGCACAACAAAAAAAATAAGCACAGATTCTCAAGCAGACTCGGCTACGCTAAATATGCCAGCAAACTTTCAGCTCTCTTGGAGTGGACAATGTGCCTCTCCAAATTCAACAGCATCTCCAACATAAATCAAAAACAACAAAGGTTCTGCTATAAGTATATATAAGCAACAACAACTTACCAATGTTGCAAATAAAACTATAGAAACACAGTGTGCAAAACCAAACATAAGCACACAAACAGGTATTGATCGATACATAACAATAAAACGAAAACGCAGCCCGATTGCCAAGGCAGAAAAGAATAAACTTGTTAAAAATAATACAGATACCCTAAACAACAACCGTTTTGCTCTATTAAGCGATAGTGCAGAGTCTGAACCAACTAAGAGTATTGCATTCAAACCACCACCAATTTACTTGCGGGAACGCACTTCCAACTTTTTAATAGACAGTGTTGCCAGCTTGATTGGTAAAAATAATTTTCATGTGGTCCCGCTGTTGAAGGGTAAAATAAATGAAACAAAAATTCAAATATATTTGGAAAAAAACTATCGGACAGTTGTTTCTTTCCTTGAAAATGAAAAGAAAAATTACTATACTTATCAGATAAAAAGTAGCAAAGGGTTGACAGTTGTTATTAAAGGTATAGAACCTGAAGTAGACCCTATAGAACTAAAATATGCACTCCAAGAGTCTGGATTCACAGCAAAATCTGTGTTTAATATAAGGAATAGGGAAAAAATTCCGCAACCACTCTTTAGAATAGAACTAGAACCAGGGAATATTAAATTAAAACAAAACGAAACCCACCCCATTTACAACTTAAAATATTTAATGCATCGTAGAATAACAGTCGAGGAGCCTCACAAACGAAAAGGCCCAATACAATGCACAAACTGCTAAGAGTATGGGCATTCGAAATCGTACTGCACCTTACGTACTGTATGCGTTGCGTGTGGCGACTTCCATCCATCAAAGGAATGCAAGCTGAACACAAGTGAGAAGGATACAAAAAAATGCAGCAATTGTGGGGGGAATCATACTGCTAACTACAGAGGCTGCCCGATATATACACAACTAAAAATCAGTATGAACCAAACTGCTAAGACAGTTCGAACCCAAAAATATAGTGCTATACCTACCAACACAAACCATATTGGAAGCACCACCGAAAACATCTCTTCATCCACTAGCTATGCGAATGTACTGAAAACTGGCGTTTCTGATAAACCGAGTCACCCTATGCAACCTCAAAATTTAGAAACGTTAATATTTAACTTGTCTCAGTGTATTACTAACTTCATGTCCTCGATGCAATCTATGATTCAAGAGCTTGTACATAACCAAAACTTACTTATGAAAACTCTACTTTCACAAAAATGAATGTTCTAAAAATATGTCACTGGAATGCTAACGGTATTAACCAACACAAAATTGAAATTGCTTATCTCAGAAACACATTTAACTGTAAAATATAACTTTAAACTAGCAGGCTATAATTTTTACTCAACAAACCACCCACAAGGAAAAGGTTATGGTGGTACGGGAATTCTAATTAAGTCTCGATTAAAGCATTACTTTCTGGAATCCTCTGCAAAAAAAAACATCCATTCTACTTCCATCTCTTTACAGTGTTGGGGTGAGCCAATAGTAATTTCATCAGTCTATTGTCCTCCTAGGTTTCCTATTTCCACAACCGATTTTGTTTCTTTCTTTACATCGCTCGGTAACAAATTTCTCTCTGCCGGAGACTTCAATTCTAAACATACCTACTGGGGCTCACGGTTAATTAACCCTAAAGGGAAGCAATTGTTTAATGCGCTGATAGACTCTCGGAATGGTCTAGACTTTGTATCATCTGGAAAACCTACATACTGGCCAACTGATCAAAGAAAAATCCCCGATCTTATTGACTTTGGCATAACTAAAAATATTGAAAGGTGTTTCTTGGAAACCGAGCCCTGTTTCGACTTATCATCCGATCACTCACAGGTAATAATATATTTAAAAAAAAGACCAGAGTTCATTGAAAAAACAATAAAACTGACCTCCAAGAACACAAACTGGCTCAAATATCGCAAATATATTAGTACCCACGTGTGCGTTAAAACAAAACTTAAGAGTGGAGAGGACATTGAATCAGCGACGCAGGCTCTTGGTTCAATAATAAAAGCAGCTGCTATTAGTGCCACGCCCGCACAAAACTCAACTAAAACTAACGCGAGACACACTACATCACACTATGTGGAATGCTTCGTTAGAGAAAAGAGGAGATTAAGGCGTGAATGGCAAAAATACAGATCAGCTGAAAAACACTCTACGGGAGGAAAAGGAAGAAAACCTTAATAAGTACCTTGAAGATTTGGCTCCTCTCAAAGTCACCAATTACTCACTCTGGAGAGCGACAAGAATGGTTAAAACACCAAAGGATAGTGAATCGCCTCTAAGACAAAGCGATGGAACTTGGGCAAAAACAGAAGAAGAAAAAGGCAACTTCTTTGCAGCCTATCTGAGGTCAGTATTTCAACCTAACCCGCCGACCTGCAACAACACTAGCATACAGAACTTTTCAATTACGAAGTCAGCAGTACCAATTCATTTCAAACCAAAGGAAGTTATACGCCTATGTACAACGAGTCTAAACCCAGAAAAGGCACCTGGTTGTGACCTAATTACCAATAAAATGGTAAGTGAATTGCCGCAAATAGCTCTAATACATCTCACACACATTTTTAACGCAATACTCCGTCTGGGCTACTTCCCTACAACATGGAAAACATCGGAAATAATAATGATTCCAAAACCCGGAAAAGACCCTACTCAGGTATCTTCTTATCGGCCCATAAGTCTCCTGCCAACGCTCTCTAAAACGCTCGAACGCTTATTGCTAGAAAAATTAGCACCAAAGCTCGATTTAATCATTCCTCACCACCAATTTGGTTTCCGCAAACATCATGGAACTATTGAGCAGGTGAACTATTGAGATATTGCCTCTGAAATAAGGCGAGCATTTGAACAGAGGATGTACTGCTCCGGAATATTCCTAGACGTTGCACAAGCCTTTGACAAAGTCTGGCACGAAGGACTCATATATAAAATTAAAAAACTTCTGCCAAATAGTTCGCATAAGATTCTGGAGTCATATTTAACAAATCGCAAATTTAGGGTTAAATATAAAGAATTTGTAACGCCAGACTTTGAAATTATGGCTGGAGTACCACAAGGTAGTGTGCTTGGACCTATGCTTTACACTCTGTACACTTCCGATCTGCCAACGGATAAAAACCTCGTTACCTCGACTTTCGCTGACGACACAGCTATCCTGAGCTCTCACCTAAATCCACGGATAGCCTCCCGGGATTTAGAGGAACACCTTAAAACAATAGAAAGTTGGCTAGCAGATTGGCGCATCAAAGTAAATGAGCAAAAAAGTGTACATGTGACATTTACTCTTAAGCCCAGTTCTTGTCCGGCAGTCTCCTTAAATGGCATTGTAATCCCGCAAGCAACAGAGGTTAAATACTTAGGAGTGCATTTTGACCGACGGCTCACCTGGAAAAAACATATAGAAGCCAAGAAAATGCAAATGAAACTCAAGGCAAGTTCCTTGTATTGGCTTACCAACCGAAAATCGAAACTGCGTTTAGAGTATAAAGTACTTATATACAAGGCTGTAATTAAACCGATTTGGACTTATGGTATTCAGATATGGGGCACTACTAGTGCATCAAACTTGCAAATAATTCAAAGGGCTCAATCGAAAATTCTGAGAACGATCAGCGGCGCTCCATGGTTCGTCAGAAACGAAAATATTCACCGCGACCTTAATAGAGCACCCGTTGAAGAAGAACTAACAGTTCTAAAAACAAAATACCAATTCACACTTCAGTGTCATCCTAACGAACTAGCAAGGAATCTGCTTCATAGGATGAATACATCTCGACTTAAAAGACCTCTTTTTTTAAAAAATAGAGTTTCTTTATATTAATATTTTTATATTTATTTATTTTTTTCTACATAACATAATTTATATAATATGTACTTGAACTAAAATTGCTCTAAGCACTGGCGCGGAGCATCAATTGATTTATTAGTTGTAAGCTTTGTAAAATTATTGTTGGTTTCGATTGAAAAGATGCAATAAATAAATCCATGTTGAATTAAAAAAAAAAAAAAAAAGTATTGCAACAAATACATTTGAAGAACATTTACAAATTTTAAGCAATGTGCTCCAGACTTTAAGTGGAGCAGGTCTTAAATTGAATTTAGGAAAGTGTAAGTTTGCATATAGAGAGCTAGACTACTTAGGTTACCGAGTGAACAAAGACGGTGTGAGGCCAAATGGGGATCATATTCGTACAATCCAAGAATATCCGATGCCCGTGGATCACGAGACTTTAGAACGATGCTTAGGTTTGTTCTCGTATTTCCGTCGTTTCGTGCCCGATTTTTCAATAGTGGCAAGGCCACTATCAAATCTAAAAAAAGACAAAGTCTTTAGTTTCACTGATGAATGTAAGGATGCTTTCTTAGTTTTGAAATCAAAACTAAGTGAGGCACCCGTACTGGCGGTCTATAATCCAAGCCGTGAAACAGAACTTCACACCGACGCCAGCTGGAAGGGTTTCGGTTCGATTTTATTACAAAAGCAAGATAACAATAAATTTCATCCGGTAGCATATTATTCGAAATGTATATCCCCAGCAGAATCAAGATATCACAGTTTTGAACTAGAGACACTCGCTATTATCTATGCATTGAGACGATTTAGGGTTTATCTGGAGGGGATAAACTTCATGATTGTGACCGACTGTAATTCCTTAGCACTAACACTAAGTAAAAAATTTATAAACCCGCGAATAGCCAGATGGACGTAGAGCAAGAAAACTACGACTATAATATCCGGCATCGAAGGGGTGAACTGATGTCGCACGTCGATGCTTTAAGTCGTGCGCCGGTGGGCGCATTAATGGAAGCCGATCAGGTCGACCGTAATATACAGATTTGCCAGTCTAGGGATGAAAAAATTAAAGATGTTTGGGACAAATTAGAAGAAGGAAACTTGGAAGGTTATGTTTTAGAGAACGGTCTGCTTTTTCGGTTGGGAATAAAGGGACAAAGGCAGTTATATGTGCCCGCCGAGCTGGAAGAAAACGTGATCCGATTAACACACGAAAAGCATGGTCACGTGGGAATAGAGAAATGTATAAAGCAAATACAAAAATATTATTGGTTTCCCAACATGAGAGATAAAGAGAACAGGTTTATAAGAAACTGTTTGAAATGCATCTATTACTCAGGCCCTCACAGGAAGACTGAGAGAAATTTATATAATATAGAAAAGAAACCAATTCCCTTCGACACATTGCATATAGACCACTTCGGTCCTCTACCGTCAATAAAGTCGAAACGAAAACACATTTTAGCAGTAGTGGATGGATATACAAAGTTTACAAAACTTTATGCGGTGAATTCGCCTGGGACGAGGGAAGCATGTTGCGCCTTGCGAAAGTATTTTGAAAGTTACAGCAGGCCGAGACGAACAATAAGTGACCGTGGGACTTGTTTTACATCAAATGAATTTAAAAACTTCATCACTGATCGAAATATCTCACACGTGAAAACGTCAGTAGCATCACCTCAGTCGAATCGGCAGGTCGAAAGAATAAATAGGGATATAAAAGCCATGTTAGCTAAATTAACGGAACCCATTGAACACTCTGATTGGGCAGACAAGTTGACTCAAGTAGAATTCGCTATTAACAATACAGTACATGGGTCGACGGGGCAATCGCCGAGCAAAATTTTGTTTGGGGTAGAGCAAAGAGGTGAAATAATAGACGAAGTAACAGAACACGTACATGTAGCCCACGGGGAAAGCACTGATCTAGACGCTATAAGAAAAGAGGCTTCAAAAGCTATTGAAAAATCTCAAGCGCGAAATTTAAAATATTTCAACGAACGTCATAAGCCTGCAAAAACTTTTGAGATAGGTGACTGGGTAGTGTTAAAAAGTGTGGACACAACAGCGGGGGTTAACAAAAAATGTATTCCAAAGTACAGAAGCAACTCGGAAACGATCGCTATCAAATATCATACGTAGAAAACTGTCAAGTCTCACAAATGCCTTACAACGGTATAATTGATTCTAGTCGTTTAAGGAAGTGGTTGGAACTTAGAAACTGGGAAAATTAAGATATAATGGACTCTGAAGGCAATACTTCCCAATATGAAAATTATGAATACTTAGAGGATGAATTTGATCAAGAGGAATAAAAATCGGGGTCGATTGTGTTGTCAGATCGGCCGAGATTGTAGTAATCCATGATCCGACAACCCTGATAATTGGGTTCGACCTGGCAATGAAATCGATTAATGCAAAAAGACAGCTGATTTGCAAAAATGCAACTCAATGTCTTTTTGCACATCCGGCCTTGATCGGTTTTCTGGGCTGCTTAAAAAAAACTCAAGCGCATCAGATCACAATTTTTGTAAAGTATCTTATATTAAAAATAACCTAATAAAATAATTTTTTAAATAAAACCAACTCGGTACAGAATTAAAAAACTTTCTTGACACTTGTAATACTATTGCTACTAGTAATACTAAAATCAATGAATTTATTTTTAGATACATATGTAATGTATAAAAAAAACTAGCTTTTGCTAGTAGTTACGAACATAAGACCAAATAATAACAAGAAGCGACACTCTTCTTCACGCTTCTTTTCTTCTGTTTTAAAATTGATTGTATGAAATTGTAAAAATACAGTGAAACCCATTTTACTTCTACCCCACTTTACTTCTCAAAATAACTGAAAACATAAAATTTTTTTGATAATTTCTCATTGTCAATGAACTCAAGTCGAAATTTTTCAGTTGGGTTTAAGTAAAAAATTGCTACGAAAAACTTAAAAATGTATTTTCATTATTATTAAAGAAAGAAACACTAGCTCGGTTAACTAAAATCATAGAGTCGTAAACCTTGTTCCTTTGACTGCATTTTTGTTTGGTCTTAGATTGTTGATAATAATAATCGAGTTTATCCCACTTTCTTTATCTCCACTTTGCCCATTTAAATTGCCATTCTCACTGCCTATCGCATGGCCAGATCCGAAATAAAGAAATGGCATATGTTTTCACAACTGATTTAAGTGTTTAAATGAAATGATATAAATTAATATACACTCTACCGTTAACGAAATAAATAAAAGTAAAAAAAACCACTGAAATGTAATAAATAGAAAGAGCAAGTTAACGAAACAAATGAGGGCTAATAATGAGACACAGTAGTTGAGAGTGCGGTGGACTAAGACAATACATGGACAGAATTTGATCAGCGAGTTCACTACCTGCAGTTAGCGTAGTTGTCTGGATGGACAGAGTACAATAGCTGAAGGCCCTTGTTCGATTCTTGTGCTTTTGATTTCTGAGACATAATAGGGGTATATACACCTACTGTGGTAGTTTGGTATTTGGATAACTGAGCGAATGAGCAGACTTTGTCAAGTGAAAACACTCCCTTTATTGTAATGGTACTTTATGTGGTATTTGTTAGGCGGTGTTGCAAATATATCATAGTTTATCCCTCAATTGTTATTCGAACGTAAATTTATGTATTTGAATAGCAGTTGAAATAATAGTAGTTAGTTATATAAAATAGTTTCTAAAAGATGAAGAATAAAATTGAAGTTTTGCTTTGACTATAAAAGTATCTTCGTTGATTCATAAAACGTACGGTTTTTAGGACAATTTACATTTGTTTGGGAGAGGACATCACTGTCCGCTGATTTGTGTTTATATTTCCGCAAACTTACAATAAAACAAAATTAAAAATGCCATGAAAAACTGAAAAAACTAACATTAGTGAATTTTTATTTCAAAGTGCGATAAAACGAGAGCCATTGGCGGAATGTAATGCAAGCTTGACCAATTTGCCCTCTGTGGACCTCTTTATTAATCTGTATTAACAATTTTCTGCAGACATAATGAGTGAAGATGAAGATGCATTGAGTGATGTTTGGACGATCTTCGCCTTAACTTATTGAGAGTTTGGGCAAAGCGCATAAAGAATATAGTTCCGAAATCCATTCATTTTCGTGAAAACATCTTGATAACGATGGACGACGATCGATTCCAGTGTATGCCTCGGGTTGGTCGGAAACAATTCTCTCTTTTGATAGCGATTTTTTTAAAGACCACAGTCCTTTCAAAAAATGAGACGAAGCAATGCCCTGTTGAATTGCAACTTGCTATAACCGTTTACAGGTTAGTCTCTTCGATTCTAAAACTTGAGGCTACTTTGGGCTTCTATTGCGACCACATTTTCGACCATATTGCTGCTCTCTACAATTTAATTTTGTTTAAATTTCGAGTCGCCACCAAATATTTCGCTTATCTCTTTATACTAATGGTAAATTTTGTTAACCTTTTCTAAAAAACACATAAAATCACTGATTACTAACCTTAAATACGCTGGCATTTCTTTTAATTATTACCTTCCACAGTTGTTTCACCATCCAATACATCCGCGCCAGTGGGCTCACTCGTTGACTTTAATGAAACATAATTTCAAAATTTTCATTTTATAACGAAGTAGCTGCAGACTCGTATCATTTTTTGTTTCCTCTATTAGTTTCAAATAAAATATTTGGGCAGTTGGCTTCTGTAAATGTATAAGTAAATATTTATAGCATATTTATTGCATTTGACAAAACAAGAAGCAAAACCTCAAAGTTGCCCTTCTCTAAAATGTAATGTAACACACGTTCAATCTCGTCTCTTGACAACCGCTTTACTGGTTGCACTCGTAGGCGCCTTTTAGTTGATGTCCGAAATAGCTATAAGATCTGTCAAAAATGGTTCAATAATTCTTTTTCTGACAATTATTATGGTGGTATAACCACACATTTGCATCTACAGTGTGCACTTGTCTGTCAATAAATCCGACAGAAATAATTTTAACTAAATGATTAATTTTAAAAAGCAGTTACCAATCATCTCTCTTAGAGTACAGTCGACTACTTTCTCGTACAAGTGCTAATAAAAATTTCTTCTTCTGACTGTGTAAAAATATATTCAGCAAAAAACTTGTTCTTACAACTAAAATTTGAGCGTGTACTGAGCCACGATGGCTTCCGATCCCGATGGAGGAGACCAAAACTACTTCCCCAATCTAGCCAAAAGTCCAAAGAAAAGAAAATTTAACCAGAACAATTACCATGACTTTCCAACCATTAAAATAGTAAAAAATTGACAAAGTTTGCCCCAAATTCATTTTACTAAAAAACACTAACGAAGAAAAACCTATTCGGTCAAAATTTTTCAGTGGCTAAAGCTTTAGAAAGTATAACTACTGTACAAACTTGACAAACAACTTTTACAAGAGGATACCTATTAATTCTGACAAAAAATGAACAACAAGCAAATCGCTTCGTAACAGTAAACAAACTCAAACTTATGCAACATTGAAGTTTCTCTCCACATATCGAAAGGAGTCATATATTCTGAACATCTTGCACATTTAACTGAAATGGAAATAGGGGTTAAAGTCACAACAAGTGACGGTGTGCGATCCCCTCTCCACATTCGGCCGGGGGAGAGCCCCTCTCCACATTCTCTCCTTCAACATCTACGATATCCCATACGAAGTAAAGATTGCGTAGGTCAAAGTGAAGGTCGAACCTTACATACCATCAAAAATGCTAAGTAAAAACTGTTTCTTAATTGGGCATACAACAAAACACTGCAAAAATTAAAAGAAATGTTTCGTGTGCTACCAACAACAAGCTCTCTTACAAACAACAATTCCGCTCACACCAAACCAAACCAACTCCCCAAAGCAATCTCTCTCCAGGAAACCCATAAAACTTTCTCCTCAGATCTCTCTCAATTTCCACTCACACACCTAACAAATCTTGTAAAACTGAAACAGCCCAGACAACAACAAATCAATAAATGCACCAGAAATCAGCTCTGACCCAAACATGGAAGCAACTTAATACTCTTCCATTTGTTTAAATAATTTGCACAAATGTTAAGAATGTTTACTTTAGAACTCAATTAGTATATATGGCACTAAGATACCTTCAGTGAACCTTAATGGCTACTACAATAACTATAACGAGCTCAAATTTTTAATTAAAAATTAAAAACCAAACATAATATCTGTTAGAAACCCACTTAAAATCACACCCTCCAACCAGTTTAATACCAACAAATTTCTTCCTCTATGAAAAAAAATTATATTGACACACTTCCACGTCCACACTTTTTTTAATTTTTGAAGCTTGGTCTTCAGTCGAATCTTCCACGTCCACACTTTTTTTAATTTTTGCAGCCAGCCTTCAGTCGAATCCAACGTTTAAATAACCTTGGATGCAGTTATTTTTCCACTTCTATAAAGACGAGTTGCCACCATTAGTTCGCTGCACGATGATTCTTTTATTAGTGTAGAAAGTTTATGGACCGGGCTTTTCATTTTGCAACTTGAAAACTCTTTTACCGGGCGTCCAAATTTTGCAGAATTTGTTGGAGCAATCCTTTCCAATTTTCCACTAACTTGACATTAAAGATTCTTAATTTTCTACCCATTTCACGGCATTGCTCTTCATCAAATTTACCTTTATCAATTATATTACTAAATATGTGGGTAATTTTTCAGAAGGAACGGCATCATTATACCATATTAAAAAAGTGCTCGCTTAGAAACTGACATTGTACCTACAAATTGGAATAAAAAAAACTTTGGAAAAAGTGGCAGAAGATTGTGGCCATTTTACATTCATAATGAATGGTACAAACAAATCAATTAAGATTTAGACTGGACACTTTTGGATATCATAAGATCTGCTCCACGAAAGTGCACTTCATGACAATCAACGGAGTAAAGGGTGAAGGCTAGTAATGCTATTTGTAATAACAACATATAAAACACAAACCACATACACTTTTTTTTTTTAAAATACATAGATAGATATTGTGACGAGCAAAATTATTGACTAATTTTGCTCGCACAATAAATGTTCCCCAAAGCAATAGTCACTGCGAAAATGGACCGCCAGCATCACTCGCGTGCGAAGAAGTTTGAGTGCCGTAACCAATCGGCCCCATCAACGCTTAATATTATTTATTACAATACCTTCGCAGCAATGGAAACCACGGCGAAAACGGGAGCGCATGAAATGCACGAAATATTAAACGTTGGTCAATAAATCACATGCAAATTGTACCAACAACTACGCAAGCGGAATGTCAACAGCAGCATTGACAAAGCCAAGCCAGCCGCTTGCGTTAGACAAGGAAAAGGAATTGCATGTGAATTATACCAACACGAATGCGCCGACAGACTTGGCGAACTCAAGCCAGCCGTTTCCACTGATCGACAACAACAACAACACTACAGGCAAACTACAATTGATCGTGCGTTAATTACAACAAACAAGACTCGGCGGAATTTACCGAGTGCGTTAGCTCGGGAAATAGAACAACAGCAGCACGAGGAACGAATGAAACGAAAAGAGAGAACGACATAACAATCGCTGTGCAGACAAGTAGCGCGGACATCACACAAAGGAGAAATACACAAATAGTGTTCAAACGCTGGTGGATAATTTAAATAATATTAACCACCAGCAGAAAGAAATCATACGTGCAACAACAACAACAGGGCGTGTAACAACAACAACAGGGCGTGTAACAACAACAACAGGGCGTGCAACAGCAACAACGTGCCGCTGCAACTACTACGCGCTTGACAACAGCCGGACTTTTCCAGGAAAACGCTGAGGGTCGCCTAAGGTCAAGAGGGAAAACACCAACAATGCCTTGGCCTTAGCAACAGGAAGCGGTAGTGAGCAAGGGCCAGCGGGCCTGGAACAACAACTAGAAGTTCAACAGGTGGCTATAAAAGCGCCTGCAACCGGACATATGATCTCTTTTCCTGCTAACACATCGCGCAAGTAAGTACCTTAGAAACGTTGCCGCACAGAAGCCACGAGACTAGGAATCATTACCAACGGCCACACACACACACACAAGCGCTGTATTTACTACGAGTGCTGGATTTTAATCCACTCTCATAGTACACCAGAGTTTGTTCGTCAACGTTAGAACGGTGGAAGTGGTTTGTCAATCCACCAACGTTGAAACGAAAGACTCAAAGCACATACCTAGACACTTAGAAGTACTGAGTTTGCTACGAACGCTGAGTTTTCAATCCGCCTTCATAGAAAACCAGGACTTGCTTCTCAAAGTCAAACCGGTGGAAGTGGTTTTTCAATCCACCACCGTTGAGACTGGAGTCAGGACGGCACAGCACCAAGCTCAGGTGCGGCCTTCATAAAGCCCATCATTTTTGTAATAACGTGTAAGCCTAGTAATAAGAATAAGGATTGAATAAAGAAAACTTAAACCATACAACGCCCTAGTAATTTTCAGTATACGACCCCAGGAGCCGCTGAGTTTTACCCCAGCTATAAATTTGAGTCGTTACAATATATAGATAGATATATTTAAGGGTGTTATACACTGCGACCTGAAAGATCTATTGTGATGCCCCTATTTATTTGAAAGATGAGGATAGTCTCATCTATAAATCTTCTGTAATTTTCGACAGGAATTCATATATTTTGGAGGAATCAAGATGAGGGATCTTGCTCATATCTAAGATATATTCTCCAAAACACCTGAGTCTATTGTGTGCCAATGGTCCGCAGTCTGTGATCAGGTGCAGTGAGGTTTCGTCACTTTCTCCACAGAATCGACAGATGGCATCTTAAGATATACCCAACTTGTTCAAATGATAGTTGAGTCTACAATGTCCGCTTAAAATGCCTGTGATGATTCTGATTTACTCCGAGGCATATTTATTAACTCCTTAGTTCTTTTAGGATTAAAATCTTCCAGAAGAGCTTTGGACTGTCTTAATCCCGGAAGTGTTTTCCAGGTTTGACTTCTTTTTGCATCTGTACACTTCTTCAGCAGACCTCCAATGGTATTGGATGATAGTCCACAGAAGGGTTCTGGGCCGGTGAACTGAGAGGCCGCAGCCTTCCTGGCTAAGCTATCACCCTTCCCATTTCCCTCCACTCCTATGTGGCCTGGTACCCACATTAGAGATAACTTGTTCATACTGCCTAGGGAGTTTAGCTTCCCAATACAGTCCCATACAAGTTTAGACCTCACCAAGGGTGAGCTCAGACTCCTAAGTGATGCTTGACTATCACTTTTTTGCAACTCATCTTTGTACTGTATTTGTGTGCAAAATTTAATTTTTTTGGCATCAAATCCTTGTGAGATTTTAGTATACCATATTCTTGAGTTGAATTTTTACCCCATATAGTTTGGGTGTAATTTGATTCTCTCGAAATAATTTCTTGTATTCTGGTAAGAGATTTCCTAGCAGAGTCTTGAATTACTAGATGTAAGGGTGTTAGATCTAGTATAACTTCCATTGCAGCCGTTGGACAGGTGCGCATAACTCCAGTGATAACAAGGCAGGCAAGGCGTTGTACTTTACTTAATGCTATTTCGCTGTCTTAACTCTAACTCTATTTGACCAGGCTACAGAACCATAGGTGATAATTGGTCTCACCATCATGGTATACATCCAGCGAACGATTTTTGGGTTACATCCCCAAGATTTACCAACAAACCATCTACATATCATTGAGGAAGCTGTAGCCGTCTTGGTGGTTGCTGTCAAGTGAGCCTTCCACAATAACTTTTTGTCGAAAATGACTCCGAGGTATTTGGTCTCAGAGCTAATATCGACCTGTGTACCATTTAGAAGAATAGGTTTCATATATGGTAGAGATCTTTTTCTAGTGAACGGCACAATGGTGGTCTTTGAGGCATTGATTTTAAATCCTGTTCCCCTGCACTATTCACTAGCTGCTAATAAGCCCCTCTGGATAATATCACAAAGAGTGGATTCAGATTTCCCTCTACCTATTATTACAATATCGTCCGCATATCCTTGACATGATATGCCTAGATTTGTGAGTTTTACCAGAAGATCATCAACTACTATGCTCCACAAAATGGGTGATAATACCCCACCCTGCGGACATCCTTTATTGACTTTGACTTGAACAGTTTTGTCACCTGATTCAGCTTCAGTCAGTCTACTGTTGAGTAAAGATCGTATCCAATTGGAAGTGGTATTATATGTTCCTCTATTGTTAAAAAGAGCCCTAATCACGTATTCGTGAGGAGTGTTGTCAAAAGCCCCTCAATATCAAGAAAGACACAAAGTGCTATTTCTTTTTTATCCAGTGCTGCCTGAATAAAATCAGTCAGATGGTATAGTGCGGTTTCAATCGATTTTCCCGCAATATATGCAAACTGACAAGGATGTAAAGGCTCCCTTTTCAATACGGTCTCAAGGAGATGTATATTAACTAATGGGTGATAATACCCCTCTCTACGGACATCCTTTATTGACTTTGACTTTAACAGTTTTGTCACCTGCTTCAGCTTCAGTCAGTCTACTGTTGAGTAAAGCTCGTATTCAATTGGAAGTGTTATTATCTATACCTCTATTGTTAAGAGCCCTAATCACATATTCTCCACGAGTACATAATATACAAAAAACTTGCCGTGCTCTTCTGTAATTCCATCACCCCTACCTATATATGTACACTAGCCAGTGTAAGTCTCCGCTCACCAAGCGTAAATTTGTTTAATGACAGATATAAATAGGAAATACAATATTTTTCAAAAATGTTTTTACTTAAAAAAATTATAGATTTTTTTCCAGATATAAACTGCAACTATTATGCAAACAGTTCATCAAATAAATTAAATATGCCTATTTTTTATTTCAAAGGTACGATTTAAGAACAGAAAAGTCTCCGCTCATCAAAAAAACCGAGTATATTCTTACTTTGAAGCAATATAGTAATATTTTTCTTTTGTGTATTACTTGGAAGTAGTATGTATTAGATAATATAATAAAGAAATATAAGTCTGATCTTCAATTACGTCACAGTTAAATATTTTATTGAAAATTAATAAAAACGGGAAAATAAATTAGAGTTGACGAGCAAAAATATATATTCCAATATCTTTCATGCAATGTAATTTGTAATTTACACATTCATTTGTTCAATAACAGAAGAAGCACACTAGTTGTAAGCAATTTAATCTAATTGTAAATATAAATAAGCTAATGATAAGTACTTATGTCCACACAGTAGATTAAGCTGAAGGCCCCCGCAGCCATGGCTTGTAAATTTAATAGTTTATGGTTTTAATCACAATCCGAAAAAAAAAGTTTAGGGCAGTGAAACATAAATGAGACCCTAAAAGTATGCATATTTATGTGGTGTATTCTATTCGTAGCATAAGTTCTTTTCCATAGCTTTCGTTCTGGATTCACCCAGAATTTTCTACGTGTAAGAGCAGGCAGTCTCTTTTTCAACAACAATAGTTCTTATCGAAATTTTTTTCGAATTGGGGAGAACATTCTAGAATGTTCTAGCTCAACACAACTGATGAGTGATAAAATGAATGCCAGATATGATGTACGAGCAAACTCCAAGGGATTTCAGGAAGGGTGGCTAGTTATTTTTCATAATCCGCAAAGGAAAAAGGGATTATAGCCCAATCTGCAAACTCACTGGGAAGATCCTTATAATCCGCATCAAGTTGGAGAGAAATGCCAGGAACGGCTAGTCGAAATAAATGTTGCAGTGCTATACTGTTCGGGACGAACAAGATTAATTGGAAGGCAGTGAAATATGAAAGATCCTAAGAGTATACTTCGTTTATGAGTATACTCTATTCGTTCTTACCAGGGGTACTATTTATATTTCGGGAATAGCAAATAATAACAAACATTTTTAAATGAAAATGGCTTTATTGTTTTTCAAAATATTCCCCTTTGTCATAGCAGTTTTTCCATTCCTCTTGAGATACCTCCAAAACATGGGTTTTGAACACTTCAACTGCTTCTTGGGCGCTCGAAAATCGTTGACCACGCAGTTTACCTTTGATATTCAGGAAAAGAAGTCATTGGGTGCCAAATCAGGACTGTAGGGAGGATGAGTCATCAATTCGATGTTTTGACTGCTCGCATTGTCATGATGGAGAATGATTCGTATTTGGCGGTTGGTTTTACGAATTTTCCCGAAGACTTCCGGCAACAAATGGTCGTGGACCACTCAGAATTGACCGTCCTACGTTACTCAACCGGAACAGTGGCCACATGACCCATTCGGCCGAAGAAAAAGGCGACCATTTGCTTCGCTGTGCTTCTTCCACGAACAACTTTTGTTGGATTTAGCTCGTCTTTGAATACCCACACGGTCGATTGTTGTTTTGTTTCCGGCTCATACGCATATATCCATGATTCGTCACCTGTCACGATTTTATACACGTCTTTTGAAGCACCACGGTCGAACTTTTTTATCATTTCCTTACACCAATTGACACGAGCCTTTTTTTGAGCGATTCTCAAATTATGTGGGATCCAAAGCCAACAAATCTTTTTTACAGCCAAATGTCCAAGCAATATTGAATGTATGGAAGTGGAAGTAATGCCCAAGGAGACCTCTCATCATCATCATCATAATTGGCGTACAACCATTTCTGGTCATTGCCGCGTTATCAGCCTTCGCCAGTCGTCTCTGCTTCGCGCACGCTGACGCCAATTGGAAACACCAAGTGCAGCCAGGTCCTCCTGAACCTGGTCCTTCCAACGTAGTGGTGGTCTCCCCCTACTGCGTCCGCCACCCGGCGGCATCGATTCAAATACTTTTTTCGCCGGAGCACTTTCATCCATTCGCAGAACATGTCCCAGCCAGCGCAGCCGCTGTGTTTTAATGCGCTGAACTATATCAATGTCGGCGTACAGCTCATACAGCTCGTTGTTCCATCTGATTCGATACTCTCCGCAGACGCATATAGGACCATAGATCCTTCGAAGAATTTTTCTCTCGAACGCCCCCAAAGCTTGCTCATCGTTGTTTGTCATCGTCCAGGTTTCGGCACCATAAAGCAGGACGGGAAGGATGAGGGCTTTGTAGAGCGTAATTTTTGTTCGTCGAGAGAGGGCTCTGCTTCTCAATTGCCTACTGAGCCCAAAGTAACACCTGTTGGCAAGAGTGATTCTTCGCTTGATCTCCTTGCTGACATCATTCGTGGTGTTGATGCTGGTTCCCAGATAAACGAAATCCTTCACAACTTCAAAGTTGTAGTCGCCAACAGTGACGTGGTGTCCAAGACGTTGAGACTCTTTGTGTGTTGACACCAAGTACTTCGTTTTGTCCTCGTTCACCGCTAAACCCACTCGCCTCGCTTCTCTCTCCAAGCCGGCAAATGCAGCACTCACGGCGCGGCTGTTATGGCCAATGATGTCAATATCATCAGCATACGCCAGTAACATGACACTCTTGTGAAAGATAGTGCCTGTGCGATTTAGACATGCTGCACGTACGATTTTTTCCAACATTAGATTGAAGAAAACACACGATAAGGAGTCACCTTGTCTGAATCCTCGCTCAGTAACAAACGGCTCGGACAAGTCATTACCGATTTTAACTGAGCCAGTGGTGGTGCTTAGCGTCATTTTGCACAGCCGAATTAGCTTAGCAGGGACGCCAAATTCAGACATAGCGGCGTATAGTTGACTCCTTACGGTGCTGTCGAATGCGGCTTTGAAATCGACGAAAAGGTGGTGTATGTCAATCTGCTTCTCTAGGGTTTTCTCCAGGATTTGGCGTAGTGTGAACATTTGGTCAATGGTGCCTTTACCAGGTCTGAAGCCACACTGATAAGGCCCAATCAGTTCATTGGCGATGGGCTTCAGCCTTTCACAGAGTACGCTCGACAGGACCTTATATGCGATGTTCAGAAGGCTGATCCCGCGGTAGTTGGCACAGATTGCCGGATCACCCTTCTTGTGGATTGGGCAGAGCACACTTAAGTTCCAGTTGCTAGGCATGCATTCCTCCGACCATATTTTGCAGATGAGCTGGTGCATGCGTTTCGTGAGCTCATCGCCGCCAGCCTTGAATAACTCCGCTGGTATACCATCAGCTCCGGCGGCTTTATTGTTTTTGAGCCGCCTAATAACCAGCAAGACCTCGTCATAGTCGGGGGGCGCTACTTCATGTTCGTCGTCAGCAACTGTGGGGTCGGGTTCATCTTCATTGCTATCATTACCGCTGTCGCCATTCAGCAGCTTCGAGAAGTGTTCCCTCCATAACGTGAGTACGCTCTGGACATCCGTCACTAAATTCCCGTTTTCGTCTTTGCAGGAATTGGAATTGGCTCCGGTCTTAAAACCTTCCGTTTGGCGCCTCACACGTTCGTAGAATTTTCGAGCCATATTCCTTCTGCCAAACATCTCGATTTCCTCGCATTCTCTCTTTTCGGCTTCTCGTTTCTTGCGCCTAAAAAGACGCTTCTCTTCCCTTCTCTGCTCTCGATATCGCTCCTTAGCAGCTCGCGTTGCAGCCGATCGCAGGATGAGTTGGTATGCTGCGTCTTTCTCTGCAGCTGCTTTGCGACACTCTTCGTCATACCAGCTTGTTTTTCTTCGGGCGGTGATAGCCAATCACCTCTTCAGCGGCCGTGCGCATGGAGTGGGATATAAGCGACCACTGCGCGCAAATATCGAGATCAGGGGGAGAATCCATCAGCATATTCGAGAGCCGAGAAGCAAATGCGGTAGCTGTCTGTAGCGATTGTAGCTTTCCGACGTCAAGCTTCCTCTGCGAATTAGAGCGAACGTTTTTTGCCGCACTGAGGCGAGTGCGAACCTTAGCTACAACAAGGTAGTGGTCCGAGTCAATGTTGGCACCTCGAATTGTACGTACGTCTAACACGCTGGATGCATGCCTGCCGTCGATCACAACGTGATCAATTTGGTTCCTGGTTTTATGATCAGGGGACAGCCAGGTGGCTTTATGAATATCGGGATGCTGGAATCTAGTACTACTAACTACCATGTTCCGCGCTGCGGCGAAGTCGATCAGCCTCAAACCGTTTTCTGATGACTGCTCGTGGAGGCTGAACTTACCGACGGTTGGTTAAAAAAAAATGGAGTCCTCTATCTCACGATAAGTCACATGACGATTTTGCATTATCAGTTCACGGACTGCATCGATGTTTTGTGGCACAACAACCGATTTTGGACGACCTTCACGGAGTTCGTCGGCGACCGAACTACGACCATACAGCTCTGCCTGCTCTCGTTTTATTCGGTTTTGGTTCAGGTGGTGATAGGGCTTTTTTTGTCTTTTGGCGTGCCAAATGGCGTTCAATTGTTAGTAGTTGTGGACCAAGATGTATCACTGCACACTTATAGCGAGCTTGGCTCTGGGATGCAGTATTCTTCCTGTATTGTTTTTAACGTTTTGGCTTATTCCTCCCATTTGTTAAAGATACCGTAAATAACGAATAAGCCAAAACGTTAAAAACAATACAGTATTCTTCCTGTATTGTTTTTAACGTTTTGGCTTATTCCTCCCATTTGTTAAAGATACCGTAAATTTCTGCTTGCGTCATTTAGAATTATTTAGTATATTCGCTTCTACAGGCTCGTTGGGGCAAGATCGCCATGTTATGTTTCGTTTTTGGTCATTAAACCCCTGACTTTAAATGATAATGGGTCGTCCTGAATTTTAATGTATCCTTTAAGGGCGTGGATATAACGCCTAGAAATGAGGCCAAAGGCCGATCTAGGGAATTGAGCCTTGTGGTTCAAAAATTCCTTTTATCCCAACAAGGCAAAGACAAATAAAACACTTATGTTCTCTTAGATGCTCAGCACAAGGCTGATTTTGAATTCTAACTTTTGTCCACAATAAAGTTATTATAATATATTTCTTATTCACCAATCAGTATCATTTCATTCACTCGCTCTTGCATAGCCTATTTTTAATACATAATATTTAAGTAAATGAAATGTATTGATTGGTTCTTACTAATTCTTAGATATACGTATCGGAGGGGAAATTCTATGTGCATCCAACATGCTGACCCATCATATCTTCGCTGCGGCAGCGACTGTCGATTATGTATTGACAGTAATTTCGAGGGCATTACTCCCGTGCAATTTGACGACGGTTCACTTGAAAAAGTGCAAGTATGCCGCACCTGGCAATGAAATGTGCATGGGTGGTCGCTCAAGGCTAACACGCTACGGCTTACAGATACGCCCTACGGTCAGAATGCATGCATACATACACTACACTGTTGAGCCTCCTATGCTGAGTGTGCGTCTTTGTGTGTTTTTAAGATATTGTGTGTGCGGAAAATACTTGTAATATTTTGTGTGTTCAGACTACATAGATTAATTCATTATCTTCTCCAAGAATGAATATCAGTCTGTTGAGGATACTAATCGACTTCTTGAAAAAATTTGCGCAGTTAACTAGATAGTGTCACTAGAAAAAACGAGCTTCATGAAGGAGCAACTGTTGTTTTTGGGATTTGTTATCTCCAAGGATGGGATAAAGACTTGTTAAGGAGCGAGACATTGTGAACTACGGATAAGAAGCGACACATTGTGAAATTCGAGGTTCCTCAGAAACTCCGTGGCCTACTTACTATCTTAGCTTTAGAAGACATACTACTACTCTCACCCGACTACACAAATACGTTCAAGTTGACCAGTGATCCGTCATCACACGAATTAGGAGCGATTCTGTCAAGAGGGGATATACCATTAACCATGATTTTCCGTCCTCGATCGTCAATCGAAGAAAATTTCGCAACAAACGAGCGAGAGCTCTTTGCGAGATAGTGTGGTCCTTACAGAAGCTACGAAATTATCTCTTCGGTGTAAAGCAACTAAATATCTATACAGATCATAAACCCCTTACCTTCATCATATCAGACAACACACCGAACGCAAAATTGAAGCTGTGAAGAGCGTTTTTGGAAGAGTTTGCTCCTTTTTTTTACATGCCAGGATGGGAGAATATTGTTGATGCGTTATCCAGTCAACATATAAATGCTTTAGTGGAACCACGCACTTCCGCCGCTACGGTACACAGCGAGAAATCACTGACAAAAGCTATTCTCACAGTTAAAAATCCTCTTAACTGTTTCAGGAATCAACTCATTTTGGAAAATGGTCTTGCAACAACAAAGGCGCCGAAAATAATTTTTGGGCCCCGGACAAAGCCCCATATCATCTTAAATGATGTAACCGACCTACTGGTCACTGTCAAAGAGTGTGTCAAATCCAACGTAATTAATGGATATCTATGCGGCCTCTCTGCTCTAGCAGATACCCCAAACAATGTTTCCAGGCGTAAGTTTGTCAATACAGCAAAGCAGGTAATGGATGTTTTTAACCCGGATGACCAAAGGGAGATTTTAACACCGGAACAGAAAATACCTTATCGCGATGGAAAATTTGCACCAGATTTTGGACGAATACTATTTTCCTGACATGCGAAATGTCTAAAAGAAATAGTATCAAGTTGCAAGGTTTGTCGTGAAGCTAAATATCAATGTCACTCCCAAAACCAGAAATAGGGGAACCTCCTATTCCACAACGGCTGGGTGAAATTCTGCATCTTGATATTTATTCATCGGATAAAAGAACTTTCTAAATTGCATTGACAAGTTTTCAAAATGTGCAGTAGTCTCGCGCATTGCCTCCAGACCTACGGTTGCCATAAAGGAATCAGTCATACAAATTCTTAATCACTTTAAGGACACCAACACAATAGTTTGCGACCAAGAGAAGTCAATGCACAGACAATGAAGTCCTTGCTTAAAGATTTCATTGCGGCTAACAACTTCACAGGACTACCGCACCACGGTACTATCAACTGTGCCACAGCACGTTGACGGAAATCGCGCGATGCACCAAACTAGCTCAGGGACTGAACGACACCTCAGACCTAATATTATTATCAACCTCCAAATATAATAGATCAGCCCACTCTGTAATAAATTTAAATTGCTTAGATATAATCCATTCCATTCCACTGGTCTTACAAGAGGAAGTCAAATGAAAAATTGCCAAGGCACAGGAAATATAATTGCAGCGGTACAATAAAACCAAAAACCCAGGGACGTTCCAACCTGGGGACAAAGTATTTGTAAAAATGAACAGGAGAATAGGTAACAAACTTACCAAACTATATGTCGAAAACATCATTTAGCAAGATTTGCGTACTACCGTTTTGATAGGAGGTAAAAGAATTAACAAAGCAAACTTAAGCTAACATTTCGTCTTACTAATTCCAGGTACATTATATTAACAATAGCCCAATGAACGAAAGGACAAATACTAAACTACACCTACTCATTCTATATACCGATCACCAATGGGAAAGTAGCTATCCATGGTCAGTATGGGATATTGCTGCACAGAACAAAGCTCTTGAATTATGAGGCAATGGCACTTGACACACATCAATTACTGGACCACTTCACACAATCGCACGCGACGAATTTACATCAGGCAGACGCTAATCAGATCCTTCACTTTCAGGATGCACTTAGGATTCATACTCGACATTCACGTAGCACTGATTTATTAGGCTTCGTGCTGAAATACTGAACCCCAGACTTTGACGACTTCAACGAAGTTGAACTTTATAAATTCAAAACGTAAGACTAGTTCGCTTCCTTCTTCGATAAAGTATAATGATAATGTCTCCAGTGATGATTTGGGTATCTGTAATCTTTTCGTTGATTATTTTAAGTCCAATTACTCTAGTGGAGAATATAAAATGACCGATTATCCTTTCTCTATACAACCCTCCATAGTGAATCAACCTATTATTGATGAGGACATTGTGCTCAAGCATTTGTCTCAGCTGAAACCATTTTTTATTCCAGGTCCCGACTTAATCCCTTCTTTTATTCTTAAGCAGTGTTGTCTTGAGCTTGTCTCACCGAATACATCGCTTTTTAGTGCTTCTCTTATATATAGTCATTTTCCCGATATATGGAAACGTAATATATTTTCCCGCTGCATAATCGGGCAGTAAATCTGCAATATCCAATTACCGTGGGATTGCGAAGCTTAGTATTCTTCCTAAGTTACTGGAATCAATCGTAACATCAAAAATTTCGTTCTATGCTCATCCGTTTATCAGTTCCCAACAGCATCGTTTCCTGCCTGGAAAGTCAACTGTCACTAATCTGCTGGAATTTTCTTGCCGCGGGGTAGATGGCTTTGCTAAGGGTATGAAAAAAGACGTTATTTATACTGACTTTAGTAAGGCATTTGATGTAGAAAAGCATAGACTTAAACTCTCTAGGTTTGGTTTCCCACTATTACTTTTAAAATGGATAACATCATATTTGACACAGCAGGTGTTAATTAAAGTACTATTATCTGATGAATTTCTTGGGTCTTCTGGCGTGCCGCAAGGTAGCTTGGTCCTTTACTATTTTCAATTTTTATAAACGACCTTCCTTCGCGACTATCCCATTACAACATTCTTATGTTTGCTGATGATGTAAAAATGTTTCATTCATTTAATAACCCTAATGAATCTCAGTTGCTTCAAGATGATTTAAATGTTCTTGGTGACTGGAGCAACATAAATTGTATGCAACTAAACTACAAGAAATGCAAACATATTTGTTTTTCCAGATCATCCCACTCTGCTCATCCTTACTTCATTGTCAATCAACCATTGTTATCCGTTGATCATATGTGCGACTTATGTGTGACCTTTGACCAAAAACTTACTTTTGGTAAACACGTTGCAACTATAGTTAACAAAGCTCTCTGATTCTAGGCTTCATACAATGCTGGGCAAAGAAATTCAAATACCCCTTTATTACCAAACTTCTGATGCATGTTTTGTGTTTAAACTCATGAGTGGTGAAATCAAAAGTAGCTTTTTGCTTAGCGTTCTCCACTTTAATGCTCCTGCAAGAAGAATAAGGATTTTCATTCTCTTGTATCTCCATCCTTGTAATCAGAACTATTTAGATTTTGCGCCGTTTCGTAGTGTGTGTTATGATTTCAATTTAGTTTCGGAGGTGATTTATTTGAATGAATCGAAACATATGTTGAAATCGAAAATAACACTTTTTCTTTCAAACCGCGAGTAGTTCTCTTTGTATATCTGTTTAATACCCTTCCAAAATCGCAATCAGACCTTTGAGGATTAGCGTAATTTTTGGTTAGGGAGGTGGTTTTAGTGAGTGAAAATCTCACACTCTTGGGTGGTGCGTAACCCCTCGTGTCTTTTTGATGATTTCCCCTCCCTAGGGAAAAAAAAATTGTTACAAAAGGAGAAGCGATAATAGAAACCAATGAGCGCGAAATGCTTATCAATATAGAAGTCCAGGTTAGAATAAAATAACTGGCAATAACGGTAAATGAACTACTCGTTATACATGAGCACAAAATCTTGGCGTTGGAAACAGAAATGGTAGCTGAATGTGCACGTACTTACAACCTTCTGCAAGGTTGCAAGGAAGCGACGACGATAACAATATGCAGTCCGCTTAATGGAAACCTTTGCGTACAGCAACTACGCAACAACCATACCACAACCAGCAAAACAATCGCAGCAGATCAACTTATCCCGGTCAAAGAAGTCGACGATGGCCTACTTGTCATAAATTATCAATTGGTAGCATTTCGAGAAAACTCCGACTCCATTACCACAATACATGGTACCTTCCTCGTCGCAATCAACGGAGCTACCTTTACAAACTTGTTAACTTCACCGATCATGTCATCATGCTCTCACTACCATATTTACACAATATGAATTTGAAGAATCTTGAGCATATAGCAACAATGACGGAAACGATTCCGGCCCGACCATTACAATGGCTAGTTATCTTCACCTTAATGATGACAATTGTCATCGTAGCAGTTTTAAGCGTTATCACAATACGATAACGCCAGAGGATCATCAACGTTGCTGTCCTTAACAAAGTCTTCCGAGAAACTGAGGACAACTTCACTCGAAGGGGTAAGAAATTAGCACCAGCGCATAAATGCAGACAACAAGAAGCTACACGCTCATTCGTTCAAAATTCCACTCCCACGAAATTACTGACTTTGTGTCTGCAAGTTCACGCATGACAACAACAACAAGAACAACAACATCCACTGCACTCGTATTGCGCTCAAGCGAAGGCAGAACAATAAGAGCTACGGTATCCCTAAAGGTGCGCGCATGAAAACAACAATGACAAAAATATCAAACTGAGAACGTCAGCAGAAGTACGCCAGCGGAGAATTTTTTAGTTTACGTTTTGTATAATTATGTTGTTTGGATTCGCTTCAACTAAATCGGCTGCCCAGACTTGGGGAAATGAAAACAATCCTACATAGTAGGAATATAAAAGTTTGTTTTAATTAATTCGAAACTTATATTCTGGTGCTGAATTATCTTCAACAGAAACTACAGTATTTCTTATTCCTACAATCTCCATAATCACCTCCAAAATCAACCATAAACAAACTGAACACCATCCTTAACCTTGTTACTCGAATTGCTCTAGACGCATATCGTACGACGTTATTAATAATATACTCTATGAAGAAAATTGACCATTAAGTTTAGATTTTGAATTCACCACAAGTAAACTTTGCAAATCCATTCTAATACATGATCCGTCACCACTCTTAATTTAACGCTACTAAACAAGAAATATATAAGCAACAATATTTGGACATACAAGAAAAAATGAGAAACTTTCAATTTATCTACACTGACGGCTCAAAAAAAGATAACTAAACTCTCCAGGACAGCATACAAATAAAAAAATGCCCACCTACCAAATTATAGCTTAATCTTTGGAGCAGAACTTATAGCTGTCCATAAAACCTCCAAATACTTAAACGAAAAATCAAGAAAATTTGTTCTGTGCACCCTCACTTCAATAGAGGCAGTATCCAAACGAAACACTGATTCTGTAAGAAAACTTTTAATCAAAAACAAAATGAAACTTATTTGCGTACCAGGCCTTGCCCGCATAGATGCCAATGAGTTAGCAGATAAAGTAGTCAAGAATGCATTAAATCAACCCTTATCAACAATTGACCTTACTTCGGACATAAAAATGTATATTAAAACTCATTTTAATTTAAAAGTGAACTACTCAAAATAACAATAAACGATAATTTCATAATTTTTCCTAACGGGAATAGACTAATAAAAATAACTGGACTGCGACTTAGTCATTGCAAATTAACGCATCATCATCTAATCGACAAACACGATATAATTTGTAAATATTGCAGCGAACAGAATCCTCAATTTTGAACTCATACCGAAAATCCTTAGGAATCTTTGTTTCTCGCAATTAGAAATTTTAATTCCATATGTGGTCCTTCGTTTTTAAAATACCATAGGGCATTTGTTTATGGTGCATAGTATTTTAAATTGAAATCTATGAATCAACACGATGTTTGAAATTTTGGCTATAGTTGAGTGCCGTAGGTCCATATGTGTTACCATTTTTTTCCATTCCCAATTTTAAACTGCTTTTTAGAAGAAAATATATCGTATTTGCCTTGAGCTTTAGTTGGACTTTTTTGGCTTCGTTGTTTCTTTCGCCAAGTGAGACATATAACTAAATGGAAGCCAAGATATTTCACATCGCTTCTTTGCGGGATTATTAGACCATTTAGAGATAATGGATGAAATTTAATAATTTAATGAAATCTAATAATGAAATTTACCCTGCGGAGCGCTAAGTGAGACTCCCGCGATCGTGCGTTTCTTCTTTGTACGGCAATTCGTTTGCAAAACCAAAACGACAAGAGAGACAATGTGTGTGTAGGAACATTCGTGAATATTCGTTACCGACTGTGAATGTATAAATTCGTAAAAAACAAGTCGTGTTTGGTTGTCGTTGTTTGCGCAGGCTTTAGCAGTTTGAGTCTGGTACGATCTCGTTTTAAAAGCTAAATTGCCTTTCGAAGTAACGGTGGATTTTTCTTTATAGTACACTCGCTCTCGACAGAGAGAACGTTAGCCGTCAATATTTTTGATTTCGATATATATACATACAATCGCGGTTGCGTCAATAACAGTTACGCTCTATTGTTATTGTAAGTCGTTTATACTCGTACACTCTATATTGTACGATATACATTGATTTGTCTTCCTTCTCGATACGCTTACGCTTAAACCAGCCGTTAAGGTGTGAATAAACTAAGAAAACGAAAAAAAACGAACAATATGATTTCCATTACAGCGCTAAAAGTCAAACATAAAAATCAAAATACACACCGGTTGTGTCAAACCGTAGATCGCGTGTCATAGAACAATCGGAAAATAAACCAACTACCCGCAACGTGAAATGTTACAATTGGCATCAACTTGGACATTATGCGATCAAATGTCCTGAGCCGCAACGGAAAATTCGATGTATTCATTGCCAAACTCACTGGAAATAAATATTTCACATCTCTGGATTTACGAATGGGTTATCACCAAAAAGAAATTGATGAGTATTGGAAATTGCCAACCGAAGGCCACTATGAATACAACGGAATGCCGTTTGGTCTCGTCAATGCTCCAGCTTGTTTCCAACGAGTAATGAATAAAACTGCAGACGAGATGAATCGCGGTGAAATTTTAGTGTACATTGATCACGTCATTATCTCGAGTGAAACGGTGGCGGAAGGTCTGCATCGATTCAATAAATTTGCAATGTTGCCACAAAAATACGGTTTAACCCTACGGCTTGATAAATGTAGATTCCTGATGACTGAAATTGAATACCTCGGCCATATTATAAATGGTAATGGTATTAAACTAGGCAAGCAGAAAATCAGCACAATTCAAAATTTTCAGGAGCCACCGAATATCGCCGAAGTACGAAGATTTCTAGGATTAACTGGATTCTTCCGAAAATGCGTCCAACAATACTCAGACATTATGAAACCGCTAACCAAACTGTTGAACAAATCGGAAAAGGAGAACTTTGAATGGGGTAAGGACCAGTAAAATGCCTTTGCTCGACTAGTCAACGAGTTAAGCAAAGCGTCACTCCTAGCTCTTTACGATTCGTCAGCTTTTCATGAAGTCCATACCGACGCTAGTAGCGTTGGTCTCGCTGGGGTACTTCTCCAATCAAGTGATGGTAAAAGTTTTCAGCCAGTTTTCTACTTCAGTCGACATTGTACTGATGCGGAATCACGTTATCACAGTTACGAACTCGAAGTGCTAGCTGTTGTAGTCACTGGAACGTTTTCGGATTTATGTGCTCTGAAAGCATTTCCGTCTCGTAACTGACTGTTCTGCAAACGCCAAAGTAAAAGAACAGAAGGAGTTGAAGTCAAAAATTGCCAGGTGGTGGATAAAGCTACAGGAAATCGATTTTGAAACTATTCACCGCCAAGGCAGCCGATTAGCACATGTCCACGACTGGGTCTTAACTATGCAGATGCAAGATCCGCGATTAAAGCACATCGTATCAATCCTCAACGGAAGCATCAAATCACCGGAAGAGCCGCAGTAAAAAAAGAGTATGAATTACGAAATTATCGCCTTTACCGAAGAGACAAGAACTTATCAAAATTCGTCATATCGAAAGCAGTTAGGTGGAGAATGGTGAAACATTTCCACGACGATATGGGTCACTTCGCCATCGATAAAACTCTTCAGCGATTGCAAGAATCGTTCTGGTTTCCAAAGATGCGTAAATACGTCAAGGTATATATATCAGCTTGTATCTCATGCTGCTACAATAAAACACAAACGGGAAAACCGGAAGGATGTCTGCACTACGACACCGCTGAACCAATACCTTTCCGTTTGGTTCATATCGACCATTTAGGTCCATCTATCAGATCCCGGAAAGGCAACACCCATATCCTTGCTATTTCCGGTTCCTTATCAAAGTTTTTGATTATCAAAGCCGTCAGAAACATGAAAACAATACGTGTTATCAATGCTTTGAATGAGACAACTAGTTATTTTGGTATGCCGAAGTGTATAGTCACCGATAGAGGAACAGCTTTTACCTCTAACGCATTTGAGACATATTGTAACGAAAACAATGTTGACCACGTCAAGACAGCTGTTCGGACTCCCAGAGCAAACGGTCAGCTGGAAAGAGCAAATGCAATCATACTTAATTATTTGCGTACAACAACCGAAGACCCTAAAGACTGGGCCACGAAACTAACATCTTTTCAGTGGATCAAAAACTCTCAAAAGAACACTACAACAAACTTCTGTCCTAATGATCTCATCTTCAACTATAAGATTAACGACATAGTATAGAATAATCTTGTCGCTGCAATCCAGACAGAGCTTCTATCAGATGTCCCTAATTTATCCATTGAAGTTAAAAAGCAACTAGCCGTGGAAAATATATCAAAGAGAGCTAAATGGAAGTTGAGATTTGATAAGAAACATGTACCACCTCGTAAATACGAACAAGGCGACTTGGTGGTAGTAGAAAACGAGCCTGCTACTACTGGTGAATCCAGAAAACTCGAGCTAAAATACCGAGGCCCGTATATTGTCTCACTATTCCTAGGCTCCGATCGTTACTTGATCGAGGACATGCCAAGTCTTCAAATCTCGAACAGGAAGTTCTGTTCCGTTCATGCATCCGAAAAGCTGAAGCCGTGGTGTGGAATCTATCTTGAGCTGCATACTGATGACAACCACCATGATGACGAAATCGCGGACGATTTATCGGCAGGAGTGGCCGAGCTGTCACACACGGCAACCCTGCTCGTAAAAGAGAGACGGCGGGTCAGTAAGGTAGGACCAAAATAGACGAGACTTAACGATAGCGATTGGACGAACGTCTGCACTCGTTACACGATTTTGACATTTAACCCAAAATGTGACGCTATCAAACGCATCGATGGATGGCTTTTTACATAAATTCCGAACTCAGCCCTCACAGCGGCGACTAAATTGTAGCAAAATTCAGTAATTTTAATTTTAATTTTTTTTAAAATATCAATCGTGTCAACAAAGTGGCTGTTGTGACGAGTAGCAGACGTTTGCAATTCGGTTCTTGCGGAACCGAACGTCACGTCTAAATGTTTCGTTCAGTTTCGATCAAATACGTACGGCCATTTTGGCTATTAACATTGATTCACATATGAACTTACTCTTTACGTTTCGTCTTGTATATTTTGGTTAGCCCTTTACTTGAGCTTTTTAGCCGTCCACATCATATATATTATTATACATTATTATCTATATACATTATTATTCTATATACTTTAAATAAATAATTAATCGTATTTATTTGTGTACATAATTTTTCGTCCATCCAAGTGACATATGTAATAGTTTATTCGCATCAAACTGTTACGCAATTGCCCTCCTAACGATATAGACTGCGCCCAACTCTCGGATTCGTACCGCTGGATTGTTTAACAATTAACCATTCTGATGGTTAAATTAGAACAAAGGCTGTATTGCTATTTACACACTTCGTCTTGGCTTAAATTTTAGTTTGCACTACAATTATTTACTTAATTTCGCTTCAACTGCGTCTGTTACTATCACAATGTACACTTGGCTACGATCACTGTTCAACTGGCACTTGCTAACACGATGTTCACCCTGCGACGATCACTGCCCAATTGCCTGTTGCTAACACGATGTTAACTCTGCGACGATCACTGCTCAACTGCCCGTTGCTAACAGGATGTCCACTCTACGACGATCACTGCTAACTGCCCGTTGCTAACAAGATTTCCACTCTACGACGATCACTTCTCAACTGCCTGTTGCTAACAGGATGTCCACTCTACAACGATCACTGCTCAACTGCCCGTTGCTAACAAGATTTCCACTCTACGACGATCACTTCTCAACTGCCTGTTGGTAGCACGATGTAACACTCGATGTCAATTGTGTGGTGGCTTTTATACTTCTTGTGTACCAGAACTTTCACTAGACTTCAAACGCAGTTTCGTATGCCTTCTCGCGTGTGTATTTTAGGGGTTGAAAAGGACAAATACAGCATACCTTAAAAGTATGCAACCATTTATATTTCTGTACGTTCTGGATGCACCCAGAACTTTCTACGCGTAAAGTATGCAGACTCTTGTTTAAACAGCGCTCTAGATTAATCTCGAAACCACAACAAAAGACAACAGTTATCATAGCGGCGTGCACATTGAGAATTTAAATAGTAACTGTAATATTAATAAATGAAGAAATAAAACAAGTGCAAATTATCTGTAAATTGCAATAATTAAAGGAAGTAAAGTTATTCTAATTTAACCCATTTAATCCAGCGGTACGAATTTGAGTATTGAGAGTTTGTATAAATTGTCAGGAGGACAATTTCGTAACAATATGTCAGAAGTAGGATTGTGTATCAGTAATAGAAAATTGTGGAATTTGACAAACTGAAACTGGAGCAACTGAAAGAGCTTGAGCGCCTAAACAAGGGCTTAAAACGGAGCTGGAGGTGGTGTTAAGAACCGCCTTGGATGAGCAGGGTATAGACGTCGATGAGCATAAATTGGAAGAAGCAACGACATCTGCATCGCAAGGAACTAATACGGGTAATTTCGACATGAACGCACTCATCGGGGCAATACAGCTGCAGTTACAATAAAATGCGACAAACAGAATGCCGCATCTGTCAAACAGGGCATCAAACTGCAATTGCAATCGCAGCTTTAGTAAAGCGATGAGAAAATGCAGCAGCGATTTCACGCACAGAAACATGACTTCTCAACTAGCAGAACAGAACACAGATGATAAAAAAAATGTCCGAGACATTAAACGAAAGTTGGTGAAATTGAGAAAGGGCAGGAATCGTTCGAAAAATCTGTAGAACAAACATTCATTCAGGTACAAGTTGAAAGCGGACACTGGCAAATACTTTACTTCGGTGAGGCAAACGTTCTACATCACGCTCGGTAAGATCGCTAAAGCAACTCAGATTTCGAAAACGGGAATCAGAAAACGTTGTCAGAGTTATAACCACTAATAAGCAAAATGCAACGCCGTAGCTGAACAAGTGCTAATGCACTGAGAATTGCTTATGTTGCATTTAGAGGTTGTTTATGTCATTGCACTTCAACTAATTTATGTTACTGTACTGATCGTACTGACTTTGTATTTTGGATGGCTTGTGTCGTTGCACTTGATATATAAAAGGGATATGGAAAATGGATAGACAGTTTTGGTAGTCTTTTGTGAGATTCATACTTGATAAGAATTATATCTCAACGGACGTTTTGTATTAGATGTAGGGTTCGCAGCTACTGCTGGCATAACTCGCGCGAGATAACAGGCTGACTTCTTCAATATCATTGCAGATCGCCTAAGGCCGAGATAGGGCAACAACTACTCCATGGTTTTAGGATCAGGAAGTGGAAGTAGATGTATGCGGTAGTCATGAAATAACAACAAGCATGCAACAGTGGCCATAAAGCGACTGCAACGGGGCATACAGTCTCTTTTTCCTGCTGCACACCACTTGGGACGGACCAAAGGAAACCAAAAGGAAATATTGCCGAATCATCAGACGGTATCATGAACAAACAAACATACGGGCACTCATAAGTTTCTACGTTTGCTACAAATGTTGAGTTTCGAATCCACGTCCATTACCCGTTGAAACTAAATACTATTAACATACGGAATTAGAGACACTGAAAGTTTCTGTGTTGTTTTACTTTTCTAAAACAGTAAAACTAAAGAAAACGGTACTCTGGACAAATTTTTGAATTCGAAATGGGAATCTGGCGTGCTTACCCCAGCGAAAAGAATCGTTACAAAGCTGATATCAAATTTTTATTAGACGACGTCATAATCATCATAAAACGCTCATAAAAGAACAGCAGAATAATCCCAGTAGGAGTGGTCAATCTGGCCAATACCGCTAGAACAATAGAGAAAGGAGAGATAATTAGAAAATGCCAGGTAATTTCGCATTGTAAACTGTGCAAAGCAACCGCTAGATACGAAAAGCAAGATACCAGCGGATAGAAACGTATTGGACGATCTGACGAAAGAATAGACTAAATAATTGTCCACAGAACAGAGCAAAACAGCTAGATAACTTTTGCCAAGTCATTGGGCAGTATTGGCAGAAAAAAGTAAAAACGAAAATACAGCATTCAGTGCCGGTGATGGACTTAGGTAATTTTTGGTGATGCCATTCGGACTGTGCTCCAGCTATATTTGAAATTTGCTAAAGAGTCTCCACTCGAAAACGTGTCAGGTGTACCTAGTCGTTATGGGAGAGGATTTGGATGACCACTTGAAGAATTTCGAAGAAGTATTGATGCGAATAGGAGCTTCAGGGTTCCAGCTGAACGCAAAGAAATGCTCCCTTTTCAAGAAGGAAGTCAATGACTGTGGAAATAAAAACACAGATGAAAAAGTACACACAAATCCACATAAATAAGTCTCAATAAGGGAATGATCAAGACAAACTACTTTTCATGACCTGCGCAGCTTCTTTGGACATTTTGTTCCAAGCTTCGCAGACGTGGCTGGCAGTCTGCATGACTTAACGAGGGAGAATCGTAATTTTGAGAGAAAAAACGAATAGGAGAAGGCATTCAACACACTGAAAGAGTTTTTGTGTACAGCTCCGATGTTTATATATCCAATTCCTGGCGCAAAATTTATTTTGGACACAGATGCAAGTGGCTTCGGGGTTAGAGGTGTCCTGTCGCAAGTTATTGACGGACATGAAAGAGAAATAGCCTACTTCAGCAAGATATTATCAAAGCCTTAGCGAAATTATTGTGTAACAAGAAGAGAACTTTTGGCGGTTCTGCTGTGATCCAGCACTTTCATAAGTATTTGTATGGGCAAAGGTTCTTGTTCAGAATGCATCACGCTGCTCTGTGCTAGCTATTACAAAAAATCCAGGTCAGGTGGCGAGTTGGATTGAGAGACTCCAAAGCTATGATTTTACAATGGATCATCGCAGAAGTGGAAGCCACGAGAATGATAATGCACTATCACGACGTCCTTGCAGTATGGAATGAAAGCAGTGTTCTAAAGCTGAAGTTAAAGAAGGAGTCGCCGTTGGACAATGGACATTGCTTGTCCGTTTCGAATGAGTGATTGCGGCAACAAATATGTTCTCGTCGTAATCGACTATTTTAGCAAATGGCCAGTAGTATATCCCATTCCCGATCAAGAGGCTAAGCCGTTGTAGATGTATTTATCAACTCAGATATGGTGGCATATAGACAATACTTTATCTAGCTGTCGAAGGCAGTTTTATAGTCGACAAAGAGATTTCGATCTATTTCTCATGGGTTTTTTCCAGGATTTGACGTGGAGTGAAGATCTGGTCAACATTGGGTGGACTTTCCAGGTCTAAACTCGCTATGATAATGTAATGGTTTGGTAATGGTTTTAGTCTTACCACAATATGTTCGATAGAACTTTATAAGAGATGGCAATAAGGCTGATTCTCCGGTAGTTGGCGCATATCGTCGGTTCACCTCTCTTCAATACAGGACAGAGGACACTGATATTCCAGTACTAATGACCTGGTGCATGCATCCGCCGGTCTTGAACAATTAGGCATGCAATCCATCGGCACCAACTGCTTTGTTGTTCTTTAGTCGCTGAATAGCAACTCGGACCTCATCGTGGCTAGGTGGTGGAAGAACCACTGTGTCATCGTGAATTGGTGGTATCGGTTTGAATTCTCCAGAGGCGGTATTGGTGGCATCGTCACCTGCCAGTAATTTAGAGATATGTTTCCTCCATAATCTCAGTGTGCACTGCGAATCCGTAACCAGATTACCAGTTTCATCTCTACAGGTAGATGCTCCGGGCTTAAAAACCTTGGATCAGACGCATGACCTGTTGATAGAATTTTCGAGCATCATTTCTGTCCTGGTGCATCTCGAGTTCCTTCGCACTCACGCCTTCCCTGCTCGCGTTTCTTTCGTCTGATAAGGCGCCTCTCTTCCGTTCTCCTCACCCGGTAATTTTCACGCACGGCTCGCGTTGCAGCAGACTGCAGAGTTCGTTTGTCGGCGGTGTTTTTCGCTGCAGGAGCTTCGGGACACTCCTGATCATACCATTGGTTTCGCTGCGGCGGGCGTCGGCAGCCAATGGTTTTCTCTGCGGCGGTACGCATGGAGCGGGATATATGTACCCAAAGTCCGCCGACATCGTCGGGTAAAGAGTCAGGTTGGTGGTGCAGTTTCTAGAGTAGAGCGGAATAGACCTCGGCTGTCCATTGTAATTGCAGCTTAGCGACGTTCAGCTTTCCTTGCGTACCAGATCGTACGTTATTCGCATTGCATAATCGCATGCGTATCTTTGCTGCAACAAGATAATGGTCAGAGTCAATATTGACTCCCCGGAACGTACGTACATCTAGCACGCTGGAAGCATGCCTTTCGTCGATTACAACATGATCAATTTGGTTGCGCATGTGTTGATCAGGGGACAACCATGTGGCCTCGTAGATATCTAGGCGTCGGAATCTGGTGCTAATAACTATCATATTTCGCGCTTTGGCGAAGTCGATCAGCCTTAGACCGTTGTTCGATGTAGTTTCGTTGAAGCTGAACGGATCGACAGTGGGGCCAAAGGTGCTTTCTCGTCTAATCTTTCCGTTAAGTCCCCGAGAATAATCGTCACGTCGTGGGTAGAAGAGCCGTCACATGTGCTCGAGTCTCGCGAAAAATGCAATTTTAGAAGCATCATCCTTGAACCTAGAGAAATTTTTTCGAAGCTTCCTGCGTATCATAAATCGACATCCAAATTTACTCCGCTCCGCAAAGGAGTTTTAGTAAATATCGTGTCTCGAACTCGCTTAGAGTAACCATGTGCTTTCCATCTTATTTCCAGAATGGCAGTTACGCCAGCCTTTATTCGAAGGCCTCCGCCAATTGGAAAGAGGACCATCCCTATTGAAGGTCCGGACATTCCAGGTGCATATCCTCAACTCATTGTCGTTTTTCGTTTTCCGATTGTCGTCAACGCTAAGTGGGTTTTCATCCGAAGTGTGTTTTTTGTCTTCACTGGAGTCGATTTTTTTGAACGGCGGGTCCCAAGAAACCCTGCACACAACCCTGTGCATAAGGGAACACTCGGTGCACACATTAGCTCATCATCCAGAGAATGCTGAGATAGCTACCCAGGCAGTGGCCAAGTGTTGGCTGGGTGTCAACTTGCTAATATTTGAAACAGAGAAAAAAAATTTGTGGGGCATAGATTTATGAAGTCAATTTAGATACATATGATTTTGAAGTACATATGATTTAGATACATATGATTTAGATACATATGATTTTTGAAGTACCTATAATTTTTTTTGTTTAAATTGACTAGTTCTCATCGTTCTATAAAAAATACACGTTTTTTACTAATCTATCCTCATCGACGTATCTTTTCCATTAAGTATCAACAACAATGATTGCGCGCGAGATTCCGACAATAACAACACGAAAATCTTGTTCACAAAAACCTGTTAAGCGAAACAATAACTACTACAAAAAACTTCTGAAGCAATAGTAATTTTCAATAAAAAACGGGAGCGAAAAGAAGAGTGAAAAAGTAAAACTTAAAAATTGAATTAGTGAAACTTAAAAAATATATTTTTAATTTATTGGGCGTTGTTGTTACAAAAAGTATGAACACTGGAGCAGGAAAGACAGGATTGAACGTGACTGTAGGAAAAGCTTACATCGTTCATGTACCGTTGATCAGTCGACAAAAAATCATTCTTCCGTCACTAGATATTAACTGTAAAACAGTTTGGTAAAGCTTTAGATATGAATGGCGATTGTTTCAAATATATTTGTCAATCATATCCTGGTCTCAGTATGGAAAAGTTAAAAGCAGAAATTTTAATTGGGCCACAAATCCGTACTCTTATAAACAACGATGATTTCCTAGACCACATGACTAGAATTGGAAACATGGACAAGCTTTGTATCAGTTGTCAACGCAGTAGTCGAACGCGACGGACGTGTTTTTAATTTATTTATTTAAATTTTAATAATCTGTTACTTATTTTGTATAATGCTGAAAATTTATATCACCTTTTGTTTTTTAACTAAACAAAGAAAAGTTTAAATATAAGCGAAGGGAACGAATTTTAAAAAATTAAACTCTATATTGATCACAGTAAGTTTTGTGCTTATTTCAATTACATAGCAAAATAAATTAACGTTAATGATAATATTCATTACACATGATCGTTCGGCGCTCTCCGCCGCCGGTGAGAGAAGCCACAGCAAACGCGAGTGTTAGTGACACAAACACACGGTCCTCCCTACTTGATGGGAGAGTAAATACTGTTAGCGCTCAAACACCTGCAAACAAAGCCAGCGGAAGTATGCAAACTGAAACTTTTAACGCGCAGCTCAATCACACAATCACTGACAGCGTAAGTATTCCGCAAGCTAATACAAAGTCTGAGAAGACAATAAAACAGTGAACTCTGAGTGAAGGCAACAACTGTATATTTCCAACTGTAAGTACAGTAAAACACAACACGATGGTATCATTGCAAACTGTACCTGAAAAACTCTCCAGAAGCTCGCAATAGCCTTCTCCCGCCCTCTCTGATTCGTTAGTAATAAACATTGGGGAATCCCGATACAACGCATAAAATACAATCAATACTCAGAATGATAATAATATTTATTCCCAAATGCAATCTCTTATAAGTGAGCGAAAACCAAAAGTGGCCAATCAGACTGGTATGGATCGATTACGTACAAGTTAAGCGTAAGTCAAGCCCTCTGCAAACAAATATGAAAGTTGCAAAATTTAGGAAGCCGAATCGGCTAATGAAAATCACATCACACCTTCATCCCAAAATCGATTTGCACTACTCACAAATATAGATGATACAAATAATGAAAAACTACAAAAGCAACCAAAACCACCACCAATTTATCTTCGAGGACGTAACTCCGACACTATGCTAAAATATGATATTACAATCTCTATTGTCAAAACCATAAAAACCATAAAAATTGCACATTGGAACGCTAACGGTGTAACCCCAGCACAAATTTGAGCTCAAAGATGTTCTAAATTCAAACTCTATTGACCTTATGCTTATTTCGGAAACCCTTCTCACTCAGAAATATATCTTCAATATAGATGAATATACCATCTATGATACCAAACACCCTAGTGGCAAAGCTCGTGGTGGTACAGCAATTTTAATTAAAAATAGAATAAAGTATTTCCCATTGCAAAATTTCAGCACTGATTATATTCAAGCAACAAGAATATGTAAGTGGATTAATAATATCAGCAATCTACTGCCCACCCAGATACAATATAGAGCAAGGCCAATATAAAGCCAATAAAAACAAACTTTTAGTACTCTCGGTACTAAATCTATCGCCGCTAGAGATTTCAATGCCAAAAATACGCATTCGGGCTCTCCCCTAGTAACTCGAAAGGGGAGAAGGCTATTATCAATGATAACTAAACTAGGACTGGACGTTTTATCTTGTGGCAGCTCCACATATTGGCCTACAGATAACGGTAAAATACCAGACCTTATAGACTTCGGAATCACTAAAGGTTTACACAACAATCACTCCCATGTACAACTATTGCTAGATGTGTCCTCGGATCATACTCCGACAATAATAACACTCAAATCCCATACATTGTCGAAAAGAGACTACAAAAAGGCCATAGTTTTCAAAATGTACATCAGCTCGCATCTCAATCTGTCTGAATCCCTAAAAACAGAGCAAGAAATAAATGCACCTGTATATGCATTCACAGAATTGTTATCCCAAGTGGCGAAGGTAGCAACCCCGCCCTATAAACCTGTTACTCGGCAAGAATGCACTTCGAAAGATATACTAACAGTTTTATTAGAAAAACGATAAATCAGACGCGAATGGTAAAAGCAGAGATCCCCAGCACTAAAAAGGCAATTATTACTTTGCACCAAAAAACTTCAGAGGCTTTTGAAGGAAAAAGAGGAAAATGTCTTCCAGCAATATATTGGAAATCTAACCACCACAACAGCAACTAGTTATTCTCTCTGCCGAGCTGCTAAAAACTTGCAAAGAGCAATAACCAATCGGTCTCCCAAATGGCGACTGGGCCAAAAGCATTGCCGAAAAAGGAGACATTTTCCCCCACTCATTTTAAGCAAGTGGTTACTCCAAGCTTTGCTATTCTTTCCCTCACCCCAGCGATAACCCAAATATGTCAGGTATAGCAATAAAAAAAAATAATTGGTAGACGTTATTAACGAATTAGATATAAAAAAAGCTCCAGGGTGTGACTTAATAGAACAGATGATAAACGAAACTCCAATAGTAGTCATAATACATCTGCATATTTTTAATGGGATAATACGACTGGGATAATACGCACTGGCTCCTCCAAATATGTAAAATATCTCAAATAACGGTGATTGTCCAGCCTGGCAAATACCTGACAAAGGTGGAATCTTATAGACCTATAAAAAAAAGTTTATAACAAAGAGGATTAAAACTGCCATAGATGGAATAAAATGTAATACCAGTATGGCCTCGCGAAAAGCACGGCACAAGTTTACTTGACACGGTTGAACAAGTTTACCGTATTGTAAGCACCATACAAACAACTTACAAACGTAGAGAATATTATTCTGCTGTGTTCCTCGACTTTACCCAAGCATTCGACAAAGTTTGACATAAATGACTTTTACGAAATCTAAAAAGCATACTGCATTTAAATTTATATATGACTAGCTGACCCCGCAGGCGTTGCCCTGCGTGAAATTATGTGTTTTGAAAAGAAAAGAAAGTTGAATTTATATTGTGTTGAAAATCATTTATTTGCGATTTTTCTACATTTTTTTCAATGTAACGCAGCTTGATAAACAACATTTTTAGTTTTCTGTTCTGGTGCGTAAATGTACAGAGAAGATGGTTTTCCAACTCGTGAACACGCCACGTATAGCTGGCCGTGTGAGGAACATGGCATTTCCAGATTTATGCCACACACTTCCAACGACTGCCCTTGAGACCTGTTGATTGTCATCGCAAATGCAAGTTTCACTGGAAACTGAGTTCGTTTGAACTGAAATGGCAAATCGTTGGAACTCAAAGGAATTCGTGGAATCAAGCATTCTGCCCCCTTGTAAGTCCCTTTCAAAATTCTTGCAACTATCACATTATTCGATAGCTGAGTCACAATCAGTCAGGTTCCATTACACAGTTTCGGCGCATGAAGATTGCGAAGCATAATAATGACAGATCCAACTATGAGACGCAAATGATGCGGCGGCATGCCAGGCAAATCCAAAGAATTTAGAAATTCCACTGGATAATTCACGGCTTCGTCTTCATTTTCAACACGATCGATCGATTTGTATGAGCGCAAATCTCCCGGAATTTGACTTTAAATCGTCCAGTTTAAGTCATTAACATCGGTATTTTTGGCAGCTAAAATTGCGCGTGCACTCAACCAATCGTAGTTACGATAATTTTGGCCAATGTTCGGATAAACATTCGTGATGAGTTCAGCTTTCGTTGAAGTGAATTGACAAATGGCAGGTGGAATTGATATCAAACCACTGGAAGTATCAACCGGAATTGGCCCATTTCCAATTCTTAGCAGTTCTTTAGAGAAAACTTCTGCGGTGCTATCCTGTTGCAGGAACACTCGCATATTCATAGTCAATCGTATGGTTTTCACGTACCGCCACAAATACGATGACTTGAAACATGCGTTCAATTCATCCGCCGCTGTTGATTTCGGAATAACAGGAAGTGTTTGTCGAAAATCGCTGCTAACAGTATCATTGCGCCACTAAAGCGACGATTATTATTCCGCAGATCTTTCATTGTTCTATCAAGTGCTTCTAGAGACCGTTTGTGAGCCATTGTGCACTCATCCCATACTATCAGTTTACAATTCTTCAACACTTTTGCCATAGCTGATTGCTTTGAAATGTTGCAAACAGGTGTTTCATTGATTTGCATGTTTAACGGAAGCTTCAGTGCCGAATGTGCCGTTCTTCCACCTTCTAGTAGAGTTGCAGCAATCCCAGTAGATGCGAGAGCCAACGCAATGCCATTTTGAGATCTTATTGTTGCCAAAATCAATGATATCAGGAACTTTTTCCCAGTTCCGCCGGGCGCATCAAGAAAAAATAGTCCACCGTTTCCATCATTGACAGCCTTCATCAATTCATCATACGCACTCTTTTGCTGCTCATTCAATAATGGAACATTTCTTTGTACTTGTTGTTCCAAAGTTATTCTGTCGTATGCACGCTCATGTTACAATTCACGATTCAGTACATCTCTGATTTGACGATTTGCGCTTGCATATGAATTTCAGTCAATAGTTTGCCACTCGTAAGCAAACACAAATCTTTAATCAACACCAATGCTAATGGTAATTCTGAATTCCATGTTGCCACTCAAATACGATGTAAAATGTCTTCGGCAATGTAATTTTTGTACGTATACCATATCCCATTGACGCGGATTTGAAGGCTGACATGTCGAAATGATCATCGCGAAAAGTGTGCGAACTTCAGTGGCATGCGAAGTAGCTATCGCATCGTCCATCGTTTGATGGCATGCTTCTCGAAAAGTTGCACACACCGTACCATTCACAGTACGCAATGACTCAAATGAAGTTGAACCGCGTACATTAATCAATAGCAACCGAAGGTAGAAGCAATCGTCGTTTTTCGGGTGGATTGTGTAAATTCGTACTAATGCATTAGTTGAGAACACACCTGGATGTCCATCTACTGGTTGGCCTTGCTTTCTGCGTAACCATTTCTTCAATGATGCATTCCATGTATAATATCGAGGCATTTCCGAATAAAGCAATGTTCTCACAAACGGATCACTGGCGCAAGTTGAGAAAAAACTCGTCAATGTTTTTACTGGTGGTGTTTCCGCTCGCTGTACTGCATTCTCTGGGTTGAAATACACTCTATGGCCATTCTCCAAATGTACTGCGAGAAGCACAACAGTGGGAAAACGCTCATGAATTACAAAAGAAAATATTCTCTAAAGCGCTTCATTGCAGTTCACGTATCGACCCATTTGATACTTGCTGATCTCATCTCGTTCAAGGCCAATAACCGCCATGGCGCTTCCTTTGGTTACACTTGCAAACGTATTTGATCGATTTCACAGAACTGCAATACTCAACATTGATATGAGTTTTGAATGTCTTAGACAATATTGGCGAATATGGTACGATCCATGTGTTGTCAACTTCGATATTCACTCCTCTAAATTCAATGCTGAATGTTCTGCCATTGTTGTCTGATGAGCGACGCCGATAGAGTGGATATCCATCATTTCCAGTTTGCGTTTCCGAAAGAAAAGCACGTGGATAGTGTTTCGTGCATTTATTGTCAGACATACAAACCGAAGTGGGATTGTAGTGTCCGCAAGGTCCATGAACCATATTGGTTTTCACCACTTCGTATAATTCTGGATCTATCTCTGGATCAGGAATTTCCGCAGAAATGATGTCATCAATTTGATCTGGTGTAATCTTGTCCACCATCCAAAGATGAATGTGTGCGTGCGGCAAACCTCTTTTTTGCCACTCAACAGAGTACATCCAGCATCTAACAGCACCATATATACGTTGCTTAACGATAAAGTCCATCAAATATCGTAGCTGTTGTTTGAAAACTCGTGCTGTGACATCGTGACGATCGCTTGCTGATTGACCGCGATTCAATAATTCCGTTATCTGTGGGCATTTTGGATTGCAAGTGCATGTAACATAAATCCGGCCGTCCATAATTCCGCACGTATGTCATCGCACCCTGTGAGTACTCGTGCATGTGCCTTGGGCTGCCAATGTATGTTGATGGCAAAATCGTGAGTCGGCCAAGGTTTGTCACATCTTCATCGCTATTGACCGCATCTCGCAAGTGAATATACTCTTCAGATCGAAGCTTGGTCTGATTGAAGCGAATAAAATTGAGTCGTTCTGTCTCCATCGTCACGTACACATCAACTGCATACTGTTGAAATAATCGGCGATATCTCAAGAGATGGTTGTCAATTCCTTCGCGAATCATCAATCGATACGCGTAAAAGTTCATTGCACTGACCTTCTTATTTGTATTGACAACTAAAAGTTAACAAAAAATGAACTTACAATCAAGAGTGTTTGTTTTTCTTTTACTAACCGTTGGCAGGATTGATCATGTTGATATCATGTGATATCCATCTTCACCACTGCAGAACATAAGCGGATATTGTAGTGAGTCATACGATCGATGAGTTTCATTGATTCGCTCGAATGCATCTCCAGCTCGACGTTTAATAACAATATCACAGGATTCTAAATTATCGCCAACAACAACAATAGATATTTCATCGGCCGTCGGTGCATTATATTGCCGTTCATGAGTGCCTGCTGGTCGTTTGTCCTTTTATGACGATTCTGTGATCATCAGATGGCATCCTTTCTAACGAAGCTTTGAATAATCGAATTAGTTCGTTGTGTTCATGCAGCATTTCTTGCAATTGCTGCACAATTTCTCTCTTCGTCGCATTGAAAATTGCACAACGTCGATTCACTTCTTCATTTGAATCTCCAAGGAAATATATTTGGAGATATTTGTGATCTTGATCAGGATGCGGCAACAGCGATCCAGCAAGATGATAAATTTGCCCGTGAATCTGTATAGTTGCAGACAAATATGTTAATTTCTGTATTTTATTGGCGAGATAATAAGTGTCAGATTGTTGGTGCACTAACCTTGAATGTGGGATTGTAATTATGTTCATTCACAATTTCCCCACCAAACGACGTCATTTGCAAACAATCGTTATACATCTTGGAATTTTGTAAAAAATTATTCGAATTTGGTGATTCACCGTAAAGCAACGACCGCAATGGCTCTGGTGGAGGAAGTAACTCTGGTAATTTCACTTTTCCGCTTGCGCAACACAATCCGGCCAGTTCTTTTGGAAATTTCAGTGCATCGCAATACGGGCAAACGACATACATCGAACCAAATCGAACTGATGCGTGCGCACCGTATTCAATGTCCGGCTCATATCGAAAGGCTGCACATTCGATATTCAAATTAGGCAATCGTTGTTGTTGCTGGCGTTGTCGGTGAGCAGCCAAACGTTGTTCTCTTGCTTCATGAATTTCCTGAGCACGAACTTGTCTTCTTCTCAATCGTTGTTGCTCATTGTGAGCTTCGTGAGCCTCTTGTGATTGTCGCGCACGATGTTCAATCATTCCGATTCGAGCAGATTCCCTTGCACTAGCATTTCCCTCTTCCGTACGACGTACTGTATAATTACGTTGGTCCGTTGTACGTCGGGAACGCCGACCGATATTAGCGCGACCTCTTTGTGGCATCGTAACAAATTTCAGTCTGTAATTGACCACTTTGTATGAAACACACATAAAGTTTTCACGGAATAATTTTCAATAATTTACCTTTTGAATAGCCGAAATAAAGAAAGCAAACGACCGAAATTGAACGATTCAAATAATTTACAAATCAGCTGAAGAAATAACACAAATAAATTCCATTGGAAATGAGGTTAGGTATTCACCAACAAACGAAAATAATGAACTCACTTTTTTTGTTTGATATGTCAATAATTTCACTCAAAAACTGATGATCCACAGATTTAGAATCAAATATTTCGTGAATGTAAACAATTTAACAATTTAATGTAATGAATTTAACTCGAGAATCAATTAAATTTTGGAAAAATGTCAGACCGTGTCCGCACTGTTCGAATAAACAAATCAGAAAGAACAAACAATATACGCAGCTGTCAAAATAAATAAGCGTCTACAGCTCCATCTGTTGAGTTATTGGAGTATCAGTCAGTGCTTACAACACCAATATGAAACTAAATGTGCGCGTACAACACCACGCATATACAAAAAAAATGAGAACAAAAAGTGAGATTAGATTTTTATAATTTTCGAATTTTCCGACTTTTCCGAATGTTTTGAGATCGATAGATTTGCAAGAAACAATTGGAAAAAAAATTTGAAAGAAAAAAAATTTTGTATGGAAAAAAGTCCTTTTTGGAATTTTTAAATTTTCCGACTTTTCTTCAGGAAAAGTATAAGGTTTTTTTATTTCTAAACCTTCCCAGATCCACAACGAACAACCTCTGAAAATTCCATCAAGATTGGTCCAGCCGTTCTCGAGCCTTAGCGTCACTAACAAACAAACATTCATTTTTATACATATAGATACTACGAAGCTACCTCTCGTGTAGACAATTTGTTGTAAAGCACAAAAGTTTGATCTCGGCGGAATACCCTATTCAAGCAGGAGTTCTCCAAGGCAGTGTGTTGGGCCCGCTGCTACATGCTATATACTGCTGATATGCCAACCAATGAAAAAACCGTCACCTCAACAATTGCCGATGACACTGCAATTTTATGTTCCTACTCGGACCCAAACATTCCATCGAAGATGCTCCAAGAACACTTGAAACTCTAAAGGATTTAAATATCCCGACGCACAGTGTGAGATTTAGTCAATCTAGCATCTCGAAATTCAAAAAAAAAATGTTTTCGTAACTCGCTCATATTTTTTTTTTTACGTGAGAAGAGACCCCAATTGTTACGAAAACAAACACAAAAGAGAATAAAAAAATGTTATTGGCGTGATAACAGCTATCAAACACGTGCAATTGCATAGCATGCAACAATTGATTTGCAAGCTTGCATTGATCACAAAAGTTTGAGTGATCAGGTCGGAGTTGTGAGTGGTTTTTTTTGGCCTAAAATATTTTTTGTATTGAAGGTTATTACTTAAACTTAAAATTTTTGTTTTATACAATATTTTTTTTTGCACTCAAGTATTTTGAAAAAATTGTTTTATAACCACATAAAAGGTAAGACAAATTTTAAAGCTTTCAAATCTTTGATAGACTAGAACTTCCAAGTCTCACGGAGTTTCGTGATGGGAATGCCAGCAGAATCTTTGTCAATGTGCCCAAAACAAATTTAAAAAATAAAATCCTGCCCATTTTTTGCCTTTTTTTAGTATGAGTCAAATATCGCGAGAGGAGCTATTTTGGATTTGGTTGAGCAAGGTGAAAAGCGAAAAAACAGAAGCGGTCGAAAAGCACGTTATATCAATTTTTGGACCAGATGTTGACGATACCAAAATTAAAGATCGTATAAAAAAGCTTTGCTTCCAATTTCAATCGCGATGGAGCAAATCTCACCGTGATAAAGCAAGATTTATGCATGACAATGCTATTTGGCTAAGTTCCAAAATTTCTGCTGTTGATTTTGCTCTTGATCACGCACCATCAACTTCAAAACAAATACCGCAACGCGGAAGGCGAGAAAAAGAGTTTGCTGACAGTGCTTCGAGTACACAAAAACGGAAATGCAAAGAGTTAATATCAAATGCAGCTTCGGAAAAATTAACTATGGCTACCGCAATACATTTGAGATCCTGTGGAAACAGAGACTCAGCAAACATTGTCAAAGAGTTGTCGGCTGCACCCCCTTCGAGAGGTACAGCTATAAAAAGAGCAAGGGTAAGCATTGGAAATAGAAAAATGGTACGTATGAAAATAAGGAGAGCTTTGCAAGAAGGAAGAAAAAAATACAAGACAGGTTTAGGAACGAATTGGGTCTTCTTGTGGATATCCCGAAACAGAAAACAGGAAACACAAATGATGGCAATACGGCCAGAAGATTTTTCAAAGAAGCAGAAGAAACATCGGATATTACAGGCATAAATGTCGATCTGATCAAGCGGTTTCGAATAATACTTATTTGCATAAGCAGCGGCTATTTTATCAATATAGATGCGTTCCAAAAATCCAGAAACAAGAGAGCTTTATTTGAGTTTATATCCTTGGTACTATATGCCAGTAATTCTCCACAAAATATTGTTTCATGGAGGAGCTATCATTTCTTCATGCATTCTTCCCATAGGAAACTTTTCTGAAGAAGCGCAAGAAGCACGCAATAAAGAGTCGAGACAGTATCGCGAACTGTTCACAAGAAAAACGTCCCGAGTTGACACCAACATAGATTTATTGCATAGGTTGCTTATCACGTCAGACCCTTTGATTGCAAGTTTACGTTTGCCCCCAAAAACCAAGCGTTCTACTTTACCTTCTGAGGTCATTGCACTTTTGTCTGACACCCAACTAAATGATGAATTTGATGATTTAGCATAAAAAACTTTGCTTGCAGCTCTCTGGAATTTTTATTTTTGTATAAATTTCTTATTTTTTTTTATTTCTACTTTTCGCTTTTAACTTTTGTATAATTTGTATATAATTTCTTTATTTTGGTTTTTGATTAATATCTTATTTTGAATATTTTCCATTCTTTTAATAACTTTCGTTGAACTTTTTAATTTTTCCTCTATATTATGTTTTAGATACCAATAAATTTAACATTGAAGCAACATTAACTTTTTATTTTTCTCATTTGCAAAGAATCATCGAAAACAAAAGTTCGAAACTTGAAGTATTTTATAGAAATGGTTGTATGTGGGTATTTATATCAATATATCGACAAGTTTTAGTTAGAAGAGAAAAAAAGAAGAAATTTTGAATATAAATGTGTAAAAAAAAATTGTCCCAACTAGTGTTTTTGAGGATATCTTTCACCATATTGAAGCTTATAATCTCCTTAACGATCGTGCCAAATTTCAAGTTGATATCTCTAAAACTTCATATAAAAATTAATTTTGAGATGCTAGATTGACTAAATCTCACACTGTGCGACGGTATCCAAAGAGATATCAAAGTTAGCTAAAAGCTATAGTATAATATATCTGTATAGTATATCTGTTTAGTTAGTCATGTACAAGATATCTGTCCGGACCAGTTTAGATTGGCATGCTGGTCGCTGCCTATGAAAGTGGCAAGTCAGTGGACTGCCCAAATGTTCATGTATTATAGTTACAGTGAAAAAGGCAAGTTCTATTGAACTGCCGAGGAATTAAAAATACTGTTGCGTTCTGTTTGTAAGCAGGACTGAGAGTGATCATCCTCTGTATTTTTATTTAATAAGTAACCTGAGGTGTTATACTAAACTTATTCTAATTTGTTATACAGTTTATGGGATCTAAACTGGTATATAATTTACCTACCCTAAGTGCAACGCGCATGCCTGTAGTGCATACTCTTTCACGAGTGTAGAGCACGTACCCATTGGTGCGCTCTATTTACTTGCGACCATATACTGCATTAGATGGAGTATATGGTCTGCAGTGTGGCAAACATGTGCAACAAGATCGTCTGTCTGTCGTTCTGCCCGCTCTTATGACTGTACGTCATATCGTCGAACTCAAAGGCGTGAGAAAGCATTGAGCGACGGTTGTGGCACGGGTATCGAGTGTCGAGCTCTGTCTGGACAGTCCGATACTCGTTTCTTGTTATCGGATAACGATAAACAATCGGCATGCCTGCCGTCGATCACAACGTGATCAATTTAGTTCCTGGTTTTATGATCAGGGGACAGCCAGGTGGCTTTATGAATATCGGGATGCTGGAATCTAGTACTACTAACTACCATGTTCCGTGCTGCTGCGAAGTCGATCAGCCTCAAACCGTTTTCTGATGACTGCTCGTGGAGGCTGAACTTACCGACTTTCTGGCGTTGAAGTCACCTAGCACAATTTTTATTGATCGAAGGTTTTTTCTAGTTGATCGTAGAAGGCATCCTTGGTGTTTTCGTCTTTCTCATCCGTCGGAGCATGTGCGCAGATTAGGCTGATGTTAAAGTATTTTGCCTTAATGCGGAGTGTGGCAAGCCTGTCGTCGACTGGGGTAAATCCCAGGACTTCATCTCGCAGTCGTTTGCTTACCACAAAACCTACACCGAGTCTGCGCTTCGTTGCATGGCAGCTGTAGTAGATGTCACATGTAGCTTTTTTGAGCGTCCATGTCCCGTCCATCGCATTTCCTGGAGTGCGGTGACGTCAGCTTAATATTTTTCGAGGACGTCAACCAGCTGGATAGAGGCACCTTCCCTATTAAGGGTCCGGACATTCCAGGTGCATATCCTTAAATCGTGTTCCTTATAACGTTTGCGGGGGTTGTCGTCAGCAGTTTTGGGGTATTTCATCCGAGGCTTCAATCTTATATTCACTGGATTATTTGTTTTTTATGTGGCGAGTTCCAAGCCCAGCGCACAACCCTAAGCTAGGGATTTTTTGTTTGGTAGTGGTAACCCACTTCGGGGGTATGGGCGCTGTCGTTGGTACCTATACCTATAGTACTCCTCCGCCACCGTTCCTACATGCGAGACCCCACCTGGCCTCGCACACTTTGATGAATCCTTAAACCGAATATGTCAGAGTGGCCTCACCAAAGCTCCCTCTCTCGTTGGCCCTGACCAAGGATCCCACATGGGTTGGTTACCACATCTTCACCTAGGTTGCTCAGGTTACCAGGGTGCACCACGTGGAGGTGAGAGTAGGAAGATTTAAGAGACATGAGCCGTTAGTAGCAGGAAACCCTAACGTGAACCTGTCCCCCTTGGCAACCCCCTGGCAGCTAGTGCTCTTAAATTTCGTATAAGGAGATTAAATTCGAGGTTCACAGGCTAGGATGGCTACACTAACTAGTATCAAAAATAATATACGAGTATAACATGAAAAATTTCATTGTACAAATTAATGCTAAGATACTAACTTTGACCATTGTTGATTATTGTTCGGAAGAGTTTTCTGCTAAAATTTCAGATACATTCAATTAATTACGCCTTTTCGACGCCTTTATGGAGTGTACGTCTCTAGTATAGTTTCCTAAACATTGAAAGATTTCTCGAGATGACGGTGGCTCACTTGAATTACCTATAATATGTCACCCCGTTCTAGTGATTTAATTAGAAGCCTGTCACCTAAAATATGTTGGATCCATTATAGCGTTAGAACAATCGTTGGTTCGATAAATTAACAAAACTAATAATTTTGAGCTGCAAAAGTCTATGTAATATAGAGACTAAACAAAATGATATTTGTAGAAATTGCACCGTTGTCAGAGAAAGCCAAAAAAATCATAGGTCGAGATTCATCAAAGCCACCAAATAGTCCGATTAAAAAAAAAAAATGGGACATTGGGCAAGAGAATGGAGAAAACGTCAAAGAGAGCAACAAAACAGAGATGAAAGAAGAAGCGAACCTCACTCATTGGCTCTACAAAACGTAGAAAGCAAAAATAAACGTCAAACAGATCAAATTTATGAAAATGCATTTTTATTCAATGTAAACACTTCAACAAATTTTAATAAGCACGAAAATATTTGTTATGCAGATTCAGGTGCCACGGATCATATGGCGTTTCAGAGGGAGCTGTTTAAGAATTTTAAAACAGAATTGAATTAAAATGCATACGTAAGAGTTCGCGACGGTCGGCGATTAAAAATACAAGGCAAAGGAGACTTTAAAATAAAAAGCAAGTTCAATGATATTTTTATTGTGAAAAATGTATTGCTGGTGCCAGAACTCGGCAAAAATTTCTTTTCAATTTCAAGAACAACTGAAAAAGGCGTAAGAGTCATATTTGAGCCAGGTGGTGAGTATGTTTATTTCATAAAAGACGTCATCAGTGAACGTGTTGACAACAGAGTCTGTAATGTTATGGCATGAGCGGCTTGGCCACGTAAACTTTAAAACGCTGCGTGTTGAGTGAACATAAAATTGTCAAATATTTGGACATTCAGGATGTACCAAAAGGGCAACCATTTTGTGAAGACTGCGCCTACAGTAAGCAGCGTAGAAACCCTTTTCCGAAATCTGGAGCTAAACGAGCGAAGAAACTAGGCTAGACGTTTCACATGGATCTTTGTGGCAAAATGAGTACTTCATTAATTGGCGGATTCAATTATTTCTTACTCGTGAGAAAGCATTGAGTATATTGTTGTGTATATTTTTTAAAGAACAAAACAGATATTTTAAGCAAGCTGATGCAGTTCTTGGCCGATGTACAAGCAGAGGGACATAAAATACAGCGCATACGGTCTGATAGTGGCTTTGAGTTTTGCAATGAGCGGAAAAATAGAACCGTCGTGGAAAGTGCAAAAGCAATGCTTCATAACAGGCAGTTTCCATTATAGTTGTGGGTTGATGCAACGCATACAGCAGTTTACATCAAAAATAGAACGTTTACATCAAAAATACAATGTTATTTACGAGTGTACTCCATACGAATAATGGTTTGGTGAAGAGCCATCTGTGGCACATGTTCGTGTTTTTGGAAGCGATGTATACACCCATATTCCCAAAGAGTAGCGTACAAAGTGGTATAAAAATGCAGTTAAAGGCATTTTGGTTGGCTATAACGAGGAAAGCAAAGCATAAAGAGTTTTTGATCCAACTAATAAACGAGTGCTCATCCGACGTGACGTCATATTTAATGTCAATGAGTTCTACAAATTCAAGCAAAGCAGCGATCAAAAAGCTGAGAACGTTCAATCACCAATCATCGATAAAATGAAGAAATCACGAGAACATGCTAAAATACAATCGTCACGCAGTCCTTGTGCATTAAGGAGTGCGCAGATAACACAAAAGGCTGCCGAAGAAGCTGTAGCTGAATTGTGTGTAGCGTGTATTGTGCCATTAACTCTAGAGGAGGTAATGTCAAGTGAAGAGTGTATAATATATTAGCATTATAATATATTTGTATAGTATATCATGTACGAGATATCTGTCTGGACCAGTTTATAATGGCATGCTGGTCGCTGCCTATGATAGTGGCAAGTTAAAGGACTGCCCAAATGTTCATATAGTTGTTATGGTGAAAAAGGCAAGTTCTACTGAACTGCCGAGGAATTAAAAACGACTGTTGCGTTCTGTTTGTAAGCAGGACTGAGAGTGATCATCCTCTGTATTTTTATTTAATAAGTAACCTAAGGTGTTATACTAAACTTATTCTAATTTGTTATACAGTTTATGGGATCTAAACTGGTATATAATTTACCTACCCTAAGTGCAACGCGCATGCCTGTAGTGCATACTCTTTCACGAGTGTAGAGCACGTACCCATTGGTGCGCTCTATTTACTTGCGACCATATACTGCATTAGATGGAGTATATGGTCTGCAGTGTGGCAAACATGTGCAACAAGATCGTCTGTCTGCCGTTCTGCCCGCTCTTATGACTGTACGTCATATCGTCGAACTCAAAGGCGTGAGAAAGCATTGAGCGACGGTTGTGGCACGAGTATCGAGTGTCGAGCTCTGTCTGGACAGTCCGATACTCGTTTCTTGTTATCGCATAACGATAAACAAATCGTGGGAGAATGACCGACAAGGGATAGTGTGTGCCGTTTAATTGTTGCGCACATGATAATACTCGTGAAGGCTGTCTGTATCTTTGGGTGCATTAAGGTGCATCACACGGAATGCTTTTGAATGCATTAAGGTTCATTTGCATTAAGTGTTTAGAAATGCATTACAATAGCTCTAAACTTGAAAAGCAAATTACGCATACATGCGACTTAGAAGGAAGGATACTTTAAAATTGCATTTAATTTGAGATAATTATATGAATTAAGTAGTATTAAGAATAAACTTCTAAAAAAACTTTAAAAACTAATTTCGCTCGGAGCGGTGGCAACGAGCAACTAAAAACTGTAAACTTTTTAATGTTTGTATATATGAACTTTATTTAAACTTTGATAAATTATTGTTAGCTCTACATTTAAATTAGAAGATTAAAAAAAATAAAAATTAAAAAAATTTGTCTAAAATTTTTTGGGGAATCACAAAGATAAATAATATTTCCAAAATAATAGACAAAATACTCCAGAATTTCCAAAAACTAGGTACTAATATGAGAATCAAATTGCATTATTTGCACAGTCATTTAGATAAATTTCCTGAAAACCTGGGTGATTATAGCGAAGAACAGGGGAAAAGGTTCCACCAGGACTTCAAGATTATGGAGGAAAGATATCAAGGCCGTTGGGATCGCCCTATGATAGCAGACTACTGCTGAACCCTGCTAAAATACAGTTCGGAACAAAAACACCATATAAAAGCCCAAACAAAACGTTTTTCTTAACTCTTATTGATATGTTTTTGTTTTTTACGTTTTAATTTTATTATTCTTTGTAACATTTATAGCACTTTGTTTGAAATCATATGATAATTTTAAAATAAACTTTTTAAAAAATAATTTTTTTTTAATTTTCATTTCCAGTATAAATGGATTGCCTTTATCTCAAAAAGTATAATCAATTATTATTTATTATTATTACTATTATTTTTGTATTCAGCAGACCAAAATTAAAATGGACTAATGGTCCCATGCTGCAGATTCAGGGTTTCCTGTGTAATCTTTACTCTGCTCAAATAAAAGTTGGTCAGTTAGTAAGTTAAATAACCAAACAAAAGTAGCCATAACTTCAATAAAATCTTAAAAGTAATTTATTAATTATGCTCTTTGCCAGTGCTTGGCAGCTAGTTACTTCCTACTAGTGTGTTACTTCTATATTCATAATAATTACAAAGTATGAGAGAAACAAGTTCAAGAGAGTAATATAATATAATAAATCATGTAATTAGTGATAAAAATTAATTTCTAAAGTGAAAATATTGGATGCATGGTCTCTTTAAATGTGAATTAGGGGACTCCACTCCAAGCGTTCTTGCAAGAAGATTTTGGTGGTTTTGTAGCCGGTTCTGGTATTTTTGCGTTATGTCTATCAAGTCGTCTTCTATAGTCGATATGCGTAGATCACGGTGGATGTTTTTCTTTTTCACAAAGCATGGTGCGCCGGTAACTGTCCTTAGAACCTTAGACTGTGCTCTTTGTATAAGATCCAGATTTGAAGTTCTCGAACTTCCCCATAGTTACACGCTATATGTGCACGTTGTAAATGAGTATTTTGTATTAAAACCGCAACTTTGATCTTATATTGATAACCAATTGAGGGAAATTGCATTTAATCTCAGTTGGGTACTTTAAGCTTCTATGTGTTTCCTCCAAGTTAATCTGTGTTTCCAAGTATTTCACATCTTTCGCTTGTGTACTTTTATTCCCTTCAGTGATACGGTTGGACATGTATTTGAGAGTGAAGGTGATATGTATACACTTGGATTCATTAACCTTGATTCGCCAGTTTGCCAGCCACATTTCTACTTTTTTATGTATACTTAAAATAGCTGTATCATCAGCAAATGTGGAAGTAACTAAGCGGCTATTTGTTGAAAAATCTGACGTAATAATAAATACAGAACAGGACCAAGCACACTACTTTGTGGCACTCCGGACATAATATCCATTTCTGGTTAAAGGTAATCTGCACTTGACTTGAAAACTTCTTCCCAGCAGGTAAGATTCCAATCGACTATGAGTGTAAACCAGGCCCTTGTGCCACACCTTATCAAATGCTTGTGCGACATAAAGAAACATTCCAAAGTAGTATTGTTTCTCCTCGAACACCTTTCTAATTTGCGACCCTAAACGGTGAACTTGTTCTATTGTGCCGTGCTCTTTCCGAAAGCAATGTGGGGTTATTTTTCCTAGCTTCTCAAATAGATTCGAAACAACGGGTAGCAGGCTAATTGGCCTGTATGACTAAACTTGCGTTGGATTTTTGCCAGGTTTTGGTATCATTGTTACGTGTGATGTCTTCAAGATTCGAGGAAAGTGGTCCAGTTTGAAGATATAGTTGAAAAAAAATCAAGTAATTTACAGCATGTGGAGGTAATTCCTTCAACATCTTTGCGGTTATCATATTATGGCCAGCCGCGTTTCTTTTGTTTAGTTGCGTTGAGATGCAAAGCAGATCCATTTAAGGAACTTGATTTTTATTTGCGCTATTTTAAAGCTGTTGCTGGGATGTTGAGGCTGGAATACGATTTTTAGATGTTGAGCAAAAGCTATCCCATTCTTTTCATTACTTCTTGCCCATCGTCTGTCAGTTCATTCGTTTTTAGCTGATATGTATGTTTGCTTCAGTGCTGGTGATCTATACTGTTACCATAGACGTTTCAGACTTCGTTTTACCTTTACCAATTTTTCAATATGAAATGAAGTTGATCAAATCGTTTTGCATAAGGTTTATCCGTTTAGGGGTGATGCGTGGATTACAAAAGTTAATGCAAGCATACAATCGAATCCTTGTGTGGCGGAATCTAATTCATCCGGCTTTTTGAGATACTTATCTGGAAGGTGACTGCTAACATATTTACGAAATTTTATCCAGTTTGTTTTATTTATGGTTAAGCGAAAAGGTTGATTTGTTTCTTCTGCATAATTATTTAAATTTACCAGAACTCAGTTCAAAGCATGTTTCCGTAGAAATTAATGATCGGTTCAGTCCTTTTGTTATAGTAAGATCGAAAAAAATTGGCATCTTCCGTGTGTCCGCGGGCCAGTATATGGGCTGGGCAGAAACGACATTGTTAATTTTGTTACATCGATTGGTTAAAGCATTGTGCCAATTTTTACCCTTGGGATTTAAAAAGCGTGAGCCCCAATGGGTGTGTTTAGCGTTGTAATTTCCAGCTGCTAAAAATGTTTCTCCCAGCGAGTTGAAAAATTCTTCGAATGGAGTAGTAGTGACAGTGTATCAGTGGGCAGTATGCTGATTATACAGTTATATTAACGTCCCAGCATTGTAGGCAAATTGAAGATTGCCTTACTTTTTTTTTGTTAACTGCGGTGCAAATGTAAATGAATTCCTTGGCAACATCAAAAATATAGTCGTTTGCTGTTACATTGAATACTAAACGCAGCGTGTCCCCACTTGTGAACAGCATATACATCTTCTTACCCTCGTTCACCGTCAAACTCACCTTCCCTGATTCTTTTCCTACAGCGGCGTAAAAGGTAGTAACGTCTCATTTACAACGACCAACTATGTCGTCATCAACGTATGCAATGAGCTAGACACTTTTTTAGAAAATCGTACCATCCGAATGTATACCAGCCTTTCACGTCCCACACCCGCTGAGAAATTAAAGATATCGCACGATAGTGCATCGCCTTGTCTGAAACCTCGTACGGTATTGAATGGCTTGGAGGGGCCCATTCCTACCTTGACAGAGCTGGAGGTACTGGCCAATGGCATTGCGCAGAGCCATATTAGCTTCGCAGGAATACCGAACGCAGATATGGTGGCATATAGGCAAACCCTTATAGGGCTATCGAAAACAGCTTTATAGTCAAAAAGAGATGATGGGTATCGATCTGTTTCTCATGGGTTTTTTCCAGGATTTGGCGTAGAGTGAAGCTCTGGTCACTATTGGGGGTCTCCAGGTCTAAAACCGCACTGATAATGTGCAATAAGTGTGTTAGCATATGTTTTAGTCTACAACACAATACGCTCTGCAGATCCTTATATGAGATGGCGATAACACTGATTAAGACTGATAAGACTTGTAGTTGGCGCATATCTTAGGGTCACATTTCTTCAATACATGGTAGATGACACTGAGATTCCAATAATCTGTCATGCTTGTCGCTGCCAGTCTTGAACAATTCCGAAGGAAGTCCCTCAGCACCGGCTACTTTGTTGTTCTTGAGTCGCTGGATTGCAGTTTGGACCTTGATGGTTGTCATTGATTCGTGGTATCGGTATTTCCCCAGAGGCGGCATTGGTTGTATCGTCACCTTCAACAGTTTAGAGAAATGCTCCGTACATTTTCTCAGTGCCAACTGCATATTAAGATTCCCATTTTCAATACAGGAACATGCTCGGGGCTTAAAGCCTTGGGTCAGGCGGCTGATCTGTTGATAGAATTTTCGAGCATCATTTCTGTCCCGGTACATCTCGAGCTCTTCGCTCTCGCGACATTCCTGCTCTCGTTTCCTCCGCCTGAAAAGGGACCTCTGTTCCTTTCTCTTTTCTCGGTAATTTTCACGCACGGCTAGCTTTGCAGCGTTTATTGTAACCGGCGATTTTCGCTTCCGTAAATCTGCGACGACATTCTTGACCATACCATTGGTTTCGTGGTGGTGGGCTTCTGAAGTCAATGATTAAATTTTATTGTATCGGTGGTGCCTAATAGGAGGTATGGTAATATGAGTAATTTAATCACATTAACACTTCGATAAAATAAATTTTGTCGGCACGACATACTGAAAAAATGTTTACGTACCTTATTTTAGAAATTAATATATCAATAAAACCAATTTCTTCAATCAATATAGGTAAATCCAAACGAGCTAGTGCCCTAGTTGCAGCTGTGAAAAAAGCCACCGAAAATTTTATTCAGAAAGGAGAACAGATCGCGTATGAAAATCCTGATATCACGCAGGAAATGTTAGCCGCAGTCGACGAAGTCCGCAAGACTGGAGACGCTATGAGCGTTGCTGCTCAAGAATTTTCAGAGGATCCATGTAGTTCGCTCAAACGTGGAAATATGGTGCGCGCTGCACGTAATCTTCTTTCCGCTGTAACTAGGTTGCTAATATTGGCTGATATGGTAGACGTGCACTTGCTACTGAAATCACTGCACATAGTAGAGGATGATTTAAACAAGCTTAAAAATGCATCTAGTCAAGACGAACTTATGAACAATATGCGGGTACCATGACTTAATTACTCAGTAAAACATAGACTCGAACTTCAAATTATTTATTTTAGCAATTCGGTAGAAATGCAGGGGAGTTAATTAAACAAGCTGCAAAACGTCAGCAAGAACTAAAAGACCCTCAGTTACGTGATGATTTGGCAGCTGCGCGTGCTATGTTAAAAAAGCATTCCACTATGCTTTTAACCGCTTCTAAGGTATACGTGCGTCATCCAGAGCTCGATCTTGCAAAAGTAAATCGCGACTTCATATTGAAGCAAGTATGTGATGCAGTAAATACTATAAGTGATGTAGCTCAAGGGAAATCTTCACAACCGACCGATATATATAGCGGGGCGGGTGAACTAGCTGCGGCCCTTGATGATTTTGACGTAAGTTAGAATATAATTGTATATTATAATTCGATGCAACTATTACTCTTTACAGGAAGGAATTGTTATGGATCCATTGACATACAGCGAAAAGCGATCAAGGCAACTTTTAGAAGAACGTTTGGAAAGTATTATTAGTGCGGCTGCTTTGATGGCTGATGCAGATTGTACACGAGATGAGCGTCGCGAACGAATTGTTGCAGAGTGCAATGCTGTCCGTCAGGCATTACAGGATTTGTTATCCGAATATATGTCTAATGTAAGTAGAAATCTATATAAAACACGTCTTGAATGAGGGGACATTTCAGTCTTATTATGATTTGCGAAATTGTGTTACATTAAAGTAGTTTCTTCAACGAACATTTATGTGATCATTATACATTAATTTATGCCTCTCTTCTTGTTTAGTCACAAAACTCAACACAGGCACATGTGTGAGACGAGTATCAATAGAGACTTAGTGTTGGGATATTGTCCTTGTTTGACGGGGGACGTCCTTCTGCTGCGGGCGTGTATCTGAAAAGTATAAATCACTTTTTGTAAAAAATCACTACATTACACTTTTAGTTTTAAAATCACAAGCCTTTATTTCTTAGAATACTAACTCTTATATACTATTTGAAATTCACAATTACAATACAAAAACTGACCTTTCTGGTGTTCCAGTTTCGCACCTGTTAATTGGTGTCAGTTGGTCAAGCCAACTGACCTACGCCATTCTGAAATGTTGATGGTGCATTCTAACTTTCAATGCCCTTTAGTGGCTCGACTGCAAAACTGTAGCACCCTAAAAGTTTACATAATAAATATTACATAGGTAATATTAATTCTAAATACTCGCACCCTAAAAATATGTGCTATCTTAAGTAACTTTAACACATGCTAATCATACAGAAAGTGTGGCATCTGTTAGGAGTCGATGATGTGAGACACTACGCGGAGGCAGCTTGATTCTAACTCACAACATCCCTCCCCTCTTTCTAAAAGAAGTTAGTGCAACTAACTTCTAATGAATCTTACAGTATTTTTCTCTTTTCTGCACTTTAAACTATCTGTGCATTTTCTTAAACCTATAGTACATATGTATAGTTTTTTCTTTTTTCAAATTCGCCTTATTTGGGTTCAATTGTTGTATTCTTTTCTTTTTACTTTTGTGATCTTTTCTTTTTTCCTCTTTTGTTTTATTTTGTTTCTTTATTTCTATCTTCTTTTTCTTCTTTTTTTTCTTTTGTTTTATTTTGTTCTTTTATTTCTATCTGTTTTTTTATAATTTATATTCCCCTTTTTATATTTGGTCTTCATCGACTCTTTTCTCACTGGCGTATATACAAACAAAATTACAAACTAATTACATATTTAGCTACGCTTCTTATAAACACGGTCCTCTGCAATTGTTGGTCCTGGTAACGTCCGTCCTGCGAGAGTGAAGTCCCTCGACGAACTCTGCATACTCCGCCCTTCTTTCTGGATCGGTACGTACAAAGATGTTATAGGTTGGCGATCTGGTTTGCCATTAAAACTTTGCTTTTAGTGGCCTTCTTCTTTCCATTTATATAGCGTGCCCCACGGCTGTAGGTGGTACTGCCTCTGCTTATAGTATTCAACTTGTAAACAACATTTGGAATACATGAGAGATTACAATACACCTTCTTCCTTTGCAGCAATGCGTTTTATGGTGGAAGTGTTTCTCTTGAGCTTCCTCATAATGGTATTTGACATCGTTTGGCTTTGATGTGGAGACAATCGATATTTTTCTGAGATATACGTTTAATGATGTAATTTGTGTACTCTGATCGATAACCAGTCTCTGTGTCCTCTTGTATTAAATCATATTTCATATGTAAATCACATTTCATATGTTCATACTCTAGATTGGACATATACTTCAATGAAGCAATTAACTTCCGTGAGCCAAATTTCTTCTGCTTATTATATTTGGTGGTGGTTTCAGTCACCCTCCTTAAGCTTTTACCCATCTTCAACTTATCCAAAATCGATTCTGTTGAGATTGTGATACACTGGGTGGACATTGTACTATAAAATTGTCCAATTCAAAACATGACTCCGCAAGGAAACTTGTTTATTTTTCGTTGCTTGTCAATAACTCATCCACAACGCGTTCAAATGCTGCGGCCATATGCAGTTTCGCAAAATTAAAATTACATCCGTCGCCATTCATCCCCAATCTAATATGTTGGCATCCTTGGGGTCACAAACCTTAGATAACTGCCAAAAATCCCTGTTTTTCAAAAACGCATCTTTCCGAATACTACGTTGGTCCTTTAGTCCGCACCGTCTTCCGATATCCGCTGTTCCCGGAACTTCCTGCTTCGCTTCAGATCATCAGAGCTATATAGAGAACACCTATAATAATTTTTTTAATTTTCTAGTATACATTTTAGTTTGATATTTCTTCTATGTTTAATTTTTGTCGAACATTTCATAAGTCAATTTAATAAATGAATTTCAAAATTATATAATATTTAAATAAATACACTATATGTACTATATATACTCTTGGGTATAATTTTCCAATTTAGTATGATTTTTGTTTTTTTTTTTTATTATAACACTTATTTCATTACAAATTTATATTTTAAATAATTAATTTTTGTAACTCTAATTATTTTCTAAACTACCTTTAATTTTAATCTGAACTTTTACACAGATTATAATTTTTTTAATCTTTAACTTTTCTTAAACATACGCTATTCCTGAATATATAAACAAAAAACAGTATTTCTACAATATGCTTTCTATAATTGAATCCTATATCATTCAATTTGCGTCCACTCGTCTTTTCCCCTTACATTATCGGATTCGCTACCGTATCCTAGAGTAATAGAGGACTGGACATGTGTTTTCATAGCCATATAGGGCATTAGTTTCGCTTTGATTAATTTTTCGTGCTCTTTTTCAACACGTGAGTTATCACTCATTTCAACTTTGAACCAATTCATTGGTCCTCCGACTAAAACCAGATTATATAAAATAATCCCGTGTGTGTCAACTTTGTCCATTGCATGACTATATCTTTCATCGCATACAATTACTTTTTATTTAAATTTACTTCTAGCCTGATATGTATATATCCATTAACGATTCTATTTTCCATCCTGTAATTAGCTCGTATATGAATACATACATACATTCAAGGCACTTTAAATTACCTAGAATTAACTGCTTACTTTCCCAATCAACCTATACATTTTTTTTATATCCCAACATATACATTTATTCAAATTTCCATATCCTAATTTCCTAATCAATAAACAGTTAAAACCTATGCATATAGCCTGCTGCAGTATCTGCAAATTCCCAATTCCTAATCATATGTCCCTACATACTTACTTATATGGCCATACCCATTCCTATAACTAGAATTCTTACTTCTTTAAATATTCCCTCGTACATTCATTCTGTACATTATACAGTTACATACATATATATTTACTTCACCCGCAGTTCCGTTGCCTGGCGTTAACGCTCAAGCGTCAAAATTCAGTGCATACACTGCCGTATGTATGTACGTACATATTCGAAGTTTTATATTACTTACCCACGACTGTCTTATTATTTTATTTTATTTTTTAATTTCGTGCAATGAACCCATTTATTATTATTTAATATGTAAAACAAAAAATATTTTTCTCTACTGTCTTCATTCGGCAATAGTGCTTAATAAGCAGATTTTCATTACGTCAATTTCACTTGCCCGAATTTAAGTGGCACACTTTTACTGGCATTGACTCTGAAAATCGGCGCTGCGTGTGTTATTTGATACACACACGTACATGTTTACATTGTTACTCTTGTGTTAACATTTGTTAAACACTATTAACAAATGTCTTCAGTCGCGTGGTCTAATGTGGAATAATTTCAACAAATTATTATGTAGCTTTTTATTTTTGCCCTTAACCGCTACGACTGTTGTAACTGGGCTTCGGATCTCCGCTACCACATACGGACCTATCCACACAGGTGAGAATTTGTTTCTCCTAGCCTGATTCTTCATGAGTACTTGATCAACCACGTTAAAAACGACTGGGTTTAGTACCTTGTTATAGGCTTCCCTGGCTAATCGTTTAGCACAATCCTGGTTTTCTCTGACCAACTCGTGCGCTCAAGGGGTTGTTTTATCACCCCTCCTCTGGAACCTGGCAGTTAACACACTACTGGTGAGATTGGAATCTACTGGATGCAAAGTGATAGCCTATGCGGACGACATAGCAATCGCGGCATCCGGCAAATTCCCCCAAACACTTTCCGAAAAACTGAACTATTCACTCTCTATTGTGTCGAACTGGTGTCGCGAATTCGAACTTGGGGTTAACCCATCCAAAACCGAGACTATGCTTTTCACTAGGAAGTACAAAATTCCAAAGTTTACAATGCCTAGTCTAAACGGCACTCCGCTCTCTTTGAGCACACACGTTAAGTACTTAGGCCTGATTCTCGACCCAAAGCTTAATTGGAAAGCTAATCTAGCTGAGAGGGCACTTAAGGCAACATGCGCTATATACTGCTGTAAAAGAGCAGTTGGTGCACGATGGGGACTTCGTCCTCGAGTCGTGCTCTGGCTCTACACGGCCATCGTTGAACCAAACCTGTTATACGGGTCGGTCTTCTGGTGGCAAGCTCTCGAAAAAGCCTGAAATATCAAACCCCTTGATAAAATCAGAAGATCCATTGCTCTACTGATCACTGGCGCTCTTCGTAGCACACCTACGAAAGCCCTTTTTGCCATGCTGCACTGGCTCCCCTCGGGGATCCTGGTTAAGCAACAAGCCAAGCTGACAGCGATTAGACTTAATGCTCTTTCGCACTGGCGCATAACCCTGACAGACCATGCTTCAATTCTGAATCAGGACCCACCTGTCCCCAACTTTATCGATTATATGTCGGCCTATCCCGATTTGAACAGGGAATTCGACCTCACTATTCCAAGTCGAAGCGACTGGACCTCAGAAAACCGAATCGTCGGTGAAACAGTCGAAATCTACACCGACGGTTCCAAGCTTGGAGGTAGAGTCGGCAGCGGTATTTATTCCGACAAGCTGGACTTAAACATCTCCCTACGTCTCCCAGACCATTGCAGCGTTTTTCAAGCTGAGGTCATGGCCATTTACCACGCAGCCAAATGGATGCTGAGTAGTGATATCGGCGCAGTTGACGTATCTATCTTCTCAGACAGCCAGGCCGCCATTAAATCTCTTTTTGGCTCCACGGCCACATCAAGACTAGTTCATGAATGTCGAACATCTTTAAATGAGCTCGCAAGTTACTCTCGGGTGCACCTAGTCTGGGTTCCCGGACACAGCGAAATCCCGGGAAACTGCGCGGCAGACGAGCTTGCCAAGGCAGGCACGCTAATGCACGACATTCACCCCTCTGTAAACATCGGCATTCCACTGGCAACAGCCAAGCTCGAAGTCAAACGGAATAATCTGGCTGACGCCTACAAATCCTGGGCTAACGAGGAATCCTGCCACACGGCTAGACTAACTTGGGCAAGCATGGACAAAAACAGAACCAACCAACTTCTTCGACTTGATCGCGTATCACTGTCGACAACTGTGTCGGTTTTGACCGGCCACTGCATAATGGGACAGCACGCAGAAAGACTGGGCCTACCCTCAAATGACTTTTGCCGAGGCTGTGGCTTCGAGGAGGAGGACGAGACGGTTTTCCACCTCTTATGCCACTGCCCATCCTTGAGCAGGAGAAGAATTCGCACCTTTGGTGCCCCATTTCTTACAAGCCTGACAGAGCTGTCATCCATTAATATTAGGGACATAGCCAGGTTCATCAAAGTATCAGGATGGTTTCCTGAAACATGACGGGGGAGTCGTGCCTTTCCAGGCGCTGTCCTTGCGCTGACATCCCAAGTATGGGAACCTTTTTAGTCAGTGCATGAACGGCGCCACACCGTGGTATCACAATGGGCCATTATATGTGCTCAAGTGTGCTTTTGGCAAACTGGGCGGCCACTCCTACCTACCTACCTACCTAACTCGTGCGCTCGCTGTAGCTGATACTTTTGCACTTTATTCGGGTCATCAGCATTGTACACTGGCGCACATTTGCGCTTCAGATTTGCTGGCATGTTAAAATCAAACCCGTAGAGCGTCCTAAACGGAATTTGCTTAGTTGATACATGCACAGTATTGTTGTGTACATGCATTGCAGTGGTTAACCAATGATCCCAATTCGAGCCGTCTTCTTTGGCAAAACTGCGCAAGTACTCGGCCAAAGGTCGATGACTACGTTCCAATGAGCCATTCGCCTGTGGATGATATGGTGTTATGTGCAACTTCTTGATTCCCAGCATTTTACACGTTTCTGAGAATAGTTTTGATACGAAATTTGAACCATTGTCGGTTATCAAAACCTTAGGTATGTTGTAACGTGCTATAATTTCATCAAAGAATGCCTTGGCTACCGTACCTGCTTCCGCATCAGGTATAGCCACGCACGCCATATACTTTGAGAAATCAGCTTGGAACGTCAAGATGTATTTATTGCCCGAAACAGTCTCAGGTAAAATACCTACAATATCCATATGAACTTTATCAAATGGTTGCTTTGGTGTGTCAGTTAACACCATGAGCATCTTTGTTAGCCTTGAACTCTTGTTGGCCTGGCACTTTGGGCAACTCTTTACATATTTTTTTATGTCTTTGAGCATACCTTTCCATCCGTATACTTGCCTAATTCTGTTATGGGTCTTCCAGAATCCCTGGTGTCCACCTAGAGGTGAATCATGAAAACCCTTTAACACAGCCTGGATATCCTTTATATCCTCCAGCCATTCCACATTACTGGATGCTTGTTGTAACATCTCTTGTAGCATCAATTTTGTCTCTTTGCATTCTCTCGGCCTTCGCCTTATCTGACCGTGCTTTGGCCCTCGTTTGCACTACTGATACTTTCTGTGCCTGCGGTACTCTGCTGAGTGCGTCCGCATTTAGATTCTTTTTCCCAGGTTTGTATATGATTTCATAATCATACTCAGACAATTTGTGTCTGAACCTGACTAGCCTAGACGTTTGATCTTTCAAGTTGGCTATGCCTCTCAACGGCTGGTGATCAGTGTATATCTTGAATGGGCGTCCTAGCAGATATGCCCTAAAATTCTTTGTAGCCCACACTATGGCTAGAAATTCCTTTTCTATTGTGGAGTATCTCTTTTCCGTGTCGCTAAGCGCTCTGATTGCGAATGCTATTGGTCGGTCATTACCGACTTCCCCTTGCGACAATACTGCCCCTAATGCTTCATTGCTAGCATCAGTGGTCAACAAAAAAGTTTGCTCAAAGTCGGGGTACGCCAAAATTGGTGGCGAGCTAATTATTACTTTTAGCCTCTCGAATGCTTGTCGACAACTCTCTGTCCATTCGAACTTTGCCTCTTTTCGTAGCAACTTGTTAATTGGCAACGCAATTCCGGCTGGTCCTTCCACGAACTTTCTATAATAGTTCACTAGTCCTAGGAATGCTTGCACTTCTTTTCTGTTTCTCGGAATCGCTAAATTTTTAACGCATTCCACCTTCTGCGGGTCAGGCAGTGCTCCTCCTGCTGAGCAACGATGGCCTAAATAAACCACCTCTCTCCGCAAAAATTGACACTTCTCCGTGTTTAATTTCAAGTTGTGTTCTCGCAATTTCTGGAGCACCTTGCGCAAGCGTTGCGAATGCTGCTGCAAGTTCTTCCCATAAATTACAATATCATCGAGATACACAAAACAATCTAACCCTTGTAAGCCTGTTAGCACATGGTTCATTAGCCGTTGGAAGGTAGCCGGTGCCCCTGTTAATCCAAACGGCATTCTATTGAACTCATAATGGCCTAAACCGTTGCTGAACGCGGTTTTCTGCTTATCTTGGGTATCCACCAGGACCTGGTGGTAGCCGCTCGCTAAATCAAGTGTAGAAAAATATCTACTGTGTCCCAATTGATCCAGAATCTCTTCTATCCTTGGTATCGGGAACACCTGCTTGATAGTGGCGTCGTTCAATTTCCTAAAATCGACGACCATTCTCCACTTCTTCTGACCCTGCTCACCTCCCTTCTTTGGTACCAAAATTATTGGTGAGTTCCAAGGCGAGATACTCGGTGAAATTATGTTATCTTTTAACATTCCCTGCACTTGCCTATTTACCTCATCTTTGTGAGCCTGTGGCAACCTGTATTGCTTCTGGTTAATCGGTGCTTGATCCACCCTAGTAGGTATTTCATGCTCTTCAGTGCTTGGTCCACTTTTGTTTACACTGTTCATAGATGACATTTTCAGTAAGTGTCGTCATGTTACCATGCATGCATATGCTGATGACCTTCAATTGTATTTGTCCAGACCTATTGGTCTCATTGATGATTTATGTGCTAGGGTAAACGAAGACTTGATCATAATAGCAGAATGGGCTATAGCTAATAGGCTGAAGCTCAACTCCCAAAAATCATATGTCCTCCCGATTTCCAAGTCTGGTTACCCTTCCTCTGATATACCGACAAATTCACTAAATGATACAAAACTTAAATTTGTTGAAAAAGTAAAAAACCTTGGATACCACATTAACTCCGTACTATCCTGTGAGGATCACATAAATTCAGTGGTGAGTAAGGTATACTATACCTTACGGAATTTGAGGAGGACTGCATCATTTGTGCCTGCTGAGACCAGAAGGAGGTTGGTGCTTCAGCTTATTGTGCCGATCATGACTTACTCAGAGGTTGTTTATGGTAAACTTGACTCGGGTTCCAGGCATAAGTTGCAGGTGGCATTCAATAATGCTACAAGATATGTATATGGTTTAAGAAAGTTTGACCATATCAGTAAGTTTTGCAATCAGGTCCTTGGTTGCAATATTTTTAATTATATGGATGCTAGAAATTGCATATTTCTACATAACTTAATATACACACGAACACCTAATTATTTGTTTGTAAAGTTGAAGTTTTGTAAATCGAAGAGAAGTATGAACCTCTTAGTCCCTAATTACAAGTATTTAAACTCGAATAGACTCTTTTTTGTGAACGCCATCAGGTTGTGGAATTCGTTGCCCTTGGCAATTAGGAGTATATCAAGTAAGCACAACTTTAAGCAAGCAGTTTTTCACTACTTCTCTTAATGCTATTTTTTTATTTTTTTTTTTTCTCTTTTCTGCTTTTTTAATTTTTGTTTCCTTTTTGTTTATTCATTGTTTTTCTGATCTGACTTTTCCTTATTTCAGAAAAATTATTTATTTTTAAAGTTAATTATTTGTTTATTCAATTATTTATATGTTTAATTATTTATTTATCTGATCTTAACTTATTTATTTGTCTGATCTAATAATTTAGTTTAATTTAACTTACATTCTTAGTCTTATTTTAAGTAATTTTTGTTATATATAATTCATTATTATTCGGATACTTCTTGACGCATTTAAAAGACCCTGTCTTATATGTGAACGCTTTAAAATAAATTTAAATAAATTTAAAATATGTAAATAACGTTTCATATGTTCATACTCTAGCTTGGACATATACTTCAATGAAGCAATTAACTTCCGTGAGCCAAATTTCCTCTGCTTATTATATTTGGCGGTGGTTTCAGTCACCCTCCTTAAGCTTTTACCCATCTTCAACTTATTCAAAATCGATTCTGTTGAGATCGTGATACACTGGGTGGACATTGTAATATAAAACTGTCCAATGCAAAATATGACTCCGCAAGGAAACTTGTTTATTTTTGGTTCTTTGTCTATAACTCATCCACAACGCGTTCAAATGCTCCGGCGATATGCCGTTTCGCAAAATTAAAATTACATCCGTCGCCATTCATCCCCAATCTAATATGTTGGCATCCTTGGGGTCACAAACCTTAGATAACTGCCAAAAATCTCTGTTTTTCAAAAACGCATCTTTCCGAATACTATGTTGGTCCTTTAGTCCGCACCGTCTTCCGATATCCGCTGTTCCCGGAACTTCCTGCTTCGCTTCACATCATCAGAGCTATTTAGAGAACACCTATAATAATTTTCTTAATTTTCTAATATACATTTTAGTTTGATATTTCTTTTATGTTTAATTTTTGTCAAACATTTCATAAGTCAATTTAATAAATGAATTTCAAAATTATATAATATTTAAATAAATACACTATATGTACTATATATACTTTTGGGTATAATTTTCTATTTAGTATGATTTGTATTTTTTTTTTTTTTTTATAACACTTATTTCATTATTAAGTTAGATTTTAAATAATTAATTTTTGTAGCTCTAATTATTTTCAACTACCTTTAATTTTAATCTGAACTCTTACACAGATTATAATCTTTTTAAATTTATAACTTTTCCTAAATATACGCTATTCCTGACTATATAAAAAAAACAATATTTCTACAACATGTTTTTTCCATAATTGAATGCTATATCATTCAATTTGCCGTCCACTCGTCTTCTCCCCTTACATTATCGGATTCGCTACCGTATCCTGGAGGAAAAGAGGACTGGACTAAGTGTTTTCATAGCCATATAGGGCAATAGTTTCGCTTCGATTAATTTTCCGTGCTCTTTTTCAACACGTGAGTTATCACTCATTTCAGTTTTGAACCAATTCATTGGTCCTCCGAGTAAAACCAGATTATATAAAATAATCCCGTTTGTGTCAAAACTTTGTCCATTGCATGACTATATCTTTCATCGCATACAATTACTTTTTATTTAAATTTACTTCTAGCCTGATATGTATATATCCATTAACGTTTCTATCTTCCATCCTGTAATTAGCTCGTATATGGCTACATACATACATTCGAGGCGCTTTAAATTACCTAGAATTAATTACTAACGTTATTTTCCCAATTAACTATACATTTATTTTTTTATATCCCGACATATACATTTATTCAAATTTCCATACGCTAATTTCCTAATCAATAAACAGTAAAAACCTATGTACGCGTATATTTACATATAGCCGACTGCAGTATCCGCAAAAATATACATACGCATATACCCATTCCTCTTAACTAGAATACTTACTTCTTTAAATATACATTCGTACATTCATTCTTTATCCTATACACATATATACATACTCGTATATATATGTACTTACTTCACCAGCAGTTCCGTTGCCTAGCGTTAACGCTCACGCATAGAATTTCAGTGCATACACTGCCGTATGTATGTATGTACATATTCGAAGTTAAGTTTTATATTACTTGCCCACGACTGTCTTACTATTTTATTTTATTTTTTAAATACGTGCAATATTTATAAAAAAAATATATATTTTTCCCTACTGTGCTTCGTTCGGCCATAGTGCATAATAAGCACATTTTTTTATTGCGTCAACTGTACTTGCTCGAGTTTAATTGGCACACTTCTGCTGGTCTTGACTTTGACAATCGGAGCTGTGTGTGTTATTTGATACGCACACGTACATGTTTACGTTGTTATTCCTGTGTTTACACTTGTAGAACACTGCTAACACATGTCTTTAGTTGTGTGGTCTAATGTGGAATAATTTCAACAAATTATTATGTGACTTTATTTTTTCCCTTAATCGTTACGACTGTTGTAACTGGGCTTCGGATCTCTGCTAGTACATACGGACCTATCCACATAGGTGAGAATTTGTTTCTCCTAGCCTGATTCTTCATTAGTACTTGATCACCCACATGAAAAACTACTGGGTTTAGTACCTTGTTATAGGCTTCCCTGGCCACTCGTTTAGCACATTCCTGGTTTTCTCTAACCAATTCGTGCGCTCGCTGTAGCTGATACTTTTGCACTTTATTCGGGTCATCAGCATTGTATACAGGTGCACATTTGCGCTTCAAATTCATGGCATGTTGAAATCAAACCCGTAGAGTGTTCTAAACGGAGTTTGCTTCGTTGATACATGTACCGTATTATTGTTTTTTTTTTTTTTTTTTTTTTTTTTACGAGGTGTAAAGCAGTCAAAAACCCTTGTAGTGTGGGGCCCCAACCCACTAAAATCACCCCGATGTCCGGACGGATCATCCTCTCGGGACCTCATCGTTAGGTAATACGTCGAGAGGCCGTTACGAGCGTTACCGCTCAATCGTCAGTCTTAGGTCTGTCCATTTTCAGTCCTGCTTCTTGAAACATCCCCATTAACGTTTTCCTCAGCACTGCGCTGGCTTAGGCGTGCTGCTGTTCGGGCGCGTTCAGTGTTCCGCAGAGTTATCATCATAATAGATACTGTGGAACAAACTGCCTCCCATTTAGTCTCGGTTTCACACATATGCGCTACCAGATTAGCCATTGCTGGTTGTTCTCCTAAGATAGCGCTCAAGTTGTTTCTGCTCTCGTTAAATCGCGGGCAATGAAAAAGTATATGCTGCGCGTTTTCCTGCTCTCCCGGGCAACTTGGACAAAACGGGTCAACATCGTATTTGTATTTGTGCAAGTATTCCTTGAAGCACCCGTGGCCACTAAGCATCTGTGTCAAATAGAAGTTAAGTTCGCCGTGTGTGCGCGAGTACCATTCGTTGATATTATGTATCAGTTGGAATGTCCATCGGCCTTTGCTGGATTGCTCCCATCTTTGCTGCCATTGTTGCATGGTTTTCTGTCTTATTTCAAGCTTATCTGCAGCCGTTGGTCTTGTCCCTCTCCTATACAAATCCTGCATTTCATATGCAAGCAGGTCGATTGGTGGCTTACTTGATAACACACAAATGGCATCATCCGAAACTGTCCGAAAGGCGCTAGCAACCCTTAGCGCGCTGAGCCTATGTACAGATCGGATTCCTTTTGAGACGCTCTCTGTACGCGCGACTTCTGCCCAAATTGGAGCCGCATATAGGATGATCGAGGTAGTTACCCTCGATAGTAGCTTCCTTCGACTTGATCTGGGCCCTCCCAAGTTTGGCATCATCTTTGTGAGCGCACCGTTGACGCGGGCAGCCTTTTCGCATACTGTCCTAAGGTGTTCCTTGAAGGTCAGTTTCGCGTCTATGATCACTCCCAAGTACCGCAGATACGGCTGCGATGTAATTTCGTGTTCGCCCACCGTTATTGTTATATGCTCTCGCACTTTTCTGGAGCTCAGCAGGACCACCTCTGTTTTCTGGGCCGCCAATTCCAGTTTTGAGTCATCAAGCCAGCTTCTTATTCTGACGATCGCATCATTGCATATCGTTTGGAGCATGTCCAGCTGTTTTGCTACTGCTACCACAGCAATGTCGTCCGCATAGCCTACCACCGTAGTATCTTCCGGTAGGTCCAGTTGGAGTATGTCATTGTACATACCATTCCATAATGAAGGGCCGAGCACAGAACCCTGGGGTACTCCCCCCGTGATCCTATATTGCTTTGCCCCTTCGTCCGTATCGTACAGTAGTACTCGGTTGTCAAAATAACTAGCTAAAATTCGCAACAAGTACTCCGGGACAGCGAATTTCCGGAGGGCGCTTATGATTAATGGCCAACTCGCCGAGTTGAAAGCGTTCTTCACATCCAATGTGATCACTGCGCAGTATTTTTTGCTTCCATTTACCCATCTCTTCCCGCTGAGTACTTCTCTTGCAATATCCATCACTGCTTGGACTGCATCCACGGTGGATCGCGATCTCCGAAATCCAAATTGATTTGCGGCCAATCCTCCTGGCTTTTCAAGTGATTCTTGCAGTCTATCGCAGATAATTCTCTCTAAAATTTTACCCAGCGTATCGAGCATGCAAATTGGTCTGTACGAGGATGGGTGGTCCGGCTGCTTTCCATTGCATTTCACATGCATTGCAGTGGTCAACCATTGATCCCAATTCGAGCCGTCTTCTTTGGCAAAACTGCGCAAGTACTCAGCCAGAGGTCGATGACTACGTTCCAATGAGCCATTCGCCTGTGGATGATATGGTGTTATGTGCAACTTCTTGATTCCCAGCATTTTACAAGTTTCTGAGAATAATTTCGATACAAAATTGGAACCATTGTCGGTTATCAAAACCTTAGGTATATTGTATCGTGCTATAATTTCATCAAAGAATGCTTTGGCTACCGTACCTGCTTCCGCATCGGGTATAGCCACGCACGCCATATACTTTGAGAAATCATCTTGGAAAGTCAATATGTACTTGTTTACCGAAACTGTCTCAGGTAAAATACGTACAATATCCATATGAACTTTATCAAATGGTTGTTTTGGTGTGTCAGTTAACACCATCGGCATCTATGTTAGCCTTGAACTTTTGTTGGCCTGGCACTTTGGGCAACTCTTTACATATTTTTTTATGTCTTTGAGCATACCCTTCCATCCGTATACTCGCCTAATTCTGTCATGGGTTTTCCAGAACCCCTGGTGTCCTCCTAGAGGCGAATCATGGAAACCCTTTAACACAGCCTGAATATCCTTTATATCCTCCAGCCATTCCACACTGCTGGCTCTTTGTTCGTGGGCATCTTCACCCGTCTTGCTAACATCTCTTGTAGCATCAATTTTATCCTCTTGCATTCTCTCGGTCTTCTCCTTATCTGACCGTGCTTTGGACCTCGTTTGCACTACTGATACTTTCTGTGCCTGCGGTACTCTCCTGAGTGCATCGGCATTCAGATTCTTTTTCCCAGGTTTGTATATGATTTCAAACTCATACTCAGACAATTTGTGTCTGAACCTGGCTAGCCTAGACGTTTGGTCTTTCAAATTGGCTATGCCTCTCAACGGCTGGTGATCAGTATATATCTAGCGTCCTAGCAGATATGCCCTAAAATTCTTCGTAGCCCATACTATGGCTAGAAATTCATTTTCTATTGTGGAGTATCTTTTCTCCGTGTCGCTAAGCGCTCTGCTTGCGAATGCTATTTGATGGTCATTACCGACTTCCCCTTGTGACAATACTGCCCCTAATGCTTCATTGCTAGCATCAGTGGTCAACAAAAAGGTTTGCTCAAAGTCGGGGTACGCCAAAATTGGTGGCGAGCTAATTATTACTTTTAGCCTCTCGAATGCTTGTTGACAACTCTCTGTCCATTCGAACTTTGCTTCTTTTCGTAGCAACTTATTCACTGGCAACGCAATTCCGGCTAGTCCTTCTACGAACTTCCTGTAATAGTTCACTAGTCCTAGGAATGCTTGCACTTCTTTTCTATTTCCTGGAACCGCTAAATTTTTAACGCATTCCACCTTCTGCGGGTCAGGCAGTGCTCCTGCCTCTGAGCACCGATGGCCTAAATAAACCACCTCTCTTCCCAAAAATTAACACTTCTCCGTGTTCAATTTCAAATTGTGTTCTCGTAATTTCTGGAGCACCTTGCACAAGCGTTGCGAATGCTGCTGCAAGTTCTTCCCATAAATTACAATATCATCCAGATACACAAAACAATCTAACCCTTGCAAGCCTGTTAGCACATGGTTCATTAGCCGTTGGAAGGTAGCCGGTGCTCCTGTTAATCCAAACGGCATTCTATTAAACTCATAATGCCCTCAACCGGTGCTGAACGCGGTTTTCTGCTTATCTTGGGTATCCACCAGAACTTGGTGGTAGCCACTCGCTAAATCAAGTGTAGAAAAATATCTACTATGCCCCAGTTGATCAAGAATCTCTTCTATCCTTGGTATCGGAAACACCTGCTTGATAGTGGCGTCGTTCAATTTCCTAAAATCGACGACCATTCTCCACTTCTTCTGACCCTGAGTACCTCCCTTCTTTGGTACCAAAATTATTGGTGAATTCCAAGGCGAGATACTCGGTGAAATTATGTTATCTTTTAACATTCCTTCCACTTGCCTATTTACCTCATCTTTGTGAGCTTGTGGCAATCTGTACTGTTTCTGGTTAATTGGTGCTTGATCCACCCTAGTAGGTATTTCATGCTCTACCTCTGGCGTATATGTTAACTGGTCTCCTTCCAGCAAAAATATGTCATGGAATGACGCACAAATGGCTTCTATCGATGCCTTTTCTTCTGAATTCACGCTTGGGTCTAACTTTAGTGATTCTAGCACTCTCTCCATTCTTTTCCTTATATCTACCTGCTTAATCTGATTAACCGATCCATAATTCGGTTCCTTAAAATTATCGTAACTAGTGAACTTAGGTCTAAAATCCTCATCCATCAAGTAGTCCTTTTCTGAGGCGTTGAGTACACAAGCGTACACCTTACCTTTGTCAACGTGTGTTATGGTCTCCCCCATATATACGCCCTCCGCTAGCTGCTGCTTGTGCAAAACAACAGTCCTAAGCTTCGTATTTACATGCATAGTAACTACTCTGGTTGACCTTCCGTTTATTACCTCCATACCACACTTCTTAACCCTAGTCACGGTTCCTTCCTGCCATGACATTAATGGAAGAGTAAGGATTCTATTCTTATTATTGTCATAGAATGATAACTGCTTGTCGAGCGCCACATAATAATAGCATTTAAATGTTTTCTTCAACATTGCTACGCAAATCGTAGTTTCCGAACTTCGAAAACTTTGATGCAACAACACGTGTTGTCTGCACCTCTTCACCTAATACCCTAAACTCAAAATGCCAAATATTTAAATCAATCTTTATTTTGATTTCAAAACAATATAAATTGAATCGTATAAATATCCCTACCGACAAACAAACACAAATCCCCTATCATAACCGTACGAACCCTATACCGTGGCACGTTCTTTCCGAACCAAACCAACCGGTATACACAAGTTCGCTATTCAATAACGCAAAATCCGTGAATAAACAGACACGTTCCACATCCCCCGAGAATGCTGAAACAAAATGTATTAAAAAGTATGAGCCTAATCTCAGTGGAACAACCCTATACAACCTGACCGTAAGTAAAAATTTTTCTTTTGGATCGACCTATTGTCACCTAACCGCAGCGGCTAATCAGCCCCAATGCTGCTTCTTCTGCATGACCGGCGCAAAAGCGCCCACACGGCCAGCGAAGAATCGTCGGCAAAATTTTTTTAAATACTAAGATGTCCTACTATAGACATACTCACCATTATTTTTCCCGATGACATCCTGGTCCTTTAAATGTTGTAGTAAGATGTCCTTTGATTTTGTTGCAGGATTCTTTCCTGCTACAGGGTTCCTTGCCCTGGGATTCCTCCTGTAGGTCCTTAAGACCGGCTGCGCCAAAATGTTGGGGTATTGTCCTTGTTTGACGGGGGACGTCCTTCTGCTCCGCGCGTGTATCTGAAAAGCCTAAATCACTTTTTGTAAAAAATCACTACATTACACTTTTAGTTTTAAAATCACAAGCCTTTATTTCTTAGAATACTAACTCTTATATACTATTTGCAATTCACAATTACAATACAAAAACTGACCTTTCTGGTGTTCCAGTTTCGCACCTGTTAATTGGTGTCAGTTGGTCAAGCCAACTGACCTACGCCATTCTGAAATGTTGATGGTGCTTCTAACTTTCAATGCCCTTTAGTGGCTCGACTGCAAAACTGTAGCACCCTAAAAGTTTACACAATAAATATTATATTGGTAATATTAATTCTA